>VMRM01000010.1:9802447-10430781 GCA_010277075.1 Poeciliopsis retropinna
CGATGTGCATGCAAATACAATTGTGAAACCTGAAAGCTTGTTTGTTTTTTGTTTTTTTTTTTAAACTGGTGCCATGTCTCTGATATATACTCCCAGAAATGTTGACACAATTTCGTCACCTTCTTAAAGGTGTGTGTGTCAGTGTGTGTGTAAACGCTGTGGATTTCTAAATGTTTACATGTCAATGTTCAACATTTCTCCACTTTTAGATGAATAAAGGTCACATCCTTTAGACCGTTTCTGAAGTAAAAATACAAAATCTGATGATTGGTTGATTGACTGAAGGATGGATGGAAGAACAGACAGACGGCTGTCCCCTTAAGATAAAGGACGAAGGATTAAATTGTGGATTTAAATTATCTTCCAAACTTTCCAAGACTGAGTATAAACCCTGTCCTCATGTCCTCATGTCCACCGTCACGTTAAACACTTTGTCTTACCAGAGTTGAGTAGGATGATCGCTTTGAGGCAAACAAATTCCTCCGGTTTGAGTTTGAGCATGCGGAAGCGGGAAGCGGTGGCCAGCAGCATGTCAAAGATCTCCGCCATGCCCTCAACACAGTCTCCTTCATTCCTGGGGAGCAGAATTTACAAAATGTACAAATACAGTTTGGTAAAACATAAAAGGCGCTGACAACATAACAGAATTGTTCTGGTCCAGAGACCAGAACAATTCAAGTTCTGGTCTGTGGAGCTCTGTTAAAAGAGAGAAAAAGAAAGCATGAGGCATCCAAAGATTAAGAGCTAATGTACTGAATGACTGCACTGCTCCATTTACCAGTCTGGCAGAAAAGTGAGGGGAAAGATGGATAATATCCAGTTGCTTCAGTGCGAGATAAACTTGGATGGCACAAGGGCAGGGGAATGTGCCAGCCCTGACCCCACAGCATTTTAGTCATCATGTCCAATTGGCGAGGACACTCTTTCAGGGACTGGGTTTTAGAGATAATACTCCATAATACACTTTTGAATCAGATGGAGCCATCAGAGGGTAAAAGCTCTCTCTGCTGCTCGTCTCACTCTGCACTTTCTCTCCTCCTCCCAAAGGTAGATACTGTGGTCTGACCAGCCTGTTTACTCTGAACATGTGGGGAAATGGAGAGAACAAGCTGTGCCTGCAAAGCAGAAAACACCCTTATGTCTCCCTGCATCTCTATTTTCTACTCATCTCTGTTCCTCGTTGAGATCTCCCTGCTTTGCTTCTTTTCTTCTCTTCTCTTCCCTCTCTCCACTGTTCAGTTTCCATCATTCTTTACATTGAAGACTTTGATTAAAACCGGAGCCGTGGTTTCCAGCTCAGCCTTGTGATGATTAGGAGGGTTATTTTAGGTTAGGGAGAGGCTGCTCTCCTCTCCACAGGGAGCAGGTGATTAGTCTTCCACTCTGTGACAGATGTGTTGGGATGGCACAAAAGCTGGCAAGGTGTGAAATGGAAAATCTACAATGCTGATGTATCACTCTTCAAATGTGTCCGAGATGAAAATGGAAAGAAATGTGGAGGAGGGGCAGGGCTAAAAAAACAAAAAAAGATAAACAGCCAATCCGTTGGCACATTTGTTAATCTAAAGTTGGTAATAATCTTCTCTACCTGTCCAGAATTAGGTCTTGTGCAAAGATGAGTTTTCCAGGGCAGTGGATTGATCTCCAAATGAGTCCGATCATCAGCACCTCCAGCCATGAACTTTCCAGCAGTAGAACCTGATCATGGAGGGAGAGTTGCAGGAAACCTGAAAACAGAAAATACACCACGTCAGGCAATTTTTTTTAAAGGAAGACGAAAATATCATTACTTTCACCTAAATGTGCATCTCAACGAATTACAATATCATTCTAATACACTAAAACTAAGATTATTCCTTTTAGCAAATTGGGAAAGCTAAGATGATGATGTCAGAACTTTGTAAACTCCTGATTGGTTAATTGTGGAGATGGATGATTAAAATGTTTAATCTTAATGACAGGGTCACATTTTCATCAAAACCCATATGTTGACAAAATAAGCAACTCTAACAATTCAAAACTTATTTTTGCTGCTGATGATTAACTACACATGTGAGCTCACCAACAACATGTTAATAAATTATTTAGGTCATTCAATCGTCAGATTTATGCAAAGTGCTTTTATACACATTCGATTTTCAAGTTTTCCTGGAGCCTCTGATCATTTTCTTTAAATAGGATGCTAATATTAGCATTGGGGACGTCAACAGATTCGGTGACAGGCTAACTACTTTTAGCCCAACTTGTACACAACAATTGTCTTTTCTACTCTCATCAGATCATTTTTAAAGCAAAAATGAATCCCCATTGCTCAGGCCAAGAGAAACGGCTCTGTTGTCCATCGCTGTATGCAGATGTCGCTTGTGCGTCATGTTTTTTTGGGCAACAACACAAAGGTTTGGGTTTGAACTTTTGAGTTTAAAAAAGAAAAATGCAATTAAAGTCTATGTAATTAATTAATCAAAGTTAACTCGTAAAAGTTCCAGCCATAGTTAATTCACAACATTTTAGTTAAATTGAGACACATTTTAAGGTAACAACTCAAACACGTGGCATTGCAGAAAAATATGTTATTGGCAAAAGAATTGTGGGCCTCTATAAGCCATCTCTGTAGACATGTTCTGTGGTTGGTTAAACCAGAAGTTTTTGGTCACAATGATCATAATTACATTCATAGGAAAAAATAAGAAAGTCTGGATACCAAAAAACACTGTCCTAATTGTGAGGTAAAAGCAGTCATTTTCTGTTTGGATTACATTAAATATATGGCATCACGAAGAAAGATTATTATCAGTAAGTGTAAATGTTCAAGCAATATTTAAAGATATCAGACAGAAAATAAAAGTTTGGTTTTAAAGGGGTTGAAAATTTGTGTAAACTATTCTGAAAAGCTTGTTGAAGTTTGACGTTCAGTCCAAGTGATACAGCTTAAAAGGTAATTCAATGAAACATAGAGGGAAATCTATGAACATGGAAAATCCTCAGGTGTACTCCTCGCATTAAACCAAATGTTGGGAAGTAACCTGTCATTTGAATGCTTTTATTATTCTGACATCTACAAAACAGAAATATTTTGGTAAGACAGATGGAAAAAGGAGAAGTTTAATTTATTCGATGTGAGACTGTAAGAAAGAATGTTTTATTAAAAATACATGTACATTTCTGATTCAAATTTCAAGTAGTTTATAATTAATTTAATTAGTGAAAGCATTATACATAATTTGAAGGGATGCACTTGAGTGTCCTGTTGTGTAATAATAATGTTTTCTGTCCCCCTGACATCTTGCCAACTATAAAAATCAAACATGATCTTGTTTTTGAGCAGTGGATGCTAATCTAAATGAATCCACTCAAGGGAAAGCTTATCGCTGGCTCTCAGCTGTCTAAATTAACACATAATTACAGCCAGTCTTTTCTAATTGCCCCCCTCTGTACCCTGTCTGGGACTCCTTTCAATTAAAGCTGTGTGTCTTTGGGCTTTTAGTGACGCAGGAGGTCATAATGCCTCAAAATAAGAATTTACTCTTCCTGTCAGATGAATGTGAGTTAGCGTGCGTTTTGCAGATACACACCGTAGCTGCAAATGGGCTCGATGGGGTGCCGGCAGATTGACCAAACAATGCTCTCAAAGGTGATTACTGTAATTACCATCACCTTAATGGCTCTGCATTTGTGTGTGTTTGTCGTCGTGTAAGAACCCAGAACCACAAGGTTTGCCAAGTAGTGCATCATGATGAATGTTTACGAGACGCAGAAATTTTGTAAAATATATTTTAGACACATAAATAAGGTCATGATGCACTAGATGTGAACTTACCTGTAGCTTTGCAAAGTAATTATTAATGTACATACAGTACTTTTGAAATAAACAGCTTCCATCACAAATAGTGGAGAAAAGTTTTATGACCAAACGAAAAAGCTTGAGCTAATTTGACCACTACGATAAGAAGTACTGTATAGCATAGTGGTGGTAGTATCATGCTGTGTGGTTGTTTCACAGTCAATGGTGCTTGGAATAAATAAGGAGGACTTCACACCAAAGCACACATTTGGGTGGTCTACCAGGACAACAATCATGTGCACATCAAACATTGTTTTCAAATGCATAAAGCTAGCTAACATTAAGCATCTGGAACGGTTTTCAACTTTAACTTTTATTAAAAATGTGCTCATTTGGCTTCGAAGTGAAGTCCATGGCTGGAAAACAACCAAGTGAAATGAACTGAAACAAACACTCAAATATCCACCCAAAAGGATGCCAGAAGGGCTTTGATGGCTATAAAAAGAACATAGTCAACAAGCAATTTGCTGTGAGATGTGTTGCCAAATATAAATGTGGTTTTAAACATTAGATCAAATCTCCATTGAAATCTATTTGTGCTCCCAGATTTTTCTAAAATGTAAGCCTGACTGCAGTTTTATAAGCCAAGCTTCAACTTCTTGCCAAACATTTTTAAAGCATCTAAACTTTGATTAGAGGCATTAGTTTTTTAAAGGTGCTCTCATAATCTTTAGTAATTATGTGAAAATCCTTTTTGGCAACCAAACGGGTAGCCAAACCTAATTCTATTCTGTGTATTGTTTGAATAAAAGCACCCAGCACTTTAATACCAAGAGGTGTTAATAGTGATGGCTCCCTCACTATAAGCTTCCAAGCAACAAAATATAGAGAAACAATTTCAACCCAAACTACCACATGGTGAACACTAAAATTTGACAAGCCTATTAACCTAGAGCATAATGAAGAAATAAAGAGCCCAAACAATTTTAACTATTTACAACTAGACTGTATCTCGAAAGGTAGCATAACAATGGTTTTGGAATTTATTTGATATCAAATGACACAAAATCAAGACTTGAACTTGAATCTTTGGAGCTATATGTGCCACATGCTTTGTTTTTGCAGTAGGCTAAATATGCATATTATTGGAAATAATCATTACTGCAGAAAAACATAAGACTTTACAAGATATTAAAAGTGAAATGATGTTAAAAAGTGTAAAATACTAAAAAACATAATCAGCAATATTGAGATCAATGACTGTTTGAGTATTAGCTATAAATCTGGGAGCTTTTAGGGATGTAACACCAAATTAATTATTTAATATTAGATTTTGCAGAATTAAAAATACACCCCCTGTTACATGCAAAAATAAATGCATCCATTGTCACGAGGAACATTAGCTATTGACCGAGGCCATTTTAGAGAGGCGACACTAAATTACTTAATTTACATTAAGGCTCTGTGATTTAAAAAGAACCCTAAAAATTGCCTTTTATCTGCAAGATAACAGGAGATATCAGTTTTTGTCTGATAGCTGATATTTGCAAGCATTACCAGGAAATATTCAACAGAAGCTTAAGCAGACCAACAGAAGCAAATACATACAGGACAAATAATATAGGAGCACAAATTTAGAAATTTCTTTCCAACCTGGGAGTTTCTTTGCCCAAGCGATCATGTGGACTAGCTCCTTGTCAGCCATACTGGTCAGCAGGGTCATCATGGTGACCTCAGTATAGGGTCGGCTCAGCTTCTGACGGGAGCACAGAATTGGGGGCTCAGCACCCTGAAGGAGAAGCAGAACCTGGAAACACAAAAGTTTAGCATTGATGAATGTCAGGTAAAAATTACAAAAAATATTTAAAAGGTTAGTTGTAATAAAACAATGAGCACCTGGTCAGATGGCAGGCTGGTCACTGAGGACCTCGCTCCTCCCAGGGCACTGCTGCGTCTCCTCTTATCATGATGGGGTGTCGCTTTATGCTCAAGGCCTTTTCCACTTTTTTCTCTGTCACTGACGCCCATCTGTCGTTTGTCGCGCTGCAGAACGCGACCACGATCTTTTCGCACACCTTAATGACAGAACATGCTTGATGCATAAGATGCTTCCTGATGACTTCTGGACATAAACCATCAGATCTCCTAGTTTTACCACGTCTAATATCTAGATTAAATGATTGATGTGAAAACATAAATAACTGGAGTGCGTTAATGAGCAGTTGTACTCGTTTGAGAGAAATCTCAAGATCTTGGTAAAGTTCATGCTTTTCCATGTCTAACAACTCTCTCTTCTAATTAGCAAAGGATTGATCCATCAAAATTGGTTTTCAATTTCTGAGGAAGAATGTGTGTAGCTTAACATCTAAGTTGTCAAAAAAAAAAAAAGTCTATAAAAATTGTATGACTAAAGAAAAATGAACAAAAGAACAGGAATCTTCTCACCTCCTTTCATCATACCCACTTCGTAACACTTTCTGAGTCGGCAAGCCTGGCAGCTCTTCCTCCTATTCCTGTCAATAGTACACTGATTGGTCGCTGGGCACATATAGTCATTGTGACCTGAAATGGGAGAAAATCTATTATTCTTAGACTATAAGTCTAATTTTCCATCCAAAATTGAGCTATTTAGCAGCCAGGAACACTCCATTCCCTTTCCTAAATTAATCTATGAGGAAGAAAATTAAAACATGGCATCTTGGCTTTGCCATTGCCATGGAGACTATTGGTTTCTGTATGACCCGTCATTCTTTGTAAGATTTTCCATCAACATGCTTCAGGTTCAACTCATTAACTAAGCCACCAAACAGATAAAGTTCCTCTGTGCACATGGAGATATTGATACTGCGAGGCTGGAAAAATGTGGTCAATAGCTTATTAAAAATGCTTCTTTTTTGTTTTCAAGCAGTTCACCACTTTTCCAGCAGTGGTAAAAATGAAATAAAAAATCTGCTCAATGTATGTAAGATGTTTTCATCTCATGTAACTTTCTCTTTATTTGTGCAGGAACATTAATCAAACTTTTGTTGCCTCTTTGTTTTCACACAAGCTTGCCAGTCATATACTTGGTATAATGAATCCCTCAAAGTTAGTTATGTTATAAAGCTGGAACTCATTTAAGAATTTAACCTTTATCACTTTGTTTTTAATGAATAGTGCAGCTGTTTCTATCAAGTTGAGGGAGAGATTAAGGAAACACTGGGGCACAAATTATCAAATCAAAACTGCTTGCTCACACAGAAAAGAGTTGGATGTGGGCCACTCTTCCTTTAAGAACTCTAGCTGTACCTAAGATAAAAACATAGCTATTAAAATACAAATACTTTGTGTCCCTGACATTCTCCATTTTAATATGATTTAAATTTGTCACTAACCATTTTGCTCTGACTAAAAAACAAAAGTCTCCATCTGCAACAGCAGCCTAAACTTTAAATTTCCTTCCTATGCAATTCCACTCGATTCTCATCTCCCTTCAATGCTGCATCCGGGATTTCTCCCATTGAGCTGGATTTATCATCCAATCATCGAACAGAAGGAGAAGTTGTGAATGTTGACATCAATTTTGTGCGCTGCTTTAGAGCAGCAGTCTGCCTGCCATTTTAGCAAGGGCAGCGGAGGAAGTGACCGAAGCCATTCAGTCTGTGTTCGTCATGCTTTAAGTACTGAGCAAATAAAGTCGGAGCAAGACAAATGTTTGATACATTTCATTGCTGCCGTTGGTCTACTCCCCATAGAGTTTTGCAAGAGTCTAATATTTCACTTGGCTCCATGAAGGAGGTGGGCGAGCTAAATGTTAGAGAAGCACAACTTCCAGTAAATCAGATCCAGTTTATCAAACGTCAACAGAGTCCAGTTCTCCAGCCACCAATCATTTCTCAACAGGCGAGGATTCAGGACCTTTGGACAAAGCAAAGTGTAGAATAAGGGGCTGGATTTTACCAGGTTATCAACCGCCAGTCCTGGATCAAAACTAGTTGAAGGGCTGCAAATGGCCCCCAGACCAAACTTTGGACACCTATTTTAGAGAAAATATTTTACCAATAACCATTGTGTATAATTTGATGTGTAATAATTTATTTTCCTTAATACCCTTAAAGAGAAAAAAGGCTCGCAGGTTTACTATCCAAGCAAACCTGCCACATGGTGAAGAGTAATTGCCCCCTAAGCTTAATTTATCGCCATTCTTGGCAGCAACCATTGCCATGAAACCCTTTGAATAACAACAGTTAATATTTGGTGCGTATCAACTTTGGTTCAGTCTTTGTTGCAGACATCTGAATACCTTAAGTGTGCTTGAGCTCAAGGTCAGAAGCTAAAGGCTGGACGTTAGGATTCATGGATCCATCAGAATCTACAAGTCTATGGATGCAGTATTGTTCCTGGATGAGTCAGTGATGTATTCTTAGAGTAATTTTGATAGGTCTTCCACTGGAGGTAAAGTTTACCCCTCTTCCATGTTGTGTGTGTGTTTAGATAATAGTTCTACTCCATTCCCTTTCCTAAATTAATCTATGAGGAAGAAAATTAAAACATGGCATCTTGGTTTTGCCATTGCCATGGAGACTATTGGTTTCTGTATGACCTGTCATTCTTTGTAAGATTTTCCATCAACATGCTTCAGGTTCAACTGTGGCTAATTGGAGTTCAAAATCCTTTTAAATGCTTTTGTAACCCTTTCCAGACAAATGTCGCTGATTTGTTTTTCTTTAGCTCAAGATCATTGTATGCTGCTTTTGGTCTGCTTTGTGTCGACACAAAGATTATATTTCAGGGATTTATTTATGGACTAGCAGAAATCAGGCTTGTCTGTGGTGAGGGACATAAACCAAAAAAAAATGTGGTTGTTCAAAGGTAATTTAGGATTTAATTAAGAAATGGAGTCATTTTGTGACATAGAACTAAGATGGTTTGGTATTTACTCTGGTCAAAAAAAGAAAAACAATCTTTGGGGATGTAAACACTTTTTCAAAGGACTTTAAGGTCCAACAGAATGGAAGGAAGTGAAGAGAAAAACCAGGAAATGTGTTTTAATCTAAATTTCAGTCATCGTTTTTCTCTGTAGAAATATTTTTAATTTATGCAAATGACTTCATTTCTCTGGCTGACCAGAGAGGCACATCAGAGTACATTCATAATTGTGGTCTGATGTGTTCTTTCATGTTGCTGTTCTCAATGACAGATGCAATAAAACACGTGATTTAAGCTTCATAATGCCATGGCAGTTTGTCTCCATACCCTGAATGCTCCTCTTGAAGAAGGCCTTGCAGCCCTCACAGGACCACACCCCATAATGGTACCCAGAGGCATAGTCGCTGCACACAGCACAGAAACGCGTCTCTTTAGGTATCTCAAATCCCCCTGCTGCGGCGCCGGTTCCGACTCCAGCTCCCAGCTCTCCCACACTGCATGTCTCATCACGGGTGTCACACTGGTCCTCTCTGGAGGTCGGCTGGTGGCTGGATCTGCAACAGGCCATGAATTTTAATTCGGTGATTTGGTGTTCTCCTCGAGACAATTTGTTATGCTAATAAAACTACGCAGATAACAGATTTTATCAGCATATAGCCAAAGAGGAGAATATATTAAATATATCAAGGATGCAAGATAAAATTATTTTCTGTATTTAAACCCTAAAAATCAATAAAAGACTGAACTCTGGCTTAAATAATGACACAGGCTAAGACCAGGCTTCTGTTTTTCCACCTAAATCAGGAAACGTGTTTGTGTACTTCTGTTGCTCTTACATATTGTTCCTCTCTCAAGGTCCTTCACAACGTCCCTAATCTCTGGAATTAAAAACCCTGGACAACGCTTGATACTTTCTATAGAGATAGTAGTGGTGTTTGGCTGAAAGCAGCAGATTAAGAAGCTGTGTGGTTAACTAATTATGTTTGTTTAAATGGCATTTTGGAGAAGACGCAACTAAAAATGCCAATGTCATTACTCATAAGTTGCCTTGCAGCTTATTTCTTTTTCCCTTTTTTACTTCAATGAGCAGTGATTGCAGATAGGTAGCAAAACAGGACCAAAGTGTATAAAAACTGAAAAAAAACCAACCAGCCAATTTTCTAGAAGTGAAAATTAGCTGCACTTTCTCCAAACTTCTGCATAATCTAAGAAATTATAGCATTGTAAAAGGCACTGCAGTCACAAAAAAACATAATTACCTAAATACATCAATTTTACTATTTTAAAGACACACAGAAGCATTTTAATTCCCATACCTGTAAGCTGGTGTTGAGGCAGTTTCCAGATAGTGATGGCTTGGAGCATGCATAAAGGGGCTGAGCCTCGGGCTGGTGGGCACAAACACAAGAGGACTGGTCGGCCCACTCCCCAGAGAGTGAAGGCTGCCATCAGACGGTGGTCCCTGGGCATCCAGAGGAGCAGAGAAGTAGCCAGTGGTAGAGTGGCTGTAAAGAGGCGTTGGGGCAGGGGTGGGGGTGGCATAGTCGTACGTCCCTTCCAGGAAGTCAACAGCAGCTACCCCTCCAGAGCCCCGGCTCTCTTCAGGGTACATGTCACTGAGGGGGGCACGGGGTGAGGGTGGGAGACGTGGTGAGGAGAGGGTCTCCAGCTCTGAGGAGGCTGGGCTTATCCTGGGTCTGAGTGCTGGTCCGAACTCCTGCTTGCTCTGCACTGGGTTCTGCCTGAGCAACATCACAGCACAGCAGCAGTGATAAGCAACATGATTTAGACTTGCTCTCCCATTTGCTGTGTGGGAGAGCGTAGTGCTGCTCTCCCTCTCTCTGGGTCTCGTCTTTTCCAATAAGTCCTGTCAAACAACTTGGATGGACCAATAACTGCTTCTCCTCTGTGTGCTTGAAGCTTCTGCTCTCAAGCTCCAAAGGAACAACAAAAAAATACAGCTAGAAAGACTCCTCCCAATCTCACTTTATTTTTTCACTGTTTTTTTTTTTTTTTTTTTAACTCTAATAGATCTCTACCAAAGTGTGGGAGTGAGGGAAAGCAAGTGGGAGAGAAAAAAAGGAATGACAAAAATAAAAATAGTGATTCCTAAACAACTTCCTTGTCTTTTTCTCCTCCCCACAGCAATTTCTAATTTGCCTTTGCCTTAGATTGAAAAGCTCTTTATTCTGTACAGCTGGATTCCAAATTGACTGTAACTCCAAAGTAGCAGTGTGTGTGTGTGTCTGAATATTCACCCCTCATTTAGCTGATATCGAGCACTCTGTGAGTATCACCAGTCTATTTCCTGCCAAATTACTACCCAACAAACACACAGTCGCTGGCTAAATCACAGAGCAAATCAGATACATGTAGACTAAACATTCAAACTACAGAAAAAGCCAAAACTGCCACGAGATGTAACTCACCTCTTATACATGAATCATCCTCGGATTTGCTGCGCAGCAGCGACTAATTCCCCTTCTCTTCCTCTCTGCCTGCCTCACAGGCATTTAGGTGGGCTCACCGTACTCAGTGGAAACAGAGGAAAGGTTTAAAAAAGGATAAACAAATTAAAGATGCAGCCAAATCGATATGTGTGTTTAAGAGCCAGGTCACCATAACACAGCAAACAAAACTGGAGGTCAAATCTCATTCTGACAGCCAATAATTACACAATCAGTCCCATTTAAAGGTATTTTTCATGATTTAGAAGTAAAAAAAAAAAAGGGTTATAGAAAATAATAAAGTATAAAATAAAAATATCCTCTAAGACTTAATTGGATTTATTCATGTACATGTGAAACCAGAAGTTTATAATCAATATTAAAAATTAGACAACTTTGTTTCCCCTATTTGTCTGAAATCAGATCCTGTATTAGGTCAGTTAGGATAATCTAAATTATTCATATTTGCTACAAGCCTCAAAAATTAGACATCTTCTAGAGTTTATGTACATTTGATTTTTTATCATAAAGTTAATTTGTAATTGATTGGGTGGTGAACTTACAGTCATGACTCACCGGGAAGACTCCTTTGTGTCTAGGTTTTTATTTCCTGGCTGATGTCCTGAAATGTTGCTTCAATATTTTATCTTAATGTCTGTTCCTCATAATGCCATCCATTTTGAGAAATGCATCAGCTCCTCAGGATCAAAACGGTGACACATTGAAGCTGTCACATACCGTCCCTATTCTTCACAGTTTGGATGGCATTCACAGGTTTGCAACCTACCCTGTTTTCCTCATTACGCAACAACTGATATTATGATCAAACACTTTTGTTTCATCAGGTCAGAGGTCATGTTTCCAAAATCAATGAGCAAATTTACTATCAGAATTTTTTTTTTTTTTAATAATTCTTTTTGAGTGGCCTTTCAGCCCCTAACACAGGATTCATTTCACTGTAAATAATGAAACTTATCAGCTTTGACCTGTATCTTCACATGTATTTTGATTTTGTGCTTAGATCTACTGGAAGTTTAACTCATATATCGTGAATTAACCTTACACAACTTTATAAAGCTATAACATCCCAAATTGTGTAATCTTAGTGTAAAACTTCTGAATTTGAATTAATTGATTAAAAAGTTTAAAATGAAATGTCTTTCATTCTAGCATTTGGCAAACAAAACATTTTGGTAAAATAAATAAATAAATAAAAGCAATAGTAATCTGTGTTTTTTCTTTTTTCACTGTAAATTATCTGTTTTCAACTGCATTTTATGTTCAAAAGAGAAATTGAAGGGTTTGTTCCATAAATATTTTGGCATCAAATGTCAAGGGAAGTATTGCAGCTGAGTGCAAATACATAAAAAAGGCGAGTAAAGGCAGCTTTGAGAAATGTAATTTTCCTCTGTAACAGGCGTTTAATCTGCAATAATATAAGATACTGTCAACCAAATATATATTGTTCAAGAACATAAATGAGAAGTTCTTTTTTTTTAAATTCATACAGAAACAATGAACACCACGTTGACAAAGTTTGACACAGAGCCCTCATCTCAATTTTTAAGGAGCATATTTCTTGACTTACCCTTCTGATTTTTATGACAGGTCAAGTGGAAAACTAGCAGGTTTCATAATACATATTTTTGTGCAAATTGCTTTGGAATAAAATTAAGACACCAGGAAACATTAAGGGTGGGAAATAAAACAGCCACAGTAAACGACCTAAAAGGCAACGATAAGTGACTTCTTGCAGTAATTGAACCTATTTTCATCTAAGGTCTCATTGACAAAGCGACCATTTATCTTTAAAAGAACATCAATTGTAATGCAAGATTTAGCAGCAACTACCAGCGATTTTGTCAAATGGTCTCCAACCTGAACTCAGCCATATAAAAGGTCAACAGGTGAGCAACAACTGACACTCATATTGAGTGTGAACTTTCTATGTGCATCAATTCAAACTGTGGTGTGAATCGATGCACAGATTCATCGATGTGCATCGATCCCCTTCTTGTACTTGAAGGGGACAACTACTTGCCCCCTTCTTCTTGCAAAAATGCAGTAGATATGTTTCAGATTATTAAACACATTTTATTCTCTCACCAAAGTGAATACAAAAAACATTTTTAAAAGATGACTATCCAAACTAACCTGGATCTATGTGGAAAATTAATAGTAGCCCTTTTAAAGTCCACATTCTTTAGAAAACTGAATTCAATTTCCTTATCTACACCCAGCTCAGATTACTACGAATAGAGCCATTACTGAATCATTATCGGGAATTTTTTTATTATTATATGAACCCACCATAATAGCAAACATTATGGTCAGGACTGGGGTTATTTTTTTATCTATTAGTTCCATCAGAAAATAACAATTTGAAAACATAAAAAATGCAATTAATGTGCACTTCATTTTTAACACTAAATCTTCACTACTCAACATGAATTACAGCTGCATATTAGTGTTTTAATATTTTATATGATGTGATGAAGCCCATCAGTAATTGCCAATAAAATAATACAATGACTTTCTAAATCCTGATCACATATCTTTATTGCAAGATTACAACATATTGGGGTAAAAATCAAGTTCATTTTGTTCACCCCCAACTGTCAGACCAGTAGAACCAGGTGATGATTTAAATGTTTCAGGAAACGCAGACTTACCAAAATTACTCCAAGAGTACATCAACAAATCATTCAGGAGTTCACAAAATAAGCCAGATCAACATCAGCACATTAGCTAAAAAAAAAACATCTTCATGACCTCAAAGACATTTGGCAAAATATTCTGTAAACTGGAAGGAAAAGCCAAACTTTCTTCAAGCTGTGTGTTCTGTTGTATCAGGGTTAAAATTATCAGCATTTCCAAAGAGAACATGTTCAAACACTGCAGTACAGGTTTGATGGCCTGTGGTTGATTTGTTGTTCAGAAGTTGGTAAGGCTGTCGTAATTCATAGATTAATTCTGCTCTTTACCAGAAAGTCCTAATTGGGAATGTCTTATCCATTTGTAAGCTTAAGCTCACTTCAGTCATGCAGCATGGCAATGACTCCAAGGATTTGGAGTGGTCTAGTAAAAGTATGAATCTCAATTCAATTGAGATGTTGTAGCATGTAATATGCCATTTATGCTGGGGCAAAAAATAATAGCAAGATTAGACCAAAATTCCTCTTGTAAAAGTTTCATGACCAATTATTGCATATATTTATTAGGTTAAGGTATTAATTACTTTATCACAGGGGGCCAGACTGTGGAGTTTATTTTTTCTTTAATAAATAAAATAATTTCAAAAATGGCATTTGTAATTACTCAGGTTATATTTGATTACCCTATACATGTGAATGACATAAAAAGAAAGAAGTTAGTGAAAAACCAAAGACTTATTAGGATTCTAATTAAATTTTGATTGTTTTATTCAACATTTTAACATCTGGGGGAAAACGTTTTAATTATGTCAACGTTTTAGTTATGTTCTCAGTAAAGGAACACAGAGAAAATATTTGTTGCATTAATTTATTAAATAAGACCTGAAAATAATCACTTTGCTCCAGGAACCCATTTAATTAGTAAAGATGTTTCGTTTTTTCCTCCAAAACAGAAGCAGCACATTAAAGTCATAACACTCATACATCATCTCTTTACCCACTTTTCTTACCATCAACATTTATTCAACTGAGGAAAGTAACCTTCCACATAAACTGTAAACATTCTGACTTAACTCGAAGTGTAGGATACACAACTTATCTGCAATGTAAACCAAATGTGAGATATTAGCAATGTAGACAAATGTACAACTACTGGCAGCTGTGGTTCAACTTATAAGTAATTTGTTTAACAATTATGACATTTTAAATGTTAGATGTCATTGATATATATTCAGTCTGTTCTTGTGCATTTTGTGAATAAGTTTGAAGTCCTTAAAAATAAACTTTGATAACTTTGTTTTGTTATGGCTTAATGGCAGCACCTAATTTTGATGCTCTCTTACAGTAAAATCTGATAAAGTCCAGTCATCCCAGTCTAATCCTGAGGTCAGGCTTACTACTCCAACTTGGGGCTGTGGAATTGAATAACAGCGTACTTCCCATTGGTCATCCATGATGGGTCTTGGGTGCTCAGCTTCTCCCCCTGTCCCGGCTGCAGACCGACCTGCACATTAGCTTTGAGGGTTCTCAAACTGCATAGTGGTGCAGGCTCAAAACCTCTCAATGCAGTACAGAAATCCACCGTGTGGCCCCAGTCCCTGTCCCCAGTCAGCTTCCTGTAGTTGAGATCACCTTTAAATAGCACCAGGTCTGCTTCCTGCAGGGTTGAGTATAGGTCGGGAGCATCAGCTGCCATGTCGCAGAACTCATGGGGCTGAGTCCAGAAAGGATGGTCGTGATAGCTCCATATACCCTCATTGAGATAGCTCTGCCACTGGCAGCCACTCTTACTCATCCATTTATGATTGGCTGCCATGGTCTGCCGGATGGTCCACTGAAAGTCGTTAGCCGTGACATCAGAGACGAACCACGGGAAGCATTTGCCGTGAAAATGAATGTGACGCGCGAGGCCCGAAGACACCAGAAAATCTGCTAAGACTAAGTCAGTGATCAGCTCAAAGCCAGCATTGTCAAGCACAATGTCAACTCTGTCTGCAGTTTTTTTCCCTGAGCTCTCCGCCCTTCTTGACGAATTAAGAGTCAACCATACCATGTTGGAATCATTCACCAAGATGAAAGACTGTAAGCTGTTGAGGGAATCTATTGGACTAGCCTTCTGGGAGTTCTCTTGACCAGCAGAGATGGAAAGATCACACTTGTTCCCCCAAAGAGAAACCTAGAGGAAGTCAAACAGAAAACCGTAAAACCATGTGATCCTTTTTCATCTCAATCATTGCTGTGATTCTTTGTAAATGTTACATTATTTTACCAGAGGGAAAAAAATGGGGTTTTGTAGGAAAAAAAACCCTCTTCTGCACAGATAGATTACATTTATCTATTCTAACAACGCAACCATGTTAACATGATAAAAGATTGCTTCATTTTAAAATGATTTATAAAATAGTGTAAAAAAAAATAGTGATGATATGCTCCACATTTAGAATATTTTGAGTTAAGATGCAGGTATAGTTCAAAGCTGGGTGACCGTTACATTTACTTTTTGGTAATTTCTTTTCTGTAAATATTTAATGATCATACATTTACATATTATAATGGGACTCATTCTCCTGTTAAATCAAGCCTGTATGTTCTCCCTTACTCTGTAGAGCACTCAATTCTAAGTGTTAAGTATACTGACCTGGAGCAGTTTGTTGAAATATTCGGACAGCTGGTTCTCTGACAGCTTCTCCATGCTCTTCTGAATGTCTCCCAGGTAAGTACACAAAGCCATCACAGCCTGCTGAGACTCAAAAAAACTTTGGGTCTTTCCCTCGTTAAAGACGTCAAAGTTGTTTATTGGAGGACTGAAAAAAAACATGAAAACAATCAAAAGGACATTTACTTCTAAATAAAGTAAAATATAGCTAAATGCACAACATAAAGGTGTATGCATGGTTTTAGTCTCAAGGGAAAATACCTATTTTAAATAAAATCTTGTTAAATATACACTTCTTTCATGACAAAGAAGTTGGTCGAACATATGTAACGTCAACGTTTTGGATTTATCCCCATAAAAAAAACATAATAAGCTTATTGAATGGAAGAGGCAATGAACAAAAAATGTTCAAGTTCAAGAAATAACTAACTACAATTTAAAACCTCATATTTTTTAGACTTTTTAAGGGTTGGAATAGAGATTATTTAATTCAATACATATCCTGGAACTATAGAAAACCTGTAAAATATGCTAAATATTTATAATTCAATTTTAGTATGGTGAAAATGTGTTGAGTCCTATTTAATGGCTCGGCAGAAATTCTTCTCGTCAGCAGGATTTCAGTGTGTCCATGAACAATAAAATATCCATTAATGTATCAGTTTTGATTTCATGCAACCGTGAACTTCTATTGTATTAATTTATTCCCACTAATAATTTATTGTAATGTAATTGACTAGATCACCGCCACACTGCATACAAGTGATACTACACTATATACTATCACACTATATGGCCTGGCTTTTAAAAATATTTTCAGCCAACAAATTGTTAAAACAACCAACATTGGCCACATTTCTACAGAAATACAGTTAAGCCAAATAATAACTCTGGATATAATTTTTTTAATAAAAGAGATTCGGATGATAATACTTATGTTTCCTTATCGTTAAAAACATTTCAGAAACAATTATACCATCAGAAGACTTATGTTAAAAAAAGAGGTACATTCTACTCACTTAAGCCAGATTGCCTCTTGTATCCTCCTGTACATGTAGCACTCCACATACAACCAGGGTGACTTGAACCAGCTAACAAGCTCCTGGTCACCCAGCTGGCTCTGTTGTCTCTGCATGTACTGGTTCCAGGACTCTGTGTCTGACAAGCCATCCATCAATTCCAGTAGTGGCTTATCAGTTTGTAGCTCATTTCTCAGCTTAGACAGTAGAGATATTGCTTGTTTCTCCGCACTGATCCCCTCCTTTTCAAAGGAGAATAAACGTCTAAAACAAACCCTACTAAACATTGAAAATGAACTGAACAAAATCATCTCTTACCTCTCCATGTTCCTCAAAAAACTTGTTTTTGTTACGATGTATTGCGTCTATAGCTTTAGTCAAAATGGTTGGCATTCTGTCTCTTATAGTCAAATAAGCAAACGACCTAAAGAAGAAAAAGACAAGTTACTCACAGAATTAGATGCTGAATAGAGAGCCATCCATCTACATTTACGCTCCTCTAATCAACAACACTTAATAAAATTGGACACATTTTTTCTAATCTAGACTAATTAAATTGGCTAATTATTTGGTAGTATATTAATACACATACTTGCTAAAATAAGTCAAACCTCCAAAGCTGAAGCTGGATTAATTAAATGTGATGCTTGTCTATAAATGCAGACAGACAGCAGCTCAAAAAAGAAATGTGTTAGCATTGAGCCACCGATGCTGACTGGGACTCTGCTATTACATGACTATTGGTTAAATATATCATTGTATTTTCCCACATTGTAAAACACACGAGAAAGTCATGAAATTAGCCATCAACATACCCCGTCACTTTGGCAGACAGTGAAGGAGGAACTCCGTGGCCAATTTGACCCACCGCCATTGTTGTTGCAGAGGTAAGAGATTCAAATGTAAACTTTATTGACAACAATTACACGGACAAGTAACCAACTGAAACTTGTGAACAAGTTTTTTGCTCGTCTTTTAGAAATAACCACCAAACGACCCCCAAATCTTCTCTTCAGATTTTTTAAAAATAAGAATTTGATATGTTTATATTGCTGTGGAGTCGTAGTGTGTCGTTTGTTTTGATTTAGTTGTGATGCTGCCATCTAGCGGCTAAAAATAGACTGCAACTTCAACACTTACTCAAATACGACGTTGCCCTCACATTCATAACAGGTTTTTAATTATTGTTTTAAAATATGTTCGCTTTTGGGATGTCTCTTTTTGGAATTTTTACCCCACTGCGCATGTCAAGTTTGTTGTTTCTGAACTCAGCCAGAGCATCCTGGGTTGCCTGGAGCGACAGTTGTCATGGAGATATTGATTCGCCCTTTCAGAACAGGCCAGAATTCGAACCCCCCTGGGGTCAAATTAATGGATGCCAACTGCCGTTAAACTCTAAAAAGAACAAGGGGAGAGGGCCCCCCCACGCTATCCCCAAGCACAAACCCCCACTCCCCGGGGCTCTTTGGCGGGAAAATAGGAGGGTTTAAGAGGCTATCTACTGGGAAATAAATTATTCTTAAGTGAGTTTCGGTTAAGCAGACAAATTAAATATTAATAGCATAATATATGAGTGTGTAGAGGAACAGAATATAGTTGTAATTCTGTGTTTAACTGAGTTGGTGGAACTTGAAAGAGAAATGTAAATGTGCTGTATTGCCTGTTGTGATATAAAACAGCTTACCTGTAAAATAGAGACTTGGAAGAGCATTAAATTTAAGCCAAGAGGTCATATGAGGGATTGAAGGTTTGGATACAGGACTGGGCTTCCTCCAAGTTTGAAGGACATACCCATGTGATTGGCCACAGTCACATTTTACAGGCTGCAAAGATCCATCCATTAATCCTGGCCATGTTTTTCCCCCTCTCTCAAATCACTATAGGAACAAGCAGGCCCGTCGTCAGGATGCTCAGGGTCCCTGAAAGCAGGAGTCCAGCTGCGTCCACCTCCGGTGTTCATCCACCACGGCCCTCCCATCCCCCCACCGGGGCCCTGCCTGGCCGGATCTGTTTTTCTAAACCGAGAGAGGAGTGACTCACCACTCCGGTTTTAAAACAGGCCAAGGACGAGGGGGAGGGCAGCACCACACGTTAAAAAGCCCTGTTTAAGCGGGCCGCTTTCAGCTCAGCACAGATGCACCAGACCTGCTGGTTTTGCTGTCAGGAAAACTGCGTACTGGCACAAATGTGGCATTAAAGTGTTTATTGCAGAGTATGTTGTTGATTTAAAAATCGATTACTGCAAGGCAAATCAGTTTAACAGAGATCAGAGATGGGCTAGTCATGTGAAGGTCCAGTCAGCATCTTTTCAGAAAAAGCTGTTCTGAGAAAGAAACAGGAAGAATTACTGAAGAGATGCCATATGAGCAAAGACATGCAAAACTAAAACCAGTGATTACAATGTATTGATCTTTGTGACAAAGCAGTAAGGTGACCAGGCGATAACAGAGATAACAGTTTATCTGCTTTTTTCAATGAACTCCTGCTGTTGGCCCTTCAGCAAACGAAACATGCTTTTGTTCATCTGTCCTTTCCCCCTACTACTGCTTCACTAGTGGCCTCTGTCAATGTTTTGTTTCTAACAGGTGTATATTATTTTATTTTAGTGTTCTATGCATGATATTGTAAACCTCCTTTTATATTAGCAGAGTAGAAGCTGAAAAGATCCTTATGAGTTCTGCTTCACAGGCTTTCTCCCCCCTCCTGTATCACCCATGTCCATTTACATAGAGTCTCCGCCCAACCTCCTCCTGCAGTGCATGCATTTTTACTAAGCTAGAACTTGCTTAGTTTGGTTCTTTTCCTATTAGGTAGAAATACTTTCAAAGTTCTGGGGGAAAAAAGGCTGTTTATGTTGTGACAACCTTAACCAACTTACTGATGACATCTGATGACAAAATATTGACACAAATCCAAAGTGCAGTTGTGAGAAGGTCCTCCTACACTTCCTGTGCCTCAGAATAGGCAACATGTGTGGTTTAGCTGAAGTTCTGTTCTTTGACACTCCTTTCCTCTACTGAAACCTCCTGCGGTGAAAAGGTGAATTTTCCACAGAGTTAGTATTTTCACTGTTTATAGCAGTCAATATTTTTATTGCTCTATATTCACTGCCTATTTTCACATTAGTGTGAGCTATTTTCGAATTATGTTGACACATGAAATAATCATAATTTCTTGTAATAATCATCATGTCTGCATTATTAAGCTTTTTAAATCACATTTACTAAAACTACCAACACCCAAATAAATATTCATGTAACTTCTGTAATTTTGATTGATATGCAGTAATGTTTCATATATTTTACAAATTTCACAATGGAAATGCAGTGTAGAATCATTTTAATGTAAAAAAGCTAATAAAAATAAATTAGAATTTAAAATAAAGTACATAGGTGTGAAGGAATTGTTACATCATACCTTCTTTTAGATGTGTTCTTACATAAGGTTAGTTGTGTGTTATTTTTTAATAATGTATATTTTACCTTATTACAAATCTTACTTTAAAAAAGTTTCACATTTAGTTTTTTAACTACTATTTAAGGGAAAATGATTCAAAACTTTTCTCTTTAACCCCTTTATGACCAAAATTATACATAGTAGAACCATATAATTTTAACAGATTTTTATTTACTCTTTGTTGCTTTTCTGCTTTTGTTTACTTATTACATATGATGTATTTATTTGTTTTGTGTCAACTTTTATTCATTAATATTTGTTTGTCTAGTAATTATTTTGTACTGCAAGTAGGTCAGTCTTGCTGTTTTTAAAGTGCTTTATAAACAAAGAGTCATGGTTAAAATAAAAACGAAATGATTGATGAGTTCTGCTGCTTTGTTGAAACAATTTCATTTTTCAGTTTCTCATATTTACTTATTATTACTGTAGCCCATTTATGACTCCAATAACAGTTTAGAAATCACAACAAAAATGCATCCCAAATTCCATTTGCCCTGATGGGATTGTAATAAGAAGGTTAAACAGAATCAACAACTTGTATGTATTTTAGCATTAGTGGTTTATTCATTATTAAAGAACATCAGAATTGATGACATTTCAAACAATCAAGTTAGAGCCCAAAGAAAAAAATAAATAGGTTTTAGTCAGGAAAAGCTGGACAGGTACATGTCTAGAAATAATCTTACAACTTTTCATTATTGAGGGGATTTTAACCATCTATTAAAACTTAAAATAAGTATTTACTCTTTGTAATCTTAAATATCAGGCAATATTTTTATACCAGTAGTAAAATTTAAATTTGAGACACAACATATGCTGACTTTGCTATTTATTTAAAACATAAACATTTAGTTTAGAAGAAAATACTAAAATATCAAAGCTGTTAACTGGGTTACCTAACTTCAAAACTGTTAATATTTTTGTTTAATAGATTAATGGATAAACAATATGCAGACAAAAGTGAGTTTGTAATGTAAATTTGATATAGCTGGGACATATTAATTCTACCACCACTCTATTGTTACACTGAGGCGTTGTTGCCGCTATACGCTGTGACTGTAGCGGTTGTCGCCGGCTGTCAGAGAAAGAAACAGAAAAAAAATGGTTCGCAGGGCTTGGTGCCACGACGGTTACACAGTGCGGGAAATTAACGTTAACTCAACCGCCCCTTCAACGGATTTTTACAACGGCTGCTTTTTTCCCTCATCTCTCCCTGCTCTCTCTCTCTCTGACTGTTTTCTTCTTTCTCCCCACTCGCAAGTCATGTGATTGTAACGTAAAACCCCTAACCGGAAAACACCGACGGACGACCCTCCGCCGCCAACGAATGCTGCGTTTACAAGGAACACAGTTGAAGCTGCAGCGAGCGCAGAGAGGACGGACGGCTGGGTCTCCGGTAGCAAACAAACAAGGGCGATACGGAGGAACTCCGGTGATTTCAGCAGAGCGCAAGTACGTTTTCTGAGCAGTAGATTCATATATGTTCGTTTAGCTAACACTGGTTCGTTATTTTTGCGGTTCGGTTTGTTTCTGGCTAACTGTAATTGTCACGGGGAAGTTAAAAGAAACGCGTTCGTGACCAGCCCCATCCCCCTTGCGTCTCGCGCTGTCTGTTCCTACGAGCGCGCGCGCGGTCGTGCACGTGTGTCCGTTTTCTCGCGCTAGCAACCACAGGAGACCGACGGAGTCCTCTTGTTTTAATGTGCTTCCCCACGATTATTCTTCGTGTGATTTTGCTGACATATTTTGTTTACCAGATAGAACTGCGTCATGTTTACCTTTCTCACACGCTTTCCTCTCAGGCGGTTCACTGTGTATTTTCAGAGTAACCGAACGTCTCACTACGGAAGCGACAGTTCCACGTGTCTACATCACAGCAGGGGCGGTGCTAGATCTTTACAAACAAGTTGGCAAAGACATGGCATTGTGGCAGCTTATTATACCATGTGATTTAAACAAGTGTCATTTAAGGCAACTCTGCAGTAGTCCTAATAAATTATGTGATCAGGAGCATATTGCAATTTAGTAGTATTTGATTGTACTTGCATTTTCTAGACAAATTGTTTCAGATATGCCCAAAATGAATATGTCACGACTTCACAAACCTTTTGTACTGTATGTATATTGATAATCTAGTAATAACAATATAACTTTTAATAAAATCAGCTACAAAGACTTTTAGGCCTAACTCAGGGTTTCTCATGCATTGCTGAAATAAAGTTTTACCTTAATAAAGTACAACTATGTTAACTCAGTAAAGACTAAAAATTTCCCTTTTGAGTGGAATAAATTTAAATGTATGCTTGTTGTTTACTTATTCATGCATTACTTTATATGTTTTGTTATAATTTGTCTTGTTAGCACTGTTGCTCCGAACTATGAAGTTCTCTGGGTGTTATGCACAACAGGGCCTTTCTTTCTGCATGTAGTTTGTACGTTCACTTTATTAATGCGTGGTTTCTCTGTGGGCAGCCCAGCTTCATAGGTTGCCCTTAGGGTTGTTTGTAAAAAGATGTTTGTCGTGTTCGCCTTTGATGTGCGTCATGATACACTGGCAAACCAAACCAGGGTGTACCAGTTTCTGACACAAAGACTGTTGTTGGTAGGCCGGGATATGGACTGGATGGATGCTGTATACGTGTTATTATAATTTATTTATTTTTTCATTTTACCTACAGTCTGCCATGGACTTATTTAATTTTTCTGTAAATGTTAGACTGTATTCAGTGTTTATAGGTAGAGCGAAAGCAATCTGATATTTTAAACAGTGTACTCTCACTGTGTTAGTTGATTGCTTTCTCTTTAAACCCCCCTGATGAAGGCTTCTCTTTCTCCATGCTGGTGCTAAGACAAAACCTTTAAATTAATATTTAATGTTATTTAAGATATGATTAATCTCAATTGTTGTCAAATGTGATTATTTAAACCAGGAGGCACAGTTTAATGCTATAACATCTTGCTACTGAAATATTAGGTTTATTATGGGAGAAAGATTTTGTGACCTTTACACAAACCATAATTAAAAATGACATACTAACCAAGCACCTACCATAAAAAACGAAGCAATGGAAAAATCAGTGATGTAATCGAATTAATATCTACTATTGTCTTGTGAAGCCAAAAAAACATATGTATGCTGTTTATTTCATTCTCAACAAAGGTTTGGTTTGAAAGCATAGTGTTTAGAAGGACATGTGTAAAAACAGCATTTTAGACATTTGTATTGTACAACACGTATTTAGCTGGTGGTCTCCTTGGGCCCACCCTCTGCACCTGCTGAAAGTGGTTTCTGTTGTCTCCTCTAAGCAGATGAGTAATCATATCAGATTTCAGTCAGTCTGCACTTAAAGATCAAAATATTTGTGTTAACATTATTATAGATACATATTTTTACTAAGCTATTCAGTTTAAACCTTAAATCACTGCGTCAGATGGTATCAAGATTCTGTATTTTCTTCAGTTTTTCTTTTTTTAAAACTTTAAATGTTGTTTAATCAAGCTTAAATATACCTGAGAACATTCATAATGAGTAAAATTTGAAAAGTAGTTTTTAGTTTCTTAGTGTGTGTTGCTGTGGAAATCCACAAATTTTCAGACGGATAGTGCCTTATGGTTTTCTGGATTGAAAGTTTGCAGCAGATTTCTGATCATCTTTAAGACTCAACACCAATGAATTATTTGGTGCTGTCTGTGTCCAGACTTTTCATTTGTGCTGTTGGGGAGAAAGTGTCAGTGGAAGGAGAGTGACCCTTCCCATAGGCTGTTTTCATACTTCTCTTAAAGGGGGTAGAACCAGCTCTGCTTTGGAATGTGTGTCGACACCCATAACCCTGATCATGTGATGGCCTGAAACCCTCTGGGTCCTTTGGTGACCTTTAGGGTCAGCAAAACTCATCTCATTGGTCAGCAGAATGCAGGCACCTCTGAAATGCCTCTTAAGGCTGACTTTGAGTGATTGGTGCTTCATCAAAGTAAATTCACTTGAATTTTTAAAGCTTGTTTATGGGCAAAGATGTATAGATTATATTTTTAATCACACATTTTTCTTTCAATTAAATTTCTTTCTAAATGCTTTGTGTCATAGCTAATGGTAATCTCTCTTTCAACAGAAGGAACTTATTAGTCTTAATTGTAGGTTGATTACTAGCATCAAGTAACAAGGTTTTAAAAAATTATGTTAATCATCTTAGCAAGAGTCCAAAGAATGCACCCCTTTTCCTACTTGTTGCTGTGCACTGCATGTCAGCTGGCCGAAAGACGGCCAGCCTATAAACACATTCAGCAATGGAAAACTACAAATCAATTCAGCATAGTTTTTCAATGTTGTTATGCATCAAATAATACATCTATTTCACATGATCATTTTATGTTTAATAATGTATGTAATATGTTATAGGTAGAAGTAACTGTTTCATTTTGCTTTTAGATAAAGCAAATGTTCCCTAACTGTTTAGATAATTTTATACTTCGTAGTTTTCCATTTTGTATGTAAATATGGTGATATTTTGGTATTTTACTGAAGTTCATCATCCTGTGACAATTTTCGACTTCACCCATGCTTGATCTCAATGATTTTTTTGGTTTATATGACAATTTTATTCTCACGATTATCAATAGAAGTCAGTTAAGGACTTGTGTGCATAAAATTTATGGTACTATAAAACAGACAGGTTGTTGGTTAAAGATATCTGGAATTCACAGTTAAATGAACTAATTCAAATAGAGGTGTTTTATTTGACCAATCTCCTTTTGTTCCTCACTGTTTACTTCTGTTTGATACAGAGTAGATATATAGCCCCCATTATCTCTAAGTGATTCTTTACAGCTGTGCTACGTTAGCCTTTGTGAGGTTGTTAGATCATCACTGACAGCTTGATCCTTTGTGGTCACAACAACCTCTCGTCTGCTGCTTGACGGGAAACTTATGGCTTCTTGTGTGTGTTTGTGTGTCTTTGTGCAGATTGAAGAATGGAGTTGGCCAACCATGGTCTTATCCTGCTGCAACAGCTTAACGCTCAGAGGGAATTTGGCTTCCTGTGCGACTGCACTGTGGCTATTGGAGACGTCTTCTTCAAAGCCCACAAAGCGGTCCTCGCTGCCTTCTCGAACTACTTCAGAATGCTCTTTATTCACCAGGACAGGTAGGAATAAACGGGTCCTTCTTTGTGTATATAAAGATAGAAAACAGAAGTTGACGCTCCCTGGCCTGAGTCAGCTGTTTGTAAAACCACCTGCTCTGCAATTACAGCTGGAGTGTTTTTTTAACGTGTGCTTTCAGTGACTTATAAGTTGACTTGTGAAGCGATTGGTTGTTTTTATTTTATTTAGGGGTGTCAGGCTAAAAGGACCTGAATACACACCACACTTTTTATCACAAAATTTTGCTAAAACGACTAAATTTTCTGGTTGATTTAGGACAGTATGTAGAAAATGTCAAGATTTCATTTAAAATAAGGATGCACAATATATCGGCACTAAAATCGGTATCGGTCGATATTAGTCATTTTTCGGTCTGATAAATAAAATATCAATAATCAATATTTATTTCCATATTGTTGCCATTTGTTTCTGGAGGGTGAAAGGGCATATTGGTCATGCGATAGTGATGCAGAGCAGGATTAATTAATCAAAGCAGAGGAGCAATTCTGGAATCAAAAGGCATCTGTACGCTGCTGCCAGTCTTGGTCAGGATTCTCTTGCAAAAGACATTTTTAATCTCCATGGATTTTCCAGAGTGACATAAAGGTTAAATGAAATGAAATGACAAAGGGACATGAATATGTATAATAATGTATTATAATAATAATATAATAATAATATGTATAATATTATTATAATAATAATGTTGCCAGTTATTGGTTACTGGAAACAACGACAATAGTAATGAAAGATATCGATATTGGCCTAGATTTTTAAGTCTGTGCAACCCTAAATTAAAAACCTCTAATCTTTTCCCACGATTCACTGTATTGTGTTTGATTTCAGTGACTGCGTACGTTTGAAGGCCGCTGACATCCAGCCAGATATCTTCAGCTATCTGCTCAACTTGATGTACACAGGCAAGCTCGCCCCCCAGCTGATAGACCCGGCGCGTCTCGAGCAGGGAGTCAGATTCCTCCACGCGTATCCGCTCCTGCAGGAGGCCAGCCAGTCGGTGTATTCCCACCCCGATCAGAGCATCAACCTCTCCACTTCGCTCTACGGCATCCAGATATCTGACCAGCAGGTGGCGTTGTCAGCCAGTGTACCAGCTCGTCGACAGCTCTCCTCACCCTTTGACTTGGAGCAGCTGAACTCAGAGGGGAAAGTGTCCTCACCCGCCATGGTGTCGTTCACAAACGCCCTATTGTCCAAGCAAGCGCCGTCGCCCCCTGATATCGAGGCCTCAACCAGCAGCATGAAGGCATCTGGTGAGGAGGGGGCAATGGACGTACAGAGCGCAGATGGTTCCTCCGCCACTGCGATCCTCCATGTAAAGCCGAGCATAATGAAGAGAAGTTCCTCCTTCAGGAAGTATTACTCATGCCACCTCTGCAAGACCAGATTCACGCAGAGAAGTCTGCTGAGAGAACATCTCCTGCATCATACACAGGCTCTTCAGCAGGCAGCAGCGGAGCCCAGCAAGGCGCCGCCGTCGCCTGCTGTGATCAGAGAGAACAGCGTGTTGGCAGAGGGGCCTTCTAAAGGAAACAAGGCCAGCTCGAGCGCCTCAGCCACAGCTGTGGAGATCATCAGCGACAGCGAACAAACTCCAGTTTCAGGCACCAACTCTGACTCTCCCCAAGCTGAGGTGTCCACCTCCACGTGGGGGGTGGGAGGGTTAAGCTCTCAGGCAGACACCCCGCCTCCGTCGGACATCGCCGACATCGACAACCTGGAGAATGCCGACCTGGACCGTGAAGTGAAGCGCAGGAAGTACGAGTGCTCCACCTGTGGACGCAAGTTCATTCAGAAGAGCCACTGGCGCGAGCACATGTACATCCACACGGGGAAGCCCTTCAAATGCAGCGCATGTGGGAAGAGCTTTTGCCGTGCCAACCAAGCTGCCCGTCACGTTTGCCTGAACCAGGGGGCCGACACCTACACCATGGTGGACCGGCAGAGCATGGAGCTCTGCGCTGCAGGAGAAGACAGCAACCAGATGGAGGCCATGTTCTTGGGCTCCTCGAAGCCTTACAAATGCAACATTTGTGCGACGACCTTTTCCAGCCCTGCTGAAGTGATCAAACACCTGTGCTTCTCCCAAGGAGGATTAGCAGGACTGCCGGGAAGCGCTGGTGCAGGTATGCTGCTGCAGCAAGAAGATGTCTCCAAAGATGAAGGGTCTGATTTGTCCAACTCTGGCACCCCACCAGAACCGATAAAGACTGAGGAGATTCTCGTAGAATAGCAACCAAACTGTTTTTGTCTGTTTTAACATGTTTGCCATCTAAATTATGGTTAAAATAGGTAAGCTAAAGAAAAATTTGTCAGGGTATGTTTGCTAGATATTCTTAACCTTTATTTCATGATAAAGTGCTTTAAATGTGTAGACCCCAAGAGTGCTAATTATAAAGATTTCTCTCTATACAATCATAAAAATTACACACACATTTAACTGAAGGCTATAGGTTAACCAACACTAAAACACTGATTTGTTATGCTGTAATAAACTCTTTGCGTGCAGCTGCTGCGCTTTTTAACATAGGAAGAGGAAGCTGAGGCCGTCTAAAGTTGTTAGACATCAAGAGTTGCAAAACGCTGATAATTCCTCTGCTACTGCAGGGAATTTCCACATGGGCAGAAATCTAGACATAAACTGGCAGCTGCAAACACACACACAATCTGTGTTCACTTTATTTGAAGTGACTCTGTGTCCGTCTTCCATCCTCTGATGTTGGCTGAACAGAATAAATATGTTTATGTAACAAAAACCATTCACTGCATCTTCTCCAGCACCCAGCTATTTGTGTGCCTCTGTGTTTAGTGGTATCTTAGTAGGATTACCGCTTCTGTCTTTTATTCCTTGTCACACCAGACGGAGAAACAGGCTTGCGTTGTCTAAATTTATGCCACTTTGTTTTCCTTACATTTGCCAGCCTTGTTATGTATTATATAACTCTTTGGTTACTAACACTGTAGCAACATGTTCCTTCCAGACTCTCAATCTGAGGCTGTAGAATATTGTAAATCATGTGTGTTTTCATATAATTCATTTGAATCTATTTCTGGATCCCTTTTAAAGTTTATTTGATGTTTTTCTAATTTTATACACAGCGCTATATTCATAAAATGACAATATATTTCAAAGATGTAAGATTATTAGTGGACTGATCGCTTCCAAAATCCTAACATGTGAAGGATATGAATAGAGATAGGATATGTGTTGAATTGTTAAGAAGGTTTTTCAAAGTCTTGCCAAATGTGTGCTAAAGAATATTTGTTGTGTTAAAAGGGAAATAGTTTCTTCTATATTTTAACATTGTTGTTTTTGTATTTGTATGTTTTTAGTTTCTGCCCATATGAGAATAAAGAAGTGATAGAAGGCTGCAACTTTTAGAAAAACATTGTAGAGACCTAATTATTTCAGCTATCTGGACTGGAAGTCATATCTCAAAAAACAAGATGGTTTACACATGTTTTGTTGGAATATAAAATGTGTTTTATTGATCTTCCATGTCAGTTCTTGTGCTACTGATGACTAGAATTAGAGGTTTCTATACATGTTGAATAAATGAGAAGCTCACATTAATATATTGTGTATGATTTTTAACATTATTTCATATGTATGCAGATAATCTAAAGCTGCCAAAGAGTTAATTGTTTCCTCTCCCTTAAAATATTGTACTCCCCCCCTTTATATTATAAATTTCTGCAAAATTTGATCTTTACTCCAGTAGCTAGACTGGCTTTGAGCTTCCCATTCATTCATTTTATGTTTCTTATTAAGATACTTAATTCTCTCTCTATAGATATTGAAATTTCTTCAAAAAAAAAAGCTATTTTTCTTCTTTGATTCAGCAACTCTCATAGTGATACTGGTGAAATGTATGTGTAAACTAAAGCACACAAAGACATGTTTGATTAACAGGAAATACTTTTAAATGTCCTGCTTGAATAATGTTTAATTATAATACTTAATGTGGTCATTCTCATTGTAATAGCTTTTATAATTTCTTTATCCCCTGTTCTAATGCTAGAAATCTAAAGTTGCAGGGTTGAAATTTGATGCAGTTCATGCAGTCTGTAGCTAGATGGCGCTGTTTTCTTTTACTATCCGCTCAGGTTGAAAGAGAAGGAAACTGTCAAATCTGAACAGTGATTGTTCACCAGCTGTTTTTATTTTACCATGAATCTAGAGTGTTTTTTCCTTCACTTGCGAGTTTCTCATTTTGAAACTGATCAAATTTCAATGCTACTGTCCCTTGATTTTCCAAACAAATGATCCATTGAAATATGCACACGTCATTGGAAATTCTCCTTGTTCATTTTCAAACATTAATGTCTGTGCTCAATCTTTTTCTAAACAGCCAAACATCTCAGGAAGTTGAGAAGTTTGACTTCACTGTCAAGCTGTTGGTCATTAAAGAAATAGTTTGGGACTATTGTAAAGAGTATGCAACGTAAACCTCTTCCTGGTGCCCATTTGACATCTACTGTGACGATTCTGTGTTCTCAGGAATGTAATTTTATCAGTTTGAAACTTTTTTTGGCCATGAAGAAAGAATAAAAACACGTCTTTACATAATAAGGGATTTTGTGTCGTGATTACCAACTTGCCAGTTGAGTTGCAAATAAGTAATTGTTTTAAAAATGTTTGTCTAATTCAAGAAACAATAGTGAATCCAGAGACATTTTCTCTAACTTTATTGAATGAAATATAGACAAGTTCTGAATCCTCACTATTAACAGCTTGGAAAATATAAAACAACTATGACCATGCTACATGAAACTTTTGCTAAATGGCTGCAGGTTATTTGTTAATATTAATATTACAACAATATTATTTAGGTACATACAGGAGGTATACAATTTGTACAAATGTTATCAGGTTCACAGTTATTGTGGGTTACAAACAGAACGGAGGGCTTATGGTGGGTAGGATAGGCTCTAGATGCTTATCTTTTGCAACAAATGCAAGTCTTTAGTTTTCTAGCTTTCTCTAATCATTCTTTCTTTTTTTTTTTTTTTACATAAAGCTAATATGGATCTTTTACACACAAGATTGGCACCTAAACTGTGGCACAAATGTCCACATCTTTTAACTCAAAGCTGAAAGAAATGCCAGCTTTTAACACTGCCAGCTTATATACGACACTAAATTAAATTTCACTGATTATAAAAGCACCTCTACATAACTGACCTGGTGCTATTCTTTTAAAGTTAAATCAGAAATAAGCCGCTTTGGTGGTAAAGTCTAGTTGCTGGACTATTCTTGAAGCGTCCTTTTACAAAAGAAATGCAATGCCTGACTCAAAGTAGCTGTGTGGATACTTTGGGAAGGTAATTGGTTGCAACTGGTGTCCTAGTCCTGTGATTGATGGAAAGACCATGGCTCCCTGATTAATCCTAACTGAATTTGGCTTTTAGATTAACGGGAAAAAATGAGCTTTTGTATTTATTTCTGGTACCATGAAGTTTGTGCCTTTCTAAATCATCCCTCGCTCTGTTTGTATCCTCCCTGGTGCCAGTTTTAATGAGCCTGAGCCATAGTGCTTGGTGAAGAACACAATGTTGTGCAGAACTTGCTCACCTTCAATGTGACCCCAAGAAACCAGGGACTAAAGGGTGTAAAGGTTTTTTTTTCCATAAGAAAATGGTGAAAAACATACACTTTCTGTGTTTCTGCACAGAAAGTGAAGAAGTAATTAATCAGAAAACATTAAACACCATACACATAAAATGCTTTGTGTTCTGTCTTAAATTCTTGTCGAACCAGTGTTAAAAACTGGCATGTGTATTTCTTTGTAACACAGCAAATACTTCTGCCACATTATAAGCTTAAAGTGTTGTCATAGTATTTTATTATTACATTGAACAATGTGTGACAATGTCTTTTCACAGTATATCAGGCAGTGAATTTGTCTTATGTACATGAATCTCATGAAATATTAAGTGGGGATGCAGAGTGCCGCACACAATGTGATAAATTCAAGCACGTGGTGCATTTTTAATTTTTATCTCTGCTCCTCTGCCTGTGGAATAACAATTGTACCATGACTGAGTTATATTTCCTACAAAGCCTTGAAATAGTTTTTTTGTATGCAACTTTTTTTTATGTATATCATTATTCAGCCGGATGCAATTTATAAGAAAGTTTAAGACATGTCCGCATCGAGTTTAAAACAAAAAAAAAAAACCTGTTGCACGACAGCATAACGTGATGTTCTTACGATAAACAAAACGAGACAAAATGAAAAGTAAAAATAAAACACATATGTTGTGAATGAATGTATAATCAATATATAAATACAATATACATGATAATAATCACCCATCTTTTCACCTTCTCACACCCTTGCTACTATACACATAAAAATTCACACTCCTGCATTCAAAACACTTCCACTCCTCTCCACCAGGTTGCAGCGGGGGCAATGAGAAGTCACTGAAGGTACACAGGTGTGATAACAAGCCAAACAGGATGTTTCTGAGGGACTGGACATGCATGAGTGTTAAAGTGAATAAGGGTGCAATGGGCCGTCATGGCGCTGTGACAGAGCTACAGGGGAGTCAGAGGACAAGTGGGAGGGGAGAGAGGAGGAGCTGTTTCTCAGTCTCTCTGAGCAGGATGGGCGAGGTTCATCATAGGTGACACCACAGAACATCCTTTCTCATTTTATCTTTCTCTCTCGCGCTTCCTGGTCCTGACAAGTCAGTCTCCCAGGCAACAGTGCTGCATCCTCACCTGTGGACGAGGCAAAAAATATGATTTTAGAACATGAGAACACTTATGGGTTACTATGCAGTAACCCATAGGTGCAAATTTAAGTGGCAGATTGTACATTTTGTGGCAACATTCTTTTAAGTCCAAAGTCCAAAGCAGACTTCTGTCATTTAAAACCAACTCTGCTTCCAAAAACATTACAGCTCTGTACACCAAGAACTAATGTTCTTTGTTTGTCCTTTTTACACAGAAAATCGAAGAAGACACATTTATTTGAGACAGGAGTTAGTGTGCAAGCAATGATCTTCCTGTGTGAAACATACTAAAAATGAAATGTAAAATGTAAAGCAGTTTTGGCCAGAGTTACTGTCTGGAAAAAAAGGAAAATGATGTACAAAAACTGTTTTTAAGTTATTTTACACATTTTGACACTATATTTCTATGAGGTAGTTATGCTTAGCACAAATGTTTTTCATGTTCTGCTCTCAGTATGTATTTCAAACAGGAAGATCATTTGAGCTGAACTGCGTCCTTGCTACTTTTTCATGTAAATAATGGCCTGCAGACATGATAAAAGTATTATGAATTGGTTTCCCATAAACCACTATAATGTTTTAGAGTTTGGAGTTGTTTTAAGATAGATGAAGCTGTCTTGGTCTGCAGTCCTCTTCAAGTAGCTTCAACTAATCTGGATTTATACTAAATGAAACGTTCACTACAGTTAAAATGAATACAGGATATGACCTAAAATAACACACAATATTAAAACTGAAAAATTACAACAAATACTTTATATTCGTATACACTGGAAAAAAGTCACTACTCCCCTTACAATTTTTTTTAATTAAGTTTTTGATCCAGTTAATTTTTAATAGTAGAAGTCTACAACAATATTGTCTTGTTGTACTATAAACTCCTTCTCTCGTTTACAGTGTTTTCATTTAGGTAAAAAAATATGTGTACTTATTAAATGCTTCACTGGACACCACATTTTTCATGTTCTCCTTTTTCCTTTTAGTGCAGGCTTTAGAAGTAAACAAGCATGACAGAATAATAAATATAAAGCAAACTATTCATTGGTCATGTCAGCTAACATCAGTTTGCATCTCTACTGCATTACTAAAAAATAAATCTTCTTACCTAGACATATAAGACTTGTAGATTAAGTCAAAACTGGGGAAAGATAAACAACTTCTGTTCTTTGAAGCTTTGTAATCAAACCTTACAAATGCTGACTTCGACATGGTTTCTGGACTCCATACAGAGCCAGTGACAGAAGAAAAACAGGAGGAGAGAGCAGAGGAATCATAATCAGCCTTTCAGCACAAGTTCATCTGCCCCTCTCACACACCGCTTCCCTTTAAGACTCGAGCCTACAAAGACGGGGGTCAATGGCGGCATTCCTGCTTTGATATCAAAGGTACCCTGGTTACTCGAAGCCTGAACAAAAGCTTTTTCATCTAGTTGGTGTGCAAATCCCCTCCCTACTCTCTAATAAAAGTAGGACCCATTGATGTAAAAAAGAAAAACACCATTTGCTAAGCCAGCAAAAGAATCCCTGCTTTTTTTCCCCCAACATTACTTAGTAAAAGGATTTGGTTTGAATAAAAAGATATACTTTATGGTGTAATGTAATCTTACCTGCTCATGATGCTGCTGTGATCTCTGTAGACACAGGCTCGATCTCCTTCACAGCCTCCTCAATCACCTCGATCACTTGCGCCATCACCTCCGCACACTTTACTGATGGTTTTTGCTCCAGTTGGCTTTCGTCTGCATCCATGTGTTGACTGGCAGCAGCAGCTTCAGCAGAACTGGACTCCTGAGGTTCTTCTGTCAGGTCTGGGAGTTTGTTTTGTCTTAAAGGATTCTCAGCTGTCGCACTGGTGTTTGAACTCTCACCATCTAGCATCTCCACGGTTTCTACTTTCACGGGCTGCTCTTCAATCTCCTCGGCCGATTGCAGGACCACCTGTGTTGGCATGTGGGTCTCAACCGCCTTGTCCTTTTTCTCCTCTGAAGGGGCCTCCGACTTGTTTCCATTCTCAGAGGTTTCTTTCACATCTCCCTCCTGATCTTTTTCACTTCCTTCAACATCTTCGCCTTTGATCTCTGTTACTTCTTCCTCAATGACAGCATCTTCACTTACTTGCACTTCCACAGCTTTCTTCAAGTCTTTTTTGGGTTCCTCATCCTCATTGTTGTCCTCTTTAATGTTTTCTGTGATCTCTATTGGGACAGTCTCTATGACCTCCATAGCAACACATAAGGGCTGAGGGGATTTTTGGACTGGTCTCTCATAGACTTCAGGAACAGGGGTGTCAGTGATGACAACTTGGTCAGCTCTAATGCTGGTCTCACCCTCTGTGGTAGTTGTTGCCAGGATTGGCATTGGGATGGTTGTTGTTGGCTTTTTGGTTTCTGGTGCATCTTCTAAAACTTTATCTACAGCCTCCTTGATGACAGTTTTTGCAATGGCCGCACTCTGAGTCTCGATCTCTGTGGCCTCATTTGGCGCAGCAAGCAACACTGTCTCAGTGATTACAGCGCTTTTCTCACTTGGCACAACAGCAGGGAGAGCAATTTCAGCCCCCTCTATGTTTTGATTTTCTCCGGCTACATTCTCGGCACCCTCTGTGGACTCCACAGTTACCTCAGAAACTTCTGCACTCTGGATGCAGACAGCCGGTTCTGGAATAGGCGCTATAGCACTGACCACAGTTTTAGGGGAGTTCTCCGTCCATCTTGTGGGCTGAATGACCTCAGAGTTCTCTGTGCTGACAGCTCCAAGCTTCTCAATCTCAGGCTCGTAGCTCTCACTGGCCACTTCGATTTCTGTGACTTCACTCAGTTTGACTGCAAGAGGCTCAAGCTCCAGAGTTTGGACTTTGTTAACATGAGCCTGGAGCACAGGATCTTCTGAAACAGCAGCTTCTTCTGGTTCTAACGGCTTCTCCTCAACCACTATTTCAACATCAGTAGCTTGACCAACAGGTACCAGGTCTTCTAATGTAGGCTCCACAGGCTGCTCCACAGCAACTTCAGCAATCTTCTTTGTCACAAGACCGGTACACAGAGCCGAGGCCTCATCTTGTGCATGTTTCTCCAGGAGGGCAATGGTTATGGTCTTGGCGTTTTCCGTTTCTGGGTCACTCTCTGTTTTTTCAGAAGCTTTTTCGAGAACAACATCTTTCAGAGTCACAGATGTCTGGGTGGGGATTTCAGTGATTTGAGCCTCAATAGCGCCAATGATTTCTTCTGCATTGTTCTGCCTGGGACCTTGTGGAACAGGGGAGGTTGCCGCAGCTGGAGCTGGAGTAATAGGCTTCACCTCAGCGGTGGACAGTCTGCGTCCTGTGCGACTGAAACCTTTAGGAGGAGCAACCAGATCATCAGTTTCATCCTCTGCAATGTCAGTGTCGACAGATTTAGGTGTAGCAGCATTTTCCACCTCCTCTGGAATATCACTCAGCTGATCATGTTGGTCTTCTGCACCTTCAATGCTGGCTGGAATCCATGACGGTGCTCTATCCTCAGCAGACACTTTACTCTGGACTGGAGCTGCTTCTTTTGGTGCTTCCTGTGCTACTTCAACTTGGTCGTCATACTCTGAGAGAGGAACCACAGCTGGGGTGTCAGAGTCCTCCTCACCAGAGCACTGGTCTGCAGATGGTTGCTTTTCTACCACCTTCTTCTTGCGTCCGGGGAAGAGCTTCCTCAAAGAGAAAGAGGACTCTTCTTTTTGTGTTTCAGTGTCTTGCTGGGCTTGGTCAGCAGCCCCGTCTGGCTTATCCTCACTTTTGGGCTTATTTTTTGACATAACCAAGCGTTTCAGTGTGCTCCAGGGTGACTCTCTCACAGGAGGTGCACTTACTGGCTCCGGTGCAGAAGCTACTTCTTCATTTTCAGGATTTTGGGAAGCATCAGTGGCATCCTCGTTTTTCCCCTCCTCTTTCACATCTTCTTCTGCTGGTGTTGCCCCTGTTATCTCCTCTTCAGCTTTGGTCTCCTCCTCATCAGAGTCAGAGGTCTTCCTTGTCCTCTTTTTAGGTCCACCAATACACATCAGAGCCTCCCAGGATACAGAGGTGTCCATTTTCTTCTTGGTCTCCTCAGTGCTACTGGTCAGTTTCTCTGTGTTTTCGGTTTTTGGCTCTTCCTCTGGACCCTTGTCTTCTTTCCCCTCTTCCTCCTCAACACTTTTTTCTGCCAGTGGAGCGCTCTCGGATGAGGACAGAGTGGCAGACTTAGCTGGTTTGTCGCTTGTGCCTTCATCTTCACTATCAGAAGACCTTTTTGCATGCTTCTTGGGGGTTACCAGTTTTCTAAAGGAGGCAATGACACTATCTTTTTTCTTCTCACCATCAGATGCAACTTCCCCTTCAGTCTCTTGGCTGGACTCAAGTTGGTTTGCCTCTGCAGCCACAGGATGCTCGCCTGATGCCTCAGGAGATGAGGGCCCGCTGTCAACTTTAGCAGCCTCTTCGGACTCAGCAGAAGACTGGGGATGCTCTGTGCCTTGCTCCCCAGACTCTGTGAGCTTTGACTCTGACTCTTTCTTGTTTTTTTGTCTCTTAGTTGAGAGTTTCTTCAGACCAGCTCCAGTGAAGAGTTTCTTCAATGGGCTTCCGTGGGTTTTGGACTTCTCCTGGGATGACTGCAGCTCAGCCTCTGCACACACCTCAGCTGGAACCTTCTCATCGGCACTTGCCTCAACCTTTTGGTCTTCATGCTTGCTGTGATCAGTAGAACTTTCAGTTGGCGTTGTAGCTTCTTGGATAGCATCGGATTTCGCCTCCTCCTGGGGGCTCTGCGCTTCGTGCTTGGACTCAGGTTCAGATTTTGCCTCCACAGGAGTTTCTGCTGTCTGCTCTTTAGTTTCGTCTTCTGTTACAACAGCCTCCTCTTTGGTTTCCTCCTCTGCCACATCTTTCTCTTCCTTCTCCTCAGCAGTGGATTCTTCTGATTTAGCCATCTCCTCTTTTTCAGCAGTCTCCTTTTCCTCCTCTTCCTTTGTCTTTTTGATGCTGGATTTTTTTCTCAAGTTTGAGAAGAGTCCCACGAAGAAGAGCTTTCTGAAGGGGGACATTCCAGTCTCCTTGGGTGGAGGTGTGGTCTCTGCTTCTTTCTCTGCTTTTTCCTCCTTGACTTCTTCATTAGCGGCCTCGGCAGCAGCGCCTTCGACTTGAGGGTCAGTGGATTCATCTTTGTCTGTTTTTTTAGCGGTCTCTCCCTCAGGGGTAGATGCTTCTATCTGGCCCTTGTTTTCATCAGATGGGGTTTTCTCTTCAGCTGCAGTATCCTCTTTGTCCTTTGCAGGTTCTTCGGTTGAGCTGATCTCCTCATCTTTATCTTTGACCGTTAGAAGCGTCACAGGGTCCGTTTCGTCACTTTTGTCCTTTTTAAGGGTGAATTTCAAGCCCACGATGGTGAAAATCTTCTTGAAGCCGACCTCACCTGCATCATCCGTCTTCTCCTCTGCTACCTTCTCTTCAACAGCGGAAATATCATTTGCGCTTGGCGACTCTTTCTCCATTTTCTCGCCGTTTACATGAGGAGACCCATCAGCCGGGGCAGTTTCTGTACTCTCTGGTGCCTCTTCCTTCTGACCCAGCGGCACACCATCTGGCTGGCCAACTGAAACGACAAGAAAAGAAAGAGCTTTCTGTAAGACTTTGATCAAATTTCTCAATTTAGTTTATTACTTGACTCTGTGTGCACTTTTGTGCTGTAGCAAGATTCCTAATGAAATCCCCATGATGTCCATATAAAGCCATCATCTGTGACCTTCATTTAATGATGAGGAAATCAAATCACTTGCAGAGGCAGAATAATTTACTCCATATTTCATATAAAGTTTTAAGCAAAAAAGGTATTTGTAAAGATCCTAGCCTCCTGGTAGCTATTCGCTGGTATAACTTTGTCATATGCAAGTGGGAAAAAGCATATGGGCATCAATGCAGATAAATAATACACATACTCAATTGTAATGGTACACTAATGCAGGCTAATGCAGTTTTTAGATTACTACGCTACTCTAAAATCTTTTGGGGCTTCATTATGGCGCTTTTGAGATCCAGACAGAGACACTTATCTCACTATAGGCATTCCTCTGCGGCTGAACACATGTTGGGCAAATGTTGCAATAATAGCTGAGATAGCAGACATAAACCACACGTTCAACATGTCGGTCTGTCAGTGTTTTGACAAATGTAGGCGTTTTGCCGAGGGGAGCAGCGGGGCTGCCGGAGGCTCCTCAGATCTTACTACAGTCTGGGAAATTTCACGTCTAAAATCCCTAGGGTCTCTAAAAAAAAAATCCTAGAATGATTTATGCTCAAGGAGTCAGGTTACAGGATTACACACAGAGCAACTAAGCTGCTGTTTAAACCAAGCTCATCGTGGGAAATAATCTGCCAGTTAATGAGGCCAACTTTAGTATTAAATTAGTGGTTGCATAGTAAATTTCTTTCTTTTTTTTTTTTTTTTTAACAAAAATTGATGCTAAAATTATATACAATAAACTGAAATATAATTATTTTTTGAAGTGCTTGAACTCAGTTCTTGGTCATTTCTAACTGAACTCATCTGGTTAGTAACTCTCTATAATTTAGATGTCGTCGTTCCACACAAAAATGTTAAACTGCACATCGGCCTACGTCCCTTGTTTCTGAATTATAGACATAGACGGCGTACCAAGAATATTTTAACTTTCAAATGCAGAAAATATTTGCCTGGGCAACAAAAGATGAATGTTTTTTTTTCTTAAACACTCTTAATTTATCTTCTAAAAGTGTGATGAAGGACATTCCTGCCTTTTCTGTCTTAAGAGGAATGCAAATTATGCCCAACCCTAAATTTGTTTTTTTTAAATGAGCTCAATGTAGTGTGAGTTTAAATAGCAAGGGACTTCAAGAATGTTTGTTTCCTTTTTTTACTTAAACTGTGTCTTGCCTCTGCCCATGTACTATTCAAATTAAACAATGCAATACCCTCTCACCCCCCTTTTAGTATCCCTCCTTAAAATAAGTCCCAATCCCCTTGACCCAAATTCCACCACAGCAGGATGGAAGGGGTCCCACCCCCCTTTCCCAAACCAGACACAAGCATACAAAAACACAATAGCCTCCAAGCCCTCACTGGCCCCTGGAAAATAAAGGAAGGGGGGTGGTCGACCTTTTTGTTATCAAAAATGGCTACAGCTAGCAGGAAGTTTAAATTGTTGAGTTTGACAGCGTTACTGCAGTGGTAAATAGGAAAAGGATTCAAGTGACAATAAAGGTTTTGTAGTTTTTTTTTTCTTGCATGTATGGTACTGCTTTATTTATTTATTTATTTATTACTACTAATCTAATATAAATTCATACATTCACACCAGTTTATCTCAGCTGTTTTCAATTAGTCCCCAGAACAGAAAAGGTTATTAAAATGTGGGAGTGTGGGAGGGGTCACACTTTTAGTAAGTCACTTCTTTGTGTACCTACACTGTCAATAAAACAGGAACCATGCTGATTTAACAGACTACTGGCGTCTTCTCCATCTTTTTGATCTCTCTCTTCTTGCTCAACCAACCGTTAAAGTCCTGGGACTGTAAATATTTGGCGAAGAAGGATGAGCAAAGGCCGGAAAGAATCTAAGGTTAAGCTGGATGGATGCAGGGATGAGGGTGTAGCATAATCCTGACACTCGCCATCATATTTCAGCTGCTTATCTCAGCTGGAGACATATCCTTGTGTTTGAGGGTAATATTAAATATCAGAGCTGCAGCCAATAACTGATTGTTGTAAATCTACTCTGGTCAGCGCTGAAGTCCGGTTGTGTTTCTGTTGGGGCTGTTGCATGACTCGTTTGGGGTCGCCTGTATCTGCAAAGGCGGGGGCAAGAGACTGTATACAAATACATGCAAATACTTTAATCTGGGTCTGGAGTTTTAAAACAATAGACAGGGCAAGGAGACATCATCACCCTCCCCCAACGGAGATGATACTTAACGCCCCCCATACACACACCAACATCTTTAAAGGTGTGGTCAGAGCATCTCTGTTTGTGCAGAGGGGGGAGGACATCAAGAGTTATAATCCACTCAAATAAAACAACATTGTACTAAACCAGTGAGTTTCTAATTTATTGTGACGCAACCCTGCTCTATTTAAACCACCCTGTCGAAGATGAAGAAAACTGGGAAAGAGGATATGTTTTGGCATGCAATCAATTCCAGACTCTTTCTCCCCACACATCCTCCGTGAGTAAATATCCCCACTGGGAGTTAGAGTCCCACTAATCTAATAAAACACCTCACATCATGGGATGCAGTGTGTTGGCTCAGATGTTGGTCTGTACAATAAAAAAGAAAATCAAAGATGGAGATTTGATGGACATTTTTCCACTGCAAAGTTTTAAACATGTTTAAGATGTTCTCACTGATTCAGGATAATAAATCCAGAGATTATTGCTACGAAATGTGTTTGCAAAGTTAAGTAAAGCAGATTTTTTTACTTTATGATGTTCTGCGGTAATCTAGGCAAAGCTTCCTCCAACTGAGATCACTCATCCATGCCAAAACATCCAGAAACCACAACGCAAACTAACCACACCCTTAGTACAACAATGCTTTTGGCAATACTCACTTACACAAGAAAAACACACTTGAATGAGTCCCGTTATATTCAAATCAAATGAATGGATACAGATTTACAGCATAAATAGTTTGACTTAATTCTGACAGACACAAAAAGCAACAGTGTTTCAGACATCAAAAGCAACAGTGTTTCAGACATCAAAAGCAGTTCCTACCTGTTAAAGTAATTGTTCCAAGCATTGGGAGAAGCCAGAAGAAAAGCAAGCCCAAAAAAAGATGCAGCAAATAAAGATTTTGAAAACTGAAGAAAAAAAAAAAAATCACAAGTAAACTCTAGCAGTTTACTGTTTTCTTTCCCTTCTCTTCACACTTTGTAAAAGTAAGCCTTCCCTCCTCTGTGTCCCTCTGAGAGCTTGACTTGTTTCTTCTCACTTCCAGCGCTCCTCAGTCAGTCTGCAGAATGAAGTGAACAGAGGTCTCCACACACATTTCAACAGACTGACACACATGTCACGGTTAGGACCACCCCTGCCTCCCCCTTTCTTTTCTTCCCACCTCCCCTTGCCTTTCTTCAGCTGTTCTGAATGAAACCCCCCTGCCCCCACGCCTCCTCTCTGCGCCTCCTCCCTGTCCCCACTCAGCCCTCCATCCTCCTCTTTCTCCTCTCCTCTCCACTCCCTCCGGACTCATCATCCAGCAACGTCTGTAGCGCGTCATGTGATATTTCAATTTAGCCTTAACTACTGACAACCTAAAAGTATCAATAATGTGTCAAGAGTATAAAAATCTGAAAAGTGTGGCACGCAAATCTTTTGTGGTATGATGCTTGCACCAGTTTTGCACATCTAGAAACTGACTACTAAGGTTGAATTTAGAGCATCTATGAAGACTCTAAATTAAATTCTCAGTTGGTTTTGGGTCTGGACTTTGACTGGGCCATTTCAACACATGAATATAGTTTTATCTGAATAAAACTATATTCTATAAAAATAAAACCATGTCACTGGCTGTATGATTATGATTATAGTTCTGCTGGAAAATAAACCTCAAGTCTTAACCAGGGTTTAGAACAGCTTTTTACTTTAAAATAAACACTGTATATACATATTAACATCCCAGACCTATTCAATAAATTGAAAAATTATTGAAAGCTCCATGTAGTTCAGTAACTCAGTTCAGAAGATGAATTATATGTTTTAAAGCCTTTATTTCAGTAAATTATGATAATTTTCAGCTTATTGCTCAAGAAAAGATAACATTTAAGATTAGAATAATACATTAGGCCAATAAACCAAATTAAATTTTGAAAAAATTGTTTAAGTTCTATTTGAATGTTCAAAATGCACTTTTAATCAGGCAAATAAGCTTTGTTGGAGTGCATTTGCTAATTTATAGAATGACAGTGCTTATGTTAAAAATGTTTGCACATTGAGATGAAATATGTTGTTTCTGCGAACGAACATGGCAAATAAAGCTTATTTTGATTCCAGCTTCTCAAGACAGGATTTAACTGGAACCCCACAGCATGATTCTGTCACCACCATGTTTTACCACAGATGAAAAAATGTTAATAATCTTAAAATTGAATAAAATTTATCCCTTTAACGCTCACATCTTTATACATTTTCAGTTTTGGAAAAACTTAGCAGCTGTTTTTTCAGAGGAGGCTGGTTTTTATCCTATTCGTTTTTCTGGGGTTTTTTTGTTTGTTTTTTTAAAGCAGTCCTAAATACACGTTCTCTCTGTCTTTCCTATAAAAGGAGGCGTCCAGCGTTGTACATCATGGCTCATGTCAAAAGTCCTGTAGGAATGCTGATTGAGGCAACCCAGAGTGAACTTCAGCACTTTATATGAACACTAATCTCCCAGCTGGCTTTCATTCAGCTTCTAAAACCTAATAGAATAGCACAAAACTTGTCCTTGAACATGATTGTTCATATCCAGATCCTCAACTTAAATCATGAACCGGGAGTGCCGCCAAGTCTCCACATGGTTCCTGATGTTTGAATGTTAATAGGGGCCCCTCTCAATTGCTCCAATGCACACACGTTTACCTCAGCTTTTGTCTGCAGTGGGAGAGAGACCAGAAGGAATGCAGATAATTCCTCAGGTAAATACCGGCATAATCAGGTGTGTCACACTTCTGCATTGTCCCACATGAATGTGTGAATTCCAAACAGAGAGCTCCCAACCAAGTGATAACAGCAGCGATGGAGTAGCTTGAAAGTCTGACATCAGCGTCCACCCCTCCTCCTGGAGAACACATCTGAGATTCCAGGTTACAAGTCTGCATCTGTAACTTTGGCGCTTCATCCCATGTGAGTCACTAAATCTGTTTGTATGTCCTGCAAAAATCGTTCCGTCAGAGCAGGGAGGAGTGTCATTAGAAATTGTTTGGAGTTGTTTGGATTTTTGTGTGCGTTAAATTAAGAGGAGGAAGTTGAAAATCTACTAAATCATTTTGGAGAGAAAATTTCAGTGGATAACAACATTATTGTTTATAACATTATGCAGGAGGAGACCCTTGAAATGCTGCAGTATGAGGCGTCCTCTCTTCAACTGGTAACAAAGTTACATGTACTCAGTCATAGGAATATCATTTTATTCCAGCTATGGATTAAAAAACAGTCAGTACCTAACGGACTATTTTAATATTAGTCATACACTTTAAATGTGTCGCAAGGATGAAGTTTTCATTCATCCCAGTGACTCATCTGATGGGTATTTGACTATTTGTACTTCTCTACATAACGGCCACTACAGCGGTGCATAATGCTGAGTGCATGGTGAGTCAGGCTGCTGGGAATTTATGGAGTAAAACCAACCCGCATTTCCTTTTTCCCTCTGAACTTCCTTCATGTGACTCACCCACATCAGTCACATTCCTGGACTTCCATACATACTGACACATTTTTATTTAGGCAACTGAGGGAAACTGCAGATAATACAAAATGATGAACAATTTTATTTTTGCTCATCACCCTCTCTTGAAGTGTGCCACATAAGCCTGAATAAATGCTCAGTATTAATATTTCTCAAACTTTCTTCATAATGGATGAATGATCAAGTCAAAGCTAAAATCCAAACCGTAAATGTCTTCTTAATTCAATCTAACACCAAAATAGTTGTCCGCTTCTCTTTGTTGGTCTCAATAATCGAATTGAGCTGTTAAACATCTTGAACTTCTTGTGGCTCGGTCATGACAAGGCAACTATCCATAATTTATTTATTCTAAAGTTAGGAGTCCAAGAATAGCTAGAATAGTTTCTTTGTGTTTTGTTTTCCATTTGATCATTAGCGCCATGACATCACACACTCACTGCAATGACCAGCTGAGTCCAAAGAGACAAAAAGATAAAGATCTTTCCTTCAAACGGATAAAACTCAAATAGGATGAGCAGATTTCTCGATTACAAGAAGATGGCTGGTGGCTGGTTATCCTGTGATGCATTTATCTCTGAACTTGAACATTTCCCAGTTGCAAGTTGGGAAACAAGCACAACCGGAGGGAAATTCCATCCATCCATCCATTTTCTGTCCTCAGAAAATGGATGGATGGATGGATGGATGGATGGATGGATGGATGGATGGAATTTCCCTCCGGGATCAATAAAGTATGTTATATACATATGATATGTGCAGTTAGTGTGAAGCAATATAATTTTTAACCAAAAATGGCAAATAAAACAAGCTAATGTTTTATTTTTCATACTCTATTAAGTAGAGTAACAGTATGACTCTGCCTTGACATTCAGGCTTTTGAACCATGAACTATTTATTTTTTTATAGAACCAGTCAAGAACTGGATCTAGCACCAGTCCTGGTCAAGCATTTGAATTATTTTAGTGGAAAAGTTCCAACGGACTTGATCATTGATAAAAACAAGAGAAGTACACATCCCTGCAGCCTCTCCTAGCTTTTAATGTATGACAGTCATACTGGATTTTAAAGTTAGGTTTAGTTGAGAAATATTTCTCAATCCCTCTAGGAGTCTTCATGGGCCTTTCTGCTTGTTTGACAACATTTTTTACATTTTTCTTCATTTCTCTCATAAAAATCAACAGAACAGAAAATGTTGTGGTGGCGTCTTAAAATGTCTTGACAGCTCAGAAAAGTAATATATTGTAATATATTGACAAAAAAACTTTCACAAGATGAAAACAAGTCGAGGGATGCTTTTCTTCTTTGTCTTTCAGCAGAAAAATGCTGCTCTGATTAAAACAATCCTTCATCCAAGCAGCACATTTTGTAACCAAACTTCAACAACGCAGAGCTGAGTTGTTGGTGGCTGACGCCCCACATATCTCGGATCAGAAAACATGCCTGAACTGAGGAATGTTTGAGGTGGGGTCTTGTGTTCAGGCAGGAGGGAGAGGGAAGTGGGGGATCGGGGTGATGGGTGGAGGTGGCTTTTTTGTGGCTTATACAGAAATGAATGACATCACCGGACAGCTTCGGAGACGCCGCCTCTCACACTTCCAAGAACGGAAAAAGATGATGTTAAAATAAGTGGAGGAAATGGGAGAAGGTGAGAGAGGCCGGCTGAGACCAGAGAGATTTCTTTTACTGTGTAATTCTCCTTTCTTCTATGTCTTTTGCTCTTTTATCACTCTCATTTATTCCTCCTGTTTAATCCCACTTTCTTTTCAGTCATTCCTGCACTTCAGTTCTTCTGTTGCTGCACTGGACTGAAGTGATGGATGAAGAATGTCGGACAGGAAATGAGGTCAGCTCTTGACATCATCACTTCCTCTTCCTGCTGCTCATTTCGTACTGTTACGGTCACGCACTGTGCACGGTTTCATTCAGGGGACATGAATTACGCGATGTGGCGTGATAAGAAGAACAGTACAGCTGTGACGTCTACGTAAAGCGACAGAAAACATTGTTTACAGCTCCTATTGTTGAAAGAGAAGCTCTTTCACCGAACCATGTTCTTCGAGAATTTGCTATCTGTTACACACATCGTTGCTTTCTTTTGCGTTCTTGAGATATTTGCATCAGTAATTTTCCTTCCAGTTGTTGTTAGGCATCCTCCTGTCCTTTAGCATGCTGGCACGTACAAATGGTAAACCGAAGATGTGCACTTTGAGGGTTATTAGCTTATACAAATGAGTGAAGATAAATTAACGAGATGATTCCCAACTTTTAGGTTAAAATTACAGGTTGCAGTTGAATAAATAAATCTTTGAATTTGATCTAATTTCTTGAATAAAGAGAGTGGTAAAACTGGCTAGTTTCCAGACACAACCTTGTAACAACCGACTCAGTTTTTTCCGTGAGGTAAAAATCATATCTAACTTGGAGTTTCGCAGTGGCCGCTGCACTGGTAATGAAGGGGGAGAAGGAGGGATCCGCCACATTCTTGGTCCATTCTCTAAAATCCTCCATATGCCTGGGGGAGGTCAGGAGTTAAGGATAGAGATTAGGTTCCCTGATGCCGGGACAGATGAGAGAGGAGTGCCTGAGGAGACGAGTGGGTCCTGAAGATGGGTGGGGTGGGTTGGGGCCTGGGGAAGGCTGGAACTTCCTTCTTGGTGGCAGGAGTTTTAATTTCTTTTATTTGACATGAAAACTTTGAGCTTGGTAATTTGACTGGACAGGATACACATGTTCACAACTTTTATTTTCTCACATCCAGCTAAACTTTCCAACGAAATGTGGAATCAATACAGTTTGTTACACTGTCACCAGGATGGTGTTCATTTTATGGCAGTACAGCTTAGAAAACATTTATAGACATTAGTTTTCACCTCCCATAATTGGTACTTTACTCAGTTTCGTCCTTATTGTGGAATCATGAACTCTGACCTTAGCTAAGGAAAGTGAGCCCTGCAGTGCTTTGGATGTTTTCTTCAGTGACCTCCTGGATGAGTTGTAGATGCTCTTTTAGAGTAATATCAGTATTCATCCAAAGTTTATCACTGTTTGGTGTTTTTTCCATTTGATCATGTCTCTCACTGTGGTTTGCAGGAACAAAAAAATCTTAGAAACGGGTTTTCAACTATTTCCAGACGGAGAGCCTTTAATTTTCTTTTGAGTGCAGCATTATGTTTTTTAGTCTGTTTCAAATAAACGTTCTATTTAAATTACTTCTTATTTCTGGTACTAAAAAGGTCTGAATGTGTCTGATGAAAAGGAACTCAGATTTGCCAAATATCTGGTTAACATTTTTCAAGAGAAAAGCTAAGAATTTATTTTTTTATTTAATTTTTTTGCAGATTTCTCAAATGAAAGTTGTGTTTTTTGAAACACATAATGTAAAAATGATTTATTCTAGATGTGTCCCATCTATGTAAAACATCTTCCACTCATCCCTCAATCAAACATGGGGTCAACATTTAGTAATGTAGTTATTTATTGGAAGATGCTACTAACATAAGAGCGGTGAGTGTAAAAATAAGTTTATAATTTGACCTCCTTCTTTAACTTCCAAGTATAATTCACTGTGGTTCTTCTTTTACTTTTGTTTTAAATAATTTATTGTCTTCAACTTTATTCTTTTATTACACTATTTTCAATAAAGTCAAAGATCAAGAATGCACAAAATGAATGCAAAAAAGTTTTATAAGGCAGAAAATGTGTTGGGAAAAAAAATCCCTGTTTAGTGTCTGAGCAAAAGTGTCTAAAATGTTGAACAGGCTTCCTTTACAAAATTATAAAACAGACTACTCAAGCTGTGTTTAGATAAATCTTCCTGTCTAGTCCACTTAGAAGTTGAACGTTTCTAATTGTTGCTTACGTATGTACTAACTTACTGTGGGTGTGTCTTTAAAAGCACTCGCTTTAATTGAACCACTGCCTGGAGAACAGATATCTTAAGACTAAGAGGCTTTCAGGGATTCTGATGCTTTCCTGTTGCATCATTTGCTTTTCCTGAAGAGAAAAGTAATTTCACGTCTATTGAATGGATCATCGTCTGAGAACACCTACATCACAAGTCACAGACAAACTATTCCCTCACAGGGGGTAAACAGCAAGTGAGTGTCGCAGGCTGGAATGCACCAGCAATGTGGGCAGAAATTCAAGAGGAGCGATCCAGTGGCTGGATTGTGTTATAAACCCGAAGCCTCATACACTGAGATCAGACGGAGCTTAAGTGAAGGGAGAGGTCCCTTCCACAGGCATGATGAATATTTTGGCAACATAACTCTTTAGAGGCCCCAGAGGAGCACTGAAATCAGTCAGACTTGAAATTAAATCATATCCACCCATAAGACAGACTCACATGTTGTATTTATAATCAACTAAAACTTCTTCATAAGCTTGCCATGGATTGTCAGAAACTATGTAAAACTTTGAACCATTAACAACCTTTTTTTGGCACCATGTTTTTAGATTAAATCTTTGATTTGTACTTTATTTTTTTCATATGTTTGCACAGCTTTGAATGCAACCATACCCAGAAAAATCTTTACAAATCTCCTCTTTTTAGTCACATTTACAGATCTCACATCAACCTGAATAATTACAAAAAGCATGTACGAGGTAAAAAAATGCCCAGACTTTTAAATCCTTTTTAAAACCCCACTTTTATTTATTTGCTTATGGCTCTAATTTAACCATTTTCATGAGACGTGTTTAATTTATTTATAAGGTTACTCTGTCTACATTTAATTGTTTTGTTTTATTGTTGTTGAAAATGGATGATTGCCTTACTGATGATTGAAACATTAGTTCTAACTGTTTAAATTGTATGTGCTAAAAAAAAAACTAACTTGACTTGAACTGCCTCTGTATCCATAGTGATGCATTTTTGTCGTATCATTTAGGATTTCATACCAGAAAACAACCTAACGACTAAATATTTTCCTAACTTATGTATTATAAGATGCAAATTTAAACATAGGCATAATTATTTCAAATTATTAGAAGAAAACATATTTTCAAAACATTTTCAGTCCATTATGTTACAAATTTGTTTTTACCTCTATTGCAACTTTACTAAAACAAAAACCATCCACTTGTTACATATAACTGCATAATTAAAGGGAATTATGATTTAAAATGATCATTTTATTCTATACATAAAGTATCTGGATGATTAAAGATAATCAAATAAATGAGCCACACCTATTTATTTCCATGTCCAGTTCTATTGCCGGTGAAAACACCATCAGCCTCGTTATCTCCCAGTGAAGCTGTCCAGAAATGTGTGTTGCTTTTTTAAATCTGTGACCCGACCTGGAGACTGCGTCAGCACTCTTGCCAGCAAGTGACATCATCTCTGATGTCATTCTTTGAGTCCCCACTGCAGCTGCAGCTGCGTACACCCACACCCTGCTAAAAACCAGCAACCTAAAGGGAAATGTTGTTAACACAAAGGCTCAAAGTCAACATCAACACTGAGCTCTAATTGTTGCCAGTCAAATTAGATTGGAAAAGACAGCAAAAAATGAGAAAAAATGGTTTTATTTTGGCAGATGGTCATGTATTATACATCTCCTTTTGATTTAGTTTGCAGGACCGGTGCTTTTGCAGTGATGTAATATGTGACTGCATCATTTATACGTTTTTCTTTTCTTCCCTTTCTCAATCTATTTTTACCTCTCCTAATTTTTGCCTTTTGCTTTTTGCATGCATCTACCTCCTCACAGTACCTGGTCCTGAATCTAATATTTATGCACTTCCATTTGGTCAATCTTACTTTAAACCAAGCACTCTAAACTCTTTTTTGATTTTCAGCTTTAAACGTGATGCAGCTTTAAACGTGATGCAGCTTTTTTGACTCAGGTGCGAAACATCACCCTGAAAACATCCACACTATGGTAAAACACAGTGATGGTGGCAACAAGCTGATGGGGGTTTGCTTTTCTGTAGTGAAAACGGGTAAACTAGTCTTTAAGTTACAATAAGTGGTTCAGATCAAGAAAAAGAAAATCAAATTAGGAATGTGGGTAACACTTTATTTGAAGGGGTGTGCATAAGACTGACAATACACTGTCAGGAATCATTATGACTGCTGTCTTAACCATTGGTAAATAATGACACGTTTAATGCAAAGTTGTACTAAAACTTGTATTAAAAATCCTTTAAAAGTGTGAACTTTGCATTAAAACTGTAATTATGCACTGAGTTAAACTTATGACAACAGTTATAATCTTTCGTAAAGACTTCTTCTTGCTCATAACTGGTGTTATATCATGTTCATGACGGTATTATGTCAGTCTTATGGACAGCCCTTCAAACGAAGAGTTACCGGAAACAGTGTCAAGATTTCAAAATTGGTGTTCAAAAGGTACAAGGCGGTTTTTAAAGCTATAATTTGTAGACAACTTTTTGTTAAAATATAATCAAAACCATGTTATTTAAAATTCTTTTAAGTTTGTGGATGTGATATTCAGAATGTCTTTTTAAGTGTTTGAGCCCATTTGCTAGAAACTGAAACTTACAGTGAACATGTGCGCCTTTAGCAGAGTCCAAAAACAAACCGTCCTTATCGATACTGCCTCAAACCTGTTTGTCAGACTGTTGGTTTTGGTGAGTGCAGTTTCACATCAGGGCTGGCCCCCCAAACTGTAAAAGGTACCTGAGAGAGCGCAGATTACAGCTGTGGGTTTGCATGCATGACAGCCTCTTGATGTGAATCCTGTCTTTTGTTGCGGTCTTTTGCCGTTATCAGACAGATTCCTTTCCTCTTCCTGTCTCCCACTATAAACTGCTGCCTTTATCAGACAGGACAAGACAGCAGTGGTGGGATGTGAAAGCCCTCCATATATTTCAGTCTCTTTCTCCCCTCATTGTGTGTCTCCTTTCCTCTCACTCCCCTGCATTCCTCCAATCTGTGGCCATGAAGGTCTTTCACAACTTCATGCATCTTATGTTTTTTGTCTCCTCACATGTTATTCTTGGTTTATTGGAAGAGAAGAGAAAGATTAGAAAGAAAATACCGAACACATTTCACAACATTTTTAAATTTCAATCTCTCTTTGAGGCCATGTGACTCACTTCAAACACATAATTTTTTTTTAATTAGGGGAAAAACTCATCAGGATAGATAAAATCTGAAATATTTACCACCCACACTGTCTTTAGTTGAAAATACATCTTTTTTTTTTTCTGAAAGCCTCACGAAACTTTCTTATTATTGTATTATTGTTGCTGATAGCTATGATCGGTTCATTCCTTTGCTAACTTGATGTGCTGGTCACATCATTTTGTGACCACAACAACTTTGTCCCAAATTGCTTCCCTTTTGAAACCATAAAGAAATAACGTCAGACTCATGTACTTTTCCTTTGACTTATCTGGGTTTTTTGATTTTCCAAGTTAAATATTTTCAGGAATTTTTAAGAAAATTGCTGGAAAAGTTACAATTTGGACTGGATAGCATTTGCTGAGTTTTAAAACAGGGCTTTATAGTAAAATGCAAGAAATCCTGCTGTTATGTTATTTATGAGCTTCCTGTAAGTCAATATCCTTACAGTAAACAACTAGAAATATAAGTTTTCAAGGTGGTTTTCAAGGTGGGTATGAAATGTTTTGTCTCTTCTTCATATCTGAAAGATTCAGTCAAAAGGACAGAAAGCACAAAAAGGCAACAGATTAGTGAGCAGCACCAGAACTGAGCTGCCTGTTCTTTCAAGACCTTTTTTTTCTCTATAATTTTAAAAACTGTATGTTCAGAATCTGAACATACAGGAACTAAAGGGTGAAAAACAAAAATGGAAAAGGAGAATGTATCTATAGTACTTTCAAATGGATTTAGATTTATCATACTAAATCCATTCCGTATTTAGGAAAAGCTCAAAGCAAGCTTTTTTTTTTTTTAAATGTGTTTGTTTCTGCATGCCCATGAGCTCAAGTACATGTCCATCCTCGCTTTCTTCTGTCTTCTATACCTTCAATTTCACCAATTTAACAACGATACAACACCAGAGGAGCCACTGAATTACTCCCCACTCCTCCTTCTGTTGGGTTACTCCGTGAACAGACAAAATCACTTCATTAAAAAGCTTAATAAACAGATTATTTGACAGCGCAGTGTGTGACATATGTCTGTGTTTTAAGTTGGATAGGGTTACTCCTTCCTGGGCCAGAGTAGATTATGAAGTGCACAGGTTGCTTTGTCCGGGTCCCGGGTCAAGGCCTGCTAAATATTTAAGGAAGCCGTACATACCCCTGCAGCCTTCCCAGACCAAGGCAGACAGGACAGAAACAGAAAACAAAATAAATAAATGAAGCTTTAGAAATAGCCATGCACGGCAGGGGATAGCTTGAGCGGCTTGGGGCACATGTGAATTTAAGCAGATACACAATCGGGTCATTGCTTTCCAAGATTTAGTGAAGGAAAACCATATGTTTTGCATAATCTATCATACTAAACTCGGAAACGTGTTGTAAATGTGATAACTTGATGGCGGTAAAGGAATGAAATGTAGATAAAAATATGTTGGAATGCCTACATATGTGGGTCTGCGTGTGTCCATGTAGGTGTCCTCCAAAGTGTTGACAAATGGATTAGTTTAGGATCGGCGCCGGATCATGCAGAGCCACGAAGACATCTGCAGACAAGGAATTCTCACCCAGGCTGAAAGCCGACCCCACACAAACACGCTTACCTCCAGCCGCTGCTTAAGACACACTACAAGATCCCAGACGCAAACACGCACAACCACTCTCACTTTTTCCAACGCACTGGCCGCAGGAGCGGCAACCGAAAGCAAACACACATTCACACACCTTCTGCTAGTGTGTTGTCCTCCGAGTGTCCATTCAGACTGGTCAAACTGGAGATTTGTCCATTTTTCTCCAAAGGCTGAAAGAAAAACAAAAGAAGAGCAGGAAAATGACACAAAAATCAATAATGAACAATAAATATGCACATTTTAAAAAGCTTAGTTAAACTTTAGTAACATAAAAAATGATTTCTCCATCAGGCTTAAGCATACAGCCAGTGTTAGCTCAAAAACAATTAATAGTTGAATTTCTATCTTAACAACAAAGTTTCATTGGACTTGCTCCTCACTTCTGATTTCTGCTGTTTTGCAGTGAAGAAACAGAGTTGAGGTTTCATAAAGAATCCTTCCTTTATGAAACCTTTTGGCTACATTAAACAAGTGTCAGCAAATATATTACAGACCCAAAAACAAGCCATGCTGGTCAAAAACTGTTCTTTTCCCTCCTTTTCTGTCAAGACATAAAAATTTGACACAATCTGTTTGAACTGCCAAGTTAATGTCTTTAGAGACTTTTCGATCAACATTTTCTTTTCCACTTATCTTATAACAGCACAATTTAGAGTAAATCAAATCTTTAGTTTTGTCCAAATAATTCTGTATTATATGAGATTCAATGTGTCAACCCAGTCCACTGAGAAACCACAGCGCCAAAATCCTGTAAGGCCAAGAGTGAGGCCACATGTTTTTCAAATCAATTTTATCCATGTAAAAAAAAAAAACATATTTCAACTTTGATAAAAAAAAATCCCAAAGGCAGAAATACCAAGTCGGGGTCATTTATTTGCAAAATGTCCACATTTATACTCACAGCAAGGCAAGTGAGTCATTAGTAGTGAATGCTTCTTTTGATTTTCTGTACCGTAGTTTACCAATATTTAACCTTTCCAATTCAGAACTTGGCTTCAGAATCAGGAACATTTTACTATTTTGACAACAGTATTAGAAGTAATTTGTAGCATGTCCTAAAACAACAATGCCAGAGAACCATGAACACACCAAAAAAAATAAATAAATTTTCTCTTCAAATTCTTCATTTAGAAAGAAAGAAAATGTAAAAGTCAACCCAAAGGTCAAAAAACATTTCCCAAATGTTTTCACATGACAAGGAAAAGTTCTTTAAATCTTAACTGACTTAAAGAAATTATTATTTTACATTCCAGTACTGCGACCATCCCACTAAGTTAGTTTTATATTCCCCTGTGAAAAAATAGTAATTCCTTCATACACTGACAAACAAACTCCTCCAAAGGACCAATCTGTATCTCTAACAAGTTTCTTTCTGTAACAGGAAATACATGTTTAAACAATTTTATTACACAATTTTCATTGTATCTGACCACCCAGAACATTTGGTTTAATGAACCATAATGACATGAACTGATGAGTTTACATGTGTTTGAATTCAGATGAAACAAACATTGTCCAGTGTGTTTATTTACCAGGTATTTCTTAATATGTTTGATTGTAAATATTATAATAATGAGGCATTCAGAGGTTTTGTATGTTTCAGATTAGGATGTTATTGCTCCATGTTTGTTTTATTCTTGCTATAAATGCTTGTGATGATCCTGCAGCTGTTAATAAATTATGAAAGGTTGTCAAGTTCATACTTACACAAAGGAAATATTGTAAGTACAATGACCAAGTGTGTTAATGGGTAAACAACACACCCTGGATCATAAGACCTTTTATCTGAGGACCTGGCTGAGTTTTTTCTGGTGGAGCTTCAGCTTACAGCAGGACAAAAGCAGGCAGCTCTAAGCCTTTTGTGTGTCACAGCCAGGGGGTTGAGTAAACCAGGGCCCCCACACCGAGGTGCTAATATAACTAATGGACAAGTTAGGCTCTGTTCCCAGCAGCCTGGGACAGGCTAGGAAAAAAAGACACCCAGAATCTGAACATACAGGAACTAAAGGGTGAAAAACAAAAATGGAAAAGGAGAATGCTGACAAAAATGTGGTTTTGCAGAAACCACTGAAGCAATCCACCCTTTTAATTTGGCTCACTTTAACAACATTTCAGATTAATCCTGATTGGTTTACATTGTGCTGTGATTAGCTAAGCTACTCTGACTCCAACAGACTATGAGTGATTGGACGTGAAATCAGATCACTACATCTAATTTTGTTGCAGGCTGGTTGTTCTCACTCAGCTAGCTTTACCAAAATGGAAAGGTACACTGTGAGGCCTTCGCACAATGTAACTACTTCATCGCTCATGCTGTCACTTAACTAAAAGGTTTGATCCATCTAGAAACATGTCATCTCATCTGATATGTGAGTGCAACATTTGTCTGCCTTCAGCAGAAGTAAGAAGAAAGTACTGGAAAACTTGGACTAACCTGACAAATTGCATAACAATCATTACACTTGCACAGTCTGCTCCATCAAATTAGGAACATGCAGGTTACAGATTCCTCATGGCATCATTTGCAACTCCTGCACAAGGATCCCAAAAGGACTGACGACCTTAGCTGAGAAATAGTTTGTTTGAATGGGAAAAGAATAAACACAAAAATGTTCAGGACTGGACCAGATCGAACTTCTACGTTGTTGACATTATGAATGTTTTTGTGCTCTCATTTGTTGTTGTTTTATCGTTAGTGGATTATTGTGTGACCTGTCTAATTTAACACACTGGTGTACAATAAAGGGTGTGTCCTACAAACAAAGGGAGAACAACATGAAAGCCAAAACCGAGTGAGTCTCGTGTTGTCACGTTGAACGCTGTGCCGAAAAGTGATTCTGCTAACATACGTATTTTAAAGGGGATCTGTTGGAGTTCATTCATTTTTGTCTCTGTGCTCCACCAGGTCCGTTTACCAGTTTCATGACCCGATCAGAACCCCTCAGTGTAAATTACCTTGAGAAATAATGAAATTTGGCTATATATAAAAGCAGGCTTTATATATAGCCACACTTAGCTTACCGTATGGATGAAACCAAACTTCCCATCACCTAGCAACCCCAGTGAAGTATAGTTGTATAATTTTGCATTAATTTGCAGCCATTTTCAGGTGAGTGTAAAAGTTGAATGGAGCAGCGTGGGTGTGATCAGCTTATTTGGAATTAAAGTGACAGGAGTCGCTAAAGCAGGCAGAACGGACTCGACAAAAATCTCATTATATACCAAGGATTTTGTGCAAACAATGTAATGAACATGTTTTGCCTGGCCTTTAGACCTATCCTAAGCTCTTCAGAAAAATATAACAGGTCACCTTCCATATCTGTATTGAATAAAAAAAATAAATAAAGTTAACATATTTTGGAGCTTGGATGAGGTTTGGTGTCTGGGAGCCATCTAAGCTGACCTCCAGACCTGCGGCAACCCCACCCTCATCTTCTCACTCATGGTTGGCATTCCCGGCATTCCCTGTCCTCCTTGCTGAAATTCCAAAGACCCTCCAACACCTGACTCCACCAATTGTTCACCTCTGCCCCCTTAGTTAGCCTGTCACTGAGTCATGTAGGCAACATTTTGATGAGTTCTGACCATTGGAGGCAAATGCCACAACAAGTGTTCCTCATGTGAAGTCTGTGCATCACAATCCTGTCTTTGGGACCATCGCTTTCCAAAAAAAAGTTAGCAAAAAAAAAATTAATTGGTTGAGATCCTTAGTTTTACACTATTGGCGGAGGTTTTATTTACCATAACACCAGACTGAATTGGTTCTAAAACTAACAAAGTCAGCTTACACTAAATTCCTTGACTAAACTCATGAACGTTCACTGCCAGTTGTGCATTTTTTTATGTCTGCCTGGTCACCATGGTCTGCCACAAAGGCCTAAACACAGACTCCGTCGTGCAGAAACAGCAGAGACGACTGGTCACATAACAAAACATCTGACTGAGAAAACAACAGCATGAACAAAAAAACAAACGGCTTGTTTTCCTCCTCTCTAATTGTCGGTGTAATATGATCAGAGTTAATTTAGTCTGCCGGGTTTTTTGTCTGGGAATAGTTTTTTACTGGTTCTGCTGTGTGTATTGGGAACAGGCGGACTGAGGCTAACAATAGCACTTTAAAGTCTGGGTGATCTATTTTATATTACATCAGCAGATTTCTTTCAACAAATATAATGCAAATTAAGTCCAACAAAATGATAAAAAATATTAAATGTGAGGCATGCTTTAAATTAAAGTTGAATTCTCTTTATTTGCACATGCAAATGCATTGGGAACACTGAACGGTTTATTCAAATCATGAAGAAGGTCGTATCAAATTTTGCTGTTAGAATACAAAAAGGAAGGTAAAAGTTATAAATATACTGCAGATTGATTATTTTCCTCTCCTGTGTGTCACTGAACGATATTTAGTTGATTGTGGAAACTGCTTCATGTCTGTGTTGGTTTGCTTTTGCTTCACTACATTAACTACAAAGTTACAAAGTTATAATTAAAAACATGGTTTCGTCCAAAAGCGGTGATGTTAGGCTGTTGACATTTTGATCAAAATTATATCTGGCCTACATGAATGTGAATGTTTGCTTTCAGTGTTTGCTGGTGATAACAAAAATATTCAAATTTACCATCGCTTATTGTTTTTTTTTTTTTAATGCTCAAACAAAAATAACAACAACAAAGTAATTATACATTTCATGGCAACCTGAAAAATAAATATGGTGAATATTTAGCTTAATGATCCATGGAGATGATCTGATGAGGGAGTGTGGGTCATTTGCCATCTTATATTTGCAGTTTAATTCTTTACTATTTGTTTTTTTGAGGATGTAAAAGGAAATGAAACCTGTGGGATGTATTTCTACCACCATGCTTATTTGTATTCAAACATTTAATACAAAAAGTGGAGAATTGGTGGATTAAAGCTGTTTGTCACTATTTTAGGTCTTCATCTTTCTTCTGGAGTTGCCTTCTGTCACAACTCGATGGAGATTACTCAGAAAGAAATTATTTCATTTTAACCTCTGCAAGGTGAAATGACTGAATTTCTCTATTGTATAGATTGCTTAGGTCATATTTAGGAACATATGTGCACCCTGTCATTATCAAAGTAAGTGTGGCCAAAGCTAAAAGCATTAGATAAAGCCTGCTTATCTGGTTGTGGACCATGAGTAAAACCTCAGAGTTAAAGGTCAGCTGTAGAGAGATTTAATTTCCTCCATTGCTGTTTTTCCATAGGCTTCTCTGATTAACTTTACACCCTTGTTTTTATTTTTGATTCCTGGTTTGTCTTATCTGCCTCCTTTATTTCCAAGAACATAGAAAACTTGCTGCTTTCTAATTCACTTGGTAAAGGTCAGAAGAGGTTATTTATGTCCTTTAAACAAAACGCCCCGTGGAGGGAGTTAGTTATAAGGAGGTTGGCACAGGCGGAAAGTTATGTCTTAAACATTTGATTCTTTTTACAGCAACAAAACATTTATTTTTAATATCTACTTAAACAAAACCCAAATTTAATAGTGTCCATGATGTAAATTGTGCAGAATAATTCCAGAACCTTTCAACTATATGTGCAATTGATTCAAACACAGACAGAAACAGCATAAAACTGTTTGGCTTAAATGTGGTTTCACTTATTTTTGTCGTTCAACAGAGATTTATGCCGTGATTTAATGTCATGATGGGTTTAGGGGGGGTCTGTGTAAATTGAATATCCTGTACCACATAGTAATGTTTTCAATCTGACCAATAAATCTGCTCTAAATGTCCATCAGTAATGAAGTGGAAACAGCTGCTATGGATTCACTTCATCTGGCAGTCATGGTCATTTTATTATCAGGCAGTATAAGTGCTGCTGAGGAGGAAAAATGCTATTTAATGCTCTGACGTTTTAAGTTGCACAAAGATTCTTCAGCTGTCTAAGTGGGAATAAATGGATTGTAGATCAGAAACTTTAGCTATCATGTTCCAGCTATCCACACAGGGACATGTGCACATTCAGGCAATCTTGCAGCAGGAGATAACAAGCTTGAAGACTTTCAGCAGACTTTCAACTGTCACAAAATAAGTATTATATAAACCTCCCAACCTCTGACTTCCAAGGCGTTCTTGGAGTTTGAGAGCAGACAAAAGGAGAATGAGAGCGCTGGAGGGAGTGTCCAGGAAAACTGGAAGAAAGGGGAGATAACAGGAAAGTAGAGGACGATTGAAAGGAGGAGGGGGCAGATGGAAGAAAAGAAAAAGAAGAACCTAAAAAAGGAAACAAATGACAAAACTCTTTACTCTTTTGGTTGGCATTTTTTGTTTTGATCTATGCTGAAAAACATGCATCTGTGCACTTTTCCTTCATTCCATTTTCAATCAAAAAGATCAAAATGGTACCACAACTGCAGAGAACTGATCTAGAAACTCTTGTTTATTTCCATCTCTTTCACTGGATTTTATTCGAAAAACAGTACATGCTACTGATGGGATAATACTTCTACACTGTCGGGGGGCCGGCGGAGGAAAAGTTCATTCACAAATGTCATCAGAACAGAGTGAATTTCACCAAAGCAAACATTTGAAAACTGATGCATCTAGATTTGATCTGAAAATGAGAACCAAACGTGGCTGATCAACTGAACTGCTGCAAAGTACTACAAATGTGTTACTATTCCGTAAAACTTTTACTCTCATTTCACAAAGATATTTTGCTATCTTTCATTGACAAAAACAGTTTAGTAACTAGTTAGTAATGAGAATCAACTTTGGCTTTCTGGTCTAATTCCTAGTGCCAATATCTAAGTACACTTAAAATAATACAAAACTAGCTTACAAAAACATTTCAGTATGATATAGGAGATTGTTTGAAGTCAATAACTCCTTAATATTGATGAAAAAGTACCAGCTGTAGGTGAAATAATCTGCCAGTGGAAAAAGACATTTTAGCTTGTAATATGGGAAAAATATCTTGTTCCACTGATCATTTTACGTAGACAACCGCTTGTTGTCTGGAATTCAGTATTCTCCACCCAGCTGAGTTTGAATCACCTGTAGAGGAAGTTTGTGTGACTTCACTTCTGGAGAATGTCAGACAATTCAATATTACGTTAAATAACTGTGTTCTGAGTCGGACTGCGCCTGTATTTTTCAGCTTCTACTCTTCATGTGTCGAAAGACTGTCTTTGTCTATAATTAGGATTTTTTTTTCCCTTTGTTCATCTCCAGTTCTATTACAGCCACTGTCTGTTTAATATCATGGGTCTCATCATTACCCACTACTTTTTCAAGTACTCAGCAGCACATATGGCTTGGTAAGCAGCTGCATGTGCGCTCCTGCCTCTTAAATCCCAGTTATGTCTTGGGCCTTGGTTGGCAAACCAACACCATCTACATCTCGTCTATCCGGTCGTCCTCCCCCCTCTCTCTCTCTTTATGGCTCTTCACCTCTGGTTGCCCCAAGTCCATTATCCCTGACCCCAACATTCACTACATACCAAAGATCAAAGCCTGACAAGACCCCCGAAGAACACTCTCACTGTTTCCACAACCCATTAACTGTGCTCAGGTGCAGAGTACCTGCACAGAACGAGAACGAATGTGTGCACGACGTCTGGCATGTTTACGTGTCTACGCACAGAATCAGGAAATCTGAAGGAGTCTACAATCGTCTTCAAAACATTTTAAAACCATTTGTCAGAGACTTTTCTCATATCTATAGATAAGATCACAGTTTGAACAAATCAAATGTTGATTTGTTCCTTTACATAGCAGATGTGCCAGTAAAGCCCAAGCAGCTTTGGGGATATAACAAGAAACGACAATTTAAGATGGAGATACAAGGTTTTCACCCAAAAGGGATGAAATGGTGGGTATAAAATTAACATTAAAAGCTATTTGTATAAATAAAGCCAAAATGATCAATTCCTCTGTAAGATTTAGGGTTAAACTAATAGTTGTCACACTTGATTCTGATGAATATGAAGAAGCCCAGTCAGACTCCTGGTAACAGAGGGTTTAACTGTTTTAAAACCAACAATTATTTTTCCATTTATTGAGAATGGTATGAATCATTTTCAACATGAGTGTTTTTAAAATTGTGTAGATATATGGATAAAATTACTACTACTGAAATATCTATCATTTCCTACCTAAAAGAAACTTTAAAGAAATGTAACCCTATAATTCTGGACTTAACTGTATATATATACAAAAATAAACTTACATTATGATACAAAATCCATGTTATGATAAACAGTTACTTTTACCATATTGGAAAAATGGATAAAAACCACCATTTGGATGTTGTGACATGAGGTCTAGTTATATCAAACATGAGGTTAAATCATATTTAGTATGAAAAATTACTTTGAGGACACAACTGGATTTTTAAAGTGGTTTATGGTATGATTTTTTTTATGAGAACCCTCACAGTTGTACCTCCATGTATTGACTGTGTGTGTTTCTGTTACAGCTATTCTTAAGGAGAGGTACTCCTTCAGGGATCAACAGGACTGGAAGTACTCACAAATTAAAAGTAGCTTTAAAATTTTTACAGATGGAAATAAATCTCATAATTGGCTGTGTCCAAGTTGTCGATGGAACAGTTTTATTATATATTTTAGCAGACTGACTAATGGGCATCTTGAGTTATATTGATGACAACAGATCAAGTAGATGCACTGAAGTAAGAGGAGTCTGGATGTTCAATAGGTACATATAGCTCATCTATTCATTAATTGACGTACATCAATGCTTCATCACTTATTTACCTTAAACGGCAAATTAAATACCAGTAAAGCTACAGGCACAAACTGGGAGCAAATGAGTGGCACACAAATATTGAATTCATTTATTCCTAGAGACTCACTGAGATACTAAGTGGTAACTGGCATCAAAACAATTGTTACTTTTTTTTTTTGTCAGAAACTCAAAAAATGTATGTTTTTTCAACCAGGTGAAAGCACCATAGCAAAGACAAACACATTTCCTGTGGATGTTGTGGCAATTTTTAATAGTAGTGAGGTGTTGAAAGACAAAGTCAGAGGAAAAACCCTGAGAGTAAAGACTTTCAGTGGACAACTGGAAGAAAGTTTGGTCTCTATTAGCTTTAAATCTCTTATCAAACACACTTGATTTTGAAATATTTGGCAGCCTTTCAGGGTTGAAGTAAGAAATCACATAGATATGGCTGTTTTATTAATGCTGTTTTCAGAGAGGCCGCACATAAGTCTTGAGTAGGCAATTGCACCAATATTTAAAAGGATGAGTATAAAAATGCCTAAAATATTTGTATGCAAATCTTGCAGAAGACATCTTTAGTATTTACAACAAAAGTATCCATATTGCTTGAAGTGTTCTACAATATGTTATGTTACAACCATAATTTTTTTAGTTAATCATGATGAAAACATTATTTGGTTACTTTGTGACATGTAGAAAACCAGTGTACTCATTGGTTGCACAAATTTAACAATTTGATTATTGTTTGGAAAACAAGCAGCAATCTTTACATTTTACTATCTTTTTTCCACAATGTATGAGAGGAGAAAACTTTACATATTTATCCAAAACAAGCCCAATAGTTTGTGATTAAAATAAGTATAAAATGCAATAAATTTAACACACTTACAGTTCTGTGGTCTCAGAACTGCAAGCCAAACAAGTCTCTCTGTGTGACTGTCAGCTGTATTTAATTTCCGGTTCGCACACTGAAGATGTCGTGAGAAGAGAATCTAATTGACAAACAAAAAATGAGTGGGACAAAATTAAGTCACAGAACTAAATCAGTGTTGCTCTGGTTGCTTCACTGAAGCAGAAAGACCAAACTGAACACACACCAAACCGGTGAGTGGCAATAAAGCTGTCCACTCTCACACCTGTTGCCATTTTAGGACGAACCGTTCGACCTACATCAGTACATCACTAAACCTTTAACCCCTTGTTCCTTTACCTCCCACAATCTGTCTGTTTTTCCTCGGCCTGCACAGCCTTCATCTGTGCGGCTGCTACACTTGAACAGCAAACAGAGCCAAACAACTGCAACAAACAAACAGCCGTGGTGCGGCAAAGACCCCCCAGGACAAGATCGCAATCAGGCCACTCTGGCCAGGCTTCGACCCCCAGGGGCCAGCCTCTCTAACTGGGTTGAAAAAACAAACCCCGGCTCTCTTCTGACCCTCCTGTCAAAAATCTCTAAATATTTCAAAGCTCTGATAAGCATCTATACTCGAGAGCCACATATGGGAGAGGACGACGGCAGCGCCGAGTGTTTCTAGAAAGGACACAGACACCATAAACATGGTTTTAATTAGTGAGACACTTAAATAAGACTTTGTTGTTTTATGGCTTTTGGCTTTAAATTACTCCTAAATTATTTGTCTATTAATATGTGTGTGCTTTATCCAAGTTTTGGGGCAAAAAAAAACATTCAGGGTCAAATATCTGACCTCAGAACCTCTTGGTTTTTGATTGAACCTGGAAGGATGGGTTTCCAATGTCACGTTTTTCAGGATAAAGTGTTTTTTCAGAGAGGCAGCACATAAGTCTTAAAAGGATGAGCATAAAAATGCCTAAAATATTTTCATACAAATCTTGCAGAAGACAGCTTTAGTATTTGCAGCAAAAGTATCCATATCGTTCGAAGTGTTCTACAATATGTCATGTTACAACCATAATTTTTTGTGTATATTACTGATATTTTATTTGATAAATCAATACAGAGTCGTGCAAAATCACAAACATCTAAACGTTGACATTTCTGGCAATTCTTCTTCGTAAAATAGCCCAAACTCAGTTAAATTGGCCAGATTGACTTGTCCGTCAAGTTTCAAGTTGTGAGAGCAATTCTGAAATTAAAACGTTAAAAAACATAAATATGCTGAATGTTTAGGGTCATTGTGCTGCTGGAAGGTGAACCTCTTCCCCAAATCTTGTAGAATCGTCAAGATTAGGATGATATTTCCATTACCACACTGTTGTGGTTCATCATGACCCAAAGTAGGGCAACTTTGGGTCATGCAACTTTATTTGATTTACACTTTAGTCAGGTTTATCAGAGTAAACAGGGCTGAAAAAAAAGAAAACAACATTCTTTTTAATACTTATTTTGTTGCTGTCAGTCTTTAAACTAGACTGAAATTTGTATTTAATTGAGAAAAAAAAGGTTTAATGGGCTGGGAAGACTTTTAAAGTACTGTAATGTGATCATCCTGTGCAGCTGTAACTACAACAAAACGTATATGATAACTAGCAGCTGTACATATGAAAGACTTTAGATCGGAAAAGCTTTATCTCTGGTACCTTATAGTCTGTAATATTTCTATGTGTTGGACTTGTCCGGTTTCAAAACGTTATCATTATTTTTCTAGCAACCTTCTTTTGCAGAACATGCCGCTTCATGTTGACCACATTTTTATCTGTCACCTGACTGAAAAACTCCAAATGAAGTCACAGCTACGCCTTGATGCATATGCTAATTCTTTTTAAAACAGCAGGTTAAAACAATATAAGAAACTAGCATCTTATTTTCCTGTATTGCAATCAGCCCCTTGCTGCTGTCCCTCTGTCGTTAAGTTAAGCTGCACTATTAAGTGGCTGTTTTAAATTTAAAAAGTTGTCAATTATATTTTGCTTAAACCAAAAACCGTTTCTTATTCTTGGAGCTGCATCGTCATAAAGAGCTTAAGCTAGAGTTGAAGTCCCAACTTGAAATTCTAAAACCACTATGCATATAATAAAAAAGCAAAATAGTTAGATTCTTAATTCAAGTTTCTTTCAGTAATGGTGGTTCTGACTTCAAGATACTGTTTTCAATAGAAAACACAGAGCCAGAAGATTGTTTTATGTCAGCCTCTACACAATCTGTAGAAATTGTTAGGAATATTTGTAATTTTTTTCCTGGAGATGAGAGCAAAAGCAGTGAAATTCCTGACTCATCCCACATCAACTCCCCTGCGGAAGTCTGTGGAGAACAGCTTAATTATTTGAAGCCCAAGTGGAACGTCACATAAAAACGTTCACCTCTTGCTGCTCGAGGTGGAACACTGTGAAATTTGGGATGTTTTTGATTATTTACAGATGTTGCTGTTGCTCCCATCATTCAACCCCAAACATAGTTTTGCACCAAAATCTCACACTGACTGTGAGCCATGATTTATCAAACCATCCTGCAACAGAAACAACCATCTCTGTATTTGGATGGATGCTAATGGAAACCGTAAATACAACAAACTATGTTAGTATACAGTACATATATAAAAGAGGGCTAACAACTGAGCTGCGGGGTACACCAGAATTAATTTATCCAAACAATAAACTCTGACAAGATACTGTTCATGATCACAAGAGCAAAAATCTAGCTCTCATTTACATTTTGATGTGCACTTTGAATCTCTTGGAATGCAGAAAAGTTTCATGTAGTTTCTACGGCTGATGCACAGATATCTTTATATTCTGTTTGAGTTATATTTTTAAAGTCGTTCAGTTGTCTCTATTTCCTATTATATTTTTTTGTCTATTACATCACAGTATTTGTTATGTCACAGTAACACCATTTTTATTCTGTAGTCCAAGTTCAGACAATGAAGCCACAAGTGGATAAGTCAAAATGTTTGGTTGTTGAGTGTATTAACCTCATCATTTATAATGATACAGAAATGGCCAAACTTGCAAGAATGGAGCAGAGTGTGAAATGTCTAATTCATATTTAAAGAGACGGCACCAAAACAAGTTGCTCTTCAAACCAGTCAAAGCTCATCTTGGAAAGAAAAATTGTTTCATTTTATCTCACCAAAACTATCATGGCTTCAAGTCTCACTAAAACATTTAGCATTATCTGTTTAATAGTGAGGATGAAAACCTAATTTCTAAGGATCTCGGTAATCTTTCCACAAAACTCTGGGAAATGCACGTAAAACGTTTACATGTCAAATGAGGTGCTCCGGATTTTAAAACTCAATTTAAGAAAAGATCACGCGTTCTCTCTAACGCCAAATGAACATAATAGCCGGCAGCCATGTTGTAACAACAGCTATGACGTAAATACATTCAGAGCTGAACTCCAATGCACCAGCTGCACCATAAAAACACGACTCCATGTTTGTCCTTGAAATGCTCCGACTCGCATAAAGACACACAGTTACCAAAAACACACACCCACACACAGAGTGACTCATGACTTCATCGCTCAGTGTGTTCTCGACATGAAGCATCAGGACCAAAGCTGATGAAAAATGGATGAACAAAACTAAGCAGCTGAGAGGAAGACTGCAAGAGGCCTGAAGGAGTGCAACAAAAAGATGGAGTGAAGAGGGGGACTCAGTCTTTCCCCATGAAAACCCTCCATCAATTCAGGATAGTCCTCTTTTTATAAGGCATCAAAGGCTTTGCAACAATAAAGTAATGATTATTTGTTCGAATGCATGGAAAAGATTAGGTTTCATTACGATATTTACTTGTTATATATCTCTATTACTTCTATCATAAACCCACTGAAGTCTTGCTTCATGTATGTATAAATTACATACCAACACTGTATCAGATTCTGGGTAGGCCTTTTCAGAACAGTTTATTTTGCACAAAGATTTTATGGAGTACAGTTTCATACAGTTTACAGAATCAAGAAGAAGTTTTCAATAGTGAGCTAAGCCAAAAGCAACAGAAAGCGAGCAAATCTCACTCTCGCAAAGAAAAAAATAAACAAAACATTCTTCAAAACAGATTTTGTGTATTTCAGGTCATGGTTGAAATTTTGTAAAGAATAAATTGTAGTAAGTGCACATGAAGTCCTGACCATTGGATGTAAAGCTGAAGAAAAATCCTCAAAAAAGTGAGAGGCAGCAAAGAAAGAGGAGGATAAAAAATGTTTTCATTTGCAAGAAATTAGACTGTAATATGTTTGGTAAAAGTTGAAGACACTTATTTATTTTTGCCTCTTTTCCACTCAACCACTGTACCTTGATTTAACTTTACTTGTGCAATGGGTTAAAACAGTTTTTTAACGACAATTTAATAGACATCATGTGCACAAACCAGTATTAACGTTCAAAATGTAAAGCAAACATATTGTTTTTGTTAAACTGTACCAATGAATAGTATTTGTAAATAGACATTTTAGCATCTCTTTTTGGTATCTAAAAGAACAGAGCAGTTAATTTAAATTTCTGAAAGATAGTGGTCCTTCAAGTTTTAACCTTTAAAAGATAGGAATTTTTCAGTAAAAGTTAAAGAATACTCATCACTGAAAGCTTTTTTTCTCCTCAAGACTCAATACTCGGCCCATTACTAGTTTTTAGATTTTTCCCTGAAATCATATTTTTCAAAACCTCTGTTTGCAATAGCCTAAAATTGCCTATGTTTGGAGAGGATCAATGTAAAAATTTGTTTAATTAGATGACACACCCGACATGCCAATGTGTGACATCCAGTCCCCCTTTTGAAGCATTTTAGTGTTTTTCCTGCAGTTGCTCTGTGGACATTGACGAAAACAACTGTCTTCTGAAGAAAAGCCTCATACAACTTCATTGGGAGACACTGCTTTTTTTGTTAGCTGTAAGAATATGAAAAAATTTAAGCTTTTAAATTGAATACAAGACATGGTCATGCAATTCAAATTAAAGATAAGTTAAAGCAGGTCACAAAATGTGTTTACTACCTTTTATGTTAAGTTAATCTCGGGAGAGGTTACATTTTTAATCTTATTAAAATGTTCATACTTTTTTATGCTGAAAAACACAGGATGAACAGAACACATACTGGCTTGTTCTAATGCATTTACATGCTTTATTTTAGGTGAATTTGTGTCATAACTTTTACATTTTACCTTAAACTACAGCCCATTGCAAAGGTATTTAAACATCATAAACTTTTCTACATTTTTTTTCAAATTACAACAATTTAGCTCATTGTATTTTACATGAATTTTAGGACTGTTGTTGTGCCGTTTTATTTGTTGCCTGAATTGCTCTGTATTCAGCTCCATCCATCTTCCTGTCAACTCTGGCCAGTTTCCCTGATCCTGCTGAAGAAAAGTATCTTCACAGCATGATGCTGCCACCACCCTGTTGCAGGGTGATGTGCAGTTTATGTTTTCCACCATCTAGCTTTTAAGATTTTCTTTCCATAATGCTTTTCATTTGACAAATATCCACCGTTATGTGTTGGATCACTATAGGCATATATCAGGGCTTGTCAATAAATCAATAACAAAATGTGTGGCAATAGACATGTGATCAATATCAATAGATTATACATACAATAAAATATTCTTTTTTTTTTTACTTTACTTATTCTACTTTGAAAATCACAAGATTTTAACATCAACATTGTTAATTCTTTTCTAACATTTTTTTTATAATGTGATATTTGTGCCAAAAATCCTTTATGTATGTTAATGTTATTTTTTTTTAAGTAAAGTTCAAAAAAAAAATTTTTTTCTTCAATATTTAGTATAGTCACTGAATTCTGATCCAGAACCACACAGCATTCTGGGAGATGTAGGCAGAGGAAAGGCTTTAGCTGCTCAACGTCTCACAGCAAGTTAAGCTAGATGCTAGGTGAGTTAGGTCACTCAGTCACTCTTTGGTTACCTAGCAACAACCTGCTGGGCAGCCAGCAGTTTCAAATTCTAATAACTTTGGTTACCTAGCAACAACTTGTTGAGTAAGTGCCAGGGCAGCTTTGTGTTTCACCACTGTGTCTCATAAGTGCTTAAAAATAAAATAAAATAAAATAAAACAAGGAGTAAAAACTGTGGACAACCAAACATATATTCACTTTTTTCAATGAACTACAAAACACTCATACAGAAATGTATCATAACAAACCATTCACAATGATACATTCTCAAAAAAAACATTACAATAGTTGATTTAAATGATTTTACACAGTATTTTGAGTCCATTACTGAGAGAATTGACTTAAACTTGGCCTTTCTGTGAATTCTGATGTTTAATTAAGCTTGGCTAACATCCTGGGAACGCACATTCACTTCATGGCAAAATGAAGCAGCAAAGAAGCACTGTTATGTAATAACTTCCAAGTCATTGTAGTATTTAGTGTTGACCTGTGGATTCATTATCAGAGCTGAGTGTCGGGGAGAGGGCAGAAGACAGGAACAAAAGAGCTTTGGGGTTTTTTTTTTCATATTCTCAGAAAGACGGCTGTTTTTACACTAATTGAGCTGGGAGTGAATCTGAAAGCAGAAAGAAAAGGAAGGACACAGAGTGATTTGCCACTTCCTGATTCTCTTAAAGCACAGCTAGAAAAAAAAAACCCATCTTGATAAGCAAGATTAGCTTTTGGGGCAAAAACAAAGTTACCTTGTTGTACTGCAGCTGTAGGACGGACTGACTGTTATTTACGTTAAATTCAGTTAACGTTTGATTATGTTATTATGCTGTTATTCAACTTTAGAAAGTTTTTGGTGGACATTAACGTTGCTGCTGAGGACTATTAGTTTGAAAATCCCAATGCTAGAATCAAATAAGCCGGATTTTATTTTGTTTTTCCATGACTCTGCATTTCAGATTAGAATTAATTGCTCATCTGCCAGGCTGCCTCTCTTTTATAAGTTTCACGTCACTGAAGTAGTAATCTCCGTCATCAGGCTTTTTACTTTAATTGGTCTAATTTGGTTAGGTAAAATTAGTTAAACTCTCTGAACCCACAAAGGGCTGGAGAAGTGAACCATCTTTCAGCTTTCAGGATGAGTTTCAGGTTTTCAGTTTCAGTTTGGAGGTTGACTGATATAAAAACTTATGTTTTTGTACTAAAGTTGCAAATTATCTTCAAGGCAATTTTATATTTCTTACTCCAAACTTACTGTTGACCCTGAAGAAATAAAAGTCTTCTCTTCAGACTTTACAGAATAGCGTTTCTATTTTTATTAGATCTGCTGTTTATGATTGTGACATTGCTGGTCAATTTGATATCAAGTGGATTTTCTATTAACTTTTTGACACAGTTCTCTAGCTTTAAACTGTAGATATATATTTTTTAGCATTTTTTTTTTTTTTACCATCAATAAACATGGTACCAAAACAAATGTAGGTCCTATATTTCATTGCCATGTGAATTTTAAGGAAATTTTTTGAAATGTTACAAGAAAAAAAAAGGAAAAAGAGAAAAATACAAGTGGGTTTCCATCTACTGGTTTGGAGCAAATCAACCACAACACAGAGTAAAAGTCTGTCAGATGTTGTAATAAACATAATCCAAATGTTTCAAACTAGAATGGACCACGAAATAGAGAATCCTCCCCTCTGAACCTGATGATGGGACTTAATCCCCGCAGCCTCCAGTAAGACACACAGACCTTCAGTGGATGGGGAAGTTTGCTACATAAGAACGTATTCAGCAAATGTATTTTCATCTCTCTGTTAGCACACCAACTCTTTTTTGGAAAAGCCAAAAACCGCTTCAAGCGAGTGAATAGACAGAATTTTTGCAAAACTGAGAACAATTTTACAAATTTTGCTTTCTTGGAACTGTTTCTAAAATGTCACTTGCTGTGGCTATAGGTATTTTATTACAGCCAATGTGACAACTTCTGCGTTGTGTGTGTGGTGGTTGGGAGATATTAGCATTAGCACATAGCATGTGCTCCAGTTCTCCAGCCCGAAAAATAATGTTAGCATGTACCAAATGTTATAAAGGCGTAATAACTCAAATGAAAATATTCAAACACCTATAATCAACACAGATGGAAAAATAAACATTTGAACAATATGAATGAAAGGGTTTCAATGGACCACAAAACTTGCCTCTCCCCAGTGGAACGAATAACAAAAGGGAAGAGGAAATGAATAATTTAACATTTATAACTGTCCTGGAGGACCCTGAACAAGAGAAGAAGAAGAAAGTAAGGCGACGCTGGAGGACCACACCCCCCACAGCAGACACAGAGGAACACAAGAACAGTCAGGTGCAAACGGACAAATACATTAAAGAAAACATTTTGTGGAAATATATAACTATTAATATAGACCCGGTTACACCAATAAACATCTGAATCAGTTTATTGGCATTGGTTTATGTAAAGTAATGTGTGCTGATTAAATGGCATTTAATGGCATTTTCTCCTGGCTTTAACAGTTTGACTAGCTGGTAAACATCTTAAAAATGCATTGTAGGAATTATTAAAGATACCAATAGTTGTGGCACTGGTGATTTTGTGAAATTTGTATAGTGAAATTACCAACAAGAGTAGGATGTGCTGTGTAGGATGAACTTTGTGGATTTTAAAGCAATGATTGTGCTGCGTTTCAAAAGAATAAATGACCACAGCTGGCGACTGAAACAGGTCTGTAGAACTTTTAAATCCTTTTTGCTTCAGAGATCACTGATGAGTTTCGTTTGTGGGCCATGTGAAAGTAGGACCCATTCCTTCACTGTCAACACCCACGCTCTCCACGGCACCGGGTCCGCTCCTTCTTTCTCTACCTGAGCCCATTTTAACTCAACCTCTGTCATCGGAGTCCTTTTAAAATCAGGCAGGAGGGAGAACAGAGGGAACAATCGGCTGATTCATCTGGCTTTGTGTCATGCTGACGCCTCACCCCTGCCCCCCCCCACGACTTTCTCTCTCTCTCTTTCTCCAACTTTTTTTTTCTCTCGATCTCCCTTGGATGTACTCAACCCCCTCTCCCTTCGCCCACCCAAAACGCTGCTCCCCATCCAGGCCTGTCGTCAATGAATCTTCTGTCTCGCTCCCCTCCTGCATCCCCCCTCTTTCTTTCTCTGCTAAACAGGATAATCAGAGCCAGGGCAGCATCTGATCAGCCGCAGCTCATTATACAGGAAGGTAAAAGCTTTAATCAGCACACATTACTTTACATAACAGGGTGTTGGATCATTGGAGTCACCTGTCTTTGCTGTTGTGATGACTGAATGCAAATTAAGTGATACAAAATTATACAAATGCAATAAACCCAAACCTAAAATGTCTCAGCAAATATGTTTGTCTGAACTTACTCAGTGTTAAGCTAAAGTTGAATGAGGGAGTTTGCTTTTATCTAAAATGATCAAGTAGTTAATATGAAATAAAATAACTGACGCCTGAGGAATTAGTCCTGAACCGATTAGTTTACAACCACTTTTTTCCTCATTCTGGTTCTCAGTTTAAACCGTAAATCATCTTCTGAAGGCCTGAATGTGTTGACATGATTAGCTGATTACGTATTGTGTGAACAGGAGTTCCCAATAGAGGAGGTGATGAGTTTTTAACGCATCTTCTGAACATATACGAGCTGTTTGCTTTGCTCTCTGATCTTCATAATGCTTGGTTGCTCCATAAAATGTTCTCCACCAAACATATTGGAACTTCACATAAGGTAAGGTCATTTTATTACACATTTTCAGCAACAAGGCAGCTCAAAGTGCTTTTCATGAATTAGAATGAAATACGACAAACCAAATTTTATTTAGGAGTGTCAGAGAAAAAGGGGGGAAAAAAGTCAGTTTTCTTTCCACTCGATTCCATGTACTACGTTCCCAAAAATGTTGCTAAAATACATTAAAGTTTGAGTTTCAACCCTATAAAATATTTCAAAAATGAGTATGAATACTTTTGCAAGGCACTCTACAGACTTTTTTTTTTCATTTATGTCATAAAGATCACAATTATCCAGTGATGAGAGGTAAAAGAGCATATTTTATTAAAACCCATTGGCGCTCGAACGCCTAATGTGATTTATTTTGACAGCATTTGTGAGGTTGAGAAGATGGTAAAGCATGAGGGAGGCGTGTCCTGGTGGTGGAGAGACACACACACACACACACACATTTCTAAAATTCCTCTGCGGAGTGAGGAGGATATTTATCTTCTGCGTATCAAGCTTGGGAGCTTCGACCGCATCAACCAAGCACGTATTATCACCTTCCAAGCACAGCCTACTTGCCCTCCCTCTGGTCCCAAAACACACCGCAACATGCAGCTGTACGTGAACGCATCACATTGTCTGAGCAGGTAAATGTTTAAGCTTTAAAATGTCTGACAGATGCATTTCAAAGTAGAGACCTGGCTTAGTGTAATGCTGCACAGCTCTGCTCCCTCCCTCCTCTTTGAGATGGTGAAAAAATAAAAGACTTGATGCAACAGCCAAGGTCATGGTTCCCTTCTGCCCAACCAGCAACTTTCCAGGTTTGCAGTCAAAAAAAAAAAAAGACAGCAGTGAATTATAAAGTGTCTAGACAAAGGCCCAAAGGGACTGAAACATTAATTAGACATGGTAATTCTGAAACTGTGCAACAGCAGGCGCCATAAATGCACCTGTTCCAGCCCTCCAAGGGTACAAGCGCGCTTTTTCTGAGGTTATGTAACTCTGGAATTGGATCGTGTTAAAGTCATTACTCTGCTGGGTTGTAAAGCTACGCGGATGTCTAAACAAAGTAACATGAACCGATATTTTTCTAAAATCGCAGCGCTTTTGTTTCTGCGCTAAGATCAAACAACACAACACAAGTATTGTCTTTGAGATAAACGAGCCGCTACATGTTTGCTTTGGTCTGCATCACCTGCTTTAGCTGGAATCAAAAAGAAAAGCAGATTTAGAGCCCTGGTGACGTCACGATGCGTTACGTTGTGCCAAAATTCCTGTGAAAAATGATGTGAAGACGGTGATGCCAGTGACAAGAAGCACAAACTATACCACACAGATTACATGGAAACAACTCCCAAGACGTTATGTTAGGAGGAAATGTGGGCAAAACAAGAATTTCCCTGGAAAGGAAACAAGTGTGAACAGATGAAACTGTGATAAAAATCTGCAGGGACATTAAGCTTCCAGCTTTGTTGGTTTTACCGTCCTGGCGGTCTTTCAGGAGAAGATGTGACCTGCTGACCTTTCGCACATTAAAATGTCAGTAAATCCAGCAGGTTATGCAGAGCATGTATGAGACAGGTGGTGAAACACACACACACACACACACACACTTCAGATGGTGTTTTCTGTATATTAAAATAAAAAGGCAGCAAAAACACAATAAAGAATAGTTTTGATAATCTAAGGTTTATGGTTGAAGTTTCATGATTTGGTAGATTTGTCTCCTGTCTTATCTGTCAAACATTCGGGTAGAAAAATGACCTGCCCAGAGAGGTTAAATCATGGTTTCCTCTTTTAGCGGGGAAGTCATCTCCAGGGGAAAATACTTGATTTAATTTAGAGGAGTTGAAACAATTGCTTGATAAGTGGTCTTGGATTCTAGTCAGCAGCTATTTTCAAATTGATTTTCTCTTTAGGTTCTGCATTAAGTAAAAACTCCTGTCTTCCTCAGCAGGGTCAACATTTGGTGCTTCTTTTTGTGCATCCATCCATTTTCTATTCCCACGTAAGCCTTTGCAGTTTCTGGTGTCTTTGATTCTGATATTTAACTAGTTTTGACAAATAGATCATAAAATAAAGTCTCCACATGATTTCAACTATTAGAAACATAGAAAACCAAAATAGAAGCTGCACATCTTGGTAGATATTATCTATTCCTTTATTTAGAAAGTTTTGGATGTTATTATAGCTATATTATTAATATTATCCTGCTATCAAATCCTTTTATGTATTAATTTCATTCCCCGTGCATTTTTTCTCAAATGATAATTGACTTCAATTGTCCACATCATGTGTTTTTGTCTGCAATAAAATACTTTTTATCAGCCATTTATTTTTTTAGCATTGGAGACTAAAAAGACTGGGGGAGTCCACTTTACATTTAAAAGCAAAAAGCAGTGCAAAGTCACCTCCGAGTCCGTTTTATCTCTTTGTTTCTTTACGTTTCCAAACAGCTAAAAACACATTTACCCGGATTTAAGGCTGTCTGTCCGGGTGTCTGAGGCTCTGTAACCTGCCTGGCTGTAAATGTGAAGCGGTCTTGGCTGCATGCTGGCGTTTTATTACTGCGGGACTGCAGACAAGTCGACCCATTACTCAGCAAAAACAGGCGCACATGGAGCGCTGCGGAACATTGCAGGAGGTTGTTGGGACGCCGTGTCTGTTTGCAAACATGAAACCCGGAACGTTCATCTCTCTGCCTGGTTGGTGCAAAGGGCTGTCTTAGAGGCTGCATGGGGGTCAAAATGAGCTTTACCTTTCCGTCCAGGACGCTTCCCTCCTGAAGCACCTTCACCTCTGCGCTCAGCTCCGCGCCGGAGGCTGGAGCTGACGCATCCTCCTCCTGGGTCTTCCCGTCCCGCTGCGATGAGCCCTGCGCTCCCATGGCGATCTGTCGACACGATGTGCACTCCGCTTGCCTTTGATCAGCCCAACTGAGCCACCAGAGGAAGAAGAAGGAGAAGAAGAAAAAAAAAAAAAAAAAGACTATTGCCCCACTGCGAGTATCCAAAGCGTCCGAATGAGAGCTGGAAGGTGTAGCTCCGCCCCGCCTCGGCCTGGATCCGGAGTGATGAAGTGCGAGGACCACCAAACTCCTGTTTCTTGTCTTTCTTTCTTTTTTTAGGACATTCCCACGTCCTGCAACTCACTGCCGCCCGTGTCCGGTTCAGCTCCAGAAAAGGTGCTGATGAGAGGAACAAACAGAGGAGAGTGAATGAAATAAATAATTCAGCGCTTTGGGAACCTTCGGCTGAAATGAGATGCTAAAAATAAAATGAGAGCCCATCTGAGAGATGATCCTGCAAGTCCATGCAAACACCAAGCACCTGGGAGGACATGCTGAAAATTAGATCACTGAGAAACAGATAAAACTTGGAAGCATATTTTGAGAACAGGGTGGAAGTAAAAGAGGAGTTTTTTGAACCAAAATGCCAACACTCATAAAAAAATGACACATTAAATCTACAGTTCCTTGGTATTTCCCCCCTTTACTTACATCCTTCCTTCTGTGTATAAATAATCAGAATAAATGTTCTCAAAGAGGTTTATTAGAGAAGATAAGTCAAGAGAAAACATCATGAAGACCAAGGAACATATCAGACATTTCAAACAGAGTCAGCTTACAAAACATTAATTAAAGCAGTGCTTATTCCATCATCTGAGCATTAAATTTACTAAGACATGTTCATCATTCAGTCTCTTGATATGTAAATCATGCAGAAAGACCCATAAACTTGCAGTTTTAATTGTAGAAAAAATGTGGTTCAACTAAATAGAAAAAGCACACCACAATTTTCAGCTTTTAATTTTACCAGTGTAATATTTTTCTTGTGTAATATTTTTCTTGCATTTGACTAAAATCCCAATAAAATTCACTCAAGTTCTACTGCTCAGAAAATCATTCATGGATAAAATTAAAGGACAAAAACTGTCTCTGTAAAACAAGAAAGAGAATTATCTTATAAAGAACTAATACATTGTAAAAGTAATAAAGATATGCTTATTCTCTGGTGCTTCCTAAGGACACATTTTGATTGTGGCTCTATGTGGCTGTGTATCATATTTTTGTATTTCTCCACAACTCGTGATGCAGCAGCAACATTTACTATTCCTCTAATTTGGCTTGTAACAGCAGGTTACACTTGTTGATTTACAGCTGACTGTATAAGTGTGGGGGTGTGGAGTATCTCTGGCTTCCTGGTGTTCCAGGTTTTCAGTGTTAATTGCAGGTTTAATGGAAGACAAATAACAGTCTGAACTCCTTCAAAAAGCAAAGTTCGCATAGCATTAATCTGAGAAAATCAAAACCAGAACATTCTGAACCAGCAGAAGGAAACACGATGAAGGAATAGGACATCTTGAAAACTTTTAGTTTTCTAACTGAAACTAATGTGAACAATTAGACCAGTGTAAATTTAAATATGCATAATGTTACAAACTTTATTTAGACACTAATATACATCTGTCTGCAGCGTTTACAGGGTTAGCATCACCCACTCACAAGAGCTTAATTAAATTTAATGCAATGTTTAGTCAAATTGAGTCTCTATACACTATGATCTCCTGGGAGAGATCACATGAAGACCTACATAAAGAAAGATAGTTCCTGGAGTTTAAAGAGTTAACTTGTTTGGTCCACAGGGAAGAGAAAGCCGGGAATAAAATTCAACCCACATGATGTATAACGACACGTTATTCATTAGCCGCCCATGTGCTGTAATAATCTGTAAACGCGACACAATATAAAAATTAACTTGAACTTTAAAGTATTAGGTTAGAGAATAAAAAAAGTTAGTTAAGAATTTTGTATTGTAAATAATTTGTCACTCTGCTGTTTTTCTCCCCACTCATTTTGGTGAGAAGTTGACGTTGCTTCATCCTTGTGATTGTCTTTCAAACTATTTCCATAGGCGGGTGAATGAAGTTAATTTCAGCACAGAATGCCGTGGGATTCCCTGGAGAAGAGGAAAATTGGAGTCTCCCTGCTCAAGCTGGTGCCCTGCGACTCGACCCCGGATAAGTGTAAGACAGCGGATGGATGGATCATAAACTTAAAAATGGAGTCTGGTCAGCGTTACTTTGATCTGGGTTGGATGAGACGATGCTGGGTTTTGCAGTCAAAACCCTCCAGTGGTATTTGGTGCAAACAAAAGATGAGCACCTCATGTCCGGTTTTAAGAATAGTGAAGGATCAGTGATGTTACAGGATTTCTGTTGTTTTCTTTAGACACCATCAATGCTTAAAGAAAACAAAGTGGATGGTTGGATAGCAATGCACCTTAAAGATTGAATTTAAGAAATGTTACTGTAGCAAAATAATTTAGGTTTTTACCAGGGACACAAACAGAAACCAAGTTCCGTGGTTGCTTAGGGCCTCCACACCATTAAGGGGCCAGGGGGAGCACCAAGTTTTATATATTTAAAACATTATTGAACAATACAAACTAAATCCTATTACACATGGAAAAACTATAGCTGATACACTAATTATTGGTTAATATCATCCTGCTGTTGGCTCCTGCCACTGTTGGGAAAATAAGAGATCAAACTTGTTAACCATAAATTTAGTGTTTATCAAGAATTGATACTTATTATGCTAATGATAGCAGGTATGCCATGGAATGACAAACCATCCAGTGTTGACATGTTGATATGTGGGGCCCCAAATGAACATCTGTTTAGGGCCCCAAAAAGACTGGGGCCAGCCCTGGCTGCCAGCCAAGGTCTGAGGTTCTGCATTTGGGGGAAGATTTAATCAAATTTAACAGCCGAGTTGAAAGATAAAAGTATCTGAGATGTTCAGCAGTAATCCTGATGTCATTTAAGGAAGGGAGAGGAGTGAATGAGGGTCTGATTAAAGTGAAAGCCTTTCCGGATGCATCATGGTCTACATTCAATAAAGTAATAATGAAAGGGCCTCATGAAAGGCCCAAAGCTCTCCTCACTCCCAACACTGACACATTCACAGAAACCTGAAGCTTTTCTCTTACCTGAATAGGAGTCTGCCAGGCAGCAAAGTAGATCTTTTATTGGAAAAGAGCAAAATGCCCGAGCATTTCATTTCATCGGGTTGAAGAATGTGGCCCCACGGTTTCATGTCTGATGTGGGCACCAGGAGATGTCTGGTCCAGGAACAGCAGGGTCCGACACAGGCGGCTGCATATGCACGAGGACTGGAAGTGTCATGATGGGAGACAGATGTTGGCCGACAGCAAGAGGCCGTTTTCTTCCAAAAGGCTGACATCTCAGATATTGGATATTATAAACTCACGCAGCATAATTTTGGTGATGATTTGTCAAATACGCAAATTGAAATAGATGGTTAAAATTGTGACTTCTAGTCCAGATAAAGCTGCCCAGTTCCCCCAGTTCAAAATAATCTAAACCAGTTTGGTCTGACCCATCCACTGGGACCTGTCCTTGGTACTAAAATTAGTCTCTTTAGCGAAACATTACCAACAAATTATCAGAAACGAAGACGCCTACTCTACCTTGAGCAAACAGGGAATTTCCAGCAATGAGGAAACAAAACGTTTCCATCAAAAGCCTCAAATCTGTCATCGGCTCAAAACAGACAAGCTAAACCCTCCGACTTACTCAGCACGCATTTATGCAACACTGGAGAAAAAAAAAAAAAAGACAGGATTCCTGGAGCCGAGGCTGTTGCTTTAACTGCCACATCCTGACGGTTTGAACATAGAGAACAGAGTGAGAAGGTGTGGAATGCCAGCTATGCATGCATGTAAAACGACTCCATGTCGCAAACACTTCATAATGACAGATGCTGCGCCCTGCGGTGCTGCTGAGGGGCCCCGGCAGCCAACTTTCAGGCGTGCTTCCAACACCTTAGCAGATAAGCTGGTGTTTGGCTACAGAAGAAATGCTTGGAGAGTCTAAAAGTTAAAAAAAAAAAAAAAAAAAAACAACAACAAAAGAGCAAGAAAGTTTTTATTTCAGCACTGAAGTGGTTCCAGCAACACTATGAGGCAATAACACATGAAGAAATAAACAGAACAAGCTGAAAACACGAGTACAGGATCTCTGAGGCAATAAAAGATTTATTAGAAAGGCACTTGTTATCACTGGATGTTAAACATACATCTGTTGGAGTAAAACATATTTAACACCATTATTGCTTTTGAAAGCCATGTTTAAGTTCAATAAACTTGAACAGCAGACTGAGTTGAATTCAGTCGCAACTTGTATAACATGCTACAAATAATGCCCCGAATTCCCACGTCTGCTTAATTTCAGACCCTAAGATGACATTAATAAGCAAAACTAAATAAAGTCACTCATATGTAAAAATAAATAAATAAAAAAAAAGACAAAAACTAAAGTTTTGAATAACAGCTATCACACACAGTCGTGAACGCCACAATTGTCAAGTTTTAGTTCATCCACCAGCATGTAGTGAAAATGCAACAGTTTTAGCACCATTAGAAGGACAATAAAAAAAAAATGAAGTAGACTGAAACCACATGGTAATACTTTGAAACCATTGACAGAGCAGTGACATTAATACTAATAGCGACGTTGAATCTATGTGGCACGGCTGTAGATTTTTGTCCAATTGAATAAATGTGTAAATAGAGCATAAACCGCGAGTTCAAAATACATTTGACTCTTCACAATATGTTGCTTTAACCCTCCTGTTGCGGGTCAAATTAACCCATTTTAAAGTTAAATTAAAAAAAAAAAAAAAAAAAACAGTTTAAAGTTTTTTTTTTTTTTTTTTGCATGAAACTTTTTCTATTTGTCTTAATAGGTAGACTCTACATATACATAGAAACTGTATTCATTTTACTCATTTGAATCAACCCCTGCGTCTACATTTTACATAGATACTGTTCGGGTCAACTTGACCCAGTAGTAAAGTTGAAGGGTAAAAAGGAAAATGTCCAATTCCGTAGGTTTCCTTGCAGCTAAGAACTATACTTCTCCACACACAAGCCCACTTTCTCACTATTCTCTTTACTTCACAAGCAAAATGCAAGAAAGCAGGTGTTCATGCAACTTTTGAAGGGAACCTCTTGAGTTCCCGTGGGCAAACTCCACCCACACTGAGTGAACACTCAGCAGAAGTGGAGGGAAACGTAAATACTCTCTGCATGATTCATTTGTCTTGATTTTAATCAGAGGGTCAATTTGACCCAGAACAGAATATGTGTCTCAAGTCCAATTATAAAGATCAACACTTGAAAGAAAATTCAAAATGTAAAATAATAATAATAATAAAAAATCTATTTCAAGGATAATTATTGGTTTTTGTCTGCTGTTTTGTTTTAATGTCCAAATGAGTAAGTTGTCATCATTGATAGTTTATTTGTGAGAAATACAAAATATTATTGCACAAATATTGATTGAAATTGTTCATAACGGAGTTAATCAAATGCAAAAATGTTGCATGATTAAACAATCCATGGGTCAAATTGATCCAGGAACATTATTGCTGTACCTCAGAAACATAACAGGAGGGTTCACTTGAATAACAAATGACCCCAAGAGCTCATGTTTGATTTGCTGCTCCTGAAGCCACAGCGTCAATCTAATTTAAAGCTAATTACTTGAAATGAGTCTGCAGGATTGTTGCCATATTAAGCTTTTATCTGCTCACACTGGCTGCCTGTGTAACAACTTGAGTCTTGAGGTATTTTGGTCAATATGTGCTCTAATATCAAAATATTAGGCCCATTTAAGCACAAGGCTGTTAATGTGCTGCTGTTATAAAAGCTGAGGGAGTGCTGGCCTTTTGAGGAAGTGCAAGTCACAATGAGTCAGATTTAGAGGGTATAGTAGAATGTGAGGGATCCTGAGAAAAAAAAACAACCTATGAACAAAGAAAGAAAAACATACCGAATGAGGCAGTGAAACATTTTATAAACTGCAAACCTTGATAATAATAAATCCCAAAAAACTTCTCACATTTTGTCAAGTTACAACAATAATCTTGATTTTAAATTGGGACTTTTAGCAAGAGAATAGAACAAAGTGAATTTAAGGAAATTTTCAAAGTGATTTACAATAACAAATCTGAAAAGTGTTGCAGGCCATCAGGCATGGTAAAGTTTTTGGTTTATAAACAGTTTTAGCTAATTCAAAGAACAATAATACATCATCTACCATATGATTAATTTTCCTCACCTTCTTCTGATAGCCCTTAATACATATAAATGATACATGGCACACTTTCTCAGATTTTCATTAGTCAAAGAAATTGTATGAGTTAATTTCTGCCTGACTTTGTGTTGATTAATCACTTAACAGCCCAATTTAACACAATGCTGTCTGAACTTAACGTGACAAACCAATAAAAATTTCAAAAGGTTATCAACACTTTCATAAGAGAGTCAGAAATAAAATATAAGAATTGCAGCTGCTTATGACACCAGGTATGAAACAGCTTAAATTGAATGAGATGAAACCTACAGGAATGTCTTTGTGTTGCTCAGAAAAGGCCGATGATCTCCTCGGTTTCAGGATCAAGGTCTATGTCATAGAAACAGGGGCGGGTGGGCAGGCCGGGCATTGTGCTCATCTGGGGGAAAAAAAAAAAAAATGTTTTTTTCACTATTGTTTACTGATCCAAACTGAACACATTTATTTTGAGCAACTTTAAAGGTGTTATAATACTATAGGGTTAAATCAGGAAGGAAACTCTTCATAGTTTGAGTTGACAAAAACCTTTAAGACTTCATTTTCTGGCAAATTTCACAAATATGTCAGTGAGGTTAAAATTAAAGAAGCTTACAATATACATAATAACAAAAGCCATAAATTAGACTATTCACCACAACACAGCTGTTACAAAACCAAACGATAATCTACAATATTCAACATCAAGACCTGATAATTAGAGTGGGATCAACCTCCACAAGTCCAATAACAACAGTCTGGACTCATTTAACTGAATGTCAACAGTGTAGAAAATGGTAGCCTTGTTCTTAAAGAAAATAGGAGGGCTGCCTTTAAGGCGGGAGGCAGAGTTAAAATAGAACGTAAAAACATCAGCTAAGATAAGAGATACAAGTTTACTGCTTAGCAAACTGCACATATTTTAAACATAATCTGAAAACTTTAAGAATAACACAACATCTAAGACTTATGCATTTGTACAATTAATCAAAAACATAAGCCAGTTTAAATTAGAGAAGGCGGCGTCAAAAACAACAAAATGGTCTCGGGAAGTTACTGGAAAGACGATAAGTCACTGTATGACAAAAGCAAAAAAACATTAAAATTATTTAACACTACCACTCCATTTGTGATGCAATGAAGTTACATACTGACCAGAGGAAACTGGAAACAATAGTAAAACTTAGACTAATATTACTAAAGATGTGATTAAATGGATAAAGTCTAATCATATTTGAAACATGGTGGGTTTAAGTCAAAAATAAAAAACATCCAGCTTCAAGCTCAAAAATGAGTAAATCTTAGTAATCCTAAACACTTTTGTATTTCCACTGAGACAATTGTGAGAACAGCCGTTCATCTAGACCAGAATATTTTTTCTCAATAATCATGACAACAGTCTTCTGAAGCTGACCTCAGTGAAACTACAAAGCAAGGTTTCTGCTGGTTTATATGAGTCAACTTTAATTCTGAGACATTTTAAGACTAAGGCTTGTGAGAATCACAAAAATTACCTTTGATAGTAAAGCTTTATTTACTTGATGTCTAAAGTGCAACTTATTGAATAACTTAAGTTGACAAAGTTTTAGCTAACCGTTAATTCTTTTTTCCTCACATTTTTGGGATCGGACTTCATTGCTCTTACATCAAGGTTGAGTAACTTCTACTCCCTTTCAAAGTAAACACACATTTGGCTAGCTGGTCAATTTTCCCTGGACATCAGCCATGGGAATTTTTTATTTTTTTCTCCCAGAATATTCAACGCTTGAAAGTCGAGTTGTCCAGGGAAGGTGTGCTGTGGTGTGGAGCAGCAGCTGGCATCCAGATGTTCCTGATGGTGTCGTTTTTACCCCTAACCGTTATTGACAACATCTTTTAGCCAACTGTTGAATTCCCTATTTTCAAGCCAGACCTTGTTAAAAATATGCTTTCCCATGACAGAGAAGCTGATCGTGGGTAATGTAACATGAACATTTTGATTTTAATTCTTTAAACAAGCTGTAAGTGTTTTCAGGAGAGAATAAAATCTCTGGTTTTGCAGCTTTATTAAAGAGTAGTAACATGCAAAGCCCTCTGAACTACAATAGGCATATTCAACAAAATGTTTCAAATCTGGGACTATTTAATACTTTAACAATGAAAAATTGAGAATAAAAAATGCATGACATTCTAGGCACAGTGCAAAAAAAATATATATATATATTGGAATGCTGAGGAAACTAATCAAATTAGTAACATCACTGGGAACCCAGTCATGTGAATGGAGACTCACAAGATGCCAGTTTCATGTACTGTAACTAAATTAAGTAAACTGAACACAAATTGAGTCACAATTTGTTCTCAAGTGCATTTTAAACACTTTTCCTGTGTGGAAAGTCGGATCATCCAGTCCACAAACAACAAATCATCTTGCTCATTAGACAGGCAGGGACCTTCTTTGCATACCTCCTTTCTACTGATCCAAGGGCAGTTTTATGGGCCCATTAGTGGAAATGAGACAGGAGGAAGTGAGCAGAGAGTTTCCTGTCTGAGGCAGCGCAGGACGAAGAGTAAACCAAAAGAGACAAAGCAGGGTGGACATGGATACACAATGCAACACAGCGGATGTTGACTGCCAACGCCTGCTCGGCTTGCCGGTTGTGTTTCAGCTGTGTGACATCCTAAAAACTCCAGAAACGATAGTAGATGACTCAATCGATGAGTAATGTGATTTTGCTAAAGAAGCCTTTTCGTCATCCAAAGGTGATTAAATGATTTACAGTAAAGAGTAAATAAAAGTGTGTCACTTCCAGCAGTTACAAGTCTGTATGAGACTGTCATTTGGTAACATTCCAGAGTAAAACTACTACAGTAATTATAGAAATATTTGTCTTTTTTTTTTCTTTTTTTTTAAGAAAATACCAGTATTCATGCCATAACTGCAAAACTCAACTGTAAATATTTTCTTATGATCAAATAAAGCTTGAAACTACTAGTCTGCTTTGGCATCTTATCAAATATCTTTGATCTATAAGGTTGTTTTGAACAAAAATGTTATCAGTTTTGACATAATATACTGAAACTAAATCAACATACCAGCATTTGTCATAAGATCCCAGTAACTTCCTGTATGTTATTAAATAAATAAATACTGATATGCTGGGATCCTGATCACTGAATCGTTATTGTTTCTCTATGCTGCTTAATGATCAGGCATAAAGTTCAAAGTGAGGTAAATGATTTTGCTTTAACAAATTACCAAAAGGACAAGTTATTAACTAAAAATGACAAAATAAATCTCAAAAAGTTGATTTATTGGATTGTGTATTTTATGAGAGGTACTTGAATGCATCATCAATGCCCGGCACCAAGTGTTTTAGTTGGAAACTTCTACAGAGTTTCCACCTGATTGAAACTTGGCAATACCACTTATTTTTGCACCACATTTATTCAGTGATCTCAAAAGGACTAAGAATTTCCTCTCAAAGGAAACGTCTTCATATCACAAGAAAATAAATAATTTTTGGCATATTTTTGGTTTTTCTTGGCTTCCATCTCCATTTAACACAGCCTTCTACCACCATCTACTTTCAAAACTAATGTAGCTTATTATTCTAATATATGGTAATTAACTAGCATAACTCATGGCATTCCCAAATAAAAACTCCAGAGAATGTCTTCCACTGATGTTCTATTCATTTACCCAAATAAAAGAGATGTGGATGACAGACCTTCATGTCAGAGCTAAACACTTAAGTTCAACCTTATTGTAGTGTCGGAATAAAATCAGTCAGCAAATTTAAATATCAAAAGACACAGACATGCGAAGCCGAAGGTTTTTTTTTTTCTCCAACCTTCAAAGCAACAAAAGATGAGTTGTTCAGCCAGTCCCCCTTCTCAAGCCTGAGAACAAGTTGGCACTTGCAGAAACACATAACACGCCATGGCTAAAGTTGGAAACCCCACTCAGCTAAATAAGTCGCTTCATTATCCACAGACACAATGTGCCTTTGTGGGGGAAAACCCTGCAGGATACAATGTAGCTGGATTCTACCCCACAGCGATTTTGGAGAAGAGTCCGTCAACAGCAAAATAGTTTCTGAAGAGGTGAATAGATCATGAACTGAAATTGATCCACTGTATGATGAATCCTAATCCCTGCACTAATTTATATTGACTAAACATAGCAATTACAAATGAAGCAATTGTTTTATATCTGCTGTCTTTTATGTGTTTGTTCAGGTTTTTAAATCTGTTAAATCAGTTTGGAGCACTTCGATAATCCAGCCTTAAACAGTTGTGTTAATTTCCCAACACCACAGAGATTCATTGTTCTGTTGCTACTCCTCCCTGACATATCTGAAGAATGACATCAGGATGATTCTTCACCCAATCAAGACCCCCCATCCTTCCTTTGTAATAGAGACTACCCAGTAATCCCACACATTCTTTTCCACCTGTTCCAGTCAGCTCCCTTCAAAAGTTTTAAGTTTTTTTTTTTTTTATTTGGTGCCAAATACAGCAAATATTTCAAACCTGCTCACTTCTGACACTTTGAATGTTGCATCTTCTAGAAACAGATTCAAAGGTGACCTATTTTGCTTCTCTGGGCTATAGAAAACATGTTCATTACATTCTTTGCACAAAATTGTTAGATAATGAGATTTTAATCTGGTCAGTTCTGCCTATTTTTAGCTCCTTTACCAAAAGGAGAATGTGCTATTGTTCTAAAGCCGTTGTCACTTTAAATAAGTGGCTGCTGACCACACCCACCAACTCAACGTTTACACTCAAACATGAAATGGCTGCAAAGAGATGCGCAATTATACAAATGTACATCTTTATAAAAAAGAAAAAAAAGAAAAAAAAAGGTGATTTCTGGATGGTAAGTCACAACAAAGCACTTATCTTTTCCAGCAGCCATTGTATAGTGACCAAATGTACTAGCGCTCAGTTTGGGTTGCTAGGTAACAATCGGGAGGTTTTTGAAAAGCCAAATTTTCTAAATCCCAAGAAACAACTTATTTTCAAACATGTATGGGTGCTTTTATTTTTTAAGGCACTTGGGCTGTTTTTAGAAGCAGATGATATCCAAATGGAAATATAAAAACATACAAAAAATTTGGGCATTTTAAAAGGGATATTATCCTTCAAGACAGAAGCCTTCGACAACAATGTGATGCCAGTCAGCTGAGGAGTTCAGAGAACAGATCAGAGATTCCCTTTCTGAGTAAGAAGTCAAAGTTTAAGTGTTGTCACTGTGTGAGTGGCAGATCAAAGAGCAGTTAGGGAGAGGGGATGGATGCCAACAATGTTGATGCTCAGCATGACCAGCGGTTGACATCTACGCCCCCAACTATCCAAACCGGACCCTAAGGGCAAGCTGGTGAAACAGCGGGAGGCAAAAAAACGCAGGAAGCGACTTCCTTCCTGCCCGGCCCATTGATGGCCAAGGGGCTCCACCCAGCAAATGGTTCCTCAAAATAATAATACAACAAGCAGAAAAAGTAGAAATGATTAAAAAGACAAAAACTGCTTGGTGATGAACTTTGAAATGATGAGAAGAAGGGGGGGAATCCAGAATGTAAGACTATATAAGATCCTAATCTGTAATTTCTTACTGAATTAACTTAAAGCAGCCACATGTAGCCATTAGGTCAAATGTCAAAGTTGGATTGCTGCAAATAAAAGGATCGTCTCAGTGTCCTTGGCAAGAAGCAGGTATCTATAGCTGCTTAAGCCAAGATTCACTTCAAACTTTAACATTTTAAACTTGCTTTTAAAGTTTTAATTCATGAAAGTTATTTGTATAGAGGTCAGGCTTTAAATATGGAAGCTGCAAACGTCAGACTACTATATTGATCATTAGGTGGACAGAAGGATAGATTTGGATAAATGGCTGAATGGGTGGACTGATGGATAATAGCCAAGAGGAGCAATAAATGCATGAATAAATAACAAATGACAAGAGAGGGTTGTCTGGAGGGGCAGACAGAAATGATGGACAGGTGGATGGATGACCTTATTTCTGTAAAACCCTTAAGGACATAATTTTAAACCAAATTAGATCAACCATTTGCCAGGGATAATATTTAGTCGTCAAAGGGGTGTCTGACTAGTTTTATCATCTAAATTCTTCCAACAGCCCACTTACCGTTCCCACCAGTGGGAAAATGAAGCCTGCGCCGACGCTTGCACGGACGTCTCTGATTGGCAAGACAAATCCAGTGGGTGCACCCTTCTTGTCAGGCATGTGGGACAGGGAGAGATGAGTCTTGGCCATGCAGATGGGTAAAGACCCATAACCCTAAATACAAGAAAGAAAGGGTTAAATAGTACGAGTAAGGGTTGCTACATCATTCCTGTCACTGTGTCAGTTATTACAGCAGCAGTGATCTCACTTGTTGATTGTAGTAATCTATTTTGCTGCTGGCCTCTGGAGACAGATCGATGTCCTCAGCTCCATACACCTTCTGGGCTATTGTTCTGATCTTCTCCAGGATCGGCATCTGTGGGAAAGAGAATGTATCAGCAAAAGGTGGATACACACACACAGAAAAGTCCATGGAAGGAGGGGAAATTAGATCAAGTAAATAGAGTACACATCTGTATGGAGTTAACGTCAAAAAAAAAAAAAAAAGATCGAGGGAATAAAGTCAATCCTTTTGTAGCGAAAATACATATTCAGTGCAATGAAAAAGAACACGACTAAGCAATGAGGTTCAAAGGCAATGCCATAAAAAAAAAAAAAAAAAAAAAAAAAGACTGTCTAAAATAAAATGTTTTCAGAATCCATCAGTGATGAACTGAGGGATACAAGTTTAGGACTGAATAATGCAAACTAATCTTTTGGCTTATCTAGGAGTTTGAAATCAGTGTTCACTGTTGTACTCTTGCATCTGTTAACTGATAAGATTACTGTACATGGGAAAGTTGAGTTAATTTAAGTCACAATTACTCAATCTGACTAACTCAAAACAGCTTATTCTTTTTGTACATCCAGTGTTTGGAGGAAACAGACAAATTAACATTAGGTACAAATAATATTCAAGAATAGGCAAACATGAAAGTATTGCAGTGTAATACAACAAAATGTTAAATTACAGCTGTGTTCACCTCTGTATTATACAGGAACTGGAAATTTGTGGGCCTGCCAGCTGCCTCTTTCACCGCCATGGCCAGCTCTAGAGAGCCCCGCCCACCCTGCGACCAGTGCCGACACGGCACGGCGTCAGAAGCACCGCACTCCTTGGCGAGCCGACACACCAGGTCAATCTCCGCCTGAGTGTCCGTCCTGAGAGATCAGTGAGGACATACAATGAATAAAGCAGAAATAATGTTTTTTGTACTAAATAATGCAATAAATAAACATTGGTAGTTCTGGATTTCTAAACGTTTGTCTTACTTGAAAACATTTAGTGCCACCACTACAGGAACGCCAAAGAGGTCAGCATTCTCGATTTGTCTCTTAAGATTGCTATGGCAACCACCTGCAACAAGGCCCAGGTTCTACAAGAAAAAACCCCCAAACAATTCAGAGATAAAAAAAAAAAAAGATATATTATGGTATTTTTATTTAAAATGCTTTTCATTAGTATTAAATCCGTTTTCTAGTTGTAACAACTAGTTATATCAGGAGTGTATATGGTAAAAACTAGTATACAACTGAAGCGAAAGGAAAATTATTATTTTTTTTACCCCCAAATAAAAATACATGCAAGCGCTAGCACCATGGTTCCCGTAATACTGATCATCAAGTTGAGCTGTAACTGGTAAATTAAACTGGAGAGAGAGAAGTTTGTCTCACACACAAGGAAATTTGTAATTTCAGAGGAAGTTGAGCTTAAATGCAGTCATTTCCTGGTCAACAATTTAGCTGAAGAGCCAAAAACAAATTTGCTTTCCTTTATAACCGTTTTGAGGCTTAAATGATCACTTTTAAATTTATTTAGGGATATTAAAATTTATTCTGTCATATTTTCTCTGGTAATGAACTCTGATTAAATATTCCACTCTGTACCATCTGTTATCCTGTCATTGTCTACACCAAAATGGCAGCTGCTCCAAAGGAGAATGAATTGACTGCATATAGAAATCTAGTCTTGGACTTTGTGTGGGCATGTTTCTCTGAGATCCTGCAGATTTTAGTAACCATGTCCATACAAGTCAAATTAATGCATGTCCCTGGTTCTATTTTTCTCTGTTCTTCTGGTTTTTATTACAAGCGTCATAATTAACTTACACTGTGTGGTTATTTACACAGCTGAATCTGCCTCGGAGTCCAGGGATTCTGGCCAGGTATCAATAAACACACACACTGCACACACAAACAGAATCGCACCTCCCTTCAGCTGTGCCTCACATACCAGGAAACCACAAACTAATGTTCTGTTTGAGCTGATAATCAAATAACCATGTTCATGCTTATCTACTCTTACAGGTGGAGCTCTCACTGCGGCTGAAAATAAAGCCCCAGCAACAAAGCATGTCAGCTCAGGACAACTATAAACCTTATGGCAGTACGAGTGAGGGTTGCTACATGATTCCTGTCACTGTCAGTCAGTTATTACAGCAGCAGTGATCTCACTTGTTGATTGTAGTAATCTATTTTGCTGATGGCCCCTGGAGACAGAGGCGAGCTCATTTTCAGAAAATAAAAAAAATAAATAAAAAAAATAAAAAATATTAATGTGTTTTAATATTTAATATTTATATTAATTAATAACAGATACAGCCTGTTTTAAGTGGCTTTAATTGTGATGGTTACATCATGAACCTTTCACTAAATGAAATTAAAAACTAAAAGAAATTAAAAACACGCCAGGCCATTTATTTTCATTTGATTGGAAGCTATGTTCAAAACAACCAATTGCTCATACAAACTTTCATGCTCATCTCATTTTCTCCATGCTTTATGTTTCTATACACACTGATATTTTAAGCTCGTACCTCATCGATGTACTCTTTAGGAAGAGGAGCACCAGCTGACACCTAAAACACAGCAAAGCAGATAACTGGAAACAGAAAAATAATTTTAATAACAGTCATTGTGCTAGACCATAGGTCGGCAACCCGCGGCTCTGGAGCCGCATGCGGCTCTTTAGCGCCGCCCTAGAGGCTCTCTGGAGCTTTTTCAAAAATGTTTGAAAATGGAAAAAGTTGGGGGTGGGAAATATATTTGTTTTAATATGGTTTCTGTAGGAGGACAAACATGACACACTCATTCTTAACGTTTTCCAATGCTATAAAAATGCGTTTCAACATTTTGGTCAACGCAAAAAGATTTGCGTCATAGCCTGTGACGTTTCTTCTAGCTGGGCGTGGCGCGAGGCAGAGGGTTGCGGTAAACACTCCGAGGGGTGTGTGGTGGTGGGCCGTGGAGAGCAAAGGGGAAAGAGGAAAATGGCCGATGAGAGATTCTACAATTCTTGGATCGAATCATTTACATTCACTGCCAACGCAGAAGGATTACCTGAAGGTTTGCTTTGTAGCGAGAAGTTGTCAAATAACAAAAAGAGGACCGGACATTAAACACGTAAGAACACAATCCTGACAGAGGCACATATCGGAAGTGGTTGTTTTATAAACTGATGAGAGTTTTGTCAGTATATACTTAGAAAGACATTTAGTGATATTGTTTTGTTGCTCAGGTCCGATGAGGGCTGCGTGTCAAATGAGAAGGAAGCTGCTGTTTTATGACTTGCTTGGTGTTTGCACAGTAATCAAACTAATTTAATTTTATATACTTTACCTTTTCAAAAGGCTGCCGTTTTATTTTATACCTGCACGTTGTGTTTTTATTGCTCTCCGTTTGTTGCCCAGATAATGCTCACGTTATGCATACTGCATTTGGAGCAGATTTTACAAGTTCCAGAAGGAAAAAAAAAATTTTTTTAAAAAGACATTTTCTCTGTCGATCTTCCTAATAAAAATTATATAAAAAAATCTGATTTCGTTATCGCATTTCTTTAATTTTATCAATGCAACGAAACATAAAACATTAATATTTTAACGGAAGGTAAACTTAAAGCACCATTATACAATAGAGTCACGTGGTGCATCATTCCGTCCATCATTCCGTCCAGGACGCACAGCAGGAAAATAAACATGTAATCATGAATGCTAATTATGTATACACTTAGTCATTTTGATAATAGGCTAATGGCTAATACAAACACTTAAAGCTTCTTTTGCCTTCATTATAAACCGCATATAAAGCTTTTAATTTTTTGCAGCTCCAGACAGATCAGTTTTTTTGTTTTTTCGGTCCAAAATGGCTCTTTCAACATTTTGGGTTGCCGACCCCTGTGCTAGACATTCAATGTAATTAATGAAATTAAGGAAGCTGATACTATAAAATTGTAAGTCTATTACTTTAAATGTGCTGGTCATAATGCATAAGCTTACATTTGGGCCACCTCCATGCATCTTCAGCGCTCGAACAGTTGCAACCAGCACCATCACATTGGGCCTCAAACCCGATGCCCGACATTTGATATTAAAGAATTTCTCCATCCCGATATCTGCTCCAAACCCAGCTTCAGTCACTGGAGGAAGACATGCATGTATGACAGTAGCACTTTTTCAGCAATATGAACAAAATGAAGACTGAGCAAACTGTGTTTAAAGAATGATGGTTTGCATTGAATCACAGATGCTGACTGAGAAAAACATTTAAGGTGGATTCTGGGAAAAAAAGTTGATTATGTGACTGTCAATATTGCGTGTTCCACCTTATCAGTTTATTGATAATACTGCAGCTGATTTACATACAACTTTGTATATAAATCAAAGTTGACCTCAATAATAATAAAAAAACAAAACAAAACAGATGCGCTCATCAAGTTTTCACCAAGAGTGCAGAACATTTGGAGAGACAGCTTTCTGTCTGAGCAGTAGTAATGCACTGAGTAATGGGTTCAAGCTAAGTGCTTTCTAAAAGATGGAGGGTCTCTGATATGGACAGCACTAAACAAGGCCTCTTGAGAAAGCCAGAAAACAAGAAGAAGTCTTAAGGCTTTTCTCAGATGTTGCTTCCTCTTCCGAGTCATTTGAGTGTGTATACATTAAGTGATTAACATTACTTCGTCTAGTGATGTGCAGACAGCTTTGAATTGTTTAAGTTTTGATGGAAATCTGTCAATTTATCCCTACAAGGAAAAAACTATCCAGTAAGTTTCTAGAAGCAAGCTCCAAAATATGTAGCTCTTTAAAAAGAGTCCTGCTCCCAGACAAAGTATTTATTTATCCTTTACAGTAAACTTACAGCTTTACTAGCTGTAAAGTTAGGCTGTGACTTGATGTCATAAAAAGCATGAGAATGAAAGCAAAGTATTAGATTTGACTATACAGTTGGAATTAAAACAAAGGCTCATTACTAACAGCAGTACTGCAGATTAAGCAACATTGATACCACCATTAACTTTCTATACAAATTTTCCAAAGTAAAACATTAAAGTTGTTTAAAATGAACAAGAAAATCTGATCCAGTCTTTCTTGCAACAGCACCTTAAAACACTTAAGGTGCTGTTGCACCTTAAGTGTTTTAACACTTAAGGTGCTCCCAGCCACACTCCCAGCCACCATTTAATTAAAATCTTCATATTTAAAGATAAATCAATCTGTCTAACCATGTAAAAACAGATTTGATGTTTTTTTTTTTTTTAAATACAATCCTTTAAGCAGATTTTTTAATGTGGGAAATTGTCCTGAAAGTAGGAGCCAAGGGCTTTTTGTAGTTTGTAATCCAGACAGCTAATGATATAGGAATCACACACACATGTGGTGTGTGGGATTCCCAGATTTCCAACCTCCTCCCCACAGAGAGCAGCAATTCTTCACGTTAATCCCAGATTCCAAAGTGGACCACAATAACAAGAAGCGTGATATAGCATGACCATAAGTAATATCACTATGATCCCCTCAAACATCTGAGGTCACAAAAGGTTCAAGTACTTCCCTTCAGGGGAATTAAAGTGGACGGAAAGTCCATAACCCACAAAACAAAGCCAATTTAAAAAAATATAAAATAAAAAGTGGAAGACTCAAACTAATAAAAATACCTACCCTTTGTTAGTTAATCAAAACAAAAAAAGTAAAGCAAAAAAACCTAAAGTCATTTTTTTAAAAAAAAAGCTCAGGATCACACAGATTTGACTCTGGGATCTTGGCAGATTTCCCAACTTCAGTTCTTAACTTCTGATGCTGCCATAGCATAATTTAAGACAACTTGCATGCAAACAAAACAAAAAACATGTATTTGAGTTTTGATCTCTCCTACACAACATGTTTGATATTTTGTATGCAGCAGTGTTTTCAATTTTCAGTCACAAAGCGACTGGCTGCTATCCTCATCAGAACAAGCCATTCCTCAAGTGAAAAAAAGCAAGACGCAGATTCCTGTTGTTACGGCTGCCGTCTTTGCTTAGTTTCAAATTATTGCGGTCTCACTTGTTTCATAATCCATACTATAATTTGGCAAGAAAAACAAAAGGCTTGAATTTTCTTTACATATGTGAGAAAAGCCCAAACTTTCTAGCTTTATTAAGAATATTTTATAGAAATAATGTCAAAACAGTCCTCTAAAGTCTTCTTTGTGAGCAAAATTCAACTTTCCAATAAGAGATTTTCTGAAGATCAGACCTTGAGTAAAATTACCAAAATTCCATTCTCACATGTAAACTTAAACAATCAGCCTTACTTAAAACAAAAACTAAATTAGTTATTTTAAAATCTGTACCAGGTTATTCACATACGTTACCTTAGTTTTTTTTAAATCAATAAAAGTTTCTAGTTTTCTTTGATGTCCGACCTGCCAATTTACCATTTTGACCAACTCTACTATTTTGACCAACTCTCCTTTTTAAAAGACTACTCTGAATACATCAAAGAATATCCTCATTTATTCATAAAAGTAAACCTGATCTGATTTTCAACAAATTTAAGCTTATATATAAAAGCACATACCAGAGGGCAATGCAAGACCAAAAATTGTGAGAAATCTTAGGTTGTATATCTTCAATGGTCATGCAAAAGAAAACCAATAATAATAAAAAAAAAAAATACTTGTGCTTCATTAGCTGAAATAAGTGGAGTTAAAAAAAAAAAAAAGAGCTGCCTGGGGAGGAAAAACAAAGAGAGGTTGAGTTCTTGGCATATCTGAGAGTCAGGTAACAAACACAAGGACAAAGGAGTGGGGGGATTAAGATAGACAGATGGAAAACAATTGGGATGGAGAGAAGCTGAGGCCTAAAGCACACAAGAATCCTCAGCCACATTTGGGAATTCAATTCTCTGCTTACACAGCAAGTGACAGTTTGAATAAATGCAGCATATTTCCTTTTATACAAAAAATATTGGTCATACTCTTAAAAATAAACCCTTGAGTAATAACTGCATGTATACTGAATACACCTGGAAAACTCAGGCATTCCAAATGTAGTCTGTGTCACAGGAAATGAAGACAAAACAAGCAGCAGGCTAGATATGAACAGATAAAATGTTAAATACTCAAGTGTGCTTCGACATTGAAGGGATTAGTGTGGTTTACTCTAAAGCATTCCTGGGCCTCTTAAGATTATCAACTTGCTTCCTTCCTCTCTGCTGTTTTCGCACACTCTTGGTCAGTTTCTTACAAAGGAGTAGAAGACCAGAGGAGGATACTACAGCAGACCATCAGAGCCAGGTGGAACAGAGCCACAACCAAAACTGAAGATGGATAAAAGCCAAATGTTGCAACAGCTGAAGTTCATCACTGTGGTCAATCTAAATCCTAAGTCATTATTTCATCCCACCAGCTGTGGTTTTAAAAGCAAAGCTCATCTAGTACTGTTGTCCTTCCTGAGGGCTTGTGGCTGTGCGTTTGTGTGTGTGTGATCTTCCTGCAAGGATCTTACCTACATAGCCATCCCGTCCAACCAACTTCAAAGCTAGCTTGTCTGCCAACACTGAGGAGCTCCCATGGGCGATGTTGGCAAAGGGTCCAGCATGGACAAATACTGGTGTACCCTGTGACAATTAGAGGGGCACACAAACATACAACCGTTTAGAAAACAGTGTAACCCTAGCAACTTCCCAAGCTTGGCCGAAATACCAACAGATTCGTTTACTAAAAAGAATAACTTTCACTTACACTTCATAGTAAATAGTGGGGTTTGAATGCACTTTGGCTGGCTAAGTGTTTGTCTAACTAGCAGAGAAAAGTTAAGAGGTGCTTGACTAGCATGTTAGCCAAGTCTGGGTCCTCACTTCCAAGTGTTGATGCAGATTACTCTATAAAGATTGAAAACAAACAAGCTGAAGGAGTGCCTTAAGAGCCGGTTTCTCCTGCTGCTACTTAAATTGATGTAACTTTCTTTTCAGCAACAAACAAAATCCTGAAACAGAACTAAAACGTGATTACTGCTCAGTTGGCCTATAAGCATGCTACTAACAAAGAATAAGGCTTAAAAAAGTAAGTTATTAAACAGAAAACATTTTTAAAAATCACACCAACTCCATAGTATAACATACATATTTTTGTTTAGACTCTTTGAAATTAAAATGCTGCCCATGAACATTTTTACCTGCTCAGGGCTTTTTATATACAGATTGTTAATATAGTCTGAAAATTATATTGATTTATCTTATCCTAAAAAACAGGTTGTTTTATTAACATTTTTATGATCTGATCACTTCTGTTACAAAACATGATAACATATAACTGAAATAATACATTTGTCGAATACTATGGGTCTGCAAAATAACACACACACACAAAAAAATGCAATAAAAAAAAAACCCCTAAGAAAAAACAAGCTCCTTAGCCACAAGGATGTTATAAGTAGAAAGCTCTGAATAACTCACAGATCCTCAAGTTTATAGCTGGCCTTCACAAATGCATGCACGACTGAAGACAATTGCTATTCTTCAAGAGCAAAATACCAACACAATCATGTTTGACTCTAAAAAGGCGACAACTTTGTGACTAAAAAAAACCCCTGAAAGCCAGCTGACCTATTGTTACACTGAATGTGGATTCCTTAAGGCAGGAAAAAGGAAGGATGGGACAACCTAATACGATTTTCTAAAGCTTTGTTTGCATACCTCTATGCTGCCTGCATAAATAGTCTTCCCTCAGAGGAGCAAATCTGGGTGAAACAAGGCTCTGGGAAAAGCTGCCAATTGTGTTTTTTTTTTTTTGTTTTTTTTGAGCAGTTGAAAAAGTTGCATGAATCAGATCCACATTTACTGCAGGAGGAAACTAAGTGCACAGTTGGAAAATTATTTTATTCTATGCTTGTCCTTCATGTTTTCAACATAAATGTAAACATCAAACAACCAGAACAATGTTCATTTGCAACCCCTGAACTTTCACTCTTTCCACCTCTTTCAGGAGATGCATCAGCGACAGCAGAGTGATGAAAGCGTCAAATCCCCAAGTGTTCAATGGGATAATGAAGGCCGGGAAGGAAGATGAACATAACAGGAACATCGAGATTATGTCAATAGTTCCTCATTTTGAGTAACTTGTGCATCATACCAGCTGCAAAAAATCCTGCACAACTCCTGTTACCTTTGACATAAGGCAGCATCAGGACTCGAGAGGCTAAGTTTATGCTATGCTCCCTAGTCTCCCCCTCAGGAAAGATGCCTGGAGTTGTTTTCTGAAACCCCGTGGAGAGAGGATGTTTGGAAAACCTCAAAGAATGGTTGAGGTCTGCTAAACAGACACGTACACACGGAGTATGTTTAAAAAAAAAAAAAAAAATCCCTTCTCATTATGCTCAGTCTCTTTTAGACTCCATTCCATCTGATATAAAGACAAGTCCACTACAACAAAACACATGTTTTCAGATGCAAACTCTAGTTTCATGAGTAAATTTGTGTTCACCATCAGCACAAGTCAAGAGGGCAAAAAGGGGAATAATTGGTCAAGTTCGGTGGAAAGTTCTCATGCAGCTCTGAGGTCCGGTTGGTCCTGATACCAGCTCCCTGGCCAGAATCACAGGAAGCCCACACAGGAAATGGTTTCACACAGCAGGGCCGTAGAGTTTCCTCCAAAAACAAAAACCCAAAGAGTAACAAAATCTTTGCTCCATACAAAACTCCCCCCCTCCCCTCCACACGCTCAGAATACACAGTATGTGTGACAAGCTGTGTTTATTTTTCCCACTTGGAAGATGTGATCAAACTTCTTGTTCAACAAGGAACAAACAAAAAGTCAGTTTCAGTGAAAAAAAAAAAAAAAAAGAAAAACAAAAAGCAAGTTGATGCATGACTTAACATTGAAAATTTCAGTTTTATAGAAAACAGAGAAAAACTATTGTGCAGCATTTTTCAGCCTGAAACAAAGAGTTTACATCAATGTATGTTATCTGTTCATCTAATTATCACTGCTTAAGTGAAAAATAGTCTTCACTCCTGTAGTGTTAGAAACTTTCATTGTACATTATGCCTACAGATATATGCAGTCAAAAATAAACAGTTGGCATACTCACTACATTTATTCCACCTTAAAAGTCTTTCAATTTGGAAGGTCTCTTTGCCATCACTCTCTTCTTTAGCTCCTAAAGTTAGGAGCTAAAGTCCTAACTTTAGTTCTAAGTTAGGACTCTGCCTGGGCCACCCAAAAACTTGATTATTTCTTTAGTTTTGAAGAAACCGGTTTGTCACATTAAAGGAGTAGGAGTGTTAACATTTTGTGAATAGTTAACATTTTGTGCTCAACTACATATGCGCATGAAGAAATCCTATTGATAAATGACATTATGTGTTTCTCACCTCAAGGGTCTGCATCAGTGTGGGCTTGATAGCATCTTTCATTAGCACTGCAAGGGCACCACTTACACCCTGTCAGACAAGAAAGAAAGAAAAATGTGGATATCTGTTGGAAACAAAGACTTTATGAACAGGCCAAAAATTTAAAAGCATCCAAAATAAGCCAAGGAATTGTAATTGTTGATTATTAACTGTACTAAATAATTTCCATACTTCCATTTCTACACTATAGTTTACGGTTCTTTGCTAAATCTTCAAATTTGAGCAAAAAAATTAAATAAAAACTGTACCCCTGTGAACTATGGTCAATTTATTTGTCTACTGCTTTCAAACATTGCAGTCATGTGTGAGAAAGTGAAGACCGACAATGCAAGAAGCAGGAAGACTCAGCTTAACATCCTATTCATGAGAAACAAGTAAACTGCACGCTGTTTGCATGGGTGGAGGGAATTAAGCATTAGTGCATCTGACCCAGAAAGCATACTTTTTTTAAACTGACTTTTGGAAAATTGCAGGGAAGAAGAATTACGATACACAATCAAATTACAGACATTTTGTAAAACATTATACACTCAAATTAACAGTCAGTTTTGAAACAGAAAACAGGCCAATGGAAAAAGATAGGTACAATCAACAAAAAGTCTTATTACAAGCAGCAAGGAGGACTGCAAGATCAAACATGATGTTAAACAATAATATTCATCTCAGCCCATCTTTTAATTCACTGACTGTTTCCATTGACCATAAAATCATGCAAATTGGAATTAAGAATCCATATTTATGGAAAGACAGTACAGATATCTGTACTACACCTGGTTTTGACAAACACTTCCATTTTTATATTTTGTTCAAACAAGAGCCAAATATAAATGTTCAATTTTTTAAGCAATCTTTCAATCAAAATGCTTATAGATATGAAGCAAACACTGGGAGGTTGAGTTAGAACATCCCTTGGGATTAAATAATTTCTGCCTAAAACCCACCAAGTCCTCCGCTGTGACAGGTTCTCCAGAGCGACTGGATCCCACCACCATGCGAGCCAATCTGTTCTTCATGTCCTTTAGGCTGTCCGCGAGGGCCAGAATAGCCATGATCTCACTGGCTACTGCAATGTCAAAACCAGTCTAAAAGTCAAGAGAAAATTTAAGTTTCATTTTTGCAAGGACGGCACATTCAAAACAAGCATGCACAATAATACCCATTCTTACCTTTTTAAAACTGTGCTGTAAAAAGCACCCCGTTACATAAAGACAGATTTGAGAGTCTAAACACTAATGAGTTTATATCAGAGTATTTCTCAAGACAACAGAAATAACACTGTGGCGCCAAGGTAAAAAAATTTTTGCATGGGCAACAAAACATGACTTATGAATGCAGCCCAGTTTGGAGTGATAATTTGATGGCGAGAATGTAACTAGAAACACGTTTAACCCATTTCAATGAGAGATTCTTTTGTAATTTATGTGAAATTAATAAGACTGAGAACATGAGTGAATAAGTGGTCATTTAAAAAGGGAAGCAGATAACAGTGGATATCTTCATTCCATGACTGTCTCACGCATGCGCACGCACACACACACACATTGAGAGAAACATGTCTTGAACCACATTAATCCAACAAGGACCTCAAGTTCTCCCCTCCCGCTCCCAGTCAAAATACCCTGAGGGGCTATAGGGTATCCAGTAGTGGAGGAAGGTGGAGGCCAAAGGAATGAAACAGAATGGATGGCAGTAAATATAAGCATATGCTAAGACAGCTTAGGGGGTTATTTCAGGTGGGTGTAGAAGAGTGTAGCTGTGTGTATATGGGTGGGTCATTTTCCTTCTTGTGTAAACATTTGCTTTCACTTAAGGCTGCTTGCTTCCCATGGACCTGAACTGTTTATTCGCTGAATTTCATTTAGCTGTCATTACTGCTGATATGTGGCTAAAGTACAGCTGGACAGCATCACAGAGAGTGCAGTGGAGCGTAGGTGTGGACCTGTTAACGTCATCGAGGTACAAGGAGGATTTAAAAAGTTAGTTTAAAAAAATAATTAAACTGTAAATATGCTTTAATGCCATTTCAACGAGATGCCAGAGAAAATCATTGCATAACCAAAGTTTTCTACAGATGAATGCAGCGCTGCTCTTCCTCCACCTGTTGCTGTGCACTTCCAGTGAGCTGGCTGAAAGAGGACTCCCAAGCACTTCTCTAACTTACATTTGAGAATTTAGAATTATGTCAAACAGTTATTGCATAGAAACAAAAGGAGCACCACTACTTACTCATACTAGTCCTACTTATGCGGTTTTAAAATCCTAACAAAATAAGTCACCTGACTAATAAACCAGCAAAAATCAGTCTGTTACGCTTGTGTTACTCTTCAGAGAAGAAAACAGCAAAAAGGTAAACAACAAGCACTTGAAAATCATTACTAAATTTAATGGGGGTTAGCTAGATCTTGGTTCTAGCTTCAAAATCAATGACAATTAAAATAAAAATTTTATATTAACAAGTTGCTTCAGAACCAACAATTTATGTGATATTAATTTAGCACTAGCACAAATAGACGTTTCTCTTGTAAATAAAAATAAATAATACATTTTTAAAAATACTTTAATACCACAATAACATAAAAATGTTACTATGCATTTTTTTCTTCACACATTGTTTTGGAGCGTTAACTAGTAGGCAAGTAAGTAAGACATTTTAAATCAGCAAGGAGTTTGCATATTATGATTAAAGACTAGTAGACCATGAGGTCAGATTAACGCATTAAGCTAAAAACTGTTAGTTCTTCACTTTTAAACAAAGTCTCATGTTTGACATTTTCTTGGATTTATAACAATTAGGAAATAACAGCGTCAGACCATTCATGACATTTAACCACCATACCTCTCTGATCTGTCCTTTTTCAGTGCTTGCCTGTCCGACTGTGATTTTCCTCAAGAAACGGTCATTTGTATCAACAACTGAAAAAGCAAAATTACATATTAGCTCACAATAATGAAAGTGACAAGTCCTATAAATTAGAAATGCACATTTGGATTAGAAATGAATCCACTGATTGCCCAGAGATCGTATTTGGCCATTTAATCTTTTGGTGATCAAGATCATAAAGTCAAAAAGATGGTAAATATTTTGACTTGTTCAATAAATACATCAAACCAACAGCATTTCTTTTTAAGTACTCAGAAGCAAAAATTAGCATAATCTTTTAATTCTTCCATCTATTTAAAACTGATACCTCTATCAATGAATGTGCAGCAAATTTATTTTCTATTTTAACTCTTAAAATCTTTCATAAGATAAGCATTGTAATCAGTCAAAGTTTCTGACTTCAGCACATAAAACAAGTATTCAAATCTGTGGCCAAGAAAGTTTTCTTTGTGGCTTCTATGTGGTTCCCAGCAGCTGGGATCCCTGTTAGCTAAGCAGTATTCACTGGGTCATTTAGTGCAATAAAAAAAAATAGAGGGAAAAAAAAAAAAAAAAGACATTTCTCCGTCACCCTTAAAACTTAACTGTTTTTTTAATCTCAAGGACTTTTTCTTAAAAATGGCCTCTGCAGCCACTGGGATAAATACCACATCAGTCATAGCAGCGCCCAGCTGCTTTATGTCATTGACAAATTTAAACCAACATTGCTGTAGGTAACATAGCCCCCCAACAGCAATCCTAACATCACTCTGGTATAGAAATATGATTGATTACACATGCAGCATTCATTTAACACAAAATAACTTCAGGATGCAACACAAAGAGGACTATTTAGGATTGTATGGTGTCTTAACCAGGGATGGGTCAATGGCTGGCTCAGATGTTTCTCCCTAATGGCAATGTATTTGTACAGACTTTATAATGCTTCAGAATAAGTCCCAGTCCAAGTCATGCTGTTTTAACTCTGATGTTAATAAATGCACAACTGGAGAACATTTACTAATCATTTAGATTTGCCCATGTATGTATTTTTTAGTTACAACTGAGAGAGCAGAGTTTTCTGCAGCTAGTATAAACCAAGTGTGGTAAACAGTAATAAATGATCAAATCTGATGAATGAATGCATAATTTGAACATTTTGCTGCGGAACGTTACACATAAAATTTTAAATGCTTGAAATAATAGCTAGAAGCAAGTAAAAGGTTCAAGTATTTTTCAGATTTAAGAAACACACCTCTACAGTATGTCTTAGAGTTTGCTACAACCAACTACAGTGAGCAGGTTTACTTGTAGTTGTACAAAAAATACCTCTCCGCCAGGAAATTTGTGAAGGATCGAGATCAAGGCGCACAAAGCTCCTGATTTCTTCTGGTGTAAGAGAGGCAGGATCAGTTTTATTGATACCGAGACGCTGAAATGGAGAGAACAAAAAATATATAGATTTTGGATTCTCTCTATGCATTTTGAAAAAAATAATAATAAGTATTGGGTAAATGCAACATTTTGGTTTTTCACTGCACTCAAGCAAATGCAGCCATCCGATTTTCTCTGATGTTTTGGAAATATAAAAAATGCAAACAGGATTATAAAAACCTGAGGATTTTACAGCTAGATTACAAAATGTGCAGTAGGAATAATTATTCTAAAAAATATATAAAACTTACCAGAAATAACTTAAATATATGAATAGAGTGTACTTTAAAAGGTAAACTGAGCACCCCTCGTGGAGTAAGTGATCATCTATCAATTGTACTTGGCTCTCAAGAACTTTGCTTTTTGCAGTATTTAGACTTACCCGAAGCCTGGATATCTGGATTGGAGAGAATTTTCTAACTCCATATACAGAGGGAACCAATCTATTGAACAGGGACTACATGAGAAAAAAAATGGTTAGTTTTTTTTAAAATACAAATACATTTTGAACAAATTTTAAGCTGAAAATATTAGATTTACTTAATAAACCAAAAAGTAACCGAACATTACGGATTTGTACTTCATTTACAGTCACCTTGTCAGACTGCGTTGCCTCATGGAGCATCCTGGCATCGATGGCTGCCGCCAGCAGGTTGTTAGCTGCTGTGATGGCATGGATGTCACCAGTCAAATGGAGGTTGAACTGATGGAGTTCAAGGTGTTTTATGGGTGGGGAAAAGACATTTTGTGAAGGACTGGATTGCAAAGCTTGTTAGTAATTATAAATTGTAATGGTTAGAAAAAGAACAAAATTTTAAGTTTCTGATAAGCTGATCTCCAGTCATTCCAAGTCAACATGAAAACTGATTCTTCAGGTCTAATAATAAGTTATTTCTTATGGAAGTGAAATTAGAGACTGAAAAAACAAAGTTGGCTTGTTATAGAAAGAAAAGTGGAGCTTTTCAACTCAACTCCTTGTCACTCTTTCCCCTCCCATTTACCACTCTTATTCCTCTTTGTGTAAAGCATTTAGTCACAGAAATGTATGGATGACTTTTTAATGCCTTGTCTCTGCATATCTCAGATCTTTAAAGTCTTCTCTAGTTCTGCCCGTCCACATGTTTTACCTCCTCCATAGGGATGACCTGGGCATAACCTCCTCCTGCAGCTCCCCCTAGGCACAAAGCAGAGGTAGAACAGTTAAAGAAAGACAATAGGACAACTGGTGAGTGTTAAGACTCTAAATGACCTACTCTACCCAAAAATGCATAAACCAGAGTTTCATTAATGTTTAATATCATCTACAGATCTCTGGCTTTCCATGCTTTAATGCATTTAGTAAAAAAAACCACAACCCTTATCGCAACACCCAATATTTACCTTCTTAATATACTAAAAAATACCAGAGAGGATGCATCAAACACCCATTAATCCTAACCTTTAACACCAAAGGTTGGTCCTTGAGAAGGCTGTCGAAGGCAGGCAAAGGAGTTGAGCTTGAGGTGGGCAGACAAAGCCTGAACAAGACCTACAGTCACTGTAGTTTTACCTTCACCAAATGGAGTTGGTGTTATGCTAAATATACAAACAAAAGAACGTTTTAGAATGTATTTTTTTATACATTTGTCTTCAGATTGTGGTTTATGTTTCTCAAGTTGTGTCTTAACTCCAAAATACTGTTCAGTGAAAATTCAATATTTTCACTGAATGTGATGACACTCACCCAGCAACCAGAACATATTTCCCATCAGGCTGTGAGTGAAAGCGATCCAAGAGGGAGAGTTGGACCTTAGCTTTGTTCCTCCCATAAGCTTCAAGCTCCTCTGGCAGCAAACCAATTTCATCGCCCAGCTGAGCTACAGGTTTTGGTGTCTGAGCCCTTGAGATTTCAATGTCACTAAAACAGCAGATGAGGAATTTTTTGTTTGAATACCATGACAGGTTAATTTTGTCTAACAATGTCTGTTGTGCACATGTACAATAAAAAAAAGTCACAAAAAACAATTATGTATGGAAAATCCTAATTTCATATGTTAGTATTGGAAGTCCATACGTTGGAACAGGGTTTAATGGTTGAAGTTTATGGCTATACAGATTCCAGGGTCTGTACTGCTGCTCCTGGAGCCACCGACAGCAGCCATGTGTCACATTCTAATAGGGAAAAATAAATAAATGGATATTAAGGTCTTTAAAAGTATTAGATTGTTTTCTGAGGCACATCATAGTAAAATAGACAAAAAAAAAGAAAAAAAAAAAAAAGAACAGAACAGACCTGTGCTCTGTAGGCAGCTGTGAGGTATGCTAATCCAGATGTTGAGGGCAAGTCAATGAGGTCATCATCTGGATTTCATATTATGCAAAACAAGCAGAAATTTACCTGTACTAATATACATACAAAAAAAAAAAAAAAAAAAGTATTGAAATTATTAAATCTATGGATGTCAATGTGCCCCAGAAGGATCTCTGACACATCTATGTTGAAACTTAATTATTATGGACACAGTTTCCACAAAACATAAAAAAAAAAAAAAAAAAAATTAAAAATTAAAAACTATGTTCAGCAAAAAGGATTTCCCATTTAAAGTAGATTGCTCAGTTAACACAACACACTCTGTTGTCAGAGTGAGTATTTAAGTAAATTATTCATGCATTTATCTCTATTCACTTTGATTACTGCAATGCACTTACCATCACACCTAACAGATTCCAGGTGTGTGCGTTTGTCGCACATGCAAATTAGACCAAAGAACAGACTTCGTTTCTCTTTGCTGGCTCCCAGTTTGCCAGAGAATAGATTAGGTCTTTCTGATTTGTTTCAAATATTATTTTGTACATCATATATCTTGATTGTGCTCTATAAAAAAAACTAATCTTTTAAAAGTGGAAAGAAATGCTTTGTCTTGTTAACTTACTGCATAGATGAAGACATGGAGAACATAATCAGTCATACCCGACTCCAAAGCCGACTCGCAGTGAATGATGACTGTCTCTGGTCGAGCCCCGGATGCCAGGATGTCCATGCTTCCCACACTTAAAAGAACCACAGCATCAGCCTGCATTACCTAATGAAGAGAGAAGGGAAAGCACATAACTAGGAACTTTGTTTTGCAACTCAAATTACAGGTGAACAAAAACGCACATCAATATAAATTGGAAAAAGACGATCAGTTAGTTATGATCATACTTTATGAAGCCAATAGTGCTTCCTTGTGGTCACTTAGTAGAATAGCAGAATGGTATCAAAAAAAGATATAATGCAACTCAACAAACCTGTGTCTTCAAGCTCTTTGAATTCCAATGATTTGTTTGAACCGTCATCCCACTTCTTTCAATCAGGCACTGTAGGGCCAACCCGAGTGGTCCTTGTCCTCCTACCAGCAACACTGATTTTCCTTTCAAAGACGCATCTGCAAAAACATTTACAACATGTTGGAGTACGAGTCACCTGTTCCAATAAACTAACTAGACTTCTTCACAATTCTCCTAATATTTCTGAAAAAGTTATAGATCCATCCATTATAAAAATGAAAAGCATTCAATTAATGAAAACATTGTGTAAAATAATACATATTTTCTGATGCTTTTGCTTGTACACAACTCTAAATGAGTCAAAATGAATAAAGTGTTTATTCAGACATCATGTTTAAATAAGCAAAATGTTTGTTCTGGAATATTTCATTTCAAATACAGCAAAAAGCATAAACACACATGCAGGCAATAACATCATAAACAAGCAACTAATTAACATTCAACACTGACGATCAGTCCATGTCAAACACAGAGGACTACACCTGTTTCATCAGCAACAACTGTCTTGGTGCATGGGGACATATTTCAATAAAAATATATCTTAAACAACAACAATGTTCTTTCACTTTTTTGTTGTATTAAAAAATTACTAACCAAGACATCATTATCCATTACTAATTGATTTGACGGTACAACTACTGTATTTGTGTATTTATTAAAATAATGTACAGAAGATCAAGCTTACTGTTTTTAAGCAACAGAACTTTGGTTAAAATTTAATTTGACATTTTTTTTGCCATACAAACTATAAGAATGCTAAGTTCTGTTTGGGTGGAAATACAAAAGGTTATTTTTATGTCACAGTGAGGTAACTTATCTGCCCAACAAAGAAAAGGCATATTAAGACAAACGATGAGAGAAAAAAAAAATGTACATCACAGCCCTTTTGCATTTACAGGGATGCTCAAGTGTTCTTGCAATTAACGACACAGAGCTTGTCTTGGCAGAAACTCACCATGTTTTCCCAGCAGATCCAAAACAGCACTTGCTATCGGTGGTACAAAACCTTTGCTTATGTCTCCTCTCACCAGGCGGCCTATATTCAAATCGGAAATGCTATGTTGCAAGAACAAAAAAAAAAAAAAAAAAAAAAAAAAAGTTGAGAAAAATGTATTGCTGTGTTTATTATGCAACTACTTCAAAGTTCATCACATTTCACTAAATAAAACTGACAAAACTTTCTATGATTGGACAGCATTTGATAGACTAAAAAAAGTAATTTTCATATATCTGACGTTTTGGTAAAATATCAAATACAGACTACTAAAAGTTCAAATGCTCTGCTTTCAAAGAAAAGAGGTTAACTTTGCTCATTATACCGATAGAATAAAAGTAATGAGCATAACTTAAGATTTTTTATGTAAAAGAATCTAAACTTTCATGATTTTAAAGCAGTCCCGTTCAATTTGTGGTTATTATATACCGTACCTTGCTAATGTTCCCATTCCCTTATTTTAGGAAGACACATGCTCTACAATTTGTCTTAATTTTTTGCAGGCCTTCTTGATTTGGATCAAATGTGACACGCACAATATTTTAAACAGAACAAACCATGACCAGTGGCTTACTTTTGACTTGTGGGTACACATCACAGGCCCTTTTATGGCAACTTATCACATGTCACTACAGCTCACCACCATTTACTACTTATGAAATGATATTTGTCTGAGACAAAATACTCTCACAAGATCTTACCAATCAACATCTTTCTCTGGTTTAAGTGCATTGAGCACTCGACTAGTGAGGAAAGATGTGGGTAGGTGGAGAAAGACTCCATGCACCTTGGGGTCATCGTTAAGCTTCAGCAACTCTTCTAGTATCTACATGCCAACAAAGAGAGATAAAAATGGCAAAGATGTGTGAAAGTAGAGAAACAGAGCACCACACCAGGAGCACCAAATCACCTATTATTAAACAACTGAGCAATTCCCAGGAATATCCATTGCTTCTGAATGAATAAGGAAGAAAGACCCAGCTGAGCCAAAGTACCTGTTGAGCAGCTTCACCAACAATATATCAAGCAGTTAGGCTAACAATTACATCATGAATGAATAAATAATTACATTAAAAGCATAAAATTTAAAATAGTGACTAAATCACTGAAATGTAAGTAACCATGATCACACCCAACAGAAGACTGCCAAATCATGTACAGACTTGCTTACAAAGAATCCAACTTGTGAGTCAGTTTTACTTACTTCATCTTCACCGCACATCTTTGCCAAACAAATCTGAGTGACATTCAAGCCAATCTGTGAAGAGACATACATGAATATTTCAGCCACTGAGTAAACAAATATTCACACAATGGTGTTTTAAAAAAAAATGAAAAAGGGAAGACCACCTTGCCAGCTATTTTCTTATTGATTTCCAACATGCTGCCATTTTCACCAGCCTTCAAGATGAAAATAAAATTATGATTAAAACACAGAGACCAACCAGATTGTACAGCAACATAACAGTGTCAACAGAAAGATACTCTTGAGGTCAAAGACACATTAAGAAAAATGAAATTATGTCCATAAGGTTCGGTAAAGTAAAGTTAGAAGGCTTTTGTTGGAGATTATATTTTGTCTATATGATCATCGGAACGACAAGACATATATCCTGCCATACATTACCTGTAAAATGACTAACAGGGGCTGGATGTCAGGATTTCTTCTTTGCAGTGTTGCAATTGCCTCCTTGGTATTCTCAACTACTTCCCTGTAAATAAGCATTAAGGCACAACAGCTTTACAATGGTGAAAATCAAGCAGATTTTAAAAGCCCCAAACAGACACATGTAGAACTGAAATATACTGTGAAGTGGGTAATGAAGTACTGTCCAAGAAGTGTGATGAAGATTACAATTCAATTTATTGTACTGTTACACCAGGAATATTTTATCATTGTTTTGTTACTAAGCAAAATTTTGCTTGCATTGTTTCAGTGTCTTATTTTTTCCTCCTTTACATTTTCTAAATGCATGTAGATTGATCAATCAACAAAACAATTTTTTATATATATATATATATATATATATATATATATATATACACACACCAACTGGATTACCACAATCAACTTGAAATGGAACAGATTTTGTTAGTTTGTGTGCCAAATTAAATGTCTGTATTGGGACTAAAAAATCGATTATCTCTGGTAACTGAGTGGGAGGGGTCTGTGATAACACTGACCTACATTTTGCTCAGAAATGCAAACATAAACTTTATCAACTCTATCTCAAACTGTTGGTGCAATATTCTCTCTTTAAAAAGAAAAAGTCACAAAAAGTAAAACTAGAAACCAACATCACGTCAGATGAAATCCCATATTTAAAACAGAACTTTGTAAAACAAACTACAATGAGTTTACAGCATATCATCTTAACTGATAATAACCTAACTTCCCTCAATCATCCATCTATTCATTAATTTGTTCCATTAATTTTGACCGTGTTTGCTGTATAGATTGCATGTTTAGAAACAACAGAGTGAGATTGCATCATCTGGCCATAGCCTCTCTAATCATCTGGGCGCACGTGAGAAACTGGCCATTAGCCAAACCAGAGCCGTTTGTCTCTCGAGCGAACTTCAGCATAAAATAGTTACACTTTCTAAAAGAAATCAAGCCAAAACATACTGAATTGAAATATAAACGTTTAATACACAAAGTTTCTTACCCCACCGATCTGTTGCATTCAGACCAATCATCCTCTTTGAACTGTTTCCCGAAGCTTGCAGTTAGAGTCAGGCTTGTCCCGCTGCTAGTAACTGTGCTAGCAGTCCGTAACCGGCTGTTTGTCGTCCCAACCGGGAGACATCCACGCGACATACCGCTGAATCTGCTTCCTGAGCGGGAAGTACGCACTCGGACGCTACAGCAGACTTGTAGAATTGTAGGCAGCTTCATAGTGACCTCTTACTTTGTTTCTGGGTCTCGGGAGGGTCCTTCACTCACCGTTAGAGTAGCACACGAAGGAGTGTTTCCTAGAGGAAGAAAAGAAGTTGAGGTTGTCTCCGGGTGCTGATGGAGGTGTGGTAACTTCAGGGGCACTCGTAAATATAATTGTTTACAACCCTGCGCGTTCTAAAACCTCCAAATATAACAAATCTCCAATAGACTAAATGGTGGTTTATAACAATACAACACGTGCACCGCATATCAAGTAATTAGTGTGCACTCTCTCATTTGAGACTCACTGGAAATGTGATGGTTTTTCTCCGAATTACATACAATTGAAATTTTCTGTCAAGCGCTTTTATGACTTCAAAGTCACTGCCTTCAGATGTTTATTTAGTTAAAACAAAATAAAACATTCGCTTTCTATATTAATATGGGATTTTACAGGCCATTTTCGGGTTACATAGAGAATCCGAGGGTATGATGAAAATCGGCAAACACTCCAGTGCAGGTAAAGTTAAATCAAGGAGCTAGAAGCACACATACTCGTGATTAAAACCTTAAGATCTGGTAAGAAATTGCATGTATTTTGTGCTGGGGAATAATAACCAGGCTCCAAGAAGGACTTCAAAATGTAAAGAAACAGTAACATGAAATAAAATGTATATTAAATAAAATATAGAAGACAAATTACTGAAAACTGCATTTGAAATCAAACAGGGATTAATCAGCTAATTAAAATTGTACATTTTTATTTCATTTACATGTCATATCCCCTGAATGAAGGGGACGTGTAAGACACAAGTAAGACAGATATTTTCAACTTATTGACAGATAGTGAAGCTTGCGGAACAAACAAATCAAGTAGTGGACCATAAAAAATTACCTGTGCTGAGTAGAAGAAATTGACGTCTTGAAAATTCAGTTTTTATTTTAACAGAGTATTGGAGCTTCAGGTTGTGCAGGCACGTCAAGCCCTGTCTTGATGACAGAACATTTTGCAGCAGGTTTTGTTCTTAATTAAGGGTCCTTTCGCTGATAACGTTGTTGTTCAGCCCATGAGATCAAAGACTTTGTCCGTAAGAAGAGCAACTTTCTCTTAAATTGTCATAAATTTTACCTAATCTATGTCCTATTGAAAACCTTTGGAGTTGGATGGCAATTGGAGTTTCCATTCATCCATATGTAGATTTAGTCTATTTTATAATGCAATTTAAACTGTCAGTGTCTTCAGAGACTGGCACCACACGGTTTTACAGATAAAACTAAGAGGGGCAAATACTGTTTTGGTTGATGCAGCCCCAAAGCCATGGAACACTATGGTCTGCCCAGGATTAAGTCAAGAAGCTTCTTAAATGCATTTCTTTACACACACTTTATGCTCTGTTGAGTATAAAATGGTGACTTTAAATTATTATTTGGGTTCTTCCTTTTTCATTGGTTTACACTGACTTTTATAATCTCTTTATAGTGTTGTGTGTTTACAGAAATCCCCTGCAGCTGAGGTTGTTTAGAAATGTGTCCTACAAATGAATACATGGACAAATAAAATGATGTGCACTAAAAGTATTCATGCAGAATTTATTCTTCATAAGCAAACATTATTGTTAAAGTCTTTATCCCCCACTGTTGAACATTTGATACGATCATATGACTGAGTGGTGTGTATCTCAGACCTCAGTAACATTTTGCACTGTTATTGATGTTCAAATGCTTCACATGGTATTGATTTCCAAGAGTGCTGGAACTCAAACATGCAACAATTTCTCACTCATTTTTGTTTGTATAGAAAAACTAGACCTTCAACCTAAATAGTGTATCTCTGACACAATCCTGTACGGATTTTATTAAAGTTTGCCTTTTCAAGTTTTTAATTGAAAAGGCAAATAAATCTGCAAATCATTAGCAAAATGATTTTGATTCCAAAATACAATAAAAACAGGATGGAGACTAAAGAGTCACACCATAACTTAGAGGACATTCAATTAATCAATACCAATATAGATTAAAGTTCCTATTTGACAGATAGGAATGAACCATTCAAGTGAATATCCTTGATCCCAACAAATAACTCCAGAAATACTTAATAGTATTCACATGTTTTGTGTCCCCAATTTAAATGCAAAAAAAAGTATTTAAAGAGATTTATTTTTTGTTGCGAGACATTGTTTTCGCAACTGAGGATACATACAATCGAATTCACTTCTTTTTATAAGTCACTGCGTATCTATTTGTTTTTTGAGCATGCGCGGAAAAAAAGCTGGTTGTACCTGTCTGTTGGTTTTAATTTGTCACACTGTCAGACATAGGCCCACACACAAAGCATTTTTAAAAAATAATTTGGGCGTGGCTGGAAAAATCTTTTTCGGATTCTCATTTCAGTCCAGGTTCTCATCGATTTCTATTCCTGGACGCCACAAATTAAAAGTAACAAACTGCACACACATCTGAAACGTTGAAGGAGCAAATTTTTAAAAGTTTCTTACAGTCTACTTACGTTTATACATATGGCAGAGGCACACACATATGAATGGCTCTCCCAGCTCAATCACACCTTGTGTGAACACAATCACTTCAGACTAAACCGACCGGATCTCATTCTTCAAGTCACATCTTTTCTGGTACGTGACGTGGCGCAATCCATCGCCTTAACGAAAGCACGGAACAATTCCAGCTTTAGGGCTCCAAAGAGAGCTCCTTTACGCATGTGGAGCGCTTTGTTTTGCCTGCTCACCCTGAGCGCTCGGCCCCAGACATGCTGCTGAGGCGCTCCAATCAGCCATAGGACAAGATTTGATTTCTGCGCACAACAGTTAAGGCAACAGGTAAGGTTCTTGCTTTTAATCAAGTCACCTCTGCATAATAATAGGGGGGCATTCTTTCACCTCCTTTTTCAGGAAATTGTGAATGGAGATGAACAGATTACAAGTTGCAAGGGTGCGTTCCGGTCCATTCTCGATCTTAATCAATATAGCCATATTCATAAAAAAAATGTATTTTGGGCATAAAACGTTTCTAAGATTAATTTTTTTGGACAAAATATTTCGAATTTCCAAATTATTTTTTACAAAATATGCAGATTGTGATTAATTCTGTACCATGGAATTTCAGGAAATATATTGCCTGATGGTCTGCTAAAATTTATGTTAAGATTTTCCTTAAGAGAGAAAACTTGATAATCCCCTAAACAAATTTTGTTAAAATAAAATGAACACAATTATTAATTATTTTGATATCTATTTTACACATAAATAAATTGAACATCTTCATTAGGCCAGAACCCACAAACTAAAATGTGGTATCCAGCTGGATTTTATTTTTTATTTTTATTTTGTTTTTTGCTAAGATTGTTCTGAATGAAAAAACTGCTTACTTCACAGTTATGTCTTCTCAGTTGGAAGCAGAGACAATACTAGATGTGATGTAGAAGAATTTTATCTGATTTAAAAGATAATTTGATGCTGCACTTGTGTTCAAGATAAAAACTAATTCTTAGACAAAGACGTCAGACATCGCAAGTTGTGAGAACTAGTTTGGTTACTAGTTACACCTTTGCCTGTTCTTTGGAGAACCTGTTTAGCCAGTGATGGGCGTTGGGTGGGTTAACTCTGAAAGAAGAAGGAAGACAAAAAGGACTTTCAGACACCCAGTTAAAAAAATAAACATTTTTGTAAAATTACTGGATTTTCTAGTAATGTAAAAATCTGGGTTTTACATTACTGTTAAATCTGGATCTTCCTTTACAGATTCTGGAATTACAGAAGGCTTTGTTAGATTGTAAATCTAACGTTTGTGTTTCTGTCTTATGCCAGGTGAGTCATCTCTATTAATGTGCATAGGAGAAACAACAATCAGAGAAGGACAATCTTCCTAAAATATCAAGGCTAACCCCGGAAATACACAGCAAACATGAGGGACAGACTAAGCCAACTGCAGGACATGCCCACCGGCAGTGATGAGCCCGTGGACTATGAAGAATCCACCTTTTCTGACTCCTTCAGTAACGTCGACCTAGCAGACGAGCTGCCTCATCAGGCGGTTGTGTTTGACAACAGCCCTGCTCTCAATGATGTCTTTTCTCAATCCCAGGATATACATAGAGAGATACAGCTTATCCGACTTGAGGTTAAAAGGCTCCGTGAGCAGAACTCTCGCATGCTCCAGGGCAACACTACCATGAGCACAATTAAAAAAGACTCCAATGCTATAGGAGCAGACATAAAGAAGAGGGCTGAGGGTATTCTAAATTGCCTGCACAAAATGGATGGAACAGCTCACAAGTTAGAGGAAGAGCATAGTGAAAATGCTGCAATCACACGGATCGCCAGAACCCAGTATGCTTGCCTCAGCAATGGCTTTCGAGACGCAATGTTTGACTATAACGAGGCCGAGATGACCCATCGAGAGAACTGCAAAGCCCAGATCATGAGGCAGATGGAGATAGCGGGGCGCGATGTATCAGGCGAAGATGTGGAGGAGATGATTGAGAAGGGCCAGTGGAACATCTTTACTGACAATGTCGTGAGCGAAGGCAAAACGGCCCGATCGGCTCTGTTCCAGATTGAGAAGCGCCATCAAGAGCTCGTAGATCTGGAGAACCGAATCAAGGGAATCCATGAGATATTCCTGGACATTGCCGTGCTGGTGGAGGAGCAGGGCCCAATGGTGGACTATGTCCAAACAAATGTTCAAAAAACCGATGCAGGCATACAAGATGGCATTGTCAAGCTTAAACTAGCTAAAAAGCACGACAACAATAACCCGTTTAAGAAAATGTTTTGCAGTTGCTTCCCATGCTTCAAGTAAGGACCAAAATCACATACAACACAATATCTTTGTTCAATGCATTCCAATTATTATTGCAAAGCAATATATATCGCTGTTGTTGAAGGACAACAACTTTAAGGAGTTTAATGAAGGTCTGAAGGTAGAGCAATTAGCATAGTCATTTAGACTGACATATAATATATATACTCATGTAATACTTGTTTCTAAGTTAAATTAAGTATCTCAATTCCTGAAATGGACTGGTGAATTAAGTATCTGTATGGTTCTCAATTCATTATTTTATGAATGGGGTGTGATGAAAATTGTTTTAAATTATTGTTGATATAGTTATTGCCATTGAGACTTTACTGGTTCCAAACTTTACTGGGAAAAATTAGGTAGAATGAAGTGCCTTTGTAAATCTACTTGTTCACAAGCAAAATGTGTTTAAAAGATATTGACAGAAGTGTAAACAAGACTGCCTCTAAAGTTTGTGCAATTCAGCTGTCCTTGATTCATTTGAGATGTTTTATGCACTGTTAATTTTAAGCAATTAATCGTTATAAACACAAGCAACCTTTAATGTGTAATTGGTCAAATTTGACATTTTCTGGCTGCAACACAAAATAAATGTTTACGATGCAATCACATTGTTTAACAACATTTTTAAATTATTTTTTTTGTATCTTTCCACCTTTCCTCCCTTTTATTTCATAATGTGGTTTCTTGTATAGAGTATTAATGTATCAAAGCTACCTAACAATTCATGTAGCTTTAGAGATCCCGAGAAATCTGAACGTTATTTATGCATAATACTAACAACGACCTTGCAGACGGATTTTATCATGACATTACTTTTAGCTAAATTCATTTTTTATCCTAGCATGTCTGAGATTGCTATGATCCTGATGTTCTGTATAATGTTATATAAATATTTAGGTGGATATCAAAATTTGCCAAATTACACCCTTTCCTGTACCTCAGGAAAACATCTTGTGTCTCCCTGAAAGGACTTATTTTGGGCTAGGTCAAGGAGATAAGCCGAGAATCCCTGTCCACTGATCTGTGTAAGGGGAAGTTTAGAGCTGAAGGTTCAGGAGACTGGTTCATTTTAGATATAGGCCAGAGATATCCAAAGTAAGTCAGTCCTATACATTTGAAAAATATTCTTCACTTGATGCAATGTGGAGGAGCAAATTCTGTCATGTGTTGTTATGGATCCAAATGCAGAACAGTGGAGAAGTGGAGCAAATGATAAAAAGGTATTTAATGAAAAACATGAGCAACAAAAGGTGTACAAAAATCTATAAGGAACAGAGCAGAATGCAAATAAGATCAAAGGAAATAATAACTAGATAGCACAAGCCAATATGAGGGATAGAGAGAGGAAAGAGAAGTAACAGAAGAAACCAGCAAGGAGTGACTGAGAAAGAGGTATAAATATTGGGAGGTTGAATGCTCCTGAGCGAACAGGTTGTAAGTGTGGGAGAAGAAAGCATAAGGTAGCCTGAGGAGAAAAAGAGAAAGAGCAAGTGACACATTGGGGACTAGAAAATAAATCTAACAAATAACTAGATATACAAAGCATAATAAAACCTAGAGTAACTCAGAAAAGGACAAGACACAAGGTATAATCTCATCTACAATCACCAAAAAGGAGCAGATGAAAAAATAGAAACAAAGCAAAATTAATAGAAAATAGTAAGAAACACAAATAACGACAAAACCCAAAACAAACTCAAACAACTCAAGATCCTGACACATTCAGCCATTTGATTTAGATCTGTTATAGCAGGAAACATGCAGGTCACTGGCAATTGAGAAGTGATGGTGGACACCCCCGACATAACTGCCTTTCTCCTTTCTCTTTTCTTTCATTGTTCGTAATTCTTCCAGCGCTTTCACCACCTCAGTAATGTACAGTAACACAAGTCATTTCAGATTATTTACATAAACAGACGTTCACAACAAATCGTCTCAAAGCACTTTACAGATAAAAAGTCAAATCAGTTCAATCATATAGACGGATTCTAAACTCACCAAGTCTAAAATATGTAGGCTGTTTTCCAGTCCAAGGGAAACTCTTCAGTGTTTTGAGAAGAAAACTTACCTGCAGGTGTTCCAAATGGATTTTTTTGATAGGACTGTGAGTGGTAATGAGTCACATAATCTCCATGCTAACGGCAGAAGCTGTGTCTTTGAGGAAGTTGTTGTGTTTTAGTGGGAAGGCCTTGGTATGTCACCTGTGCAGAGGTGGCAGGCGGCTGCACACTGAACAGACAGCTGACTTCCTTCTCGTCAGAGTGAAAAGATGGCACAAGCTCTTCGGATCAAACAAACAAGATAAGCTGAAAAGGCTTTTCCTTAGTTTTTGGATATTGTGAGACTCCAAAAACAGTAAGTTGTTTTTATTTTTTAGTTGAATAATTTCAGATTTTTTTTCTCAGTTAAATTGAAGCCACCTTTTGATAAGAGGATAGCTGTTTATGGCAACTTAATTAATGCTCAGCAGCTTGGTGCTAACGCTGTTTTGGTGTCAATAATATGAATGCGCTTGAGATTTACAGCAAATGTGTCTAATTTTCCACATTTTTAACCAAAGATGGTGAAAGTAATTTTCGAGATCTCTTAATTTTGAGATGGCATGCAGCAAAACCCCAAGAACAAGAATATATTTTGCACCAAATGAGACCACCAAAGTATTATATAAATCAAGCTTCACTTACATAAGATATTTGTAACACCTTCATTTATTGTCATTACCTCCATTTTCAGTAAATTGTCTTCCTTGTTCCTGGTTTAAAAAAAAGACGTTCCATTGAGCCAGTCATCTGTGACTGCTTTCAGTGTAACAGATAAAATGCCACTGTAATGCAAAACACAAACTTGCTAAGAGGCAGTCATTTTTTTGTATGGATGTCTAAAAACATTTAGAAAGCTGCACATCAGATACCGATAAAGTGTACACAACCCTGTTCAAAATGCTAGGTTCTAGAGAGGGACAAAAGTATGCTGTGGTTAATTTCAAAACAATTTCAACTTTTAATATTTGATTTTCTATGATTCAACTGAAAAGGAAGGAAATGTGCTCTAAAAAGGATCAAACATCTGCAGCAATTTGGTTACCTAACTGTGAACATCCATAGTTCCAACTTATCCTAGTACTTATCTCAGGCAAGAATTAGGTGAAAGACAGAATATATTACAAATAACTATGAACATCCATGAATTTATTATCTGCTGACCCATCTCCTGCTTCACTTTCAGCATTTAGGCTTCTTTTTGGAGTCTTATCAGGCTGTTTGAAAATTTTGAAAGTTCTCTAAATCTGTAAGACTGAGAGGATATCTCTTGCCCACCAACCACCTGCACAGAGTTCTGCAGGTGATTTAGTCTCTGATTAGGACATTTCAAAGGTTTAATAGTCTTTAAATCCCACTTTATCTTCAGCATTCTTGTACAAAACTGAATGGTGTTGGTCAGAAACTATTATTTAGAACTATTTATCATTTCTTCCATCTTTACGAAAAAGCAACAGCAAAATAGATCCAGTTCATTTTGAAGAAAAGCAACTCCAGAGTATGATGTGCCACTGCCAATATGTATGGTAGACATGCTGTTCAAGCATTGACTCTTGGAAATGTGACCCACAATGTTAATTTTTGGTTTCATCAAACCATAAGTGAGTCTTGCATTAGGTTCAGGAGAATACAGACATTTTTTGTCACATGCAGAACACAAGCTGTTCTTGGTAGACTTTCCTGCAGCTTTAATATAATCTAATTTTGCCCCACCAGAAAGTAACATTTTAACATTAGTTTACATACATTTTAAACCTACTGGGCATCTTATTAGGGAATCTGGTGCTTAGCTAATAGTTCTTCTTTTTTTCAATTGTGACATCTCAAATTAAAATTTTGAAGTGTCCTGAGGGTGTCCAAAATTAATTTTACGCAAGCTTCAGTTTACAATTGTTATTGGCCTGACAAAATATTTTAGTCTCATCCACCATGTTAGATCAAACCAACATTTTCTTTATGTGGGTTCTCAGGCAAAATGCGGGACATGCTGGTCAGACTCCAGACCATCAGCGAAGAGCAGGAGGACTATGAGCCAGAGCTTACTGGACCTGAATATGACGTAGACAAGAAGTCTCTGACTCAAGATGCGGTCATTTTTGATTACTCTACAGAAATGGATGATATCCTGGAGGAGTCGCATTCCATACGCAAAGATATGTCCATGCTTAATTTGGAGATTCATCGTCTGAGGATCCACAATGAGCGTTATGGCACAACAGTGGGACGTCTCACTTTTCTAAAAAGGGACTCTGACTCCATTGCAAGAGGAATCCATCATCGAGCAGAGTGTCTGCATAACCAAATACAGAACCTGAATAAAGAGTGCAGCAGGCTGAAGGAGAAAAATGGTCCCAACGCTGCAATTGCTCGCATTGCCCGTACCCAGTATGAAACGCTCATTTGTTCGTTCCGTGAAGTCATGAGTGACTACTATAAGATCGAGGAGAAACAGAAAGCCACATGCAGGACAAGGCTCCAGAGGCAAGCTTCCATTATGGGGGCAGAAATGAGCGAGGAAGACCTGAATGACTTGGTGGACAAAGGTGGTGAGGGCTGGACCGAGCTATCCCAGAACCTTTGCCAGGATGGTAGCCGTTCATGCCGATCAGCCCTGAGTAACATCAGAGGCAGACATAAAGAGCTGCTGGACCTGGAGGCCAGACTGAAGGAGGTCCATGAACTGTTCCTCCAAATGGCCATCCTCGTAGAAGAACAGGGTTTACTTGTTGATAATATCCAACTTAATGTGTGCAAAACGGAGGAATATACTGAAACTGCAAATTATAAATTAGTCAGGGCCAAAGCTCACAAGAAGAAGAACCCTTGTTTGCAATGTTGTCCCTGGCTCCCATGCTGGAAACAAAGTGGAGCATTCTAAGACTTCAGTCAATGATGTGCAATTTATTGAGCAATCAAGTTTATGAGGCAAATGTTTTAACCACATAAAAAGAGATGGCATCAGAATGAAGAATGGCTTGCAATCATTTTAATTTATGGGAACTGCAATCTTTACAGAAACTCAGATACTCAAATTGCTGGAATTACTCCAGTATGTGAAGCTTGATATTTAATGCTTATTGAAAACTTTCTTGGGTCTCTATGATTACATGAATAAATCAGTGGAGGTGTGTTTGTGACATCAGATAAGTTGAGATTTTAAATGGAAAATGTTTCAGTTTGGAATAATTTTAAGATGTTTGGATTCAAATAAATTCCTGCTGCAGTGAATTGTTTTTGAGTGACCCACATTTTGGCTACACAAACAGACTTGAATCACATGGTGAAGCAGTTCACGTGTTTGGAAATGAGTAAGAATTGGATTTATGAGAAGAAGAATGTTCATAATTTACACAAGACAGTGAATTACAGACTTCCCAGTGTCCATGTTGCAATTCTAAGATGGACATGGTTAGGGTTTTTATAATATGAGCTTAGGAGATATTTTGTTTTTCAAGTTATATTTTATTTTTTTTAAAGTCTATTACATCCTCTAATTTTAAATCTAAGGAAAAGAACATGGCTTAAAACATTTAATAAATTAACAAGTTGGCAAGAAATTTAATAGGATGAATAAACACAAGTTGATGATGTCTTTCTATATACTTTAAATCTAAACTAAAGTAAAGCTTCTTGTCAAAAAAAGGAAACTTTCCGTGTTTATGTTGGACCACAAAAATCATACATAAGAATCCTGAAGCGATAGATACATGCTGTTATCGATGAAAAGAGCTAAATGGGAACAGTTAGGAACTTTAGATGATCCAGTAAAAGTAGTTTTCAGCAGTGAAGTCTGCATTTGTCAATGACATAATGCAGTTACATTTGTCTAATACCTTCACAATGTAGCAGTTAAAGACTCCATGAATAAAATGAGCACATTTTCACAATCACTAATGGCATGGAGCTGCATAGAAATCACTCATTGCCTTGCAATAAGTGCACCAGCACTTTTAGGTGCTTCCACATTCTGTCAACCCAATCAGTTTTGATGATGAAGCATTTTTTGAGGACAATAATCTAGTCTTGGTACTGAAGCAAAAAGCATTAGATTGTTTCTTTGGGAAAGTAAGATTAACCCACAGACATAGCGAGGAAGTAGTCTGTATTTCAAACCAACCGCAGTAATTGAAAAAGAAATTATCCTCCCGGCAAAGTTGATCATCAGCCTGTGATAATGTTTTTCTCATTGAAATTGATGCCTCACAGAACTAAAGTTGTCCTCAAAAAAAAAAGTCAAGGAACAACAAAGTACTAATTGTGTTTTTCATTCCTTGTCCTCCCCTTGTGTCAAAAACGTAATTTAAATTTCTTGAAATTATATTAAGCAGTGTCACAATGTTCAGTTGTGAACATTTTTAGTCAGTGGCTTGTTTTGTTGGCTGAAGTAAAGCAACTAACATGACATTCTCCAAGAGTGATTCACTTCCTACATTCGCAAAGGAGTTGATGTCACGATAGCAGGTGTGTCCCAGGTTACTTTAAGAACAAACCAGAATTGGCCGCCTTTAGTGGTTGACTTGTGAGGACTACAAATGACTTTAAGAAGGTATTGTCTTTGAAGCTGAAAGAGTTTCTTATAAGAAAAAGATAATGCTGTATTCAAATTGTAATGTTGTACTTATCTGTTTTAAAATAAAATCTGATTTATTTCTGAAATTGGCTCCAAGCTTGTAGAACTATTACAGAATGATTTTGCTTGATACAACTAATCATTGGAAGACATCACACACGCCTCGTATGTGATGTCTTTTCTAGAAGCAGAGGCCGGCTAAGCTTTTCTAGAATTGAAGGCTTGCATAACTCCTTGTGTGATGTCTTTTGTAAAAGTAGTGGCTGATCTGAAAGTAGCATACAAGCACATAGCGATGAAGACAATATAAAAGGTAGGTTTAGAATCATCTTCTAGAAACTTTGCCTTGCTAATTATAGGCAGTGGCTTCTCGTATGCAAATTTTCTTTTGTTCAGGCTTTACTGAATGAACTTCTACAATTCCCAATTCATCAAATTTTACACGGTCAATGACTATTTCAAGAGTAATTATAATTTAGGAATTATAATTGGTTTAATTGTGTTTTGTTTAAAACTGAATCTGTTTTACTACTATATTCATTTTTTTTCATTAGGCCTATGCTTTGAAATCTGATCCCTGTATAAGTCATTCTATGTGCCTGATCTGTAGCACTACTCTTTAGAATGTGCAAATTACACGATTTCTAATTGCAGCTTAGCTTTTTTTTAATGATGATAAAAGATCATTTGGATATACAGGGTGAAAGTACGAGCTATTTTCTTTACGGAACAGAGTGGACGAAATGACCGACAACGTGTGGGTAGGAGTGGTCAAAGTTTTTTTTTTTTCACACTTCAAAACTTGATGTGGGACGTCATTTTTAATAGCGCAGCATGGAGTTATAGGGTGCGAGCACTGGAGGCTGGAATAAGCAAACCGGATCTAGAATCTTCGAGAGTGAGAATATTAATAACTTGTAACTTTCGTGAATCTCAAACTCCATTTTGCGCCTCCGTCTTGTTTGCTTTGCGATTTGCTTCGGTTTATAATTGAAATAGTACACTGTTTATATTAAACGAAGCAAAGTTATGAGTGGTGTTCGCTCGTCAAAGTACCGGGTTGAAACTTTTGCTTTCAGTTAACGCCATGCTAACGTTATTAGCAGCGTTTTTTCGTAGAATGTCAACAATTACCAGCAGTGCGTGTATTATTTGAACATGACGAAATTATTTAGAATTTTGAAGCATTTCATTGTACCCCACTATTGTAATGAATGCGATAGCCTACCGATATAGGTGTTTTCGTTGTAGGTACTGACTGCATAACATTCAGATTAGCTTTGTGCTAGCTGCTAGTACTCGGCGAAATAGATGCACTTTCATGATGCATTATGTGTACGTTGATAACATAAAACACAAGCCACAAAATAAAATAATCGAAAAAGTGAATTGAGAACGCTGACCACTTTTCTTTTATGAAAGCATCGTTTCGGGATCAATGTGAACGTACCAGGATGGCCGAGTGGTTAAGGCGTTGGACTTAAGATCCAATGGACATATGTCCGCGTGGGTTCGAACCCCACTCCTGGTAGCATGTATTTTGTTGACGATTCAATAAAAATTCCATTTGGCGTTCTTTAGAAACAAACACATTTCTTACGCATACTTGAACGGCAACGTTTGTCTTCAGTCAGTGGATAACTTTGAACGAGAGGCACAGCAGAAGGAGAAAGGGAAAAGGTGCGTCTTTTTTATTAATTATAAGTCTTTCCTTTTGTCTTATTAAGCAAATACCCGTATGGAAATTTAAAAGTAATTGTTTTATTGTTTAGATCATTACAATAATGGTACAGAAAACAAAAATCATATACTTTTTATGATTTTTATTATTATTTTACAACATTCATGAGTTTGATGGAATGCAACATAATAGTAAACTAACGTCTTTATCATCAAATTATACATCCAACATAATATGCATGGGTGTCCCTTCACCTCGTTTTTGTACCTTTTGTGTTTTCAAAGTATGAACTTATGTATTCTTTGGAATTCATATGTTTTAGGTGGTGCGCCATTTAGACAGAAGAGGGCGCTCTAAGACCTTGTTGTGGTTGATGGCTGGACCTACTGGAAGCCTACATTCATATACATACCCCTGTAATTAGACTGGCAGTGGCGGGGAAAATTTGGGAAATAGTGATGGATGAACAACAGGAAGTTTTTACTTACAAATAGCTGCTGCACAACACTCACCTTAGTTCAAAAGTCATTCATACAAAGAGGGGTTTATGGACTAATATCACACAGTGACCACAAACATCACATCTAAATATTATAGATTATTTGGAAATATGACTTTGCATTCCTTGCTGAGAAAATATGTTGTCACTTGACAGGTTTTGGAGGTTCGCAAGTGTGCTTATTTGTGAATATGAGCTTCTGCTTTGAGATGAGTGATGGAGCAACCACAAAGGAGCCATGACAACTAAGAAGAGGGAGGGACAAGAAGCTACATCTATCTGCTCATAAATTTGTTCCACACATTATTATTTGGCCCACAGGTATTCCAATGGACTAGTAATGAGGTTCTATGTCTTTAAAACATTATTTTTTTTGCAATTGTATAAATGTCTAGGAAAATGTTCATATTTCCTAGTTTATTGTCTGCTGTCCAGATGTTTTGTTTGACTCCTAAATTTAAATTAAATATAATTTTGAATAAAGCTGGTGAATTACATTTTAATAGTATTTGTAGTTAGTGTAATGAATGCATTAAAAACATTCTTTTAAAATAATTACAATAAGTTATTTGGTTAAAAAATGTGTTAAACGTTTTAAGTGTAATTAATTATATGTCTATTATCTACCTTATGGTTGGATAACACATGGATATCCAGCATTTCCAGGAGTTGTTATGAACTGTAGCCTCAAACAAAGAAATAAGCAATCAGTGGTGGAATGCTGTTAATCTTCTCAGGAGCCACAATTTTGAAGGACTTTTATTTTGCACCCGATTTCTACTTTTTTCAGGTTTCTGTGTCAAGGAAAACATTATATACTCAGCTTTAAAAAGTCACGATCTACATAAAAAATAATACAATTATTTAGAAGAAATTGTTTTCATTTAACTTATTAACTGAAAATAAATTGAATATATATATATATATATATATAAAACAGACATTATTATGCAATTTGTTGTCATGTGCTAACACGCAACTAACCATGTGATTCTTTGTATATATATATATATATATATATATATATATATATATATATATATATATAATAGAGTTAAGTTACCACACTTGGCATATTGTCAGTTTAATTGCTTGTTAATGACTTAATTAATTTTGTATTTTGCTTATTTATGTAGTTATGTTGAATGAAGCGGTTCCGTATTCACATATGACTTTTAGTTTAAATAGTGTTTTTTCTAATAAAGGGGATTTCTGGTGGGAGTCGCCGGTTTTGGTGGTGTTACGTCACGTGACAGTCACCGCGCCATGTTTCCATCTCCCAGTCAGGAAAACTTTTACAGGCAAGGGAACAGCCAGAGGCGGTTGTTAAAAAAAGGCACGTTACATACATACTTCCGGTTCAATTCTTCAAAAATAAAGGTTTATTTCTATGTTCGCCTCCAAATGAGAGTTTATCTCCCATGTGATGTAGATCAGTGCTAATTATCTGATCGTTTTTCTAGAAGAATAAAACCCTGAACAAACACAACAAATGGTCAGTAACAGTTTGTGCAAGTCAAACAACTAATTGTTTTATTCTGATAGAAGGATTCTTTTATTTCCGCTTCACGCAGGTAAGTGTGACTAACTTTACTCCAGTGTGAGCAATAGGGAGAAAGAGTCAAGAAAGCAACAGGAACAAAGTTGTAGGACCTGCACCGCCGTGTTCAGCTGTGAAATGCTGTAACCGATTTTCAGTTTTCGGGACACAGCAGCCTGGAAATTAGTAAGACAGCAACGGGGTTTTGCTCGGCATTAAACAGCAAAGAGGCGTCTCCTGAATCTTTTTTTAAGGGAGCATATCGTGGAGACTGGATGCTCTTCAGGAAGGGTCTCCTCACTTTATCTGAGCTTGGACTTAAGCTTTGATAAGGAAGGCACTCTGTGACTCGTAGAAAATGCCTTAAACTGTTTGGACTTTTGTTTTTGGAAACAACTTTGGCACATTAAGCCTTGTCTGTGTACACATTTTGTTTGAAGTTGTTCAGAGGGAACGCGTTTCCTGACCCCTGTGACAGACAGACGGTGGAGGTGAGTTTGTTTCTTTTAAACAAAGCAGAACACCTTAAAGAAAAGTACTTTTAAAAGTTCACCGCTGGTGTTACGTTTTCTGGGGAAGCGGGGTAGTTTAGATTAGTTTCATAAAACAAAAACACTGAAGTGGTTTCACCTGGGGTCTTGACGTAGGTGTTGGTTTGTACGTTGCCGTCTAATTGAATTGGCTGCAGTCATGCCTTAGAGATGAAACATTAACTCCAACTAGGCCACTCCGACTCGTGTTTGTGTTGAACAATTTGTCAGAGTAAATAAATGTACTTGGCCCAATCGTAGCCCACTTCAACTTCAAATTCTCACATGCACTTCTAAATTATTATATTGCAACATTTTCAAGGAGTTCAGCTTGTCTGACAGATTTTATCTCTGTTTTGCTTTGGTCGCCACAACTACCCGCCTAACTCTGAGAGGAACTGAAAATTTAACACATGCAAAGATAGATAGTGCCGCAATTTCTCTGCTTATACAACTATTTTTGGGGGTTTACATCATGCTGTAGCAACTTTGACTCACCCTGCAACAGTTTGGCAAATCTGCACACAAGCGTCCCTCAAATGTTTTGGGAGTGGATGGAAACCCTTTTAAAGAACAAACCACAAAACGTAATTGGCCTTTTTAAGAGTTATAAACGAGCGAATGAAGGTTACGAGAGATGGCTTTTATTTCATATCCTGTTTGTAAATTTAAAACATCCACAAAGAATCACATGGTTAGTTGCGTGTTAGCACATGACAACAAATTTCATAATAATGTCTGTTTTATGTCCATCAGCTCCTTGCCAGTGTCCAAAATCAACTCAGTAGAACTGTTGGTTTAGACAAAACAGTGAATGGGGTTTATTGATGGCACAGCAAAGCAAAGTGCAGAATTTGAGCCATGATAGTGATTGTTAACTAAACAAAACAAGATTCAACTTTGTGCATTCTTATGTATAGGCCAAATATTTCTTTTTATATATGAAAAAAACAATCACTCATCAGATGGGATCAAAATCTACCCTTTTGACATTCATGAAAAATATGTGTGGAATAAAACTAACACTTTGTAACACTAAACATCATCTGTATGTGGAAACATGGTGATGACAGGATTATACAGTGGGCAGGCTTTTCTTTAACATAAACAGAATAGCTGGTTAGGGTTGACTGAGTTGATGGATGAGGCCAAACAGGGAAATCCTGGAAGAAATCTCATCATCGGTTGTAAAGCTGAGCCTGTTGCAGAAGTTCACTTCCCAACAGGACTTATCCTAAGCATAACACCAGAGCTACAATGGAATGGTTACCAAAAAGGAGAAGTTAAGAATTTAAAAATCTGTAATGACAGACCTTCTCCTTTCAATCTGACAGATTTGAGCTTTTATGCAAAAGGAATGTCTAAACATATTTGTCTTTAGATGTCCATAGCTGTGATTCTACAAAGTATCGACTTAAAGGGATGAAAAACAAATGTGCATCCCAGTTATTTTAAATAGAAGCAAAAGTTAAATATATCAGTCATATCTGAATACTTTTGACCGAGACAATTTTTCTGTTCTCTCAGGGGCAGAAGAAGAGCTGTTCCACTGTTTCCAAAGTGGCCTTGAGGTGTACCAAATAGTTTGATCTGTGCAGACGTTGGATTATTAATCTACAATGGCATTACAAGGAGACTCTGCTGAAGGAGGAGTCAATGAAGAGTTTAATGAAATCATCAAGTGGAGATCAGGTATGTTTTCTAAAAAGTGACTTCCCTTCTAGTGCACCCAGCATGGTTAGCCAATGAACACATGTGCAAGTGCAAATTCTGATGGAGCTTCCAGGCCTCCTTAGGTACACATCACCTCACAGAATTAGGTTACACTCTGTTGTATGTGCTTGAGGGTAGTGACCGAAAGGAAACCCTGACAGAGCCAGAAATCCTGTTGTGCATGGTTAGCCTCAGTTCCCATGGAGCCAGGGGAAAAGGGACAGAGGCAAAGCGAGCAGCAAGACGCGTGAAACGAACTGGAGACAGTTGACTATACGGAGTTCACTGAGAGAAAGAGAGAAAGCAGCAGGAAAAATTGACCAATGGCAGCAGAGAACAGTGTAGAAAAGAATGTAGGGATGAGTTTAGAGAGCCACACCCAATGATCTTTCTCCGTCAATGTTTTCATTCTATAAGTTAATCTTTTGTAGACGCCTCCCTCAAAGAAAGAGACAGTGCACAAACAAGTTGTTGTTCAGATGGGAAGAGTGCTTAAGCTGAAAAGATGAGGTCATTTAAGATAACTTAGAGGAATTCGCAGATGATAAATTATGTGTCCTTCAAAGATGAAATATCTTGTGTTTCAGATAATAACAAAAGGGACAGTGAAAGATAAGTGACTGAGAATCGCTCATCTTTCTGCACAGCACTTGTCTAGCATTCACAAAAATCCATCAATTTAAAACATATATACAAGACCCAGGTATTTGCGAGGGATTTGGAGGTCTTTTGTTTCAGCAAATATAGATAATGCTCACATACCACATAAAAAATTGGACTTAAGACAAATAATTGTTCAAGGTAGATGCAGAAAGTTGAAATTCTTGATGCACTTGTTTTTTCAAGTTGATTTGAGTCAGTTCACATAAAGTTTAGAGATTGAACTTTGATATTGAGTGCTATTATCATTTTTACTGTTGCCTCGTGGGAAAAGGACATAGGCTTGAATTGAGTTTGTATATTCTCCATATTCTTATATGGGTTTTCTCTTGGTACTCTGTCTTCCTCACACAGAACCAAAATATTCATGTTTGGTTCCTTGTCTGCTCTAAATTGCCTTGAAGTCTGAATTGGTGGTTGTTGGTCTGTGATGGACTAGTGACGGGTTCAGTGTACACTCAGCCTCTCACCCATTGATCCCCTGTCCAGTGATTCTGGAAGGCTTAAACTGGATGAAACCTGGGATTCATTTTTAAATCATAGTAGGCTGGGTGCCCATGCTGTGATTTTTGCAAGAGAGAATTTGTCTGTCCACATTCCAGACATCATTTGTTAATCTGCATGGTTTGCTAATGAAGTAATGGCAATTGTTGTCACATTTTTAATTAAAGTATTTGTATGTATTTAAAAAAAAAAATTTCTAGGTAGGCTAAGTCATGGGGCTCAGTGTATGCCAAAATTTTAAAAGGTTAAGGTTTAAAAATTGCAGAAATTATTTGTTATACTCTTCCTTTGGTTGAAAGTATGTTTGATATGTCAGAGAATGAGTGTTTTATCTGTCTTTATGGAACACATAATAGTGCAGTATGTCCCTGCCCTTTAAATCCAGTTGTTTAGAAGTATGTCTGGTGGTAAAAACAGGTCATGATAGAAACTAAAGGAGCACCTCCCATCTCTGATGCAAAGCAATGAGCAACACATCTGTCACTGCAGTTCCTATCCAACAGATATCCAGACTGGCTAACCAGCTAATATCAGCTTGTTTCCTACTGTTACTTTATAAGGAACAGATTTAGAAAAAGCTGTAATATCCTAAAAGAATATCATACCAGAGCATGCTTAGATGTAAGCAGGGAGGAGACTTTGAAAAGTTTGAAGAACAACTCAAATGTAGAACAGACTTACTAGAATCAATGGTTACAATCAGATTTGGCCGAGAAACATTTCTTTTTTTTTTTTACAGGCGCCACGATTCCCACTCTTGTTTGTGAAGAGAGATGATGAAAAAATGATGTTCTAGTCAAACAGCTGAAAAATAATTAAGTAATTAAAATTTATGACACATCTTCTAGCTTCATCTAATGCTTATTATAAAAATAAATGAAGTTGCATTGACAAGTGGGATGTGTTTTGGACTTGTCCCACTGGGAAGAAGCCTGGGTTCAGATTTGATACTTGCCTAAGAGATTCTCTCCCATGACTGGCTTGGGAATGAGTCAGACTCTCCTGAATGAGCTAAAACAGTCGGCTGCCAAATAGAGAGGTCTGGGAACCTCTGCTGAGGTTGTTGTCCTTACAACCTGATTCTGGATGAGTGGCAGAAGATGGATGGATAGTTAAGTGGATAGATTGATGTGGTGATGCCAGTAAATCATTACAGACAGTTCAAACTGTCAGGGTTATGTAATAGTTATGACAGGCCGATCTTGTACTCGACTGAACAACCACCAGAGTGGAGAAAACACAAATCAGCAGGTGTAAGAAAATCTGCAGTTATGTGAAAATATACTGTCTTTTGTAGATTAGAGCTGTTTAGCAAAATTTTTGTCTATATAATGTACAACTATTCCCTAGAACTGCTAGAACTGCATGAGTTGACTGTACCATATCTTCATTAGTTCAGTTTGATGTGATCTTTTCTTGCAGAATCATTTATTCTGGTTTAAAGCAAAATTACAGCTTATACTTGTTGCAGTGTCCTGGAATCAGCCCCCCCCCCCCCCTGATAGATGCATTTTTCTGTTTCTTTCAACCATCAAACACACTGGGGGAGAAGAAGAAAAAAGTCCATGTGCCAGCTTTCCTCACTCACCCAGCCTTGGTGCGCTTTCAGATCCGTGCCAGGAATTCCACTGAGCCGGTACTCCCAGAAGAGTTTGTAATTTACAACTCTGGTCTTCAGACCACAAGAGTTTTTCTTACCAAGTTTAAGGTCACCATAGCAACTAAAAAAAGTATAGTTACACATTTAGTACATACCATTGCCATGGCACTCTTAAACAGTTTGGCATCTTCACAGTTATACGATTATATTGAAGAAACACTACAACCTTGATCCTTGTGGGTTTTTAAAAAAATCAACATGTAGTTGGTATGCATACAGGTATAGTGCCTCGCAAAAGCATTAATATCCATTGTTGTTTTAAGCATTTTGTCACTTTACAGCTACAATCTTCAGTTTTATTTCTTATTGGAATAAAATTAGTACATATGTTTGAAGATGAAAGCTGGAGCTAAATACATTGTAATGGTGTAAGAATATGTTGTGCTGTGTTGGGAGGTTTCAAAAGTCTTGATGCTGTAGCTGGGGTCCCAGCATTATATTTATGGGAATTAATTGTGTGTGACTTTTGACCTTAATTCAAGGGTAGTTTAGATCTGGCTTTTCAGCACAGGCCTTTGACGTAGACGGACACAGTGAGTTTTTTTTTTCTCTGGGGGAAGATATTTACTGAGATTTTTATATCACCTTAAAATTGAATATTTTGCTTTCATTTGAAATTAATCAAAAGTGTTACCACAAACATCCAGGACATTTACTTGCAAAAAAAAAGTTGGGAGAACCAATTTGTGAAAGTTAACAAAATAAAACCAATTATTTTTTAAGCGTGCCTCCTTAATTTCTTCTAGTGGATAAGAATACACATAAAAAAATACTTTTAATTTTACTTTTTTATTATTTTATCTGCTAAACAAAATAATAAAACAAATCAATGTGCAATTCTTTTCTCACCTCAGTTTTGCGTTACTTTTTGCATGACAATTCTGTGAAAATGTCAATCACATTCTGTTTTATCATTCAGAGCTTATTTGACCCTGAGCATGATGAAAAATGACTATTGGACTAAGATACATTCTCACACACATCACGATCATGATCCTACTTTTTTCATACCTCTTAAAGGCTGGATCTGAAAATGTATTCTGTATGTAAATGGAGTTGAGTTGTGGCTGCTGTAAAGTCATAAACGCAGATAAGGAGCTCCTTTGTTAGAGAAGATGTGTAGGCTGTGGGGAGCTGAAACTTGAGCAGTAAGAAGTGAGTGGGTGATGCCAGTGGGCAGGTGGAGGGATATCTTCACAGCTGGGACAACAGCCATTAGTACAGGAGGACCTAGTGCTACCACTAGCATCTAATGAAAAGGTTTTCAAAAATAAATTTCAAAGGTTGTCACCAACTATTTAAAAAAGAGAGAACTTGTGCCTCAATGAGATTTTTTCAATGGTTTATGTCTTTCAGCATGTCCGTTTGAGAAAAACGTACAGGCAGTTATCATTTGTTTGATGTAAATGTTATTCTGTCTTATTTCTGCATAAAGTAACTTCTGTAGCGAGAAACGAACATTCATGTTTGCACAAGACAATCTGAAACCTAGATTGTCTTGTGCAGTCTGTGGGGTCTTTGTCCTTCAGTGTTTGTCACGCTTGGTGTTCCTTGTGATGAATGTAGTTGGATCCTATCTAGTTCGACCTTACTTTCAGCCAATCAGCAGCTGACCTACATGGAGCTTCATCTCTGAAATCTTCAGGCCACTAATTTGTTGGAAGGACTGCACTACAAGCTCCAGATTTTCTTTCAATTTCTCCTCCTTGTTGCCAACTTGGTTGTTTTTAATTAAATTTCATCTTAAAAACAAATTATCAAAAGATTTTGTGCAGTGTTTTGTATTTTTAGTTGAATTTGGTCAAATATTCAAAATTTATGTGCAGTTTATGTGCAGAATAAACTACACATATATGATGACTTGCAGTTATTTGTTTAAGTTTGTCTGAACCCAGAAAAACCAACTGGTTGTGATCCCCAAATCTTACTTGAATCCAAGTAATCACAAACTTTGTGAATGTTGTTCATTTGTTTGGTTTCTGGACTCTAGACCACCCTTGTTTCACTTTATGTGCACAAATATCTTGGTTAACCTTGTCGACAGCGGTTTGCCACAAGTCAGAGCGCTAAGAATGCTTACACGCACTATTTCACAAAGTTCTGCTTGGATTATCTTGTAACCCCTTGAAGGTCTACCTGTTTGTTCTGTTCTTTTACTTTCTAACTTCTCATTCCAGAGTGCAGACAAATGTAAAATGGCAGCTAACATCTTTGTCTTGTGTTGTAGCTTTTCTCAATTTTCTCATCATTCTCTCTAATAGGTTGTTTTCAGTTTATTATGTTATGAGGATCATATTGCATGTCCCACAAGGTCTTTTGACAGGAGGCTATGAAACTGGGAGGCTTGATAACTTAATCCAGAGTTGTGAAAAGTATTTGCTCATGATATCACTTTTTTATTGCTCTTAAATGTTTCAGAAAATCTGCATAAATATTAAAAAGTCTTCAAATTGTTGCTTTATTTATTAAGGGAAGCTATCCGAACTTACCCTGTAAGTGGGGTAATGACAATGTAATGACAGGACTTATCAATGTTTTGGGAAAATTCAAATTGATATTCATAAGCTTGGAAACAACTGTGAATCTTTGCAGGAGGAATAGCCCACCAAAATTACGACAAGAGCACATTGATGATTTATCCAGGAGTCCAGAAAGGAACTCATAACAACATCTGAACCTCTGCAGTTTTAACCTTCCTTCCGACCAAAATACATCTGGGTAAACCGTAAAGACATTTGATGATATATTTCTATTGAATGGCGAGACAAAAGTCAAAATTTTTGGATGATGTGTGTGTTCTGTTGCATCTCTTGTGGAAAAAAAAAAAAAGTTTTTGAGAACAAGATATCAACTGGAATGTTGACATTCAAATATGTTGGTGGTACTAGTCCGAGGCTTCCCAGTCGACTCTGGCAGAACCTTCAACAGGCTTCTTGGTCTTACAATCTACTTAAATGAGTTTAAAATTAATCGGCAAAGAAGAATGGATAGAGACCCAAAATACTCTTTTCCAGACATCTGAAACCTTTAAAAAAACTTCTTCCTGGCAAAAGTGTAGTGTCCTGGTATTAGGTTTAGAAGACAGTTACTTGTTGATTTGGATAATTTTCCCCCTAAAGAAAGAAATCATCATTTAAAAAGTACTTTTTGTATATATTCAGTGTTTTGTGTGACATAAAAACTTGTTTGGTCTGAAACATTTCTGTACCAGAAAATCAAGCTTGGGAGACACACCAGAAAAGTTTTGTTGTCATAGCTCTCTAGTTAAAATCACCATCCTTTTCTTCTCCAACTCTTATTAAATTGTTTGCACCTGTTAGACATGTGCTGTTTTATTGTTGTCTTCCCCAGCTGAGCACCAGACAGGAGCATTTGGTTCCATATTATCTTTGGGTGTGGACTATTCTGTTGTCAGAACTATTATTGTCTCTCTTAGAGCAAGAATGTGAGCGTTAACCAAACTGAGGGTGTGATATGTCACCCTACGAGCTCTGTTGCTTGTCACTGTTCCGTAATCCTAGACCTGGCCTGTTGCCACAGGGCGTGCAGAGAAAAAACTTCATCAGCTGTGTGAGTTGGTGTGAAAGAAGGTTGTATTACTTGCTGAGAAATAATAATTGTTTGACGTAGTTAAGCTATTAGGATTAAAGATTAATGTTGTCATTGTTATGCCACGCGGGGGGGGCGAGGGGGAGAAAACATTTAATTCTTGAAGAGCACTGTCATCCAATTAAAAGTAAATAATCTTAGCAATCTGTTTTTTCTTCTTTTTTTTTCTTTTTATTATTCTCTGGCTTACCTTCACTTTCTTTTACGGGTCAATGAGAGTTTTCCACTTTGGGAAATGAGTAACCACACAGCTGGATGTTTCTATATATATTTACATATAAGTACAGAGGCCTCTGTGTTTGCTTTGGTCTCCAGGGTTGTTGCTGCATTTGGCTGCCTGGGAAGGGGGAGTGACTCGAGCTAGTGCTGCAAAAATCCTGGCTGGAAATTTGGGAATGGAGGCTGAGGCCAAAACATCTCCCCAGGGTGTGGTAGTGTGTGGGACTCTCTGGTCCATGTGCTAGCTCCGTTCTGACTGTACTCCACCCTGCACACATGACATTTAGAGTCTTGAGAGGAAGGGTGGAAACGGCACAGATGATCCATCTTAAATTGGCTTCAGGCACAGACTGACAAGTGTGCCCTCCTTTTTATGTGACGTTTGGACACATCCTTTATGCAACTTGTCTAAATCATTTGTCCCTCCCGCTTCCCATAAAAAAAATTGCCTCACTCAAACGACTGAATTGCCTTCTCAAGATATGAGTTTCTAAAGGGAGCAAGTTATGATTCTCTTGGACTTGATCTAGGGGAAATAAGTTTATTTTTCATCTTAAGTAATTTCATGGATTGAATAAGTAAACTTAATCCTCTTCATAGTTAAATTCTACAGTATTACTTTAAAACTTAGATTTTTTTTCTGAGTTTTTAAAAATTGTTTCTGACCCTGGTTGAATTGACTATTTGGAAAGATGACTAATCAAGCTCACATAATTCTCTGGCATTTTGTTAAGAGTCCTTTAAGCAACAGTAGGAACAGCACAATGGGACATTAAAGCTGTTTTTAAAACCTTGATACATTGATATGAGTAACCAGCCAATCCCTACTTCGTAGTGTTATCCGTAAGAGAAACCCACCCATCCAATAACTCAGTGGGAGATTAAATTGCATATTGCTTAACAAAAAGAGTTGGAATACTTTGCAAAGTTTCTATAGGCACTAGAAGGTTAGTGCAAATTAAATGTATTAACTGTTATTTACACAAAGTGTCACTGTTTGCATAAACCTTTGCAAGAAAGGGAAATAAAAATGCACTAAATGTCAGCATTTGAACAGCGGGTTAAGGAGTGTTCAGAAACTGTTGCCAACATTAATGATACCCATTGCTTTTAAGAGTTTCTACTTTGAACCTTTTATGCATATTAGGTTGTTTTTAAGTTTACTCAGTGATTCTAGACAAATGAGGGTATGGGTGGAGAAGCTTTCCTGTTTTATCACTTATCAGTTTTGGGCGTAGAGCCAAATGAGCAGCGAACTGCTGGTTTCTTTGGCTTGTTTTGAAAAAAATCTTATGATTTTTTGCCATTCATTTAGGTCACTGTTAAATTCTTTCCAGTCAAGAGTGAAGGTTATTTTGGTAAATTTTATTCATGATTGTATTTACTTAAATTTGTAAGCATGGTTCTGGTGAATTAGTTCTATATCTTTGTGGGCCAACATTAAGTATAAAATCAGCTCTTTTTTTTTAAAGTCAAAATTAATTACTTAAACTTGTCCTATTTTTTAAAGTAATGAGGCTTTGATTTAAGAAGTAATTTCTGACACATGATGTATGTTGTTTATGTTTTTACTTTATTTAAGTTTAATATTTTAGTAATGTAAACTTTATTAACCTCTTAAAGGGATGTTGTTTATTGGCACCATGTCCATCTGCAGTTTATAAAAAAAATATATAAGAATGATGTGCCGGAAACTGTAAAAACCAAACATGTTGCATTGTGGTGTAACAAACACATCAGTTAAAAAAGCAATACAAACAGAATTCAATACAATAAAAGAGCTACTGCATAGTATTTAAGACCAGAATGTAATAAAACAAACAAAAAAAAAGAATAATGCTCTATTTTTGTCAGGGGCGAAAAGGTACAGTCAACCTGGAGGCATCAGAAAAAAGAACGAGAAAATAAAACTACTTTTTGATTAATGATGCATTCAACCTTCATGTCGACTTTGCCACAGTAAGGACACATCCCTCTGTTTGGCATTATGCAGTTACGAGTGTTGTTGACTCTGATGGAAAGCTTATTCAGCCAGCAACTAAGAGAAAACAAAAAAATACTTTGAATAAAGGAGCAATAGAACACTACTAAGATTCTGACTATGACACCAAAAAAGTTAAGCCTCTGTAATAAATAAATCATCTTTTGACTCTGACTATTTTCTTTATGGATATATTCTTGAGCATTTTGATTAAAGGTGATGTTGGGGTTTTGCAGAGAACAATACAGCATGTAAAGGTTCCTTTGAGTTCCTGATTCTTTCACTCACTGCCAATTCTGACCTCACCCATGCCATCTCAGCTTTCTGACAAGTTACTAGACCAGATGCTTTGAATCTCAGGCATGGGAAGAACTTTTAATTCAGTCAGACTCTTGAGAGGAGTTATGCTCCTCCCTCCGCTCTCTCTATTAAATAAAACAAACAAGAAAATAAACATTCTCTCTCCATATCTGTCCTGTTTTGCTTGACCCCCCCCCCATCCTTTCTCACCCTCTTTGCATGGGAGTAGAACTGTTTGTCCTGTTGCTCCTCATTGACTGAAAATGTCAATGGGCAAATGGTTCCCTGCTCTGCTACAGCAGCTCATCGGCCCACTCAGTGTCAGAAGTGAGGTCATAGCTGTGACGCTATTTGATGTGGTACTTCTGTAATTGCTGTTTCTTTTTGGTGTGTTGCAAGTTTCACTTTCATGTAAATGTTATTTGCAAAGGTTGTTGCTGCCATGCTAGCCACTCTAATCATATTATTCTGCTTTTGTTTTCTGCAACAAGGGAGTTTGGGAGCTTTTTTAGTTTTTATTTAATTTTTATGAATTAAATAGACGGGTTTCTAGCTTTTTCTGTGTGTGTGTTTCGCCCCCTGTTTCTTATTAAATGCTTCTGTCATTTAAGTAAGTATTTGGAGAATAAATGTGTAAATCAGGCCGGTCCACCCAGCACCCAGTTTAACCCACCCAGTGATGCACTTCTCTCTCACCTCTACTTCCTCTTTGTTTTGTTTTTTTAACTTTCCTCTCTGACTCTGCCACTACCACCACCTTGTCTTCCTCTTCCGGATCAGTTGTTATTTCTTTCTCGTGCTCTTTTTGCTCTTCATTCTTTCAATGTAATCACTTTTCATTATGAATCTAAGTCGGTGGATGTCATGGAGAAAGCATAACTTCTTCAGAAAGAAAGGGAAGAATGAATATAGCTTCGACCTACGTAAGGTGATTTTCATTCTGTTAGTAGATTGCGCCTCTTTTTTTATAGCGTCAGCGGTGAAATCTTCTTGGGCTTCTTTGGGCAGCCTTTCCTGAATGTTAAGTGTTTCTGTGTACTTTCTGTTTATAGCCAGTCAAACACAGTGCAACAAATATTTTTGATGAGTTTAGGGTTATGTAGTGAGAGCATTTGCTTTACATCAAACATGAAGCTACTAGGCTGCCATTCTGAGTTGGATTTAAATTAACAGTCTTTGCATAGAAAGAAATGTAATTAAGCATTAAATAAATAAATTTTGGTACAGTTTTTTTATTAAAAAGCTTTGATGGTTTCAGAATTATCTTAATTTTGTAAAGCTCTGACCTGCTGATTACAATTTTTTGCCATGATTGATCACTATTTAGGGAGCAGAGGAAATGTCATACTATGTATGTGTTAGTGGAGCTGCTACAAAACTGGATTTGACTGTCTTGAAACTGTAAGACAGTCAAAGCAAAAATTATGATGCTGACCTGTTAACATGTCTGTAGCATCTCAGACTAGCATCACCTAGGGGCTCTTTGGATTTCAAAGAGAAAATATATCTTTAACTTTTTCTCAGACGGCTTTGCTGTATTCATTTTAGCCTTCCTGTTAAGTGCTAAGATTTTGCTCCATTCTGTCTTTTTCACCCAGGATTAAACTGGCTCACCATGTTGTATAAATAGTTCTGAGTAACTTTTTGCATTTCTGTACTTCCTCACTTTAACATGTTCATGGTTCGTCTGTAAACGATGAGATGTTTTAGTTTCCAATCATCACTGATTAAGCTGAAAAATACCATTCTATTAACCGTCAAAATGCCTTTGTAAATCAAATTTTAATCTTTGAAATTCCTGTTAATTTTTAGTCCAGATGCAAAACACTGCTTCAGATTGACGAGAGTATCAACATTTGTTTTTATTATACTGAGCTTTCTTATTTTACCCACTCTCTGAGTGTCATATTGTGGTTTTACGCAAACAATGTCATTTACGGGCCTATCTGTTAAGGTAAAGTTGGACATGTTTCTTTTCAACCAATCAGATGAGTTGGTTTTTATCAGATCAAAAAGTTAATACCACCACTTTCATTATATCTTGAGTTTGGGATCGCTGATAGACCCTCCTTTGTCTTTTGTCTTTAGCTCGTGACAGCAACAAACACTGTGATTCTACCAGATCGCTTTTTCTCTTAACATCCTCTCTCAGTCTGTAGTATACGACTCCCCACACTTGGCTTGGCTGTCCTGTCCTGCTCAGCTGTGATTCCCTTTTCCCTTTCATGGACAGTGCCCTTCTTTCCCTCCCTTCTTGTTCTCTCTTTTCTGCTGCTGCATTCTTCAGACCTTTACTTTTCTCAATGGTCAAGGAGTGACCGATGCAGAGGAGAGTGGCCGAAAAGGCGACAGGACTGTCTGGGTGTATTTTACATCAATATTCTTGGACTATTTGGGTTTGTCCTTTTTCTTTGGTTTTCACTGCTTCCTCTGGTTCAGCACAGCCATTACTTATGGGCAAAGATGGCAGAGCATGAGCTCAGACTCAGAGGTAGGAACTTTTGACAGTTTCGGTGGCAGCCAGTTTTCTACACGTGAAATAGATGTGAATTGCAGATATTGGTGACCAAATGCATACTTGTGCATTTGCGAGTGATCAAAGCGCTTGCAAGCTTTTGAGTAGCAGAATGAAGTGGTTAATTGCAGTTGTTGCAAACATTTTAAAATGTTTGGATTTGCAGAATATTTAATAAAAAAAACTTTATGAATATTGTTAGATTAAAACTGTTTTTAAAAAGGAAAGTCTTTAAGCTGCCATGTAAGTTAATACTTCAATGACAGTTTGTTTCATTTGCTTCTTTAAAGACATAAAACATAATTAAAACCTGAGGTTTTTAATTGCTATGAGTCAATTAATCTACTCCATCAGCACTTTCTAGTTAGTCTCTAGGGACACAACTTTTCATTGTGTTGTAGGCAGCGCTGAATTTGAGGCTTTCTATTTTCAGTCACAGCTAATAACAGCATTTCACACACCTACAAGGACCACAGGGATACGTGTTAATCTCTCCGGACGTTCAGTGTGTTTTCCCTACAAATTCCTGGATCACCGTGAGGGAAGAGTGTCAACAAGGCTGCGCTGACTTGGGCATGCTTAGACAAGTGACCACTGAAGGGAGGAGGAAGGCATGCATGGGAAATTATAGGAATTCTGTGCATTCCAAACCTACTAGAATAAGAATAATCCATATATCAGACAACGCTCTTAAAATATGTTGGAGTTGTTAAAAAATTTACTAATTGTACTTATGCACTTAATGCTTATATGTGCGGAGTTTATTTGTTAGAATGTATTTGCTTTAGATTGTCTTTGACATTATGTGTTTTGCTCATTGCTCATGAAACTTTCAAGAGCATTTAACATCACACCACAATACTAGAAAATGTGTAAATAATTCATGTTTGACATTTCAGCAGTTTTTCAAAGCAGAATCAGCATTGAATAAGGAGTGGTGATGTGTTGTTTGGAACTCCAGAATACTCCAATATTAATCTAAACAGATTGTTTTGGCCTCAGAAAAGGCTTTTCTAAAGATAATGCACTAAATAGAAGAGTATCAGTCTATTTGTTTCAGAAAAATACAAGTTGAGCAATCTCACTTTCCCCAACAACTCACTAACTACGGTAATTCAGAAAAGATGTTTGTATACTTAGTCTAAGAGGGTGGATTTCACTTTATAAATCAAAAAGAATGTTGATCTATAATGATCAATAATCTCTTGCCGCTAGATGATTGTATTTTGTGCACCTGTAATTTAGCTTACCTTTCATCCACCATACAATTTTGATTTATTTTTTGGATCTGTTTCAAAAAATAAACATAATTGTGAAGAAAAAAAAAGAAAAACAAGTGAGGAAGAATTCTCTAACATTAATGTTATATCATTAATGCTATATCAAGATGAAGTTCACCAAGCTTTTTGTGCTCGCATGCCTCCAGTGACGTCACATAAAACTCATGGCAACTGAGCACCGTTCTCGTCACTACATCTGCTCTGTGTTTTATTCAGAACAGATGTAGTGACGATTTTTGTTTTGATAGAATTGGTAGTTTAGTCATTACTATCAAACAAATCATGCACAGAAAACTGAGACTTTTGACTGCTTCCATTCACCATCAGTGGTTGTTTTCCATAACCACTCAATGGCTTAAACTAATTTTCTGGTGACAGAGATTGTAAGTTTAATTCTGACTCACACAAGTCCCTGTCAGGGTAGCAACTGTACGCTGGGTAGAACCAGAGCCAAAAAATACATTTACTAAATTATTGTCTGACTTTACGTTTTCTGGATTATAGTTTTTGTCAAATACAGATACCTTACAAACACTACTTCCTTCTCAAGTGGCCATCATTGTGCACTTTGATGTTGGTATTTTGCACATGATATTTTCACTCTTTGGAAAATCATGGCTGCCTTGTATGTTTTTTTTTCTTTTTCTGATATCTTGTTTTACATATTTCCCCATGTTTGGTGTGAAAGTAAATAAGTTACTGTGAGCCAAAATACAGCTGAAGAGGATATCAACTTCAGTTGCTGAATGAGAAATGAAAGTGCACAGAAAGTGTTTTGTTTTCTAACTTTCAACATTTCCTTTCATCTGCCCATCTGTTTTTAACATGATTGTCTACTTGGGCCCAGTCAGTGGATGCATATATATCTGTATTTTTCACACTATATCTTGATAAGAATAAACAAAAATTGTTTGATTAATCAGATAAAAATTCAAGCTAGTAATTTGTGTATCAAACTTTCAAATATTCCTTTTTGTTCATGTAATGAGGTTTCATGTTTACTTTGTGAGTAGGTAAACTCACAAAGTAAGTTGTGAGTTACCATGATAAACCATCAGAAAACCCTGATGGTTTATTTGATTTCTTTTCTTTTTTTTTTTTACCTCAGTGCACCCACTTCTCCGTGGTTTGTAGTCACAAGTTTTCCACCTGTCGAAAGGAGTAAAAATTTTGTTTTTTTATAACTGCGTGTTCTCAGTTGGTAGCTTTAAGAAAAACATTTAAAGCTTTTCTTTCTCTTTTGTTTTGCTGTCATATTTTGACCCCCTGGTTTGGAAGTGAAAAGTCTGAAATGTTAAATCATGCATTTGTTTACTTGGTGTGAAAAGTGAACGGTTTTAACTTGGAGGTGCTGATTCTGACTTTTTGTACAGTACATTGAGAACAAACTTGAACTCCGAATCCCCTTCATAATATAATCCATTCTTAATCCATACTGGGTTTTGCCTCTTATTGCTGTGTTAAATATGCAAAGTTCAGATCACCAAAACTTGATGTGTTTGCATAAGTCAGTTATCTGAATGCTGATGGAACGCAGAGGTTGAATATTTGATCTGCGGCTCTTGCCTCACTTTGCTTGTGCAATCTGTTTATTTCTCCTCACTGGGCAGATATTATATCTCTATCATATGACCAAGTGGCCTATAAAGGTTGTGTTTTATTTCCCAGAGAAAGTTGGAGAACTCTGTTAACGTGTTGGTGGTAGCCCACAACTCGACAGCACAAAAGACTGAATTTAAAGGGACAATGTGAAAATCTTTAAATGGATCATCTGAATAGAAAGGGACACAGCTTAACTGATTTCCTCTGTAAAAATTAACATGCATGAAAAGGAGGGTTTTATCTGCAAAAGAGTTTGCATTTTGTTGCAGCCATTACTTCTGTTTGCATGTAGCACACATTAATGTAAACCATCAGAAGATTTAAATGTAATGATTTAGTTTATTACATGTATAACATCTTCTAAGTCAGAAGAACACAAAAGTCAATCTTCATGAGTCATCTTCATTGAATAAATTTTTATGTGTCTTTAAACTGACATGAATATCATGTGTGGAAAAAGCATAGTAAATGTGCAGACCTTTCAGAGTGAATGTTTTAGCAATAGATTATAAGTGCTCTCCTGTCTTTTAAGAAGAATTGAATCATCTATAATGATAAAACTTAAATGTACATTACCTCAGTCTTATGCTGTTGTGACTGTGACAGTACTCTCCAATGCAGTTTGTGTGTTTTACATAATAAGACCCATTAAATATAGCCTTGAGGTATGTCTTCTGTCCCTAACTTGCTTGGGATTTTCCTAAGAATATGTTCTGTAATTTTGTTATTTAAGCTTCTATAGTTGAAACTTTTATAGCTGATTCAGCTTCACATGTTCCCTCCAATTATGTAAAGGGATGTACCGTGTCCTTGCTTATTAGTGTGTTAATATTGTTCTATGAGTATTGCAACTGTGCACAGACTCCAGTTTGTGAAGGGGATAAATTACATGACTATTTTTTTTTTGTTCATCCAAACACACACACACAACCTTGGCACTACTTTGATCTGCAGTTGGACATTCCTGTGCCCTGGTGAGAAGGTGAAGTAGACAGATTGAGGGGGCGCTGTTCATGAATCATGTTTATTGTCTTGCCAAGATAGGAAGGTACAGAGCCAAGGAGATCTGAGTCTGCAGGGACCCACTCTGCAGAAACCTCAGAGGCTTGATTGTGGTGCTGAAAAAACTTTAAGGATGAGAGGCCCTATATGGAGCCTCCAGAAAAGGAGGATTTATATTGTCTTGGCAACATACCTGAAGAAAACCTGTCACATTTATTCTACTTTGTATGTGTAATTTTTTTCTTCATTATTTTTCCTCACTATTTTAAGAAGAGGCAAATTTATGAGGTTGTTGTGACCCATTTCTAATGTTTGTAAAGTTATATGAACAGCATTCAAAATAAGTTTTCACAAAAAAAACAGTTTTACTGTTGCTTTATCCTTTTGAAAGATTAAAAGGATAAAACACACTTGGTGTACTCTATTGGGTCTCCTTGTTTTCAGCTTAATGGGTTTCTCTCTCTGAACCTGAAGGAACTGCTAAGGTGTCTTAAAATGCTTCTTTCTTAAGACCTTTTTGCATATATGTGCTTTTTCTGGCTACCTTTTTAGACACATACAAATGGCTAACTTTGAGTCTTCCTCCCTCAGTTCGTACTTTCTAACAGAAAATGTTGTTGGTGTCTTTTGGTAGTATCCAGCTTTGGAACATTCACAGAGTGGAAAAAAGCTTTCTTATTTTTGTTGTTGTAGCTGACTTCTGGTCCTCAGTCAGAATAACTTGGAGTGATTTACCATCAGGTGGATAACACCTGATGGTAAATCAGGTTACCATCAGGTGGATAACACCTGATGGTAAGCTGAATAAATTTTTCTTGTGAATGTCATTTGTCTTTAAATTTCCATGGGAATCATGTTTGCTCTGTTGGAAAAAGTATTGTAAATATCCAGACTGTTTGGAGTGAATGTTTTGGCTATAAATTATAAGTAAGCATTTTTCAAAATGATCTTATCTGATCATATTTCTTCTTCAGCTTATCAAGCTGAAAAGTGTCCTATTCTGTTCACCATCCAATCTTTAGAGAATTTGTCAAGCTTATGCTTACAAATTCTCCCTTTATTCTTGTTTTCTATCCTTTTTTTTCCACCATAGTTTTGCTTGCATCAGTTACAGCAACCCAAACAATATCACCAAAGCTATAATCTATCTGTAACATCAATACTTTTTGTTTTGCAAATACATAATTTTTAGGTTTTATTGTTTATCTCTCAGAACTACTTTAAAAGACGGATTACAAAACTAGACAACCTGCAGACATTTTGTAACTCCTGTTTTTTTTTTCCACCTCTCTGGTTGTTCTGCTTATTGTCCCTGACATCCCTCGAGATATGGATGTAGATTTGTGGTGATACAACTTTCTCAGTATCATGGAGGTAAAGCTGTCTCCATTGGAAAAGTCGGAAGCCATCTGGAACCTGACAAAATAAATCTCTTTCCATTTCCTCACTTTGTCACCCATCCTTCTCTGGCCTCTCCATCCGTTACATTCTTGTTTTTATATCCGTTTCACCGAGCCGGCGACCGCAAACACACTTTAAACACTCCAAACAAAGGAAGTGGTCACTGTGAGCACTGATGAGTTTGACCTTTAAACCTTTTTTCCATTCATCCTGATCTACAAACCTCTAGGCAAAGTGTTTTCCTAAATTTTTGGCGTCGTGGTAAATCTTTCTAGAAAGCCTCAGAAAACATAACCTCCCATTGCTGTGTTAAAGAATTGTACAGCAATGTGGCACTGATTGCTACTTCTGCAGCTGATACTTTGTAAAACTTATTTGGCCAACAGTTGTGTAACATTACCCAAGGTTGGAGCTAGGCATGTGCAAAAAGAGTTTTATTAAAGGGTTAAAGCAATTCACAAAGAGTGAAGCCTGCAGCAAAATTTGTTTTTTTCTAGTCACTAATTTTACCATAAATGTCACGTTAATTCGTGAAATCTGAAAGCAAACAAAAAACCCAAACAAGCCATCTTGAATATTTGCAAACATCCAGCATTGTTTGCAGCAGCTTGTGGCATCTGCCAGAAGTAGATTACTCCTCACTCACTCACTGACAGTTAAGCCTGTCACGATGAGCAGTTATTCGATTAATTGCATGACAAATTAAAATGAACTTGACAATTTCCATTTATATTTTTTTGAAAGGCATTTTTTTTTTTTTTTTTTTTTTACAGAGACATAATCTATTTTATTTATGGTTTCAGTTGTTTGTGGTTTTTCTTTTTATGTATTATTTCTGCTTTTGTGTTTTATTTTGGATGTTTAAAATATCTTCCAATTTCAGAGGGGGGTGTTCTTTACAAAGTTAAAGTTTATTGGACTTTCAGAGGACAAACTTGAATTATTATGCCATTACCAGTATATTTATTGAAAATGGTCTCAAAACAACAATATCATATATTTTAATTTCTGGAACAAATTATTGTTAAGCAAAATTAGTAATTGTCATGCATACTTAAACTTGAATAAATGGAAAATTTAATTTTTTTTTATCTTATAAAAGAGCAACGCTTCTCTTTGCCTGCAGTGCAAGATGGCTGCCACAGAGAGAGAGCATCTTCTCATGTTATTTGGCCTGAATGACTTCAATGTAGCAATAAAACTTATTCCATCCTAGTAAACTATTGCACAATCGAGTGTTTGAACTTAAGACTATCAAGAACCACTGTAAAATATTTTAAGATTATTATTTTTGTGTATTGTACACATCTCTACCTGGGGTGTTCGAGTAATGACAAATGATTTTGTTTTTTATACTCTTTAGGTGTACTATTGAAACACATGAGAAATATAATTAACTTGGTGTCTTTGACACTTAATTGACTTTTCTGTGGGGTATCCAAGCTGCTCTGATCCATTACACGAACCAGCCATCGCTCAGTCACATCAAAGCAGCTGACCCTGATCCTGAAACACAATGAGGCCTTATTGGAGAGCCACATCTCAGAATAAAGGAGGAGCAGTGAAGGAGGGAGTTGAGTGGGAAGAGAATGTAAAATATGTGTACAGTCTGACTGTTGGAACAATATAAATGGGTAAGGGTGTGTGCACACGAACAAGTAGGTTTGATGTGTCAGGCTTACGTCTGAGGTTGTGGACGATTTGACATTTTAGGGTACATAATCAAAATGTTCTTTTTCTAGCTTAATTGGGTTCCTGTAATTTTCTGATGTTTGTGCCACATTGATTTGGATGCTTTTAAGCCATTAATTGCCTCCAGTTACAATTATCACTCACCAATGTGTTGGTACAAGAGGGTGAGGTTGACCTGAAGTGAAGTTGGCTTTAAAAATAAATGTGTAGAGTTAAAAAAAAAAACTGCCTCTCACAAGACTGTGGAGACTAACTGTCCTATAACTTTCTCTACAGATGAGCATGACGCTGTACAGAAGAAAACATTCACCAAATGGATAAATGCACAGTTCTCCAAGGTACGTGAAGCACTGGATAAAATAAAGATTTTTGTTGCTTCTCTTAAAACACAATAGATAACGCACCTGCTTTCTTCAAACAGAGAAAAACTCTCAACCTCAGTGCTGTGACTATGCTCTGATTATTTTAGTTTTTAAATCCGAACATTTGTCCTCTATAATCTCTGCAGTGCAGCTCTGCAATTCGCAAACAACTAGACTAAATAATTAAATGTTTACAACAACTTTGTTATAGGTGATGAGGAATAAACACAATTTTTTCCTGGTGGATGCCACAGCTCACTAGTGTGCCTACCAACAATTTTCATTTGCTTTTTATATATTTGCTGTCCAACTTAGATTTTAGCACGGTTATAAGTAGAATGGATCCACCCTGACTTGCTAGATTTTTATCACTGACACTTGAAGCTCTGGGTCAAATTGCTCTATTTCTTCCAGTTAACAAGCCATTTTCTGAATGATAGTGTTTCAGTTTGTTTTACTTGATACTTGGGTATTTTTGCGAAATTATGCAAATAAGTAAGCGTAGAAATGATTACATCTAATGTAAGATCTTATCAATATTTTCTGTAGGTTTAAACACTTGTCTATTATGAAACAAAATAGATAAGAGTCTTGACAAACTAGAAGTATTTCCTGCTGGAAAATGTTTTTTCTGTCTCAAGGTCACATATAGATCATAGTTTTTAGTAGCCTCTTTTTTTTGCTTTCATTTTAATTCATATTCAGCCCAAAACTAATTAATTTGTTCCTTTTGTTTTGTTTTTTCAGACAGGAAAGACCCCCATCAAAGATTTGTTTTCAGACCTGAGAGATGGAAAAAAGCTACTGGACCTGTTGGAGGGTCTCACAGAAACTGTCCTGGTAGGTTTGTCCACTTATATTTACATTTTTAAATATGTTAAGAAATAGTGAAATATTTCCTAACATCTGCTGTTTTTTATTTAAAGAATCTTTTTTGTTTAGGTTAGTAGTTTTCATCCTATCCATTGTACAGGTGTTGGCCTATACAATCAAATAACTCATTCATTTAAATGGGTAATTTTCAGTCTTCAGTACTCAATGAGGAAGTAACGCATTCCATTGAATCAGGTGTGCAGTGAAACATTTGAAGAACAGTGGCTCCTTTATATGCTGTTATGCTTTATGCAGTGTTTTTGTGGTTACATTGCGAATTTAAGAATGAGATCAGTTTTGTTCACAACAATCACGATTTCAGTCTACATTTAATTTTTCCAAAAAAAAAAACGTTTATTTCTTGGTTATATTTTAATTTATTGTATGTCACATTGTGTTATTCAGCAGTAAATTAAAATTGATATAAAATAGATATTAGTGATTAAAAGAACAGATAATGCATTCATTATCCTTCTGAAACTAAAAAATATGATTATTTTTATTCTATCCCTCCTCCATCCGTCTTTGATTCCTTCAGCAGAGTATCATGTTTCTTGCACCTGCAGTCATGTTTAGTGCCAGCTGTCTTTTTGCCATATGTGATGGCACATCGATATCCACTCTGTCTCTCTGATACTGGAATCCTAATGCTATAATTGGGTGCTAATGAGTGGTGGAGGAATGCAAAGACTTAAAAGGGATTTGCAGTTGGCTGCTGTTCATCCAGCCATTCTTTCCATAAGTTGGCCCATGGACAATGCTGATAGGATAATGGGTGTGATGAATGTGCGGTGTAACACGCTACGCTGAGTGATGACATAGTTTTCCTCCTTGTAGCATTTCACTTCCTGTTATTTATTCTGTTCCTGAAAGGACTTGTTTATTTAAAGTGGAAGAATGTTAGTGAATTTTTCCCCCTCCTGAAACCAGCATGAAAAGTTTAATGAACTTCAAAAATAAACAAGAGTAGGAAATGTTTGTTGTCCGTATTCGTTTGATTCCTGTTCCTTCATTATGGGTGGTGAGCGGTGAATCAGCTTTTGGCTCATTTCAGCTGCATTTCCTCTTTCTCAGACCAAAGAGCGAGGTTCCACCAGGGTGCACTCCCTCAACAATGTCAACAAAGTGCTGCAGGTTCTGCATCAAAATAATGTGAGTTCTTGGTTTTTCTGTTTTTCACAGACACCTTTTATCATCACTGAAACATTTAGATATGCTTTCTTTAATCATGTAAAAAAAAAGCAAAAGATTTGGCAAAGTTTCTTAGAAGGAAATTATATTTAGAAAGAGGAAATTATGAACTTTATTTTTTAGAAAATATTGGATCTTTAATCCAGATTCATTTTTCCATGTATTAAAAAAAAAAAAGTTCATCCAATAAATTCTTTTCTTGACAATGATTTAAATTGTTTTAAATCTCTTTGCTGAGTGACGTTTTTCTTTGTTAGCCAGTAAAGCCTCTGCACCCCATCAATCATTCCTTTAATGTCTCTCCTTGTTTTTATAATATTTCACCTAAACAGTAGGAACCAAGTGGAAGGGCAATCTCATAGTGAGCAGTTGAGTCTGGAGGTTTAGCATCCTGCTGGGTTTTCTCTTGCAACTGCCAAAGAAACTGTTAGCTGGTCACAAGTTTCCCTGAGGAAATGTTTTTGTGCAACAATATCCAAAATCTAAAGTGGATTCATGTTGTTTTTATGTTTTAAATCATTAACTATGCAAGACTTTATTTGCAATCCCAATGAAACCTATAAAAGGTCTTAAAATATGTCTGCCTTGTGGCACAGTTGTTCATACCTTTCACAGTCATTTTAAAACAAATGCAATTAAAACATTTCTTAAATTTACACCTCAAAGATGATTAGGATATTTGTATTTATGTTTTTAACTAAATAAAACTAGATACTGTTATTAAATTTTAAACCTCAACATAGGACATCATCAACAACAAAACAAACAAGAAAAACACGTCTGATGTAGAGTATTGAACTTTTAGGGATTAATATATGGAAAAAATGCTATGTTCTTCCAGTGGAGGAAGTGGGTGCAAATAAACGTGTTCAGTACTGTGAACAGAAAATTCTTTCTGTGTAAACAAAATCCAGTTTAGTCTAATTAAGTCAGGATTTGGGTCAAAAGTCAGCTCTACATGTAAAAAAATCACTTCATAATTCAACCAGACACATTTGAAGTTCTGTTCCACTTGATGACTCTAAACTCAGACATATTTACATGTAAACTTAATACTCTTTGCCTCACCCCATATGATGAGGCCCACTTTGGAATTTGTACTGGTGTAATATAATGAAATTAAATTAAAATATACTGGTTAGACGTACTTAGCTATAACTGACCATACAGTTATTATAGTTTCTAGGAAACATTATTTAAGTAGATGTAGTTGCATTCCTAACTCAAAAAACATGATACATAATTTGATGTTGCGTTGAGTGTTACTGTGTAAAAGACACTCATTATCTCTTTCTTTTTGCAGGTTGATTTGGTAAACATCGGGGGGACTGATATTGTCGATGGAAACCACAAACTGACATTAGGCCTCATCTGGAGCATTATTCTTCACTGGCAGGTGAGTTCTTTCCACACTCGTGCTCCAAGCGTACACAGTCTCATTAGTGTTTGCTTTAATAACTCGCTGGCCACCAATGTTCCAGAGGGACCAGAAAAAAACGATGATGGAAACTCTATATCAAAGTGCACACATGCGTTCTTCCAAGTAAACATGCTAATCATTCAGTGCTTTGTCTGTTTGACTTGCTGAACATATAAACGGCTGCTTTTTCTCTGAGGTGGTTTCTATTGCTTTTTTTTAATTGTTCTTCTGTTTGTTTTAATACCACCGAAGGCAGTTTTGCTATTGAGCAATTTATTCTTGTGAATTTATTTTTACAATATTGATGATAGTCACATTACTTAGGATATACTGTTTTGACCGACAACAGAACAAGTTTAGTATGATTTAATCTCTTTTCAAATGGTGTATGTAATGTAGGGCATCAATTGTATGTGAAAATGTTTAGTTATTTTATTTTTGTTGAGTTCATAATATCTAAGTTGACCTTTGTTTCCATTTGCAGGTGAAAGACATCATGAAGGATGTCATGTCCAACCTGCAGCAGACCAACAGTGAGAAGATTTTGCTAAGTTGGGTACGACAATGCACGCGCTCATACTCTGAAGTCAACGTGCTGAATTTCACCACAAGCTGGAATGACGGACTGGCCCTGAATGCAATCCTCCATCATTTCAGGTGCGGCCTCTAAACACTCCTGTTATATAGACTATATTTTCAAAGGACATTTTTAAGCTTTATTAAAATGCCAGAAATGTAAAGTTTTGGTGGAAAGTACTGCAAAAGCTGCAGAAGGTCAGGGTGACAGGTCAGCATATATAGGGTGTGTGTGTGTGTGTGTGCTGCTCGACTGGTTCTGTTTAGGCTTGCTGTGTCACTGTTTGCTTACTCTCTGTGTGCTGTTGCATGTGAAAGAAAAAAGGGTTAAAGGGGGTCAGGGATGTTTTCCCCCTTATGTAATCCCTCGTCCTTAGTAATGGTGACACACACTGGCTTGGGCGCTGTGAGAACGACCAGTGTTGGTTTAGACCTGGGCCTAGGCTTTAGTTGGATCACTGAACACACATTCCTTACCCGCATCAGCCACCCATCCCCACCCCACTGCCTGCAATGGCCAGAAACCAGCCTTTTTTGTACACAGCATAAACTGTTGATAAAATGTAAAATTATAGTGATTGTTTCCATTTTCATTGTCACTGTTTATGCCCTGTTCTCTGACTGTATTACTGGTTTTCTGTCCATCTTCAGGCCCGAAGCGTTCAGCTGGGATCAGGTGGTCAAAATGAGCCCTGTGGAGAGACTCGACCACGCTTTCACCTTTGCTAAAAACCAGCTAGCTATAGAGAAGCTCCTGGATCCCGAAGGTACGGTTTTTATTTGTTGTGCCACATGTTTCCTAGCAAAAGTATTCATATTGTTTAATGTTTTTCAGATTTTGTTCCATTCCAACCACATATGTCTTTTATTGGGATATTATAACAGACACCAAAACAAATTAGCGTATAATTATATAGTGGAGGCAAAAATATTAATGGAAATATTTATTGCAAATTTGCGAGTCTGTGGGGGTTTGTAATTTCTTCATCTAAAGCTCTCATGTTGAGGTCTGGAAAGTCGCAAGATTGGCAAAAAATAAAATAAATCGGTTTATTAAATAAAGCATTACGAAATCCAGACTTTGCCATAAGTCATGCATGGAGGCCAGCCAACATGTGGAAGAAGATGCTCTCGACAGAAAGTCTAGATGCAGAATGCTACATGTTGAGAAAAGCTAACAATGCAAACCATTCTTTGTAGCACATGATGTTTCAGCAGTGCAATAGAAGCTGGACAAAGTTGATGGGAAGATTGATGAATATAAATGGAGTCTCAATCATTGAAAGAAACCCATTAAAGGCTGAAAAACGGTTTTCACAGTTTGTGTTTACATTCCAACTAAATGTTAAATCTTGTGGCTATACAAAGTTTATGGATACTTTTTCAAGTCTTTGTAAAAGACCCAGACTGAACTATTTTGTAGTCCCTGATGCATATTCTGTCATGATGAACACTGCTTTAAACTCCTGCCAGCTTCTAAATAAACTCAGTTTAATGCTTGAAGTTGTTTCAATCTGAATTGCTTCATTTCAGGTATAAATTACTTTGTATCGTGACTGTCCACACACATTTTTAAGTGGTTTAATGTGTTTCAACCTGTTTTTGTCCCTTTCAATATAAACTCCTCCTGTTACTTTTAACTACTATTCCTATCTGCCTACACTTTGGTTCTTCCTCATGCAATTTTCACCTCTTCATCTTCTTTTTCCAAACTCCTGCTTCCAATATTCACTTGGCATCTTGATCTTTCTGCCTCCTCATCTGTTTCTCTTTGCTCATTTCTCTCCCTCAGATGTGGCGGTGCAGTTACCAGATAAAAAGTCCATCATCATGTACGTTACCTCGCTGTTTGCCGTGCTTCCCAAAGATGTGAGCATGGAGGCTATCAGAGAGGTGGAGACACTGCCTCGCAAATACAAAGTGGAGGCTGAAAACTCAAATCCAGGACTCAGCACGCAGGTACAATATAAATGTTTTATTATACAGGAGGATAAGAGTTTTTCCATGTGGTTAATTCTGGGCTCTAATGCATCAAACTCCTGTTAGGAAACCAGCTGTATTTTGTCTCCCTATGTTGTCAGCATCAGTCACACCTCAGACAAATTCCAGACACACACATGACTTTAATATTCAGTCTATGCATTTATTTGCAAGAAAATGATTTTTGAATAGGCATGTGGCTGCTACAAGCATCAAGGTTCGCTGAGGTTATAAAAAGTTGTTTGCGTTTTTTGTCGTAATGTTTCTTGTAGTTGACAATGAAATCCTTTTATTGTGATGTTGTATTTTGCTATTTGAGCGATAGAGTCACAGCCAGCTGGCTGAAAGTTGGCACTTATATTTTTCTTCTCTTTTTTTAATAAAAGCAAGTTTTGTATGTTTCAGACTATTTCTTATTGAGAAAAACATAAATATGTAAAGGAAAGTAAAGGATTGCCACCACCACATTTGTTAAGGTAACACTTATTAAAACCACAGTTGACAAGCTGTGAGCTGACTGCAGGCTTTACAAGAGCAGATAACCAAATCCATTCCTTAACTTGTTATAAAGATCTGCATTGCAGGTCAAACAAGCACGTTTTCTGTTTGCTTGCTATTAGTAACATAAGAAAAAAATGCAGTGAAAGTCACACCAACATATTACAAATGTCAGTTATAAGCTTATTAATCAGTCTGCACAGAATTTTTCATTCAAAGAAAAGCGGTGATAGGGTCTGTTACACTCCTAAAAGATGATACACTGACGGTCACACTTGGTCGACTCTGAGGAAAATAAGGCTGAGAGCAAAAATAGAATCAGAGTTGCTTTACGGAGCCCTTCTGAACTTCTCACACAGAGACCACAGGTACATCTGTTTTCCACAAAAACTCAAGGTGTTCTTTTTTTGGATGAAACTTGTGATGGACGGAAAAAAACCCACAGCTGAAACACAGCTTTGCAAATAGAAGCAGATCTGATCCAAAAATGATTTTCTTTTAAATGGTCTAGAACAGAGGTCCCCAGAAAGTGGTGCAGAACAAGACTAAGTCTTTTTGGAAGGACACCCCAAATGATTGAACCAAACTTTGAATAACATTGAAATGTTAAAAAAAAACAAAAAGAAAACTCTTGCTAATCATTCTGTACAGAAGCACAAAACAGCTTTATCACATGGCAATGTTATTGTTTTTACAATAAACCTTGAATGTTTGTATAAAATACTGTCATGCTATTACAATTACAAGACGGTAATAAGTTATTACAATATAAATATTTATCATTTTAAATTTGAATAAATTAAAACATTTTTTTTTGCATAAATGATGTAGTTTAGTTTCCAAGGAGCTTCAACAACCCCTCTGTAGATCAGGTCAGACTCATTTTTCTTCCTGTTCAGCCCCATGTGTTTTAATTTCTCTCTGTGTACATATTATTGTCACAACACAGTCTAAGCTGCTAAATAAGAGCACAATCTATTCATGGTTCAATCCAATTATTAAATACAGGGTACAGTCTTATAAATCCTTATCCCTTTTCACCTCAAGCTGCTTGTTTTTAAGTGTCAAACCTGTTTTGGTTGTTGCATTACACTTGATGCAGAATCATTTTCACATATCACTGTCTGAATGATTCTCACAAAGCAAACCAAAACTGTAGTGTTTGGTGGAACCAAACTCACATTTTCTACTTCAGCTCCAATGCTTAGTTTACATGTTACATTAGTTTGAGGGCTATTAGGATTATTGTATTTTGTGTGCTTCTGGACAGAATGACTCACCCCCACCTTTAAGAACAAAAAGCAGCTGCCTCCGTTTTCTCCAGCTATGCTTGTGAAAAGCACAGCGGGCATGGGCAAATTGGGAGCAGAACCATGACTCACTCCTCTGACATTACCCAGCAGACCATTGCTGTACACTGGAAACATCGAGCTGTAAATGGGATGGAAGGAAATAGGGGGATGAATTGGGGAGAGTAGAGGCAGAGAGTAGAAATCAGCTTGCTTTGGTTTGTGACTGAATGCACTCTCCTGCTGATTCTTAAACTTGTAATCTGTGCACAACATTGCCTGACCTCCTAAAAATCTCCCAAAATATCTCTGGACAAGAGGGACTGCATTGGTTAACTTTTTTGCCCTTTTGAGCCAGCTGTTTTGACTTTATCCACAGCACAGCTTCTGGTCAGAAAACCCCCAAACCACCTCTTAGGTTTTTATTACCTGTGGGCAAATACTTAACACACCCTGGAATGGATTCTGGAAAAATCTTCTTGAATAATACTCCGATTTGTTCAAAATGAGATTTACTTTCCTGGGACATTTTTCCACCCATATGAAGTGATGTAACTGGCAGCGCATCTGACTGCTAGGAACTGGAAAGACCCATTTGTTTTATTTGCAGACATGTTGAGAGGCCCCAGCAATGATTTTTGGAGAGGGATTTGTTGTTGTTTATTCCTTAAGCACTTAAGGAATAAGTTAAGTGCTTTATTCCTTAAGCACTTAAGGAATAAACAAGTGCTATATTTGCATTATAAGCATGATAAGGATGTATAGTATTGCATTATATGATCCATAATCATAACTGTAGAATTTATGAGGGCAGCGACAGAGTTAAGGAAATCGTCTGGTGATAATAAAGCGCTTTTTTACATCCGTGCACATCTTTAAATAAAGCAATGGTTAAGATTCCTTCTTCGGTCCCTCCTTTGGTTGTATTTCTGTTTCTTACAACAGCGTCAGCACAATATGCTGTTGTTTTTTTATTCCAAAATTTCCAAAAGGCCACTGAATATTCTCAGCTCCTGACCTTTTTTCTGAGCTTACTGCTCAGGCCTCGCCACTGTGTAACTCCAGCCCCCAAAACAAAGGTCCATTTAACTTTTTGCTGTATTAGTCTCTACACACCCATAAAGATTTCTGTAATGTTTGACTTGGCATGCTGACTGCTGCTGCTGCTGAGGGTTTATCCTGTTCAGCTACAGACAGATTAGCAGAGTTCCTTTGACCTTCCCTTCAGGGAAAAAAAAGAAGAAAAACAATTGTAAACCAGTAATGCTTTCTCTGAATGGCTTGGAAAATACATAAACACCCTTTGATAATTTATAATTAGATAATTTTTTATTTTGCCTTTTAGAAGTGCAATTTGAACTAAAGCTTCTCCTAATTTTGTGTATGTGTCACACAACTCATTTTTAAACCCTTCTTTTGGATTCTCTCCTTGTGTTTCGTGCCAGATGGCCTTTTCATCCATGTCTTTGACTGTGCATTCACCCTCATCTTGGTTCCTGCTGGATACTTTGTTTTGAAGCACACGTTTAGTCCAGAAATGTAGACCAACCTTTTGCAGTGTTCCAGGGAGACCTCACAGCATCCCATAATAAGCTTGCAGTTTTTTGACCCAACAGAGAGGTCACTTTGTGTTCTCCAAGGCTACACCACCCCCTCTTACATGTCTGTTTCTATTTTAAATCTCTTCAGCTGATGTGCACAGATGCAACTAAAGTTAGAAATAATGAATGCAGGGTGTGCACTGTGTTTTATAGGCATTATATTTGAGAAGTATTGGTTTAATTTGGTTCTTTCCAAAAGTATTTATACCCCAGGAATCTTTTCACATTTTATTGTGTTACAACCACAAACCTAAATGTGTTTTATCCAGATTTTATGTGATCAACACAGAGAAGTCAAATGTGACATGGAAGAAAAAATGTCTGGTGATCATTTTTAGGATTAAAGGATGTCCCAGAAAGATCCTGAAAAACTCATCCATACATTTGTCTTTAGTCTCATTACTGCAACAGTGTTTTCACAGGTATGCCTACAAAGTCAGTCGGACAGCTGCAGCTGATTCAGAATGCTGCTGCTGACGTTCTTATTAAAACCAGGAAGATAGATCACATCAGACCAGTTCTAAAGTCCTTAAACTGGTTCTCTGTGGCTCAGAGACAGACTTTAAAATACTATTGTTAGTTTAGAATGGCTTAGCACCAAAATATATGTTATTGTTATGTCAACCTTCCAGACTACTCAAGTTTTCTGGTTCTGGTCTGCTGTTCATCCTCAGAACCAAACATGGAGAAGCAGCATTCAGTTTTACGCATCACTAATCTGGAAAAAACATACAAAAAACCCTGCAAAACAGCTAAAACACTGAATTACTTTAAATCAAGTATGGTGATTAAATGGTATTTGCCTGAATTAGCCTTAAATCAAGACTAAAACTCACCAGTTTAAAGTTTCCTTTGATTTGTAATAATTAACAATTAAAATTTGATAATTATTCTTGATGATTTTGATTATTAAGTTTGTTGCTTGTTTCATAAGTGGTTACTATTTTATGTTTTTATTATGTAAAGCACTTTGAACTGCCTTATTGCTGAAATGTGCTGTACAGATAAACTTGGTGTTTACAGCATAACACACCTAGAGGCTGAAATGTTTGTAGCTTCTTCACAAAATGGCACATATGTTTCCTGTGGTTGCACTGTCACAGTGTAAATAAGTTAAGGGGGGGAAAACTTTTATGAGATTATAATGTTACAAACTGGATGAGGACCTAACTGGAAGTCTATATTTCAGACTGTGGAGATGGAAGAGGCAGGCAGCAGCCCACGACCCGAGACCCCCAGCACCCTGACAGAGACAGAGGGGGAGATGGATGGCAGCCTGCTGGAAGTGGACCTCGACAGCTACCAGACAACTCTGGAGGAGGTTTTGACTTGGCTGCTGTCAGCTGAGGATGCACTGCATATTCAGGATGAGGTGTCGGACGATGTGGAAGAAGTTAAAGACCAGTTCCACACACATGAGGTAAGACAACTCGGATGGACTCAAACATTGTAATTTAGCTTCTTGTGTCTTTGTCAGGAAAAGCAAACATGTCTTCAAACTGTAGAAAAACAGAGCATGCTCTTTGAGGTTACACTTTAGAATAAGGTGCTCTGCTGAATTATAGAAGTTGAAAGATTTGTGATATAGATTTGTGTATATAATATGCAGTGCACATCATGCTTGACGCACCCACTGGCTGTTTTGTTGATATCTGTCACTCTTGACTGCGACTTCCAACATTATCTGCCAGACTGATACCTCCTAACCAGCAATACATGCTCTGTACTTGTTGGGAATGCCAGGAATTTTACTGAGTGCCATGGAGCACAACTCTCCATAGGCTCCCGGCCCAGAGCTGCCTGGCTGGCTGACTTGCTTGCTTGCTTGACATGGGGGCCATATTTGCAAAGTTTGTGTCTGAGCATGTGTGTGAAGGGGCTTTGAATGGATTCCCTTGGCTGAAATGCGACTGTTTGTGAAGCTGAATGCCTGGAATCCAGGTCAAAGCAGAAAGCTGGTTGGGAGACACAGAGCAATGAGATCTAAAGCCTCTTTAACAGCCAGGCTTATCAAGTGGCTTAAAACGAATTCTGCTTGTTTCGGTTTTGTTTTTACACACTATCCACTAGCAGAGACTAAACAATAATTAAAGTTCTCAGAAATGAGGCGAAAATGTATCATTCAAAAAGAAATCTTACAGAAATGGGTTTGAAGTAAAGTCACTAGTTTAGCCTGCTTTCTCCGAGCTTTGACGTAGTTTAAGTTTAGATTTCAGTTTAGCATATCTTTGATGATGGAACATCTTATGTTCAGGTTTCACCCATCTCAGTGCTGAATTGATTTGAATTTGAGGAATTGGGAAGTTGTCTTTTGACTTTATTTTCTTTCCACTTTATTCAATGCAAAATTACAACTGACAGCAAAACACCATGATTCTGCTGCCACCGTGCTTGACAGTTTACAGGAGGAAGTTGAAAACTTAACCTTCACTCTGTCAAATAAGTATCCTCTTTGTTCATGGAGATTGAAACCTTGCTTAATGGACAGCGATAATGGTTTGTTGTCAGGTGGCGTTCGTGGTCAAACGAATTTGGTTTAATTTGAATATGACAGAGTGAGTCAAATGGTTGAAGCTTATTTTGAAATGAATAGGTCAGCTTCCTGTCATGTCAACTACACTGAAATTTTATGGACTGTGCTGTAAAAATGCTTGTGTGAGGAAGCAAAATGTTTACAGGCACTGTACTATTTTTGCTAAATGAGCGATCAACTATTTTGGTATAACTATGCCAGAAGGTTGATAAAAGCTTTTAAAAGCATGTGATTTGGGTGAAAGTTAGAAAGGGGACATGTCGCAAAAATATTGGAGTTTGAGAGTGGATGTGAGTGCATCTGAGTTTGTATGTCTAATTTTGATAACATGTACACATTTCGAGGTAAATTCACTTGTTTCATTCATGCAAGTCATTGTCAAGTTTTTCCCTCATGGAAAAAGAACTATTCAAATAAATAATTAGAACCTCCAAATTACAAACAATTCATGGCCATCATGAGAGTATACTAACCTCTGTCCAGTAATGTACTACAACAATGTCCCCCATCTTTGCATGCAGGGGTTTATGATGGAGCTAACAGCACATCAGAGCAGCGTGGGCAATGTGCTGCAAGCAGGAAACCAACTGATTGTTCAGGGCAACCTAACAGACGAGGAAGAAGAGGAAATTCGAGAGCAGATGACTCTCCTCAACTCTCGCTGGGAGAGTCTCCGAGTGGCCAGCATGGACCGCCAGGCCAGGTTGGAACATCTACATACTAAAGCTGCAAAACATGGTCAATCTCAGTTGTTTAAGTCATTTGCAATTGTTTTACATGACATAATCCTAATTTGACTGATGGAAGTGACTTCACTCATTGTTGCTTTTGAGTTGAAGGTTTCAGTGTTTATAAAGATAGAAAACATCCTTGTTTACACTGACTCTTAATACAGTTTAGACTAATACGCAATAGAAGTTGAAGCTTAATGTACAGAAAATCATGTCTAGCCTTTCTGTCCTGAACTTTTTGCGTTCTTGTTTTCAGACTCCATGAGGTTCTGATGGAGCTGCAGCAGCAGCAGCTACAGCAGCTCTCTGATTGGCTGACACTCACAGAGGAGCGAATCAAAAAGATGGAGACAGAACCAGCAGCCAAGAACATGGATGTTTACAAGGAAAACATAGAAAAACATAAAGTAAATAAATATTAAACTTACGTTAATTAAAATATCTCCTTTTTGCTTGTTGTTCCAATCTTACTGAACATCTTTGTGATGCTTTATCTCTAAATACACCTCTCCTCCAATCACTTGGCAAAGTGATTGACGAGTCGATCTACTTTTAGCTATGAAGCTGAATGACTTTTCTGTCATCTTCATTTACAGTTAATCACTTCACTAACTCAGTTTTGAATTTCTTGATCAGGAACTTCAGAATGACTTGGAGGCGGAGCAGGTAAAGGTCAACTCTCTTACACACATGGTGGTCGTGGTGGATGAGAACAGTGGTGAGAGTGCCACTGCTGTCCTGGAGGAACAATTACAAGTGAGATACCATGCTTTACATTTGTGAGATAATCTGCAGAATAATATAATGTACTTATCTTTATGTACAAAGATGATAAGGCATGTGTTTTTGTATTTTGCTTAATTTCTGCAAATGTCAGAAGTAGCTTCAAGCTGATTTGGACTTTATTTAAGCAGAATATATTTATTTTTGTTCTTTTCAGTCTTTGGGTGAGCGCTGGGCAGCTGTCTGCCGCTGGACAGAAGAAAGGTGGCATAAGCTGCAAGAAGTTTTCTTAGTTTGGCAACAGCTTTTATCAGATCAGGTATGCAATATTTTCCTTTATACTGCTCAGTCATCTTTGCTTTTATTTAAATGGTTCATTATAACAACTTCTTGGAGAAGGAAAAAAACTGATTCACATCATAATGAGCTACACAATAAGTATTTCTGCTTGTATTTTAAGAATCTGTTTGACTTTGAGACAATAACAATAAATTTAAGTTGATGAATTTACTCTTTTAAAGTTGATTGATTTCCAATATTCTGGCAAACTGAATTATGTACATTTTGGTTGCTTTAAAAAAAACCCTGTAATAATAATTTTCCAATGCTACCTTTGTAAATTAAATGATTTCCTTTTCTTTTTCACAGAGTTTGATTAGAGAATGGTTGGCAGAAAAAGAAGAGGCTTTAAATCAAGTCCAAACCTCCAACTTCAGAGATCCCAGTGAAATGAACGCTAATGTGCGACAACTGACGGTATGTAGAGAAAACTAATTATTTTTTATGCATCTGGCACTTTGCTCTCAAATGTAATTCAATATGCTGCATTTCCAAAATTCCTATCATCATGTACAAAATTAGGACAAACCAAATTTTCAGTTGCCTGCTAAAAAAAAAAAAAAAAAAAAAAAAATCCCATATTGATGCATCTTGAAGCCAAGATGCAAGGTTTTTTTTTCTCCTCCTGCTGTCTGCTCTCAGGGTGAATTTCTTTGAATTTTTTTCAAGACCTCCCTTGAACGTTCCCCACTTATAGACAGATTTTTACATAGTTTTGAAACCTCTTTAAATCTTACTCATCTCATACTTTCTTTTTGAAAAGCCTCGGATTTTATTTAACTTCACCATGGTGACCAATTTTACCTAAGTAGCCCACCTAAATATATGTTAGGTGGGCCTTGTAAATGGCTTTAAAAAGCCAAGTTATGATGTTTCCATCACGTCATTCTGATGTGATGCACCTGTGTGTAATTTCATCTATTCTAAGCGAGAACACATTTGGGTTGTCCTAATTTATTTTCTTTACCAGAAACTCCTTTGTCTTTACAACATTTTACACAGATTTAAGATCTTTTTTTTTTTTTTTAATATTGCCCAAACTGATATAAAATCCATATTAGGACTCATGTGCTGTTCGAATTTATTCACATCTGTAAATAATAGATTGAACTTTTTACATTCTCAAGAAATCCTGGAGTTAAGCTTTACTTTTATTGTTTTAGATTTTAAAGGAGGACATGGAGAAAAAGAGGAGGACTCTGGACAAGCTGTCGGATGCAGGTCAGGATGTGATGCAGCTGCTTCAGAGTGCCGAAGCAGGAGCCAAGATTGAGGCCGATACAGAGGAGCTGACTCACAGATGGGACAACCTTGTTCAGAAACTGGAGGACTGCTCCTTCCAGGTGTGCACTTGGAAATATTTTTGTCATGATGCTAACATGAACATAAAAAGCTACTACTCAAATCTGGATGTTCATTATAAGTTTGAAGAAGCTTCAGTAATAAAAACAAAATTGTGGAGGTACCATTAAACTTCTTTAGGTATTTTGCTTTTGGTTTTTTAGTAACTAACATGCAGAGATGGTTTTCTGTGGCTCTTTCTGTTTGATACTTAAAGGTAATGGAAGCTGTAACAGAATCTGGAATGAGTCAGATGGAGGAAAAAGTGATGGAGGCAGCAGCTTCTCCTGCTGTTGACCAGGAGTTGGCCCAACCTGCTCCTGCTAAAAAACGACTGGTGGAGACAGATGCAGAAATCAGACGAATGTAAGAACTTGAAATACAGCCTGCCGCTTCATTGATGAAAATTAAATTACAAACAGACCTGCAAACATAAATGTATTTTATCTTATAAAATACATTCATATTTCATACAGGTGTGAAAATAAGCTCTCTGACTTAACAAGCTGGATTCAAACGTGGAAGATGTCCGCTCAGTCGCTGTGCTCCACGCCTCCTGAAACCACAGTTGATGCCCCAGACCTGCAGGAAAAACTAAATGTGAGAATTTTAACTTGAATGAATGAACTATGGTCATTTTTATTTTAAATTGGCACCTTAATGACTATATCAATGATGTTTAACTACGACTTTAGGAGCTGGAATTGCAACTGAAGGCAAAGGAAAGCACAGTTAGGGAAGCAATCAAAGAAGGACGCAACCTGATGGAACAATTAGAGAGAGGTAAGAAAAGGATTTTTTTTCCTGACAGACAATAAATCCCCTAACAATCCATTTAAATGTGTGCCAAGATTTCAGCTTGGGCATGGACTTGCAAAAATATCCATCCCCTTTTTGTCTTTTTACATTTTCTGCCTTTAAAACAATTTTTGATTAATAGATGAAAAGACCAAATACATATGTCAGTTATGAAATAAAATTGCAATAAAATATATTAAAGTTTGTACTTGTGTGGTGGTAAATTGCTAAAAAAGATCAAGTTGTATGTAAACTTTTGCAACACAATAATCTTTTTGTTTGGCAATCCCAATTTAAAGATATTTCCTTTTCCCCTTTAATTGGGCACTTGTAATTTTTTTTAAATAACTTTTATGTTGATGTGTGATGTTTTCTGTGATCTTGTTTTATTTAGTAGTAAATGTCAACAGTGTGAATATATTTGTGTATTTCGTGGCTAAAGTAATAAAATATCTTAGCCTACAGGCATGCTGATTTCATATAACTATTCAGTGAAACTCTAGACTTTATATGACTGCTTTGTCCTGGCAGAAGTGAAGCGGCAGGAATCCTTTGACGAAGTTTCTTCCAAGAAACGAGTTTATTCCAACAACAATTTTTTTCCAGCACCTTTCTTATTCTTTTCAGTTTCCTACGAACTGTTTTTAACATTCACAACCTAACTACGATACTTTTTAAATGAAATTATAAAACCTTCTGTAGACGGTATGTTTAATTATTGGAGTTTTTATGTGAGACGTTGCTGATTTGTTTCTTTCTGCAGAGGGAGCAGGTGTGGACTCGGTGAGGGAAAACATAGACCTGATTCAGACCGAGTGGGATGTCTGTGCCAGGGAGCTCCAGGCCGCCCGCGACCGGGTTCACACTCGGACCCGGATCAGACAAGTTTCCTCGGAGCTTGCTGACCTTGACCAGATGTTGCAGAAACAAGACCAGTGGCTGGCTACATCTTCACTCGTAAAAAGCAACAACGAGGTTGAGCTGAGAAACCTGAGTGGAGAATGTAAGGTGAGGTTTACCACATGAGTCCTACTTAATCTACTTTCCTAAATTAAGTTTTTGTCCTCAGTTTAACATCTCCTATTGTGTTCCCAGTCCCACCTTGCTCAGGTCACTGCCTTAGGTCCACGAATCGAACAACTGTCTTCGGAGGCAGGAACGTTTGGAACGGTGCCGTCTCTAAAAGACAACATGGTTGTGGTTTCTGCACATCATTCCTCCACACTGCAGCAGCTGCAGAACAGAGAACAAGAAGTGAATAAAGGTAAATATGCTTGGTTATGTGCAATTATTTAAAAAAATATTCACACTCTTTAGCTTTTTCAATTATTAGATTAATAAAAGATTATACATGGTTTTCAAGTATTTTTAAACTTTACAAATTGTGGTTTTCATTTGTATTTGACTTTCTTTACTGTGATGCACCGTAATTAAATTTGGGTTTGTGAAAACCTCAGAGGTTTGTTAGAAAACATTATTGAACAAACATAATCATGAAAACCAAAAGAAATATGCTAGTAACACACGGACTTTAAACATTCCAGCATTCTGTTCAACTTATTTTCTGAAAATGGAAAATGTATAAATGGAAATGTACCATTGTGGATTTTTTTGTCAGATGAGGCAAAAATGTAACTTTTTTTAAAAACTGGAGTGATGTTCACCTTCCAATAAAACAACACTAAAAATACTGCCAGAGTTAAAATTAGATCATTTGGATCAAAGCATATTTTTGTATTAGAACGACTCGGTAAAAGTGCAAACCTGAATCATATTGAGAATCAGTGATGGTGTTCACCATCTAACTTGATAAAGCTTGAGCTATTATGCAAAAAAATAATATGCAAAGAATAATATTAAGGGACACTCTCTAGTCCCCATTATCTAAAGCATATTTAAAACTTGACAAAAAAAAGAAGAAATTTCATCTGGAGGATAAATTAGGTTTTAAACACTGTACAGGCTTTGTCCTATGTTTTTTGAAAGAACATTTTCAGCTTTATGCTGTATCTGATCTCCTGTTTAATAATAAACATATTTTTCTCTTTTCACTGAATGTCTTACATTTATAAGGAAAGCAAAATAATAATGGCTAACATGAGTACAGCTGCTCACAAGCCATGTAAATGTGACATCAGTATTTTTTATTGAACCTTGGCTTGTCTCAAGTAATAATAGTGCTTGCCCTTATATGGCCTCTGAAAGCACACAAATTTACTGCAGCATACGCAAGAGATTTTGTGCTAAGTCAAATGTCTGTCAGCTTGTTTCTGCCTGAGGACGTGAGTTGGATATAAAACAGTCCTGAAAATCCGTCTTTGTTTTAATTCCTGAATTAATGTGCACAGATCTCAGCCAAATATTACCTTGTAACCTGAATAAACTCTTGAACATAAGTGTCTTTGAGTGTGTCTTGCTGTGTCCGGGAGCGTTTTAAGACCGCTTTCTTTTGGAAGGAAATCAGTTGTTTCTGCTTGAGGGTACTTTGCCTTTCGTGATGGGGGCTCTCCATCTTGAACTTTCACTTCCTCTCGGCTCTTACTCTGTGTAAACACAGTCCGACCATGGAAGCATTAAATCACCTGGCAATTAACGGGCAACAAACAGGAGGCAGGAGAGACGGTTATATAGCAAAGCAGGAAGCGAAGAAATGCACTGATTCTGAATATTTATCTTCTTCCCTCAAAGTAGAAAACTCACAAACTGGACACTTTCTTGCAAAAGTTTTAATATTATATCCCAGTGTTATGTGTGATATAATCTTTTTGAAACTTACATTTACTTTTTTTCTTTTTGGCCCAGCCCTGGTCAGTGTAGAAGCCACCCAGGTGGTTCAGGATGTGGTGGACAGCCTGGAGGCCAGTTTGGCGGCTTTGAAAGACGGAGTCGTGGATGTTCACACTGCAGAAAGAGCGGTGGAGCGGGCGCAGGTGGGTTCTCCTAATATACAATCAGACTTTCCTGTAGAGCATTTTACATGCAGTTATCATATCAAAGTGACAGATTAAAAGAAAAGTCCAGAAAAGTAGATATCATTGGCAGGAATCTCTAGATCTTGTTAAGCTTTTTTTTTTTTTTTTTCTTCTTTGTGGTTGAGTAACTAGTTTATCAGTGTAGTGTCATCCTGTCTCCCCTGTGGTTTCTACAACACAATAGGCCTTTTATTTTTTTTTTTTTACAAGCAGCCATTTGCCTTATCACTGCATTAAATTGTGCAAGAGGTAAAGGGTGTGTGTGTGAACATGCCTCTTTTGTGTTTTTGCACAGAAATGGCTGTTTTGTAATGAGCATGTTGTTGCATACTGAACATTTGCCTCCTCCTCCATCTGTCCGTGGAATGTGGCTCAGTCTGCGCTCTTGTTATCGCGGTAGATGGGACGCTGTGCAGGGGAGGGGAGAGGGGCGGGGAGGTGACACATTCTGGGCTGCGTGCCTGTGCATGAATCGCGTAGCTCCATGTGGAGCCTGCCAGCCTCAACATACAATCCTGTGACAGCATCCCAGAGATCAGTCAGACATTAGTCTAATGAGGGGAGTTGACACTGATTGTTATAGCTTTTTTTAAAAATTTTTTTATGAGTTCACAATATGATTTACACACATTGCTTCTTTATTATGCCTTTACTGATAAAATTAGCTTAATTGTGTGCATATAAACTGTAAGCCATTGATACAAATGGCTTTGTCATAGATACTGAAGGATGTGGAGAATTTGACATTTTGGAAAAGACATTTCACAGAGTAGTCTGAGCTGTATTGGTTGCATGTTGGTCCTTTTATTGTCCTGCTTATCTTGAACAGAGTTCATAGAGTTTAGAGCAACACAAGTTTGATTTCTGTTAGCTTCTGTCATAATATGTTCTCTTTTACCCCCCTGGCATTCACACAAATCAAATTAGGAAAATGTTGCGAACTTCTTTAACTTGGAAAATGACTAAGAGCAAGGTTTCATGGTCTAGAAATGTGGGGAAATAGATTTTTGAGACTTTTCCAGTTTTGGATAAGCATGGAAAAAACAAATGAGTACTGAAAAGTGGTTCTGTTTCAGAATTTATTCCATTTCCCATTGTCTGTTGCTTACCAGTTCATGCACTCCCAACTGACCTTTCCTTTTGTTCTTATTTCTTTTCTCTTCGGTTCTTAGTTCTTCCCCATTTTTAATCTTTTGTTCTTGCATTCTGGGCCTTATGTCGTCCTTTCTGTACTTTCTCTTTCTCTTCCTTTTTTAACCCTTGCTTTCTCCTTCCTTCCTTCATTCTGTTTTGTTTTTTCTTCTTTCCTTTATTTTTTTGTTGGCTGGTTAGTTTAAGTTCATTCATTACTTTGTTCATTCCTTCCTTAATTCCTTTGTTTGTTCCTTACTTCATATCTCATTTGTTCCTTCATTCATTTGTCCGTTCCCTGCTTCTTTTCTTCCATCCTTTGTTTCTTCAATCAACCAACAACAATAATGATGAACTTTTGTGTTATATTTTAAAGGGAGTATTAAGATCTAGAGACGCTTGAAAGTTCAGCCTGGAAAAGTTTGAAATGTTATGTAAAAAACTGTAAAAACTCTGTCAAAGCTACAAATGTCTGGTTTTAGAAATGATTCAGAAGTTTCCAAGATGTAGTGTAGCGTTCACACAGCTCTGAGACTATGTTGAGCCTGACCTTTTGCTGACCACAGAGCCTGTGTTTGGAGATTGAACAAAAACAACAAGCCACTGATCCAGCTGAACTACAAAAATGGAGCCAGCTCTCTTCAACAGCCTGTGAGGAGCACAGCATGCTGCAGTGCATTACGGGCAGCATGAAAGACAATCAGGTAGGTTAATTCTAATTACCCCAATAATTTTTGTCATATTGCTCAATGTTTCTTGATGTCAAAGTTTGTCTACTTGTTGGTTTTAGGTACGTTTGGAACAAGTGGAGCGCTGGCTGGATGCAGTTCAGGAGCTGTTGTCAAGGGACGCCACAGGGATGGGCGATGCTGAGAATCTACAGGCAGAACTTAATCAGTGCAAGGTATATAAAAAAGAAATGCAGACATTAAACATTTTTTAAACTCAGCATGAGTCGATCAAAATAAAATCCAATTTGTTTGTACTAATACTAGGTTATGTGATTACAGAGATGAAATTTTAAAGTATACTTAACATTTTATATTGGCATTTATCTGAGTGAAATAGCATTTCAAAATGCTGAAATTTGATAATGCTTACGTTTTCATAATTTGATGAACCTGTTAATGACTACATTTATTTACATTTTTAAATTGAAACTTTTTTTTCTTTCTGAACTAGGAGTATGTTACTGAGATGGAGCTCATGGAACGTTCATTAATGCAGATGGAAGAAAATGTCAAAGCTGTGCAGGCGACTGCAGTCCCAGGACTGGCCCAGTGGGGGCAGGATAAGTTGGACCATTGTCAAGAAAGATGGGCCACACTCAGTAAACAGGTGACAGAAGCAGTGAATTTCAATTTAAAATAGTAATTTAAAAAATATGATTTATCTAAATATGCACTTCAAATACAAATTTTGATTATTAAGGCTTACAGGTTATCAAAATTTCTGTAATTTTTTTTCTAAATGTAGTTTTATGTCATTTTTGAAAATGACATAAAACAGACTTGAAGGGTGTTCAGCAGATAAAGCCCACATGAAGGGTAAACCACATCAGGCCATTTTTTTATGGAGTGCTGTTCGCAAGCAAATAATGGAAAGTTAAGTGTAAGGAAAAATGTGAGTGGAAAAAAAAAATTGCAAATAACCTAACCACAGCCTTGAGAGGATTAGAAGCAAAACCTTAGTAAAAATTTGAGGGCTATTCAGATGTATTAATTGTGACGCATAGTTTAAATCTTTCTATTTATTTTGAAAACCTGTCGACTATGTTCCCTTCCAGCTCTTGAGTCATCAGGAGCATGTGGCTGAGAACCAGGAGAAGCAACTGAACCTGAAGAAAGACCTGGCAGAGATGCAGGAGTGGATGGCCCAGGTTGACGAAGAGTTTCTAATGAGAGACTTTGAGTATAAAAGTCCTGAGGACTTGGAGGTGTCACTGGAGGAGATGAAGGTACGGGTGGGAAAAAAAAATCAGAAAATGATTAAATTTGTATTTATTGTGAAACCGTTTTCGCTTTTGGATCTATGTATTTACATGAAATTTTTAATTAAAGCGTGCTAAAGAGGATGTGCTACAGAAGGAAGTGAAAGTGAAAATACTGAAGGACAGCATCAACCTGCTGGTGTCCCGAACATCGCACCCTGCTGGAGGCTCCGGACAGGAGCTGACCTCCGAGTTAGACGGAGTGCTAGCCAATTACCACAAACTCTGTGACCGCCTCAAGAGCAAATGTCACACACTGGAGGTAATTTTTGAATGATTGGAACGACCTTCTGAGTCTATAAAGTAAACCAAAAGTTGCATGTTAGAAATATGAGACCACACTAGCATCATTATTTATACACATATGACTAAAAGCTTTGCTCCAGTCCGAAACTTGTTTTCATTTTTAAAACGGTTAAATCTCAATTATTTATGCAACAGTGGGCTAATTTAACGCTGGTGAGCTCAGTATTAGAATGACGCACAGTTTTATGAGATTAGTCATTGCTTTGGCTTTATTTCCTTAATTTACATGCAAGGGACAAGAAAAGCTTGAAGATGAGGGTGACGATGGAGGATTTTAGAGATAACCTCTGAGTATAACACAGTGTTTTTGATCGTCTGCATTGAAATTCATGTATAATTGAATCGTGAGTCATTTAATTTTGCTTTTATTGTATTCTTCCCATAATAAATTTGATTATGCATGCACTTTGTAGGAGGTTTGGTCTTGTTGGATGGAGCTGCTTCAGTACCTGGACATGGAGCAGAGCTGGCTCAATACTGTAGAGGAAAAACTTCAAGCTACTGAGAACATAGCAGAGAGTACTGAGACGGTCACTGAAGCTCTGGAGGTACACAAGCGCTCAATTATATGTCGTCTCATTACATTTCTCCAGAATTTACTCAATTAGATTGAAGGATGCTGATGTGCAAAATAAACCAGAATAGACACCTTTTTTCATTTCACATGGTAAATCATTTATGTAATCGCAGAATATCCAACTAACATGGCAAATTCATTAAAAAAATGAATACTGCATGGCTGATATAATGGACATCCTCACTAATTGCGTAAAAACAGCTACTTCATAAATATGGGATTTGTGATAATTTAATTAGACTTGAATGTTTTGCATATGATTTTCCTTTTCCTGAATGCAGAAATGGTGTGTTAAAAACTTGACTTTTACAACATAATTCATTAGTTTGTGAAATTAAACTCACTAACTTGAATTCATTATTTTCTATATGGCCTTATCAGCTTTTAAATAGAAGGTCAACAAATTTTGCTCTGCTATTCTTTCTGTAAATACTTAATTTCAGTGAGGATTATGGGAATTTATATTTGTGGTGAAGAACTTTTAGTATGTTTTGATCCAACCACTAGAGGAACTTGTGGGCAATAAAATATAACATCAATGCTTGAGAAGATTGGATGCTGTCTTTAATCTTTTAACTTCAGACTATTTGATGAATGGATTGTTTAGCACAGCCTTTGAGCTCTGCCAATTTCAGTTGCAGATAAATCTCAGCAAAAGATAAGTGCAACTTCTTTGAGAGTCTCTGGAAGTAGATGAAAGCTGCCTGAGATCTGAGAAAGTGAGCAGTTCAGCTCATCTTTGGTTGAAAACACAAAATTATCACCAAAATGTGTGTTTCAACAATTCTCATTTAAATTTGTTTTTATGATAAGTCACAAAATAATTAAACTTTTTATTTCACTAAAACGCTACAATTCTTCTATAAATAAAATGTTGGATCTTTCATTTTTATTAATTATCATTTATAATAACTGAAACTAAAGTAATGGAATTGTATATTAGAATTTAGCCTCAGTGAGAAATAGCTGAACTAAATTATTTTAAACCTAATATTCATATTGTATAAAACGTTGCCTTTCAGGGACAAATAATTTCATAATAGGCAAAATTAAACATTAATAACCTCGTTTGTCTTTGATTTGCCTTCCAAATTGCTTTTGCTTTGACTTGCTCTGCTGCTATATCTGTAAACCGCCTGCAGCCTCTCTGTCAAAATCACTTTCATCACTGCGCTGCTTCTGTAGCATCACATTGTAATGAAATAAATTGAAGACCCTTGAAGTCAATGTTTCCCCTTCTTGTCCATGCCCTTCTCAACAAATGTTTAAGGCTAATTTTTGTCCTTACTTTCTTTCTCTCCTCCCTACAAGTCTGCTTGTCTTTCCTGCTGTTTCTCTCTGTGCCTGTTGAACTCTGAGTTTTTTAATTAGACCATCCCCATCCAGTGGGAGGAGGCTGTCACTCTATGTCCGTTACCTCAGGGAAGGAAAAGCACATTTAATGAACCTACATAAACAATGTTGGATCCAAACATGTGTCATCATACAAGAAGGCTCCTTCTGTTGCTTGTTTCTCTTTTTTCCATCTATTATTTTAGGGTTTTTTTTGCTTCTATCTGACACACCCGACTCAGCACCTTTTGCATCTTCATCTGTTTCTCTTTTGATTTTATTGTTCTTTCTCCATCTGTCCCTGGATTTCAACTGTCTTTTTGGTGTTCCTAAATGATCAGCGACAAGCTTAGGTCTGTTTTTACGTGACATTTTGGTTTCTTCTGCAAGTTTTTGCAACCATAAAGGAACTTCTGCAGTTTGTCTTCATGATTAAATGTGTATGTGCGGATTTTTTTCTGCCTCTCCAACTACCCAACAGTCTTTGGAGGGCGTGCTGCGCCACCCTGGAGACAATCGGACGCAGATCAGAGAGCTGGGTCAGACACTGATAGACGGGGGCATACTTGACGAACTAATCAGTGAAAAGCTTGAGGCCTTCAACTCCCGCTACGATCAGCTCAACCATCAGGTCGGGATATTTCTCTCTTTGTGAATCAATGTTGATGTTTTATTTTCAGATAACTTGCTTCGATTATTTTTTGTCAGCTTTGCAGTCATATGTATAGAAAGTCTTTTCCAGAAACATGTCCACTCATGCATGGAAGTTATATATGCGCAATATGTAATTGGATATCAGGAAATATTATGCAAAACTTTATTTATTTCAGTAATTAAATAAAAGAATGGAAACTCAGATTATGTAGATCTTTTGTACAGAGTGATATCTTTGACATTATATATTTTTTTATTTATTGGATAATGATTTAAAGATTCAACTTTTTCAAAAAATTTAAATATTACTTGGGACCAATTTAAAAAAAATTAGTTTTAATACTAACATAATTCAGGCTTCTTTAATAGTTTATATGCGTTCATAAAAGTATCCTGTTTTCAGTACACATAACCGTTGATTTTTTTATTATTCTTCTCTCCATTGTCTGACCATCTGTGAATTTATTTTTAGTTTGTTTATTAAGCTTAACAGTTAAAACTAAATTCAAAAAGTACACAAAAGATAAACAGTTGAATTCAAATTGTTTATATCGTTCCAATTTAAAACAAATGTTTCCTCAAAACATTACAAACCCCCCAAATTTAGTAGCCTAAATATATACTCAGTTGAATCCAGTTATACAGAGTTAAATAGATAATATTTTGACAAATACGTCAGATTTTAGCTTCAAAGATTTGTTTGCTGGAAACTTGGCATCCAGAAGACTATTTACTGAAGCATAATGAATCCCTTTGGTCCTAAAGACATGACTTTAAGATGCTGTTTGTCTAGTGGGGATATTAATTAAGAAAAAAAGAAAAACATCTTTGAAACATCTTTTAAAGTCTGGAAAAAACTACTGGTCAAGACTGCTTTCAAATATTAAAAATGTGCTTTATAGAGCAGAATTGCTCTCTATTATTTACCATAACAACAACAAAAAAACACTTCTCTCACCGACCTATCTATAGGGATAGAAGTGTAAAATCTTAAAAACATTAAACTCTCCAGAAGCTTTTAACCAGAACAACTAACGAAAATTAACTTATCACTGTAGCTCTGGAGCGCCACACGGTGACAATGCTCCTGCCTTCCTGGTGGGAGATTGTAACTATGCTTTGTTAATTATGCAGTCTCAAAACTCTGAGTAATCAGTGGCAGAAGCTGCTGTTATTAAAACATCGTTATCATCTCTCATGCATCCATGTTTTCAAAAAACTTATATGAACCTTCCAGTCTGCATTGTCCCAAGACTTAGCCCCTCACCTTTTAATGTTATACTTTTTTTTTTTATTCGTATTTAACTCACTATCATCACTCTGTTTCAGTATAATTGAAACTTTAATTATTCACATTTTAAATTGGATATGCATGTTTTTTATGTATTTTGCAAGTAGCTGAGTATAATCATTAACAAAACCAATCGGTACATAACCTGTTAATTTAACTTTTTGGAGGTAATTTGCACATGCTTTGAGTGGAACTGAGTAAATTAAATTAAAGGTCCTGATAGACAGATCTTAAAGCCCTGACCTGCTGTTTGTATCGTTATCCAGGCAGTGAACCGGCAGATTGGCCTCGAGCAGCAGCTGCAGACACTAAAGGAGAACGAACAGGCGCTCCAAACACTGCAGGAGTCCCTGAACCAGCTGGACCACACACTAACATCCTACCTCACTGATCGTGTAGATGCGTTCCAGCTCCCCCTGGAGGCACAGGTATACTAGCTGCACGTTATAAACTCCTGGACATGAGTTTGCTTAGAGCGCTCACCTCTGTTATAGGCTCAAGAAGTTAAGATCCATGTTCCCACATAATACAAAATTTGATTAAGGGTATTTTCCATGCCAGGATAATTGTTGAAAAAAAAAAAAAAGAGAAGAGAATCAAATAAAAAGAGCATTTTCAGACTTTATTCCTCATATGCTGTTCTTCCTTACCTCTTTCCTTTCATCCTTGCCTTCTTAGTATACATCCTACTGTTATTCCTTACCCACTTTCCCCCTTGATGTTTTTTTCCTTAATTTCTTTATGTCTTTCAATCTTTCTTTCCTCCTATTGTTCTTCCTTCCTTCTTAAACTGTTCCTTCAATCCTCACGTCCCCGATTGTTTCCTATTTGTCCCCTTACCTGCTTTCCTCCCCTCCTCCTTCCTTTTGTCATCATTGTCTGGTCTTTTTTTTCCTTATGTCATTCCTGTTTTTTATTTTGTATCTCCATGTCTCTGACATTCCTCCCTTTGTCTAATAACCCATCAGATAATTTTTTCTAAGAGTTAACCACTAAGATTTGGAAAATGAATAAATTAGGCATGTATAGTTACTAGAAACTTGCATATGTTACACACCTGCTTAGTTGTCTCTCTTTCTGCAGACCATCGGTGCAGAGATTGCCGCTCATGAACTCACGGTAGAAGAGATGAAGCGAAGGAATGTGACCAACTTGCCTCCTCCCACTGCTGAGGGAAAATCTGCTCGTGGTGCCACCATGTTGGACCAGCTACAGGTAACACTGACTCCTACTGGATGATGTTGGTAACTGCTCCTCCTGTTACCTTCTGTTATTTCATTGTCCAATGTTAATAACTCAAAAGATGTTTCTTTATTTAAATTTTTGTATGTTTAGAGTGATAAAAGGCAATAGAAATGTGTGACTTTGCTGACATTTGGTTTGATGACTGCAGAGGAAACTGAGAGAGATCTCCACGAAGTACCAGCTGTTCCAGAAGCCGGCCAATTTTGAGCAGCGCATGTTGGACTGTAAGCAAGTTCTGGATGGTGCTAAAGCTGAGCTACCTATTCTGGATGTTAAAGATGTGGAACCTGAAATGATTCAGTCCCACCTCAGTGGTTGCATGGTGAGGAATTAGAGCTTTTCCTATAAGCACTGTGGTTCAGCTATTTAGTTTTTTTCTCCCCAACAAAGTAGTGTTTTGTACTCATTTTGAACATATAGCAAATGTTAAAGAAATTGCAGTAATACATATTTGATGTATGTATGTAGAATTTTGACCTGATGTGGATCATAGAAAATCCACATGAAATATTAAATTATTGCAAGTACAAAATGAATATGAGTTTCTGGTGCTTCATGAGTGTGTGACCTTACCTGTAGGCACTTAATTCTTAATAAAAATGTGTTGTTTGCTTTTTCTGCTTCGTAGAAACTGTATAAGTTGCTGAGCGAGGTGAAGCTGGAGGTGGAGACGGTGATAAAAACAGGTCGTCAGATTGTGCAGAAACAGCAGACAGAAAATCCCAAAGCCATGGACGAACAGCTAACTGCTCTGAAACTGCTCTACAATGACTTGGGGGCTCAGGTAATTTAAGAACATCTTGTTTTAGAGCAGTAAGCAATGAAATGAAAGATTTGGTGACATTGATGGTTTCTGTATAATCTTGAAAAATGTGAAATTAGATTTTTGAGCTTTCTTTTCATCTAGTTTCATCCCACACATTTCCCTCTGTGGACTTCTTATATACTTTATATTTGGGAGCAACATGAAGGACTGTGAACCCTGAAATGTTTTGTCTGAAAATGTCTGGAGCTTAATGGAAAACATGTTGTAACCCTGGAGCTGGCTCATATCGTCCTCTCTTTGTCTTCACAGGTAACAGAGGGCAAACAGGACCTGGAAAAAGCCTTGTCCCTGTCTCAGAAGTTTGATAAAGAGAGCGCTGCCCTGCAGGAATGGCTGAGCACTACTGAAGTTCAGCTCCAGCAGAAGAACAGCAGTGAAGACATGCCAGCTGACATTGAGGCCGAGATTAGATGGGCTAATGTTAGTAGGCGTTTATTAAAAGCTTACATTACCCTAGACTTTTTATGAGCTCTGAAATCACATTTAAGCTGTGAAGTATTTTCTAAGTATGTGTAAAGTAAAAAACAAACCACACAAGTAGATATCTGTCTCACCAGAAGATGGTGCACAAAAACTGTTTAAACCAAAGTCATGCGTCATTTCTCCCTCTAATTTTCCAGTTTTTTTTTTAAGTTATGCAGTTTATCTGCACATTTTCCTACCGATTCTTTATTTTGGGATGTTAATGTGAGATTGTTTAACTGTTACTGTTTTTATCTGAACTGCCTGATGTATCAGCACCTTAAATGTGTCGTTTTATCAGGGCCTGCTGAAGGAGTCGGAGCATCGGAAGGAAGAGCTTTCCAGCCTCACGGAGATCAGTGCAGGTCTGCAGACGTTGGTAGAGGGTAGCGAGGCTCAGCTGGAGGGCAAACTCTGCGGTCTGAACGAAGCATGGGGCCAAGTTCGCACCTGGACCGAAGACTGGCTGAGTGCTGTTCTGGTTAGAGCAAATCTTGCATACAATGGGAATAAATAATAACACGCAGCATATCTTTATTTACTTAAGGTTGTCAGAGTAAGCAGAATATTCGACTTGATTAATGTTGTATAACAACATGCTTCAGCTTTTCTCACCACCAGTTAAGCAGAATAGAAAAAAGCTAATTTTAAAAGAAAAGATATACAAGAGAATTTTTAGCATAATGTTTGTGATTTTATAACTTGTGTCTAATGTAATGTATTTAATATCAAAGTTTAGATTGATTTTAACATTGACATTAATGTTTTGTAATGTCCTTGTTTTTAATGTCAAGATGCACTACATTATAATTCATGAAAATTTTTCAACCAGAATGAAAAAAATCTATGCTAACAGTATGCTGTTTAGAAAATCACAGAAACTTGGAAAAGAAATGAAAATGAATTCAAATGGATTGCAAATTAATAAAACTATTAGATGCTAATTGTCACTACATTACCACACTTCTTTTTGTGCAATCAAGGTTTCAATTTGTAAACAATATCTAAGTGAGTTTTGTGTGTGTGTGTGTGCAGAGTCACCAGAATGAGGTGGAGATCTTCGATGAGAACTTGGCTCATATCAGCACCTGGCTCTACCAGACCCAGATCCACCTGGATGAGGCCGAGCGGATGCCTCCAGCTGAGAGAGAAAAAATTCTGAAGGTAAAAAGCAAAAGATAATAATTGCAATTTAATTTCGACACACCAGTACCTGTGGTGTACAATGATCCTGATGTGTAGAAATGGTGCACAACAAAAAGTTAATTTCACATCTTTTTATATTTTTCACTAAAATTCTGATTTTTTTTTTATTTTAAAGTCATAGAGCCATTTGAGATGACAGATTTATTCCTTTAATAGCATAAGATTTAAAATTGTTCACTTAAACTTATTAGCCCTGTGGGCTTTATGCACTTTTGTTAAAATCAGTCATGAATTACCTCAAAAGCTTGGCTAATTTTCAAGTTTTATCAAGCTCTGACCTGTCACTAGAGATTTTAGCAGAGTCAGATTTTTCTTTAGGTCCCCAAAATAATACCTATCAAAGTATTTACAGTGGTGGTGTGATGCAATGAAAATTTACTTAATTTTAATCAATTAAAAATAATATTTGAAAGATTGGGGGGAAAAAAAGCAGTTTCATGTTTTACTGTTAAATTGTATCACAAAAAGATGACAAGGTGCCGCTTGATCGGTTTTCAGAGCATGCTGGAGCAGCTGGACGAGATCAGTCTGCGTGTGGACAACGTGAGGGACCAAGCAGTCATCCTGATGACTAGCAGGGGACCCGCCTGTCGAGATGTTGTTGAGCCCAAGCTGGCAGAGTTGAATTGTAACTTTGATAAAGTTTCCCAACACATAAAATCTACCCAGGTACAGGAGCATGAAATATGTTTACTAAAAAATGAAACTTAAAATGAAAAGCTGTCTTGTTATGTCATTTTTTTTTATTTAAAATTTTCCTCTGGTGAGCAGATGATGACCAGCCTGGAGTCAGGAAATTTTGAAATAAATCAACAGATACCTCAGGAGGTACGTACATCTTTAATTACAACTTGGCTTTAATGTTTTGAATCTGAGTCATTGGCTAATTTCTTATAATTTATTCCATGCATACTAAGAAATTAATAACACGACACGGCTTCTCTTTTTGAGGATGCGGTCAAGATAATTGCGCCTATGTTTGAAGCTCAGACTGACTTGCCCTTGGGTTTGTTTTTGTTCTTTTTAATCAGGTCACTGACAGTCAGGAGAGCCAAGAAGAAAGTCAGACTCAGCTTGGTCAGACTGTGTTCCCAACTGAGATAAAGGACCTTCAGGCAGAGCTGCAGGACAAGTTGAGGACTCTGCATGATGAGCAGGACCCAGTAAACATCCTTGATGATGATAAGGTACTCAAGATTAATAGGAATGATTTCATTTTTAAATGAAATAATTTAAAAGGGGTTTAATAACCTGCACCATAATAGTGAGAAGGTATTTCCTCCTGTCTGGTTGGAGTTTCTTTACCTTCTCTGGTTTTCCTGTGGATCTTGAGTGGAAAGGAATGTTGACCTGAGTCATTCTCTCTATTATTTTGTGCAGACAATAAAAAAGTAACCTGCACTTCAGGCTATATGCAGTAAAGCTGATAAGGACAGCTTTGATTGGGAACTTCAAGGTTTAACAAGTTTGGAATCAATCTGTGCTATCACGTTTTATGACTGTAAACACACCAGCTGGGAAAATAAAATCAGACCAATCTGACATGAGGTCATTGTCCTATTCAGGAAGTTGTTTGTCTTCCAGTCTTCCCCCTGTACTGCCTGTCTAAGTGGATACATAAATAGCAACTCAAGAAAAACAAAAATTAATTAAATAATTTGACCTCTATCTTTGTTTTCCCTACACCAGATGGACGAGGAGAAGGCCAACGTTGAGGACTTGCTGAGAAGAGGAGAAGAGCTGCTGCATCAAACTTCAGACGAGGCTCAGAAGGAAGAGTTGAGAGTAATGCTGCTTAGGTTGCAGAGCCAATATTCTGCTCGCAGGGTGAGGCAAATAAACACTTCATGTCTTTAATTCTAGTCATGTAAAATTTATTCTGCCATTTAATTAAAAATGTCTGCTCACAGTTTATCTTGCTTATTTCTGCCTGTTTTAGGACCGTCTTAAAAATAGGCAGGTTACAATCTCTGAGGTATTATCATCTTCCCTCATCTTCAGAGACCAGACATCAGAGTTTACTGCTGAGGTAAGTGGCATGGATACAGTGCTATATATGTTTACAACAGACCTGAGCCAATCACTTGTCAAGGTACAAAATGTTGCGGCTTTTGCAGCAAAGTATGAAAACTAAAGACCAACCAAAGATGGAATAAAATTTTCCCTGTTCATCTCTAATATGGAAAATGTGGATGCCGAACATTATCTCACACCACGTTTTTATCTCCAGGTTGCACAGTAGAGCATTTTCGAATTGAGTTAGCGTTAGCCGGGCTTTACGAATCAAGCGATTCATCTCTTTTACAAGTATTATCTTTTGGATTATAACAAAATGAGGGAGCAAACTCCCCACTGAGAAAATTCAGATTCGTCTAGGTCCCTTTTGCTATGCCATCCTGGGCAACCGCCCATATTAAAAGTTGCCTCTGGATGTCGTTTTACTCCTAATTACAATGACATGCTGATTATTTCTAATTACTTCAACTCCTCTCCAATACAGGAGATGTCTGCAACAGGTCACAGCAGAGCTCAGACACTCACTCCTTCTGACTACCTGTTGGAGATCAACAAAGTTCTTCTCGCCATGGCCGACAATGAGCTGCTCCTGAACTCCTCGGAGCTTAATCAAGGGCTTTATGAAGATTTTTCAAGTCAGGAGGACACACTGAAGGTATGCCTTATTCCTAAATACATCCACCTTCATCAGCAAATTTGTGTTTGTCTGTTGCATAAAATCCCAACCACCTGCATGGATGACTTTAAACTGGACTTGACTGGTATTGAGTGATAATCTACTGGATTTCCTAATGTTTTCATTGTTTCCTCATGTATTCTTGTATATTTGTGTTCCAGACTATTAAAGATAATTTGGAGCATCTGGGCGAGCAGATACATGGGATTCATGAGCGACAGCCTGAAGCGATGAGAGATGCTTCCCCAGATGAAGTGGTTCAAATAGGAGACAACCTAACACAGCTCAACGCAGAGTGGGACCGCCTCAATCGCATGTACAATCAGCGCAAAGGGTATGTTAAACTTTAAAATATATTGAAGAAAAACAAAGGGAGTTGATTTTCCAGTTGTGTGTGAATCGCTGTCTCAGGGCTTCTGTTGAAATCTGCAGGGACCTGGAAGGCCAGCTGTCCACAGATAAATATAGCAGAATACGATCCAGCACACACTCACTGACCTTCATTCACAACGCAGCAGTTGCTTGGGAATAAACAATCTCATGCCTATTCACGTTTTCATTTCCACAAGTAAACAGGCAGACAGTGGGTGACATTGACCACCATCGGCTTAATTTTTGAACGTAAGCAGTCTTTGTTTGCAGAGTGTAGTGGGTGCAAACAAAGACTAGGGAGAAAATGTTCAAATTGCATACAAACACTGAAGCGTGCACAAAACCTCTGTTAATCAGAAGAATGGAGCTTATTTTGAAAAACAGCTCATCAAAAACTAATATCCTCAACTTCTGTCTCTCATCACTTCTGCTCCTGCTCAAAGAGATGCTGCAAGATGAGCAGTGTGATAAAGCCTAAGATTTTCTGTTTTTTCAGTAATCATCCTTCTGGTCTATATTTCAACATTTAGCAACACTGCAGTGAGCCTTTTGTTGGTTTCAGGGCTTCTTGAGTGTAATAAATTTCTTTAATAGAAATCAAATAATCTACTTTCCGATGGGTGAACAGGATTTAATTCTTCGAGGGCATAATAATTTTACAGACTCGTGGGAAGCTGTGAAACCTGAAAAGCTAACAAAATGTAGGGGTGATAATTGAAAAGCGTAAAATATTAATCAGAAAATTGAATAATTCCCACTTTTTCCCACCAGCTAACGACTTAAATTTAACCTTTTGTATAGACAAATGTTTTTTTGTTTTTTAGTGAGGGACTGTTTACTTTTACATGATATAATTATATGTGCTGAATCAATCATGTTATTAACATATGTGCTTCTGTTCCATTGTTTTAAGAGACACTAATAAATGAGTCTCTGAAAAAAACTTTCTGAACAGAATTAATGCAAAGTATGCCTTCTGGAGATTAATTGTAGCAAGCTGGGGGAAGAACATGGATTGTGCAGACCAGGAGTTTTACCAGAATAATTTTGTTGAATTTTCTGTCTACACAATTCAACAAAATTTGAGTCAGGAGTTCCTCCTGCTAATGCTGTGCTATTCCTAATACTGAGGATCACAAGGCATTGCTATGTTTGTCTCTTATTTTGGCTCATAGGAGTTTTGACCTTGCCATTGAGGAGTGGGGGCAGTTTCACTGTGACTTGAAGGATCTGAGTCAATGGCTGACTGAAACTGAGATCCTGCTGTCCGAAAGCGTCGGCCCTGATGAACAGCTCAACCTTGGATATGCTCGGCAACACCAGGAGGTCAGTGAGGGGCTCTGTGAGGTTTATGACTTGTTCTATATATTTTTGAAATGTGGAGAATTTCTTCCATCTAGGAAACAGAATTTTTAATTGTCTTTGTATATTTATAATTTTTAATAAAGAATGCTTTGATAATATCTCAACTTGTACACGAGAAGAGCAATACACACTATGAGCAATTTTATAAGTTCAAAGCAGGACAATTAAATTCCCAGAATGGTGATATAATATGTTTCAGATAAAGCCAATCTTGATATTTTATATTAAACAGAGGATAATTGCATTTTTTTCCCCTAAGGGAAAAACCAAATTCTACCCTGAACTTCATAAAATCACTTTATGTCTGTTTATTATGCAGAGCAGAAATGAGAAAAGCCAAGAATAAGATGAGAAAAGACTTTTAATTTGGCTTTGTTTGATCACTTAAGTGCTATTTTCATTTGCTAGAAATTAAATCCTTAAATCTGCAGCGTTATCGCTGGCAGCACCTCCACCTCTACTGCCTTTATAAGTGAGATTTGCAGCACTTGAGCTGTGCTCAATCCTTCTGGATTCTTTATATATTTTAACAGTTACTGATGATGAGAAGGAGGATCTGGAGGAAAGGAAGTGAAATATCTTAACAGCTGACTCACTGTACAATCACTCACCTTGCTTTATGGGTCTATCTTGGATCATTAAATCTGTCCAGGTGGAATGTGGGGATTTGGCAGCTCAAATCTGAACTTGCTTCAAATCATGCCAACATGTCGATAACAGATTTACTTTGAGAGATGTACTTGAACTCAGGATTTAGTATGTGTTTCATAAGATTACTCTGTTTCAGTGAAACTTCATTCTCTTCGTCTGTTTCTTTTCTAAGGAGCTGGAAGAAGGACTTTCCAGTCATCAGCCAATCCTTACTGGACTGACTCGCACTGGGGAGCAGATAATTGGGCAGCTTTCATCTCCAGATGGCTCTCTACTGGAAGAGAAGCTAGAAACTCTGGTGCATCGCTGGAGAGCCGTCAAACGGCAGGTCTTAGACAGACAACGCAGGTATCCACAGAAAAGAAGGGTGCAGTGCAAAATAAACAGGATGTAATGACATTTACAAATCATTCAATATTGTAACTTTAATGTGCAATAAAATCCAGCTTCATGCTCAGGGTTCAGTATGAGGCAACTCTTTCAGTCTTTTCCAGGTCAATGCTGTCACTGTTGGCACTGTTCTTGTTTTATTTTAATTTTTTTTTTAAAAATCATGCAACCTGGAGGAAGTGTATATCCTATTATGAGTGAATAGTAATGTACTGCATGCTTGTGTGTGTGTGTGTGTGTGTGTATGTAGGCTGACTGGAGAGGATCCAGCCCTGTTAGACCTGGTGAGGAGATATGAGCATCTAGCTGTGTGGCTGGAACAGGCGGAAAATGCTGCTAGCTCCCTGCCAGTCTCAGCCACTGACGAGAACCTGAAAGAGCTTAAGGTACGGTTGTTTACATCCAGAAAGCATCCACACACCTGGGAGACTTTTTAAAATTTTGTGGCTTTGCAACCCAAAACTATTTTGAAATAATGATGAGCGGATGTGAAGGTCCGCTACAAGACAGTGACTATGTTTACGTAGATTATTTTGCATTTTTCATGTTATATTTTTCCTTTTTCTCAAACAAACTGAGATAGATCCTATTTCTCTTCTTAAGAAAAACAGTTTTGAAAGAACTAGTGACACTGTGTTCATTTATTTTTCTTCTCTCTAGAGAGCAAACATTTTCAAGCCAAACATTTTTTTTTCAGGAGAGACACTGAAAGCTACAGTGATTGAAACTACCTTGCACATCATTGCATTTGGATTTCCCAGACTTCTTTTTTTTTTTTTTTTTTTTTTTTCCTTCTTCTTACTAACCTTCAGTTTTTGTTGAAATGAAGGATGAGTTCCCCTGTTTTTTGCAGGCTCTTGCTGTGGAAATGGATGCTCAGAATGAACGCCTTGGTTGGCTAAACAAACACGCTCCCCAGATCTTGGCCAATCCCAGTATAAGCACTCAAAGCAGAGACCATCATGTTGGAAAACTCAGAGCCATCAATCTCAAATGGAGCAAGGTGAAATTAAAGTTACAAGTGAACTTAGATTCACTCTTCAGATGTTTTTTCTTTTTTTTTTCTTTCATTTGATATTGCCTATAATATGTTTTTTCTTGGTAGGTGACCCATGACTTGCTGGACAAGGTGGGGGAGGTGGAGACAAACCTGCAGAGTCACACTCTGTTTCAGGACAGGATGGCCAAGCTGACGGACTGGGTCATCATCACAAACCAGACAATTGTGACTAGAGGACTAAATCCTGTCCAGGCTCAGGTAGTTTTTCAAGATCATTACACAAGAGGCAGCATGCATGAATATTCAGACAGCAGTTTTAGTTTTCGTTTTTATTCATTTGCAGGCTCTTGAGGTCTCTATGAAAGACAGGAAGAAGGACCTGGAGGACTTACTGGCTCATTCTATCGAGCTGCAGAAACATCAGCAGCTGTTGCCTCAGGAAAAGGTCGCTGATTCTATAGTAATATGCTTTGATAAAGGACATATTGTATTTAATTAAACCATATTGCTCTATTAAAGTGTCACAGTTCTACCAAGAAGTAATTTATTCTAATTTCTGTGCTAAAACATTAATTTTAACGTTTGTATCTTTTCCGCCGTTTGTGTTCTCAGGGTAAAGTAGAGCAGCTGGCTGCTGACTGGAAAGCCCTGGATGGCCATTTAAGGGAATCTCTTCAGGTTCCTTTCTCTCCGTGGACACATCAGCAACATGTTGTCCAGCACCAACAGCTTGGTAAGAAACAACAGGGAATGAGTTTGTCTGTTTCTATGAGACAGAACAGAAAAGACGAAATTGTTTCATAAAAACTCTCAAATGATTTAGATTAAAAAATTTTTTAAGGATAGCTTTAATGATCACATGCCAGACTCTGTAGGTACAGACCTGCAAAATCAAAAAATTGCTGACATTGGATCTGTCCAATGGAAATGGAGCACATAATTTTCACATAGAAATTAATTTACAGAAAGATAAAAAAAAAAAAAAAAATTATTAACATTTTTTGATCTAGAAAGGCTTTAAAAAGCAAGGTTTTTGAGCTTTAGAAATAAGATTTGTTATCTTCAAATGAAGAAAACTTGCACTAGTGGTGAAACTTCCTGTAGCCACCAAAATTATTGCAAAAAGACATCAGTATGTCTTTCTTTACACAAAATAATCCAGAAAACACCTGAATCAAGGAAGAGAAGCTAGAAAGCTTGACAACTGAATAATAACAAAAGTAACTATGCTATTACATCTTGATGATCCCTTCAGCTTTTGGGAATATGATCTGTAGACTAATGTAAAAAAGAAAGGAGTGGAGCTTTTATGGAAAGCGTGTTTCATTGGTTACAAACTTATTCAGCATTTCACAAAAGAACTTACACTACCACTCAAACATGGTGCTGGCACTTTGAAGTCTATGACTGATTTGTTGCTGTTGGAAAATGACCTCAGCAAAGTTTGATATGCCTTTAATTAGACAAAGAAAATTTATGAAATATTTGGTAGTAATTAAAAGTAATTAATGTGTCCCTAAACCAGCAGTTTTAGGATTAAATTAGCATTTTCTTGGGGACTTGTTTTATCTAGAACATTGCTATGGGGATAATCATATGCAAGCAACATTATGAAAACCATGTTTGAAGTCTCATTCATCCTGATTCATTATTAAACTTTTCTTGAAGCTATTTTAAAACATCAATAGAATATTGAAAATATTCCTTTTTATTTCCTATTTTGCAACCAGCTCCCTTAGTATTGCACAGCATTTTTCTCTTTGACCCTTCTTTGCACTTGTTCAGTGTCTTCGGTGCCCTCGGCTGTTCACATGGTCAGCTTGGCGAGTGAGGACTCCCATCTTCGGGCCCCGTACTCGGCAGACACTGTGGCCCCCACTGATTTAAACAAACGTGCCACAGAAATGGCTGACTGGCTTCTTCTCATCACCCAGATGCTTAAATCTAACATTGTCACTGTGGGAGACACAAAAGAGATCAGGACGACTATAGGACGCCTTCAGGTGAGTTAACAGAGGATGACACAGTTAATATGCAGATAATGTTGGCTGTTTTTTTATTTATTATCCTTTACCTTTAAATCCTTGAAACACATTTGGTCGTCACCAATTAAGGTTTGATTTAAAAGAGAACTCCTTGAGTTGAGAAGACAATAAAAGGTCAGCTCATGTTTTTCTCATTCAGTGGCTGTGCTCTCGTCTTCGCTGATGCTCATTGAACAGATTGTGCTGCCTCTAATTGTATTCATATTCTACCATTTGCAGTAGATGTAGAATGACATCTTCACACTCTGTGTTGCTTTGTTAATAGGGCCTTGAACTAGACAATGTTGGAAGAAGAATTAAATCTGGTGACAAACTCTCCAGGTTTTTTGGTTTAAGATAAGGAAATCTGCTGAAATAACTAAATAATATCTTAGAAATAAGGTTTTATAATTTGAACTGCAAAGAAAAAATATATGGCTTTTCAAATTTACAGATGTTTGTATTAAAAACACAGTATATATACAATGTTTTTAAAAGTCAATGCATCATATCAGTATTTATTTAAGGGGGACATTGAGTGTTATTGAGTTAAATTGAAAAGTACACTGCATTGCAAAAAATATTTATACCCCTTATTTAGTTAGAGTCTTGAAATGATGGATAAATAAAACATATAGCAGAGTTAATGGTCTCCTTGCCTAACTTGATTGTTTAAATAACTACTGAACATACAGGTTTGATTTAAGGTTACCAGAGTGAAGGGAGCTAAATACAAATGCATGTCACGGTGCTATTTACATAATGTAGAAAACTCAAAGGACACGTATAAATTCCCTAAATTATGAACTTCTTTTGCAATAAAATACAAGAGCTAGTATTTGTGAGAGTTTGTAGTTGTATTGTGACAAAATGTGGAAAAAAACCCAAAGTATTTTATCTGTTCATGTCAGATTCCTTAACTGAATGAGTCAAAGGTCTCATGTCTTTGTTTTGTCCTCTGCCAGGTGACAAAAAATGACCTGGAACAGCGTCACTCTGAGCTGGAAGATATCTTCACCTTGGCACAGAACATTAAAAACAAAACCTCGAATGTTGATGTCCGCACCTCCATTTCTGAAAAATGTATGTGCGGATCACGATGTGGTTTCCAAATGCATGTAGCACATTAAGCTTAGATCAGTTTGTCAGCATCACTTTTTTTATAACTGTAGTGGAAAAAGTGCGCAGCCAGTGGGACAGCACTCAACATGGCATTGAAGCCCGACTTCAGCAGCTGGAAGACATGACTGTCCACAGCAATCAGTGGGAGGAAAAAAGGAAGGAGGTGAAAGCCCTTATTGCTCATAACGAAGGACTCTTCCACAACCTTCTGCAGCGGGCCAAAGATCCCTTGACTAAACAACTCGAGGACTCCAAGGTTAGGGCAGATTTCCGCTTCTCTAACCCATTATGTCTGTAATTCCTGAGGTCATTTACTTTGAAGCCTTGTCCTTGTCAGTACGGTAGACTAGACATCTACTCCAGGGTATTTTTCCCAATGGACAGGAGCAAAACTTGACTCTTATTAGATGACTTTTGAACAGCAGTCTAAGTTGGGGATGAATAAATCCCTCCTCTGAAGTTTCACTTTGATCCTTAATAACATTCATACACCTACATAATCTTAGCTGAGTTTCTTTAAATGAGTCTTGACTCAGAAGTTTTGAGAACTAAACACTAGGGGGCGTCTAAGTTTAAGATAATGTTTTGAAAGCTTACCCCTCCTGGCTAATGTGGCCAGGATGAATAATTGTCTATTTAAAGTCGAAAGAACAGAAGCCCCTCGGTCATATAGGCATGACTTATTTCCTAATTCTAAATTAAGGTCTTATATAATCTGACTGGTTGAACCAACAGTCAGAAAACTGAGGAGCAGAACAACTAAGTTAAAGTTTTATTTGGCTTTGAGAGTTAGCCAAAGCAGTTTAGGAATGTAAGAAATTTTGATAAAAATTCAAAAAAGTTTTCATTTTCTGGAAAATGTTATTTAATTTAGGTATAATATATATGGATAAACATGTATGACAAAAGCATGGAAAAATATTCCCAGTCTTCATTCCTTGTCCTAATGTCAACATTAATATCTGACTTTCTAAAGAATATTGCTCCAAACAATGTGTTGCTGCCTTTCGGATAAAATATGCAGTGTATTTATTAATGCATCTTTCAATCTGTCCATCCATGCAGCCATTTGTTTGTCGTCTCATCATTTATTCATTCTTAGTCTGTTGGCTGTTCGATCTGTCCACCAGTGTCTCAACCCATGTTTTAGTGCACTAGTCTGTAAATTTTCAGTCGGTTCAGCTGAGAGCACTAGAAATCTCAATCTGTGCAGAAACTTTGCAAACAATTAAGCCAACTGAGAGCAGTATCAGAAGTCCTTTCAGATGGATTTTTAATAATCAGTGAGTCTCATATAGTATATTTTGCATTATGTTTTTCAGGAGTTTTCCCAAGCCCTGGGCCGAGACCAAGTTGCAGCCTTCAACGAGCTTTCCAATCACCTTTTACGAGAATATTCTTCCGATGACACCAGGAGAATCAAAGAGGTCACAGAGAAACAGAATGTGGCCTGGAACAGCCTCAGCAAGAGGTAAATCACCCGTTTGCCTGTCTGTATGTTTATACGCAGGTTTATTGTTAATTTGAGGTTCTGTCTCACATTGTTGCATATTTGACAAGTTTGTGTTGGTTTGCAGGGCAAATGACCGTCGTGCTCAGTTGGACAGTGAGCTGAAGGAGGTCCAGGTGTCTCTAAAGGAGCTGGAGTCATTCCTCAGGTGGCTGCAGGAGGCTGAGACAACAGTCACCGTCCTGTCCGACGCCTCCCAGAGGGAAGACGTGTCCCAGGATTCTGCCAATGTGAAGGAGCTGAGGCGACAACTGGAGGTAGGGCTGGAAATGGAAAAGGAAACCAGTGTGTGTGTCTAATTCATGCACAGGTGCTAGCCTATTATCTCAGTGTCATCCTTCATTAACGTACCCCTCACCAGCTGAACTGATGCTGTAGTGTGTGTGGATGAGCACATCTGTGTGCTCACTGCTGGCTAAAAGTGTGTGAATGAGAGGGCATGCAGAGGGCGTGTGAACGCTTGTATGCATTGAATGTGGCTCATTGATCCTCTTGTTCTGTGCCGCTTAGGTATTCAGATTGTGTATATTTTCTCCTTCTTTCATTTGCTTTGTCATTTACCCAGACCTTCCCTTTGGGATCATTTGACACCCATCATCTTATGCTTTATGTATCAGTATAACCTCAGAGTCCCTGTTACCTGCCTCCGCATTTATAATAGCTACAAACCTTTCTACATCCTTCTATACTTGATATATTGCTCTGGAAAAGAGGATTCTTTTTTTCTCAACTCCTAGGGGCTTTATTTGGCACTGTGGATAAACTTAGTATCACACTTCTGTTTAGAACTAAAAATAAAGCAAAATTATTCAATTGTGTCAAAATATTGAGTCGCTCTTTTGAAGCACTAAATGACAAATCGCCTCACTGATCTGATTTTCCTTTGTATTAAGCCCAGGTTCTATTTTGCACACATCAATAGCATGACACAAAGGTTATTTTACTAATCATACCCCATTACATTGTAATCTGTGCTGACTTGATTCTAGCAGATTATTTCAAAAATCGGAAGAACTTCCAACTAATTTGCTACAGTTATGTTCAAGGGTCAGCATTTGTGCAAAACTTCTCAATAAAGCAACTGAATTGAAGGTTAAACTTAAGGAAAACCTTAGCACACAGCAGTTAGTGGGTATTATAGAATTGATTAAAACCCACAGGCTCTTTTTGTTTCATTAGCAAACGCTGTCGACTTTGATGGATGGTTCTCACCCATTGAAGCTGGGTTAATGAAACGGAGACAGATGTTAAACTTCAGTCTCGGTGCGCCAACTGTGAGTTAAAGGTTCTGCTATGACTTGATGTTTAGTTAACTCTAATTTGTGACTTTCACTTGCATTCTGACGACTGTTTTCATATTAAGCATGCACAGAAAAGCACTGAGGGCAGCAGTATTTGTTTTCTGGATTTATTACAAATCTCTCTTCTTGGTTTTACTGTGGACTTTTGAGTCCAGACTTATTTGAAATAGAAAGCTTGAATTGAGGTATATTTGACTTGGCACCTTATTGAAATAAAGAGCTCTTTAAACACTGTACAATTTATTTTCAGCTATTTTTTATTTTTATTATTCCACGATCTACTGATTATGTTGACTTGTCACAATAGCCTTAAACTAATAGATTGCATTTTACCAGTTTCACAGTGTTTATAGTTGGATTGTGATTTTAAATCACTTAACTCACTTATGAATGCCTTTGTAAATGCAAAAAATTGCAAGAATTTGCATTTTGCACTCTTGGATCTTAAGAAGGTTCTAAGTAGAGCTTCACAATGTTAAAAGAAGAAATCAGCGTAAGAGACAAAAACGTTTGAGCGGGGAATTAATTGAAAACTGCATTTATACTCAAACATGATTTTTTCAGCTGATCAAAAGTTTAAGACCATAGTTCAAAAACCCCCGAAAACCCCCCAAAACAGAAATCAAAGTGTCAAAAAAAAGGACTCAGTAATGAGTAGCTCCACCATTCTTGTTGATGACTTCAAACAATCGTTTAGGCATGCTTGATGCCAGTGTTTCCAGGAGGTTAGTGGGAACGTTGCTCCAAGTGTTGAAGATGGCTTCACGAAGGGTATCCACTGTCTGGAACTGATGTCCATTTTTGTAAACTTCCCTTGCCATCCATCCCCAAATGTTCTCAATTGGGTTTAGATCCGGGGAACATGCAGGATGGTCCAAAAGAGTGATGTTATTCTCTTGGAAGAACTCCTTTGTCAGGCGGGCATTGTGAACTGCAGCATTGTCCTGTTGAAAAACCCAATCATTACCACACAGACGAGGGCCCTCAGTCGTGAGGGATGCCCACTGCAACATCTCCACATAGCCAGCTGCTGTTTGACGCCCCTGCACACCCTGATGCTCCATTGTTCCACTGAAGGAAAACGCACCCCAAATCATGATGGCGCCCCCACCACTGTGCCGTGTAGAAAACATCTCAGGTGGGATCTCCCTGTCATGCCAGTAACGTTGGAAGCCATCAGGACCATCAAGGTTAAATTTTTTCTCATCAGAGAAGACAACTTTCTTCCACCTTCCAATGTCCCATGTTTGGTGCACCCCTGCAAAGTCCAAACGGGCAATTCTGTGGCGTTGAAGAAGATGTGGCCTTTGAACACGTTTTTTGTTTTTGAAGCCCTTCTCTCGCAGATGCCATCTGATGGTTATTAGGCTGCAGTCAGCACCAGTAATGGCCTTGATTTGGGTAGAGGATCGTCCCGTGTCTTGACGGACAGCCAATTGGATCCTGCGGCTCAGAGCTGGTGAAATTGTTTTGGGTCTACCACTTGACTTTTTTGTTCCATAACCTCAGGATCATTTAAAAATGCAAAATGACTGTCTTACTGCATCCAACCTCAGCAGCGATTTCACTTTGTGAGAGGCCTTGCTTATGCAGTTCAACAATCCTACCATGTTCAAAGTCAGTGAGCTTTTTTGCTTTTGCCATCAGGAGGTCTTGACAGTGTAAAGACTTCACAGAAAATGACATGGAATCCAAATTTTTGCACAGCTTTTGGCTTTTAAAGACTATGGTCTTAAACTTTTGATCAGCTGAAAATAATCATGTTTGAGTGTAAATGCAGTTTTCAGAAAATTCCCTGCTCAAATGATCTTGTCTCTTGCACTGATTTTTTTCTTTTAACATTGTGAAGCTCTACTTAGAACCTTCTTAAGATTCAATAGTGCAAAATGCTAATTCTTGCAATGTTTTGACTGGTCTTAAGATTTTGATCAGGAGTGTATGTATATATATAAACTTTTCAAAATAAATGACATATGAACAACTTTAATGACGTTTTCCTTCTTTATAAACCCAGAATTTTACCTCATAAATTTTTATGGGTAGTGTTTTAGGTGCTTTCTTCTCATCTCTCCGATTATAGCAGGGGATATCTGAGCTACCCGATCTGAGAACAACAGATGTTACATTGCTCAGACAGATTGGAAGTTGCAGCAGTCTCTTGTACATATTTAATGTAAAGTGAAAAACTTGGCTTGTTTGGGACAAAATACAATAACTCTGTAATTTGAGTCTTATCCGAAAAAAACAATTTCTTGCAACTATCCATCACATGTTGGCACATTAAGTAATTACCTGAAAATGAATGGTATCATAAACCCTAGCTCATGTGATTTTTCATTATCCAGAGTTGGCATGTGCTGTAAACTCCATCATGGTGCTCGTATACAGGCGTCGTTGAAGGTATTGCAATCATAGCCTCGGGCAGAAAAGTGCAAACGGGTACACAGCTTGAAGAGATGATTTTTATCAAGTTTGACATCTATGTGTTTGGCTGGGGGTGTTGTTCTGGGTGACTGAGCTGTTTGTTCATCGACCAGATGAACCATAGTCTTCTTGAAATGTCTAGCTATAACCTGGTTGGGCCAGTAAGATTTCGACAGAACTTGCAATATATGTAGTCCTCTCTTGTAATTTCTTGTGAAGCAGCCAAGTCAGTGATGTTTGGAATGACTAAAATAGATGCTTTTGTGGGTTAACCTTGTTTAAACAGAGCTCCTCTGCGAGTGTATAGTCTACCGTAGCCTTTCAGTTGCGACTGCACAAGTCTTTATTTCTATTATTTGCATACAGATCTTCCAGGGAATAAAGTACTTTACATAGCATAATCCAGCAATTGTCTGTGACAGTCATTTTGTGCTTGTTTTATAATGCAGGAGTTGTAATTATGTTGAAGAGTCTGTCAAGCCTGCTCATCCTCACTTCAAATAAGTTGTTCTCGTTCTCTTGTTGAAAGAGAGGAGGAGAGGTTTAATTCTTCAAAACAAAAATCAATTAGGCTCATAGAAACTGGAACTGAACAATTTGCTGCATTGCAGTATTAATATGTGCAATATTGCAAAAGACTATATGCTGTAATATTATAGATGCTATGTATACTCCGATCTGATATAGATCAAAATCTCCAGTAATGATCAAAGTTGGTATAGATTGGAGAGGATGTTGTGATGATGGGAAAACAGTAGAGGGAAATGTGGGTTAATGGTAATCAATATGTATTATCCCCACATTCACAACAATAATATTGCAAAGTCATGCTTCTTTACAATTGTGCAAAGGAAGACTCTATGTCTGCTTAATTAAGTTAATTTCACATGTGTGTATGCTTCAGCTTTGCTATTTTTGTCTTTGTGCTTTTTAATATCATCTCCCCACTACTTGGAGAATTCCAGCTGAATAAATTATGATTTAAAGTCTTTCCTCGCTGTTAATTCATCCATCTTTTATACTGTCACCTCTGTTATTCTCCAACTAATTCATTTATTGCCATGTATATTCCAGACTAAACTTTGTCTAAGTGCACAACAGTAAGTAAATGTTCAAGACAAGTTACTTGTCAACTATTTTCCTGCTTCAATACATTCTTTATTTTCTATTATGTGGACAGTCTCAGAATTTGTTGATATTGTGGTGGTGTACGTGCATTTGCTTTAGTTTGACTCAAAACTGTATTTCCGCAATCGCTCATTCGAGGCGTCATAAACCAAAGCTCACAGACTGGAAATGGCTTTTCACAACAATAACGTTGGTCTTAACTAGTTCTATTTAAATTTTTATATTTGTTTTCCAGTTCAGATTGGATTGAAGTTTTTAAGTTTTTCAATGTTGAAAAAGAGCAGCTTGTATCCATAGTCAGTATATTAAAAGCCTTGTAAGTGAGGATTATTGTTCATTTATGTATTTTTTCACTCTTTTGGCCACACAAAGCATGACATTCAAACTGTAAAGTAGAGATAAAGAGATCAGGTTTTCAATTTTGTTTGAGAGAGAGAAAACATTCTGAATCTCTAAAAAGAAAAATTGAAATTGTGAAGTCATAGAACTTATTGATGGTGGCAGTGGTTTATAATCCAACAAAAAATGAAGAAAATCCATAATTATCTCAAAAACTTTAATCTGTTTAACTGAAAAAACTAATTTTATGAAATATGTCCTGTTGGTTGGTGTGTTTGTTAAAAAAAAAGTGGAAAATGTTAGTTTTTATTTTTTTGATTGCTCAGTTTTTGAACTGCTGTTTATTGATTAGAGCAGATGAAATTATCAGAATTTATTCTGAATTATCTTATTTTTTGAGTTGTTCTTTTGGCATAGACATTTTCAGATCTTCATCTCTGTATTTATGACTCTAACGGGAGCTTTCATGAACGTGTGTGCCGTATAACTGCCAACAAAGGAAATGAAAGGAACCAATACTTCCAGGAAAGCTGGATGTCTGAAGCAGCCCCTCCTGCTTTCGAATTCTATTGTGTGGTTGCATGTCATTTATTCTCGCTCCATCTCTCCTCTTTCATTTTAATCTCCTTGTCTCTTGTTTATTGATTTGTTCATTGCCTTTTGTAATGTCATCCTCTCTTCATGGCAGAGTCATTGTTTGCCTTCCTTCACGCTGCTGCGTTTCATTTCTCTGTTTCTCTCTCTCTGTGTGTTTTTCTCACTGTCTCCCTCTCTCCAAATCAGAGGCAGTTAAAAAGTGAGCCTCATGTGAGCGTTCGCTCTCGTTGTCCGGTGCAACTCGTGCCTTTTCCTCATCTCTCTCCTCTCCTCCCATCCTATCCTGATGTGACGGGACTTTCTGCTCCTGTCCCTCTTCTCTCCGTCTTCATTTCACTCCTCCTTGCCGTCATTCTCGTCTGACTCGGCAGGGTGCCGTCACAAGTGATTTGTATAATTCTCTCCTCTAGTTCCGCGGTCGAGGTGCGCGTGTGAATGTCCGCGTGGAGGAGAAAGTGAGTGTCTCGTCTTGTCCGGTTCGCCTCCATTGTGCGTGTGCTGAGCGATGTGTTAGTGTTTATAAAGAGAGAGAAAGAAAGCTAAGAAAGGAATCTCCTACTGTCTTTTTGTGAGTGTGTACGTGCGTGATGAAGCGTGGGATCGCGCTGAGCTGAGTTCACATGTGTGACTGTTTCTTTCTCTCTCTGAGTACATGCGTTTTTGTGTGCGTGCACGCATCACGTCAGCTTGGCTGGGGTCTGGTCGCTTGGCTGGGGAGAGGGAGAGTGAGAACAATATGAGTGGGGTTGGGCAGTGCTAGCATGCGGACCAGGAGCAGGCTGCTGCAGACTTGTAGCAGTCTTAAGATGATGGCCATGGTCCGGACCTCCCTCCAGAAAGTGGTGGTCTTCTTACACAGGCTCCAGAGGATGGCAATCTCCTCGCCGCGCTACCAGAAACTCTGCAAGGTACGTGGAGAGACCCAGCTGGAGAACAAAGTCTCTGCTTTTTTAACTTCAGATGAAATTTAAGTTTAACTTTGAGTTTCGTGGATGTGGTTTTTTACTTTTTTGGTGAATATTTCCAAAGTTTATGCAGCTTTTATTGGGGTTGATTTGAGACTTGTATTTGGTTTTGATTCAGTTTTTTTTTTTTTTTTTAAATCCTTGCACTTTTGAGACGATACAACATATTGTTTTATACATGCGTTTAATTTGGACTCACAAATTATAAGCGGACCATTAAAGTTTACCTTCTTTGGCTCCTCATAATTTTTTTTACGCTGCCTGAAATTTAAAATTGGCTTTATTTTATGTCATCTTATTTATTTATTAACATTTTTTTATTGGATTTTAAATATATGCATGTGGTTAAATTTATGTCTGTCCTTTTCTCCTGTGAATGCAACGATTTGTAAGTAAAAACAAAACAAAACAAAAAAAACTATTACTGTTTTTGTTCACCCCGTGCATCGTATTATTTAATATGCTAATGGCAGCAGTGGAATGATTGATGTTTGTTTTTCTTTTTAATTTTAAGTCACTTCTGAGGTGACACGCATCTAACCAACGCAGATTTATTGTGAAAACCCAACGGAGCGTGAATCAGTTGACTCTGTCTCTGCCCTTTGTCAGCTGTATTGATTTTACCGTAGAGAAAATGACCAGTGATGTGTGCAGTGCTTGATCTTGTTTTGTGTCGCTGTTGATCGTCACTGGTCGTTGGTTGTCCTTGCTCTCTCTGTACATCAACAACTTGCTCTCAGATTAAGGACATCCAGATGTTGAGATTTGGCATTGCTTTGCTAAGAAGGAAAAACAGCAGAGTTGAGGATTACTTGCCAGCTTTCAGCATTGCTGATTTGTCTACTGCTTTTTAAAAACATTTCCTCTTTGTTTGCTTGTAAGCTTGTTTGTTTGTTTATGCCAATATGTGAGTGAGAGCTTGTTTGCACACTTTGCTTGGTGTGAAAGCACAATAAGTACTAATTAAACTTTGGACTTGCTCATCTGGCCTCCATTCAGCACCCTTTAGAGTCAGACTTACCTGGGTGTACCCATGCTGGTAGGAGGCATTACTCACTCTGCACCCAATTACCCTCCTCTGAGTTGCATCCGTCACTTCAGCGTTGTTTAGCCTTCCCCTCGGGAGGGGGGCTAGTGTAATGCCAGGCTGGTCACACCTCCCTGGGGTGCCCTTACTGGCTGCCAGCCTAGAACAGGAACTTCCTGATGATGGATTTGCATGGGGCTCACAGGGTGCACCCCCTGGGTCTGGCCATTTATTCTGTTTTGGGATAGTGCTGATGCTTAAACCACACACATAATTATTTTCCGCCCCTGTGGATTGAGTTTGTCCATTTTTTTAAACCATGTACTTATGTAATCTCTGATTTGTGATTTTCCTTTATTAAATCCTTATAAAATCATTCTACAAGTTTACCCCTGGACTTCTTGTTTTCCCGGCTCCTCTCCTTTGGACCATTTGCAAGCCTGCAGCAGGTCTAGTCTATTGGTGAATAAAGCTGCTGAGTGGCATGCCGGTTTCGTTTATAGTGAGTCCTGGTGGCTCAGCTCTGTCTCTCTGTGTTGAATCAATGGCTGAGAATTGGCTGAAAGGCCTGCCTCTCTCCAGAGGGGTGTCCTCCTACTCTCATTACTGTTGCGTTGCTTCCAACTGTGTGTGCATGTGTGTCTTTAAACAAAGCCCACTTTAGAAGCAGCCCTAAATTAGAGGTACTATGCATTCATCCTTGCTGGTTCCTGCTGTTTCTGTGACACAAGCTCTAGCCTTTGGGCTCCACAGTCTGTGCACCTTTGCTCTTGGCTCACTGCTGCCCCCTGACATATGACTCAGGCATGGGCACAAAGCCCAGCTTTCTGACCCTTCTGTCCTTCAGCTCTGTCAGGATCCTCGGGGTTATTAGCAAGTGTTAGCATTAGCAGTTAGCGCCTCGGGTGCAGGCTGATAACCTCCACTTTCCCCTCTGGTATCTTGGCTCACACTCAAATCAGGAATATTTTCCTTCACGCTTCCTTAGATTCTTTAGTCTGCAGGCACACGCAAACTCAATGCAAACGTTTGAAGCACATAATCATGCACACTTACCAAGTGAGTCACAGGCAGTGGAATAACATGGAAACTGAAGTAATTTAAACTCGTTCAGACTGCATTTAGAATCTAGAAAGACAATAAAAGAATATGAGAATAAGGTTTCAATTCTAATCAACATTTTTATGCAATTCACAACTGATTGACTTATCGGCAGAAGCTGCAACGTGAAATGGTACTTAAATCACACAAAATTGCTTTTTAATACTGAGTGGAATATTGTGACAAAATGACGGGAATACAACACAAAATCTTATCTTGTATCAGCACCTAATATAAGTTTCCTGCCAATCTCTTGTTTGTGTCTAAATCATATTAGGTTCTTCCATGTCTAGTAAACCCATTTATTGAGCCAGAGGTTGTGTGCATTGTCTTCAGCAGTGGATTTTGTGTACATTCTTCCATTAGTGGCTTTTAGACAGCCTAACCTTATAATGTCTGTGTGGTTTAGCATCATGTGCTCGTAATAGCAAGTGGAAATGTCTGTAACTCCCCCTCATGATGAGCAAAGTAAAATAACCAGTCATACGTGTTGTAGGCAGATAGGTGAGGACTGTTACTTATAATTTATATAATTTCCTCTGGTGACCTGTTCTTATGACATACAAACATAGAATAGATATCCTTCATTGTCCAACAGTGGGAACAAGATAAGAGTATTAGAACATACATAAAAACAAAATTAAGGATAATAAACTGTACAGTAAGGGCAAAATTACAACATAATAGTGTGCTGTTATCAAAAACAGCACACTCCGATCCATAGGAATGTTTGACTGAGCTTGATAATTTTTCTAAAAATGCACAAAATGTGTATTTGTGCATTAAAAACAGACTATTTTCAATATATGAAAATAAAACTGCTAACAGAGTTTTACAAATACAGCTGATTGCCTTTTTCTTGGGTACAGAGATGATCATTGGAAATTTGTTTCCTTTTTAGTGTGTGAGGTTCATTCCCTTCGTTTTGTCAGTACTAAAAGCTGAGTTGGATAGGACATTGTGATCTATGTTGTGGCCCGGACTTCCTCAGCAGGATCACTTTAAAGTGATACAGGATGGGCATGTCAATGTCACTCAGGCTAATTAAACAAAGTCTAAATGACACTTGATCATTAAATCATCTGTGTGTTTTTCTTTGTTTTGGTCATGCAGAATAAAACGAGAGAGACTCTCTGAACTCGAGACAGTGAAGGGCTGACCGGAAGGGTCTGCTCTTAAATTTTCCTTGAATTCAACCTGCACTCTCTTTCCCTCTTCACCCAAAACAGCTAGGGGGCAATCCAGCGAGTGGCTTAAGTGAGCAGAGATAAAATGTCGTGCTCAATATTTTTTCTTGCTCCTTCAGTTCTTAGATTGACAATCAATCTGCAGGGACAAGGTCTTAGCTCTGCATCTAATGTCCCTCTCTTTTGCCAATATCTATGGCGAGTACTTGGCCACAGAGCTGGCTCACAGTTCATTTTGCTGTCTCCTTTCACTAAGTGTATCTTTATGTCTGTGGCGCTGACAAACATCACATTCTCCTACTGGAGAGGAGATTACGGCATGTAATCCTTACACAACCACAGACACACAAACTCTGGTTCACTCGATTGAAAAACTCAAGCCAGAAGAGATTTATCCAAATTGGTATTCAAAAGACTTTACTAAGAAATTGCATTGATTAATCCTCCTCTCAATGCGTCCCATTACCTCTATCTTCTCTCGCCCTCTTCCCCCTTATTTTCTGCCTGTTTACCTTATAAGCGTCAACACTGATTCTTTCTCCTTTGTGGTTCTCTTTCACCGCTGGACATTTTCCCTACTCCTGTCAAGGATAATTAATTCTTTGAATAGAAGTGGAACATTTGCTGGAAGATAATTGCTGTTTTTGCTGCATCCCAGCAAATTTGGTGTCTTATTTCTGTGGTACACCCAGCCCAAATAATTTTGTTCATCATCTGTTTTTGTGGAAGAAACAGGGGCACATTTTTAATGATTTATTACTCCTCAAAATCTCTTCTCTGCAAATGAGAAAATGTCTGTTCCAGTATAGGTTCTCTTTATGAATGTTTTCCCATTTCAGTCTTTTTGAAACGTTGATTGCCTCTGCAAACCTTTTTCAGTTGATAAGGTTGATGGAAACTTTCCTTTTTATCCTTTCTTCCTCCCCTGTCATCTTTCCTCTCAGCACTATCAATTTCCACAACGCCTCCTTTTGTAGCACCTGCTTACTCTCCCATGATTTTCTTTCTGTTTATGCTGCTGTCATCACCTCTTTAATTGTTAATGTTCTGCTCTCTGTTCTTCCCTCTAACAAAATCTCCTACCCTCTTTTGTCTTTATTCCCTGGATGACAACATATGCTGCTGTTTAGTCATTTAGCCTTGATGCCACTCCAAAGAAACAGGTCAATCTGCGCTGTTGAATTATTTATCACATACAACAACTTGTCTTAAACCTTGGAAAGACGATTTTATTGAATAACATTAAGATGTACTAAACCCCGTATTTATACAATTTGTCTTTGTGCAGATTTGAGTGCGTGTGCATCTTCTACACTTCCTAAAATACTTTTGCATTTACCAATATGCTCGGGGGAAGGAATTTCTGAACGAAATTCCATTGACTTCCAGATTTTTCTGCAAAGAACAGATCTCTCTCTTGTCCAACATTGGTCTTAAGTTAACACAACGGCAGGTCTGAGAGAGCAGGACCCCTCTGTGTACACAACAAACAGAGAAGAGGACTGAAAAAATGATGAGAGGTCTGGAAAAACAAGAGCTTGAGAAGGTACACAGGAGGAAAGGCATCAACAGCAACACGGCCTGGTATGCTCCTCAGAGGTAAATCCTTTGGTACGACAAAAACAAAGCAACTGGAAATGGCTTTTGCTGTTATATCACAGGGAGATTAAACATAAATCGTGCTATATATAGACTGTAATCTCCAGGGGAGGAAAAACATGTCAGAGTCAAATGCTGACGTAGAAATACAACTGAGGAAAAACGAGGAAAGAACATGAAAGGTTGTCAGTAGAACTACTTTGCAAAATGATGCAACGTTTTTTTTTTTTTTTTTTTGATTGGGGGGTTGTTTGTGAAGATGTGCCTGTAAGTTATAGTTCAGAAAGGCAAAGTATCTTAAGTCAAAACTACAATTAGGATTGCAAGTATGGGGTATTTAGTAAATCTGACTACAGGCTAATACATGTTCTAGTTTTTCAGATATTTTTTTCTGCTGCAAAAAATTGCATTTTCATTTTTTTCCTGGAGGTCTGATAATCACAACATAATTAACTCCTACCTGTAATTTGGTACTTGAATTTGACAAAATATTTCAACAAAACTGATTAATATTCATAACTTTCATCCTCTGGGCGACTTGAACAAAAAGCTGTGAAAACTGATTTTTCTGCAAAAACAATTAGTGTCTCAATATTATGACAAGTAATCAGATGGTTGAAAAACAAGTCCTTTCTCTACTGTATCTCCAACACAAGGAAGGATGACTAATTTGAGACCACAAAGCTCTGCACTATAATGTGAAAATAGAGTTGGGACAATATCAGGATAGCATTTGATTTTGATCTTATTGTTGAATATTGCAGTAATGAGATCCTGGATTTTCCTCAGTCTGCTCTTTTCTTTTTCATCATCTGCAGCATCTCCACCACACTTTGAATATCTAGATCAGGCATAGATGTTGAGGTCAGCGAGAGTCCATCCAACTACCTAAATATATATGTGATGAACCAAATTTTGCAGTGAAGCAGTCTTTAACGATTGATATTATACACACAGATTGCAGCATTTAGCAATTTACTGTAATGCAAACATCTTCTGTTTAATTTAGTTTTTCATTTTGCAGGCTGAGATTATGTCACAGAAGTACAAAGTGCAGAGTAAAATCTTCTTAGTTTGTCCCTGTGCAACCTTCTCGGTGGATCTTAAAGCAAGCATTAAATTAAAAATGTTCTTTTTACGTAACATGGTTTAAAGATCTGTCATCAGCTCCATAAGACGTTCGAGAAAGTTTAGAGAAGGATCAGAAATGACGGGAAGGTTTCCATGTGAGCTGTGAATGACAGTTCAACGTAAGCCTCGACTTCTCCTCGGCTGCACCGTCGCACATTGGACCACAAACTTCAAAGTAAGCTCACAGTTAGAAGAGGCGACACAGAATCGAATTAGATTTCCAACAGTGCTCACATGTGGGTGTTTATTGGTTTAGTGTGTTTCAAAGTTATCATGCAAGTGTCTTTGAGAAAAGAGGCTTCTCAACTCCTCATCCCACTGGAAATGGTTTAAGCTTCACGTAGAAGAAAAAAATATACCAAAAAATAATTTATGACAGTGCAAGAAGCAGCTACTGAATGCATATGTTTTTAGAGGAAAATTGAAGTGATGACAGACAGATGTAAGCATAATACGAAACATGAACGGGTTGAAAATGATGAGAGGGAGCGGGGATTGGGCACTGGGAAGATGGGAAGAAAGACGGATGGCTGCTTTTTTCCATTTTACTCCATGGAGACATATATACACTCACACTGCCTTATATTCATTTTCCATCCAAGGATTTTTTTCAGGTAGGCTATGGGGTAAAAAATTCATTTAATGCTTCAGCACATGTGTAGCTTCATTTTCCCTGCCTTCTTCCTCACCTCCCATTGAGAACAGAAGAGCAAAATCAACAAAACCCACAAACATCCACCTTTGATGAACGACTTCCCCTTTTGTCTCCGTCTCCTTCCTCTGTGTTTGTGTGTGAATGTATGGGTGTGCGTGCCAGTTCGTGCCTGCTAAATATCGTCGGGATTAGTGCCGGAGGCTTAATTAAAAAGCAATTACCTTTGGTCGCTGTGGGCGACGCTTGGCGGAGGGTAACTCTTCTAATCTGGAGAAACGGTGTTGAATTCCTCAGGATGCGACACACATTCGCAGTCAAACCCCGTACGTAAATTGTGCAATTGTCTGCAGAGTTACAGAGGGATTAAAGCAATTGTTAATTAGTGAAATGGGTGCAGATTGAAAGGGCAGAAGAGGGGCATTAGGGTCAGTCTTACTGCTATCCCTCAGACTCATGCACTGTGTGTGTTTGTTTATGAAGTTAAGTGGCCAAATGATATACCCCCAAACCAAATTAATTATTTTTGCGAGACTTGCAAGCATGTTTTCTTTTTTTCCTTTCAGTCCCTCTCCTCATTTCCTCTTTCCTGAGACAACGAAGTAGGTTAGGACAGTTAGTGCCAGAGCTAATTTTTTAATTTTAAAGTTCCAATTAGACGTCGCTAATCATGGTAATTAGATAATCACTATGAGACTGCCCTTAAAAGAACCCTGGATGCGTGAGACAGTAGAGAGGTACACCGATCAGGCATATCAGTGCGACTCCATGCAGGGGAAGTGAATAACACAGATTTATCTCTTTATTGTGGCAGCTGCTAAACGGTTTGACATATTAAGCACATAGACATTTGGTGATGTTTTTAGTGAGTTTGTCTAAGGGCTTTTTGAAAGCTGAAGCTCCTGTGTTCTGCAGCAGTCAGGATTTATAAAATTCTCAAATTTATAAAATAACATTGCACCTGTACCAACGTTAATTCATGCATGTTGAATGAGAAACCTGATTGCACCAACTTAGATTGCAATTACTCTTCGTTGGACGATGTATCAATGGTTTGGATCGTTTGACATAGTGTAGTGTGAAACCAAACCACAGCCACTGAAATATTTTGGTCCCCAGTCAAATTGAGTCTACATCATCAGGTGTGAAAACTCCCTTAGAGGACTTGAGTGATTTGTTGCTAACATCTTGCTACCAGATACCACAAACTGACTCCTTGTAGCACAAAGAGCAGAGTTTAATACTTTGGCTAGTTTGTAAATCACTGAAATACACAATCTGTTGTTGTTGTATCAACCTTCCAGACCTCTCAGGTGTTCTGGTTCTGGCATGCTTTGCATCCCCTGAACCAGATTATGGAGAAGCAGCTTTAAGCTTTTATTCACCACAGATCTGGAACAAACTTTCAGAAAACTGCAGAACAGCTGAAACATTGAGTCCCTTTAAATCAAAACTAGAGACACACCTGTTCAGAGTTGCCTTTGATTAGTAGTAAGTGGAACATTGATCAACATATTTGATTTGCATTTGCTTAGGAATTTTGATGATGATATTTGACAGGGCGTGACATTTGTTACATCTTTCATATCTGATGGCTGTATGGTGTTTTTATGATGTAAAGCGCGTTGAACCGCCTTGTCGCTCTAAATAAACTTGTTCTGTTGAAGTGAGAGCAATATGTGTACAAAGTCTTACATTCATTCACTTTGAGCAGAAGTTCTTTCATTTATTGTTTTGAGAAATTGGCTTTAGCTACAGGTGGTCAATATGTTAACGATTCAGCTGTTGAAGCTTTTAGAACAGAAAATCAGATTAAGGTTAATCATTCGTTTGTGGCAACATTTTCTTCAAGTTATGTTTGTGCAATCTGTTTGCCCTCATGTTTAAAGATTTTTTTTATATCTGATTAGAAATACATTTTGAAACGTTGACTATCAATTACTGGTATACATCCTTTGAAAAATGCACACAAACATCTTTTCCCCTCCAGCTGAGAATTATTACTGTAATTCCCCTCTGTCCTTCTCCCATTCTGCATCATGTTATCTATTTGTAGCTCATTTTAGGCCTTGCCTCCCCAGACGGCGCTATGGCAACTGAATGATTGACAGGACAATCGATGAGGGCGCTGGATCCTCTTTCTCTCTCCCCTTCCTCTGTCTGACCTTCTCTTTGACATGACTACAGTCGGTACCGCTCCTCTCGTTGAATTACCTGTTTGCATGACGCCAACCCCGTGGCTGGCCTTGCCCTCCGGTGCTAAAGGTTGGACATCTGGTAAAGATGAATAATCAGCTCACCGAGGAAACAAACATGCTCTTACATGATTCTTTAATTGGTCCTGAATACATGAATTAAACCTTTAAACGTGTTTCTCAAGATTTTGTAGATGCCATGTCTAGTGTTGATTAATCAGTATTCCTGTTACATTTTTAGTTGGTATTAAAAATGTTGCAAATATTTGCTGAAATTTAAAACGAGGAGAAACTTGCTACTGCAGATACAGCGGTAGTTTCTGATGAGCAAACTTCCTCTCAATACCAGCACAAAATTACTACACTGCAGGGAAGAAGATGATATGACCTTTATGTACAGTGTTAATCATTGTACACAATGTCAGGATTTCAGAATATAATGACATTATTGTGATGTTTTTGCAAACAAATATCAATTGTGATACCCCTGTTTTATCTCAACTGGATGAAAAAAATATTTTATGACATGCAAAGTGTGAATTTGTGACTCTTGGAATGTATTAGCCAACAAAAATATTGCAATCCCAATACTTAAACTATGAATATTGTGCACATTGACATTACAGTGACTATATTGGCCATATATTTTACAGTTCTTGGTCTGTATTTTTTGCTGCCACACACAGTGAGCAGGATGACTATAGGAGCTTACTTGTGCAGGACAAATGTCTTTGGTCCAAGTCTCCATTAGAACTATATATTTTCAGGCTTTTGTTCACATCTTTGCCAATGGTCCCTATAATTGTGGAGAGCACAGTACCTGACTACAAATACTAATAGATTCCACACGATTAAGCGTAATTGCAGACAGTTTAATGCAAGCAGCAGAAACATGTATGTATATATATATATACATATATATATATATATATATATATATATATATATATATATATATATCAGCTTACAGGTGTTTTTAGTATTTAGTTCTGGATGTGAAGTGATATTTCTGTTTCTCTTTATATTCTGTTCAGCAAAAAGTGAAACTTGTTGCACTCACCACAAACCCTTTGGGTTTGATACTGCACAGTGTTATATTTACTGTGAAAATACTGGTTTTGGCTTTTTTAATCTGTCTTGACAGCATGGAGAGCTTACCGTCTGAAGATGAGGATAAACATCGTTCTGACAGGGTGACAATTTTTAGCTTGTCAACTATCTGAACGTACATGCCTCGGGAATCTCTCTGATACTATATATTTTGTCACATGTGCTGGTCTCAGTGGCTGTTCGCTTCGCTAAAATGTGTTTTTTTTTTTTTTTCTTGTTCCAATTTGAGCCTCGCATTCATTGGCACTTGTTCCGTATTTGTTCTTTTATAGTGTTCTTCTGCCTCATGCTCAAGTACATTACTTTTCAACTCAGCAATTTTTCTCCAAAGTGATTTTCAGTATGTGTTGGTAAGATTGCCCTTAAACAATGGAAAACTTTAACTTTCTGTCTGCCTCATGTGCTCTGCCAATTACAACATGATTTATAAAATATATATGTCTGTCTGCAGAGTCCAACCTTCCCTGAGCTGAATCTTTTTGACACAAAGGCATTGTAGTTGTCATTTGGATGCATCATTGAACTTTTACTATCTTCGTTCTCATTGAAATAAGAGGATTCGTCTGGCTTCCAAAGATGAATTTTTACCTTCTCAGGAGAACTTTGACCTTTCAGAAACATGCATGCATCAACACATGTGTAGCTGTCACTTCAATAAGAGGTTGTTCTAGAAAGGAAGGAGTCAGAATAATTGAACCAAAATGCAATTCTTTTAAATGTTTATTTGTAAAAAGTTTGAGAAATGTGACTTATTTTATACTTTACTTTTATGTGCTACTTTGTCACAGTCTTATCACTTAAAATACCAATAAAAGATTGTGGTTTTATTATAGCAAAACAAACATTTTATGGATACTTTCTTAATGCTATGTAAATGCATTATACTAAAGACATATACATAAGAATATACAAAAATTAATGGCCTGCTTTGACTTTATTCTTCCAGGCCTCAGCAAGGAGCACTGCAATGGCTTCACTTTGATAAAACAATCTTCTTTCAGCCATTTTAAATCAAGTGTTTTATTATCTTAATTTTAGAGCCCAAACAGTGTGCAGCCGTTTGAAATTAGGATGAATTGTTTTTTGCTTATCTCCTTTGATGATTGAGCACACTGTTTTCAGCAGTAATTGTAGGTAGTTGTAATGTGCTTGGTATTAAGATATAATTCCTTTCTGGGTAGTAAAGTCCAGCCAAAGCTCTCGTGGGCTTTATTGCTGCCTCAGTGCCATTTTTATCATATGAAATAGCTGTAAGTTTGATTGGATGTCTTCTAGCCATGAGAATCGTGTTTTTCCCAGTAGTATAAAAGATATTGGAATTATGTGCTGTGTGGCTAAATTGCTTCTGGAAGCCACATGTATAGAGGGACAGAATCGAAGGGACAAATAGTAGGGGTAATGGAAGATGGCTTCAGGCTGCGTCTGTGGTGTAAATCAGTTTTCCTCTGTTTTTATGCGAGTTTCACTTACTGCTTTTCTCCAATCGCCATACGTAGCAATCAGAAAAGATGGTGCCCACTTTATCTCTGTCAAACTGTTTCTTCGTTTTTCTCTAAATCTCTTTTGAATGTTGTGATTTACTTTGGTGGGATGACTATTGGTGTTGTAAGTCTTGGTTATTTTCTGCGTCTGTTTCCACATCTGTACTGACAGGCCTGAGCCTACAGCTGATAGAAAATCAATTTAAGGCTCTAACCATTCCATAGATGTGCCACTCATCACCTAATTGCTCAGCTCACCTCAATTAAAGAAAACAAACCACATGCACAGTGTTTATGTATGCACACACTACAGTTGTGCTTTTATTGCTGATTTGTCACAAGACAGATTAGACTGAAAATTAGGAAAATGATTGAACAGAAATTATTTCTTTCCTTCCACTATTCTCATTTTGTTTTCTTCCCCATTGTTTTCTCCCTTACTTGCCTTATTCCTTAACCTCTACTTTAACATAAGTCTTCTTTCCTTTTTGTGCTTTTGCTTCTTTTCTTATTTGTTTTTGCTTCCCTCCTTGTTACACTTATGCCTTTCTTTGTGTCCCTTCTGTCTGTTCTTCCTTGTTCTTAGTTTTATATTATTACCAAAGACATCTGTGACATCAATAGTAACTCAGTTGTTAGTTTCTAATTTTGTGATAAAGTGATTGGTCAAAACTGACTTAAAGACATAAGATCTCCTGACTATTGCATTTTTAAGTTTTTAATTCTTAAATGAAATATGTGCAGTAACCCTGGATAAATATTAAAGTGTTAAGGTGCTGATCTAATCTGATGCTTGTTGGACAGATAAGACATGGGCTTGATATTTTATCTCCATCTCTACTAAACCTATGTTTACTGAGTTTCTTGTTAGTGCTTGAGTGACAAAAGTAGCAGTTTTCGTTTTAAAAATAAGAAATATTCATTACTTCAAGCTGCTTAATGGCTTTCCATTACAGTGGTATTTAGAGATTTGCTTTTAGCAGCTCGTGTTACATTAAATTTACTGCTTTTTAAAGGAAATGCCATATTCAAGATGCTGTCTCTCAGATGAAGAGTATCCTTTGGACTGTTGTGGTAAAATTTAATTTATTCAGGCAGAAATTGCACATTTGCTTTATATTTCATGGACGTTAGTTTGGAAGAGTGAAAAACCCTCCACAACACAGCCGGCACACACAAAAAAACATAGCCTAAGGAAAGCTGTTTTGATCTCTAAGAAACACTGATTTGTAATGGTGACAATATGTTTGTGCAAGAAAGTTTGCCTTGAGAAACTTTAGTCTTTACTCATGGCGCTGATGAATCACTTTGCTTGTATCACTTTTGCATTTTACCCACAGCAAACTCAGTTGTTGTTCCTATAAAACTAATAAAGTGAGGATATATCTCCCTTCAATACACCATCCTGGAAAACATTACAAACAACAAGCTTCACAATCATTTTTTTTCCTAACTTTGCTGTTTCATTACAGTCAAACAAGGATTTGTTTCATTGAAGTCTGACTGGCTTTTACCTTCAGGACTAACTTTGAAGTTGTGCAACATTTTTTTTTTTCCCTTTTTGCCTTGAGTATCAAACATATTTATTAATGCTGGAGGAAAAGTCAAATGACAATCATACTGCTTTCTCAGTTTTTATGTGTTTTACGTGTTTGCTTTTATCAATTGTTTACTCTGTGATTATAAAATCTGCTGGGTTATAATACTTTACTAAATTTCCTCTCTTTGAGTTGGGTAAAAATGATTAAATTAATGAATCACACAATCTTTAAAAATATGTCCATAAATTAATTTGAATAATTGTTTTTCCCAGGTCAACTGGAGATTCACAAGAGTGGAGATTTGTGTTTCGCAAAGTTTAAAATGTGCTTGTCCAATTAGGGTTCCTAGCATGAATACAATTTTTTTAGATTCAGTAGATATTCCACAAACTCTTGCAAAATGTCTGCTCTCTGATTCAGGCACATTTCTTTAATAATTAGCCATGAAATTGGAAAATTTCTAGCAATACACTTAATTTACCATAATTTAAATTAAAGAAAAAATATATTTTATAACAGTGAACTTGTTCAAAGCTATTGCTTCTTTTTGTTTTCGGTAAATTTATATTATTTCTTTTAACTCATCACACAATTGGGAAAAAAAGAAGTTTGTCATTAATTCCGACAAATGTATTAAATGTGTCGCAAAATGTGTGTATATGTATATATACATAAAAACCAATAAAATTTGAATTTCAATTGACTTCTCTCAGGTGTCTTGCATGCATTTGCAGCTATTTGCTGCCTGTCTCAGTTGAAGTAGTTTGATTTAAAAAAAAAAAAAAAGTCACACAATTTAAAAATAAAAAGTCTTTGTCATTATTTAAATTTTAATTTTGGCTGATTTCAGAAATTCACAGTGGCTTTTCAGGGCATTTTCTAAGGTCCTGTCTTTTGTTTCAGGTAATTTAGTTTCACTGTGACTCACAGTTTAATAGTGTATTTGTCTTCAAAAAGGGTCTTTGACATTTATCAAAGTTGAACTTAAGTTCTAGCTCCAAACATTAAAAAAAATTTTTATTGTAAAGTTATTTAAGATGTTCATAAAAATTATTTGACCACATTTTACGGTGGGAGTTTTAACTTAAAAAAAATATTTCAGTATTGGGCAACTGAAGCATTAATTTATCTAATTCAGACATCAAAAATATATCTCTTATAGGGTAAGATTTTTACTGTTGTTTGAACTCATACAGGATTTAACCAGTATTTTATATTGCCTGTTGTAAAACATTGTCAACAACCAACCGACAGTAGTTATTGCACAAATAATGAGTTATTTATGTACATAAATTATTTCACACCTGAGTTTAATGAGAATACAGTCTGTCATAGAGATATGGCAAAGAAGAAGAAAAACTGTTTCACCTGTTTATTTACAAAGTTTTTTTTTCTTTTGTTGTTTGCACTTCATGTTTCTCTCTTCAGTCTGTGATAAAAAGAATTGGTCCAAAGCTTTTCTGCAGGATGAAAGACATCTTTCTAATCTGATCTACCTTTGCTCTTTAAGGGAAGCAGTTTATAAAGAACGGAATACAAGCGAAGAACGAGGAGCATCTGTGCAGTGGTCCTGAAGCTTTTAGTGCGTCTCCTTTTGATTCCAAATCAATACAGTTTCTCAAGCTCAGACGCTCTGTAGCACCGACTATTACTCTGGGCCATTGCGTTTAGTGTATTTGCTCATCACGAGATGCAGTTCGCTGTTTGTTTTGTGTAAGTGAAAGATCAGGAGCTCTCTGCGAGGAGCTCCTGTTAGTGTTTGCGTCAATTGTAAAGCCTCGGAGCATCTTAATGTGTCTAAAGAGTGCTCTGTCAGGGAAAAGAAGCCGAGCGGAGAAAATGAATGTCCAGCGAGTTAGAAATGCGGCTCTAAAGTTTACTCAGAACGTGATTTAGAGATTGGGCTTTAAGTCAAGCCAATTACTTCATCACAGCTCTCCCAGTCAGGGTTAAGTGGACGATTGGAGAAAAACGCAGGGCGTAAATCACGTCCTGCCGCTAGACGCAAAGTGGTGTTGATGACAGACATGGTGTTTGGTGGAGAATAATGGAAAAAATAAGTGCAGAGAGTTGCTTCTCAAATGTAGTTACAAGGGCATAATCCCCTTCCTCTCGATCAGCTGTAAAGCAAAGATGGCCGTGACATCGATAGTAACGTAGTTGTTAGTTTTTAATTTTCGCCCATGCGCCACCTCGCCTTGCTCTGTCTACATTCAGCTGAGTCGAGCTTTGCCAAGGCCACGGCAGATTTCCAGCGTGCGTTTGGAAAGATTTGTGGTGGTAAGCAACTATCACCAGGATGTCCTGGATTCTTCAAAGCAGGTTATTATTTCATTATTTTGAGCCTCATACTGGGTTCAATTACCGGGTTTGCTTTCATCAGCAAGGACAAGTCAGCAGTTCAGGCTTCATTAAAGACGGGAAGTGCTTTATATTTCTTTTTGAATCTAGACTGTCAGTATCAGATGTGTGGAGAGAAACGCGTGCAGAAAGAGTAAACTGGATTAAAATCCTGTTCAGATGCTAAACATTCATGTAGCATTAATGCCTTAAATTTCTCCACTGTGAAGTGGATTAACACTTGTATTTGCTCAACAGTTGCAGATTGTGGTAACCTCCCACAGATGAGTAATCACTTCACATGACTCAGTTCTCCTCCACTTTATGCATCCCTCTTTACCTTTCAGCGTATATGTTATATAAAATAACCTTTGAAGCTTTATTCAAACTATTACTGCTTCATTAACCGGTTATTTCACAGTTTTTACTTAAAATCTGATGATATCAAACATTTTATAAGAATTGTGAGCCTGCCTCAGCATGTCCTCCGTTTTTTCACCTAATGCATTTGCTAAAGTACTTGGGGTTAGAGAAGGGTTTAATTGAGTATCAGAAGGTGAGCAGCTGCTGACACCACTCATAGTTACAAGCTCCAACCAGATGCAAATTGTGCTTGAATTAAAAAATGCTTTCTGTCTTTTGCATGACCTTGATGGCTATTACTGCTACTTACAACTGATGTCTTGAACAGGCGTATGTTTTTTTTTTTTTTCTTCTTCTTTTTTTTCCCCTCTTACTATGTTCTCCATTAAACATCTCATCAGTGATACAAAGGATTTTTGACCTGGAAGGTTATTTAATTCATGGATTTTTTTTTCTGCATTAGTTTGAGGTCTGAAGTTGTTCTGAGGCCCTGAGTTTGACATTTACGCTGAAGTCAGGCAGGCTATTTTTATTTAATACTTAACTGTATTCAGTAAGTACACAAAATGCAAATGTTATGTACTTGCATAACATTACATACTTGCATAACAAAGTGTGACAAACTTTTCACACGTTACGACCAACAACTGCTACGAATTCTGGGGAATTTTGTGTGATAGACCAATGGAAGGCAGCATATTTTTGTCAAATTCAAGGAAAAGGATTTATGGTTGTCGTACTTTACAAACTACCTTTGTAAAGTAGGTACATGGATTTGTATTCAGCCCTTCTATTAATTGTAGCGACTCAATTTAGAGAGTGGATTTTTTGCTCATTAGCCTTTGCAATGAGCAAAGGCTAATGAATAAAAAAAAAAAAAATAGCTCAAACTCTGTCAGATGGTTTTGGAGATGCCTGCAAGGATTCAACTTTAAATCGGGCCACAGATTGTCAAATGGATATGGGTTTAGACTGTAATGTTGGCCATTCTAACACATGAATAAACATTTTATTGTAGCTCTGGCTTAATTCTTGGGGTTGCTGTTTTGCAGGAAGGTGAACTTCCACTTCAATCTCTAATCTTTTGCAACCTCTAACAGATTTTCTTCCAGGATTTCCCTTGGTTTAGTTCCATTCATCAGTCCATCAACTCCAACCAGCTGCTCCATCCTTGTAAAAGAGAAAAAAAAAAACCCTCACAAAAGCAGAAAATAACCCACATCCTCATACAAAGAAACCACCACGTTTTACTGCAGGAATAGTGGTTGCTTTCAGTTTTCCACCATGTTTATTGTTGTATTAAATTCAAAAGTATCAAATTATAGCATCTTATAGCAGATATATCATCATGGTAATGTTTATTTAATATTTTGCTAAAATAGTTTTTATAAAGCTTGTTATTTATGGTGTTTTATAGTATTACAGTTACGATTTCTTTAGATGTAAAAGCAATAGATTTTTATGTCTGAAAACATTACCATTAGCAGAAAAACTTAATTTTACCGTTTTTTAAAATTAAACATAAATAGTTAAATAGGTGTAGTTGCATGTATTTTTATGCAGATTGTACATAAAAAACTTGTCTTCAATCTGCAGAGAAAGCTAAACTGACCGCCAGCAGTGTAACTGTGAGTGGTGAAGAGAAAATCAGTATTTGCCCCAGTCTAATATGATGATCATGGTTCATCACTATATTTGCATGGCTAATTACCAACAGCTTTACAAGTTCAAATAACTGATATCATTAATGAGCCACATGGACAGGCAAACTCTACTATAAAGTCTTGTTGCGTGTTTCATTACAATGATTGGTCATACCAACAGGCTGGTTTGGTTATTTATAAGCCCACCTCAGCACTGATGTTAGTAACAGCATGTTGATCAAAGACAGTGGTGACTGTGTCGCCATTTAAGAGTCAGCTTTGGACTCTACATAAAGCATCAGCACAGCATAATAATAGGAAAAGCCTCTTGATTAGACAAGCTCTTAGCAGAAAGCGTGAAATTGATGACAAGCTAACGAGTAATCCATTGCCATTCAAACAAAGAACAATCTGTTTAAATTAGGCATAAAAATTATTCCATGCCAACAACCGGAAGTTGAGCACATACAATGCTGTGAAATGTCATTCAGAACAAATGAATGATGTTGTCTTCTTGTAGAAATTACTGTGGCCCTTGAGCTTTGTGTTTAATTCGTCAGAGCTTCTTGTAATTGATTGCTTGTTAGAATGAAGCCTAACCCAGAAGATTTGATCGTAATTAGAATATTGCAGTTTGAGGGTTGTAACTTATAAACGATGAAGGGGTCAGATGTTCTTGAAGGTAGTTTTGTTTTTTGGTGCACCGACCAGATTAAATTGGTGTTATATTATTAGAAATTTAACAGCTAAAGTATACATTTTTCTGGATCCTTAAGTCAAAGTAGAAATATTGCCTCAGGACTTAGCAGATATGCCTATTAATGTTTAATCTGAACTCTTTGCTGTAATGATGTCAAACTTTTTCTTTGTTTGAATGATTAACAGATTGTGTGTTCATGCAGATTTCTAGTTTTTTTTAATTTTTTTTAAGTCCAGAGAACTGTGAGTGTATGAACTTTTTCCATAATTCAAACTAATGTGTACAAGTGTTTATGAACGAATGCTTATTTTAGGAATTGCTTTAGTTCCTCATAATTGGACAGGCCTTTCATCTCCCATTCCTGCTGCTTTTCAATGTTTTCTCATCCAAACAGATCAAAGGCACCACTTTACAGATTAAAAAGAAGAAAAATGTGTAAATGTGTGTATGTGTGGCTACATCCATGCATGTCATCACTAAAACTGTGCCTTGGCTGATATCAGCTCTTTCTTTTCTACGTTTATCATGTTTTATCTGATCGTCTGAATCCTCATCTCAGAAAGCAGCTGAAGCTATGACAAATCTGAAACTTGCAATCACTAGTTATAAGAAAATCCAATTTTACCCCCCATCCCCTTTTTATACAGATTGTGAAAACATACTTTAAACTAGACTATTGGGTAACATTTCTCATTTTAAAGTGAGTCTGTGTTTTCCCAACAACAGAGATGCCAGATTGTTTTCTTACATCTTCTGGATTCAAAAAATGTTGGTTTGTAATTAGGAATAGGCTTTCATTTTTCAATATTTAACAAAGTACTAAAGATTGTGTAGATGATGAAGCCACAAAATAGACTAATAAGTTAAGAGAAAAACTGACAAAAGTATTTATAACAACAGAAAATGGTTTCTAATAGTTTTACAAAACAACTGACAGTTGTTTTGTAAAACTTAATTTAACAAATTAAGGGAAATTAACTGAGAACTTCTTTGATTTAAGGATAAAATTTATTTGGTAAAAATATAGTAAAATTGTACTATATGTTCTATAGTTCTTATTTCAAATTTATCTAGGGCATTTGAATAGAAGTTTATGAAAAACTTTTTCTTTCATTGATAATGCTCCTTGTGTATGCTGTCCTAATTTTTTGCCTTTACAACACAATTACAGCTGCTTCTGTTTTTTCCTTGTCTTCTCATTGCCATGCTCTCCTCAGCTTCTTTATTCTTTTCTCCTATTGAAGCATATTGTGAAGGCTACTGGGCTTTGATGCTCCGTCCTCCTGAATTAAAAACACTTTTTTTTTACTAAAGTCTGAAGGCTAACATTCTTCTCTAACCCTCATCGGGTCCACTTTGTGAGCCAGCCTAGATTTAGACACATCACTGGATTAAAGCAGAGAATCGTTAGCATGTATTCCATCTTATGAGCCGCTTGAGGTTAACATGTAACTAGGAAAAGCTGCTGCTGTTTATAATGAATTTGAATTGTGCTTAAAGATGCATTAATTTGAACAGGAATTATGTTCATTTCCTGATGTCATCACACTACCTCATTATAATGCTTTTTATCACATTGTGGTCTGTTTATTACACATACCTTGTGTGTGCAGATTTAAGTACGATATGCAGCTGTGGATTTGATAAATAGCTGTCTTTTTTTCCATGGACTCCTGGTAGGAATGTGCTTCTAACAACACTGCCGGAAGGTGGCAATATTTCACCAAGTAGTTTCCTACCAGCCCAGGTACAGCTTAGTGAAGCTGAACTTAGCTTAGCATAAGAGCTACCAGAAAGGAAAAAACAAAACATAGTTTTAGTTATTGTTTCTTTACTTCTTCCTCACTTCACCTGCATCTTTTTAAAATAAAAAGTCATAAATCATTCTCTTGAAGAGAAGCTAAACAGCCCACTAGTTGCTTTACTAGTTGTGTTTAAGAATGGGAAGGTCTTAAACCTAACATCTATGCATGGTTGTAAAGTGGTAAAGAGTGTTGTTTCTCCACTTATCTCTAGAAGCTTTCTCCTTAACCTTTAAAAAGAAAAAGGTTAGCCACTGCTCAAAGGAGATACCACGAACCAATTTTCCACTAACAGAAATGGTTCATATAAAGGCTGCCTTGGCTTTATACGTCTTGTAGGATTATTTGGTGTAGCATAAACTGTTCTTGAAACTATTCTTATACAGGCCTGATAAATTCAGAAGCCGGCAGTTTAGTAACTGCCCCTTGTGTTTCTATGACAATACATATTTCTGAGAATTTGTTTTAGCCTTCCCTTCAGGAGACAAAAATACACCTTAGTATGACGTTACAGTCAGAAGCTGAAGCTGAGTCACAGTTGCATCTTTGCCAGGAGCAATTGTCATATTGAGTGATTTTTATTCAAAACAAAATTGTGTCAAAGTGTTTTAATTTCATCACCTTGAAGTTCTTTCAATCCCATCCATTGCTTGTTTAATTCAGAAGCTTAAATGTTTTCTTCTTTAGTCTTCTGTGCCTTTTTGTCTTCTGAGACAATAAATGCATATGAGCATTCTACAGAGAGAAAGTGAGTGGAAACTCGTGTTATAGTGGCGTTTATTGATAGAGCGTTAATATGGCTCCTGGTTTGATAATGTCAAGGCATGCTTGCTCTATTGCATTGAATGTACAGAAAATGTTTGAATAAAATAGGCTGGTGAGCATAAAATCACTTGAAAGAGTTGCTGACATTTCATGTTTCAATAATTTTACACTGATTGTATTTACTAATAAAGGGCACCTCATTAATCAGGCTTTACAGAGAGGAGTCATGTTTTGCTAGCTGACGCACTAAATGTCCTAAGTGAACAGACTTTGGCTTTTAAAAGGCCTGGAAATGTGGATAATCTGCACAACTCTGAGCTTGTGTGTTGATAAGAGGTTAGTTCCCTTCTTTTTGGAGACAGACCAAGGCTACTGACGAAAGTGATGACTAATAGTAACAAGTGTGGGTGTACACTGATTAGGCACAACATGACCTCACAGATGATGTGAATAGCACAGATTATTTCTTCATGACTTTGGATGGATATATTGAGGAGCTAGTGAAGGGTTTGTCTTTTAAAATAAAAAATATAAAAAATAGGCAAGCAACAAGTATTTTGTTGAGTAAGATGAGGGTTTAAGTATGGTGTGCACATAATTAGATCACATCATCTCCAAAACTTCTCATTGTCAAGGTGTTCCCAGTCTGGTGTGGTCACATATCAAGAGGCCCAAGCAACAGACAATGGTCGAATTGCAACAGGGGAATACTAAAGGCTGGGACATGTGATTACATTGGGATATATGCATTATCATTGTTTGCATACATTTCTGCATAACTGCAGATCAATCAAGACCTTGATGATAAAACCTGTAAGGACATATTGACATCTGAACTGGACCTAAACGGGGTGGAAGATGGCAGCAAAACCTTAGATGAAGTTGTTGGTAAGAGTAGCAATAGAGGCGGTTTGATGCTTTCGACAATCTTCTGCAGGGAAACCTGGGACTTCCCATCCACCTTGTTCTACTGTTTATTGGAGAGATATTTATCTTGGTTTAACTAATGATTAGAGTGTGATTTTGTGCATGTATAACGATTAGACATTGTGTTACAGGAGAGGTCATATACTTGTAAGGTCTTTAACTAAGATGAGTTTGATGCTACAGATCTTTCCAAAAAGAAAGATCTGTTGCAGAGGTAAATAAATTTCCCTTTCTTCCTTATTGCTTAGGAGCAGTAGAATTTTCTGAGAATAGTTGAATTTTAGGTGAAAATGTTCCTTGGGTCTAAACTCTGAATGAGACCATCTGGCATTCAGTAATTTTGAGATATCCCCAAAGTAAAAGATTGTCGCACATCTCTATGTGACACAGGAAGTTGATTAACATGTTTATTTGCTTTGCTCTCAGGCTTCAAAGGCACATACTTACATAACATGTATGCCTCCTTCTGTGCTGTTGTAGCCTCTGCTGGCCTGCCGTACAGAGGCCCAGACCAACATGAGCTGTGTTCCTTTTTCCCTCTTTCTTTTCATTTTCCTCCCACTACTCCTGTCTCTGATCCACTGCAGTAGAAGCAGCTGTTGTTTGTTCATTAACTTTTTCAAGACGGCACACACACACATCCCACAGTCCTAAAGTGGAGCGCTCGTGCCAATCATTCCAAATTTCACACATTTATTCACACATACTCTTATGTATTCACAACTATTCCCCTGTGAACACACGTTTCATCATCATGCTTTTTGTTTGTCTCCTCATTTAATTGTAGTAATTGACTTTTCTGAGCGCTAAAGAGTCTTGATATGTTGCGCAACGCTGGTTTTGAGAGCATGCCTCCGTTTGATCAGTCAAAAAGTCTGGGGTTAGAGAAAATGAGCCGGCAGATCACACTGGAGGATGTGTGTATCTTGGCACATTCTCAAACCAATTTCCCTCTGAGAGAATCAAACCAAAAAAAAGGATGTCAGTCTTTTTAGGCCACACACAGTCTCTCTGATCTGTAGATCTCCCTCCTCACCAACCTCTGGCCCCTTTGACTTTGCATGTCATACATGTGACTGAAAGCAGACTGCATGTTGCCCTAGTTTCCTCAGTGAGGTTGTCTTCGTCTCTTGCCAGCAGATACGACAAATTGATTTTCCTTTTTCTATTCCAGGCTGTTTATTTGTTGTTTATAATCATTTTAGGAGTGGATCTGCACCAACTTTTTTCTGTTGACTGATGAAAATGGTCGAGTGAGTTCTCGGGGCAACTTTGTAATTTGGGGATATGTTCATGTAACATCAGTTGTGTTTTTTGAAATAAAAACAGAGGAAGCAATTTCTCTATAATTGGTCCTGTCAAACATTATGCAACTAACCCCCAGAGTTATAATATGTACTTGAACAAGATTTAAAGACCCATTTTGTTCTCTGCTCTTGAACAAATATGGTTTCTGCTGATAGTGCAAGTTTTATTGTGAATTTTCTGCTCTATTTCACATACAGTCAAAATATTAATCTATCACAGCCATGCCATCTTTTTATGCTACCCTTTCCAAAATGTTATATCTCAATATAATCTATTCTTTTCCAAGTCGGCACCATTGAGCCCCACCTACTTGTAATTCAGTATTTGTAGTTTAATGTCTTAACAAATTTCTCTGTGGAATTTAACTACAAATTATTTGCAGATAATTTGCCCATTCATTGTTTTTTCATAGGTCATATCTTAAATATTTGAAATAAAATACCATACTCCATAACCCATCACACATTATAAATTGATTGTGTATATATAATGTATCTCGTATAATCAGTTTGCTGTGTGTGGTATTGTTAGCTGTCAGGGTGAAAGCTAAAGGCTCTCTTCATAGGTGAGGGTAATTTGCATGTAAATAACAATTTCCTAAAAGACCTTCTGTAATGAAAAAGAGATGAAGAATGGAGTCGGTGATCTCACTACGCACTCCGACATCAGCTACATAGAAAACAGGTCCAACAGAAAGGTTTTCTTAGAGAAGTAGGACTAAAAATGTACAAATATTAGCTCATTAAGATCAGTTTCATGTCTTAACTTGCTGTAAACCACTGACATTTTTAACATGCTACAGGAATTATTGCATAAGAAATGCATTTATATCATAACTATTTAAATGAATATAGTCTTAAAGTGATTTCCGCCTGCATACTGACTCATCCTGTGTCGTGCATTCATGCACCACGGTTTGTCCTACTCTGACCCAGCAACCACAGTAACAAGGGGCATCAAATTTTATTGTATTGTCTCCTGTCCCATAGCTAAATGATAAACTGTGTGCTGACTGCGTGTCTGCGTGGAATGTCATTGACAAGAATGATGGAATAGTTGATAAGGCGAGATCAAAGAGTAGCAGTGATAAATGACTTTCAATTTACTAGTGCTCCTGTGAAACAGTGTCACATAAAATGCCACACCAAGAGGGAAACCATTTGATCTAAGTAACTGCCTTAATAAAACCTGAGGAGCAGCAAGGATCTCATAAGTAATTTTATTTTAACATCATGAGTTCATAATCCTTGAAGCTGATTCCACCTAGAATTAACAATGAAAGAATGACTTTGAGCTTTTTTTTTTTTTTTTTTTTTTTTTTTAGAATCCAGCTTGTAGGAGATGAGTATGACCACCTATGTTGGCCAATATTCTTCTCATCTTCTCATATCCCATCTAAATACAGTGTTTGCTTCCATGTTTGTTTGTTTAACATATTACTTCATGAACCAAATAATTTTAATCATAGCCAGAATAAATACATAAAGCTTATAAGATAAAAGTGTAGAAAAAAAAAAATCAAAAGCAAGATATTATCACACTCCTGTCTATGGAACTTAAAAGAGCAGACATCTGTTGTCTGAAAAAGGCGAAAGACATTTCGAAGTGTTTGAAACTCCAGCGAACCAAAGTGAGAACTATTTTCCATAAATGAAGAAAAAGTAGAAGCTGGTCTACCAAAACCACTAGAATAGTGCATCAACAAGTCATTCAGGAGGTCAGAAAGAAACTAAGAGGTGCTGCAGGCCCTTCTACCCTCACTAAAGGTCGGTGTTGATGATTCAAAAGTAACGGACCAAAAATGTCATCCATGAGAGAATTTACAATCTGCTGTGCTGCTTCAGTACCTGAATAATTTACTGGAATTGAGCTGTAAAATTTTCAGGACAAAAACTGGGCATTAGTTTGTGACACTGAGCTCATGCTCATTTGGTTACACAGTTAAATAAAGGTCTGAAATTTGTCAAAGGGGCTTAAAAAGGGGCTTAAAAAATCCCCTTTGACAAATTATCTTGGTAAAAATCTGGCCTTAAATTGAATTGAGATGCTAATCATGCTCCAAAACTGATTTATATTTATAAAACTTGTTTTGAATTATTTAAATGTGACAACGTAACAAAAAAATATAAGAGAAAAATATTTTGCCACAGCGCTGTAGAATTGTCTGCTTAAAATTTATGATGATTGTCCTCCATGTCAGCAGGAACGGGAAACTATTATTTTGTCAACTAACCAGAACTTATCTCAGTAATTGGGCTGCTTGTAAAAAACTTTGGAAGTTCTTGCTCCTACTTCTATTTTGAATGGGCCAGGTGGAAAAAAGTATTTTTGACAGAAAAAAAACCCTCATGAATACCTGCAATGACAGCAAACCCCCGAGGCAGTCAATGTTAGTTGGTTTACATCTCCAAGACTCCAGCAGAGGTGTACATGCTAAAAAAAGAAAAATAATGCTTCCTGTGGAGGGGAGCATTTCAGGCAAGTTTGGAGATTGTACCACAATAACTTTAGGTGTATTTTTCCTGAGTTGGATGTGATTCCCTGGGGAGAAACTGACAATTTTCTGCCTGTGTGGAAGTCAGCAGGGAATAATGAAGATTGGAGCTATGGAAAAAGGCATTGGCAAAAGGTCTTTCGGTTCACTGTAACATTTTTATGATGATAATTTGAGAATATTACTGTTTCGATTTAAGAAGAGAGGAAACAAACCACAGGAAATGTTGATTGTTTTGATTCTTTTATTTTCATTTTAGCATAAAATAGCTATTCTGTGTTTTCCCTATTTTACAAGTAACTGAAATTAGTTGGATATTTATATATGCTCTGAGCAACCATCAATGTGTGCAAGTGTGAGAAGTGCCGCACACTGATGACTTTCACGAAAACGTGTTATGGAACCTCAGCGGGGGAGAAAATATAAACTCCAGACATGCACTGAAATTTATCCTCCTGCTGTGATGACACTGAGTCAAATCTAATCTAAGTCTGGGCGCTGGAGATTACACACCATTAAATGAGCAGAGTGAGGTGAGCAGCAGCAAGTGATTTCTAACTTATGGTATAAAATTGCTATATGTGCTAAAATGTCAAGACTGTTGCAAAACGCAGAAAGAAAGAGAGAGTGAGCATATATAAGAGGGAGGACAACTAACATAAAGGAGACAAACAAATTAAGACAGAGAAGTCAGTCAATGTCATGTTCGACTGATGGCTAAAGTAATTGAGCAAAGCAAGACAGAAAAAACCAACAAGGGAATAGAAAGGCTTGCCTACAGTAAACATTAAAGGAAGTAATAAGCCAACCATCAGGCAGTTGTTGTGGTAATAGGAGCTGAGGGGAAAAGACGACTTGTGGTGGTTGGATATCTCACTCGGTTTCTCTGGGCTATAAACTAACTGGGAGGTGGAGGAGCCAACAAAAAAAGAAGAAAACCAAGCAATAGAATAATATATTACCAACAGGAGCAGAGGCGGAAGATGAATATGAGTAAGAAAATGGATGAATGGTTTTTATGATTTCTAAGCTCAGAGAATCTGAGGTGTTGAAGAAACACAGAAGCACATAAGTAGAAAGCTGCATTGTAATAAAAAGAACCCATCAAACACTTAGTTGCCCACTTTGTCAGTGTCATTGCTTACTCTTTGACGCCTCCTGCCATTATTACTGCTGTTCCAACGGCGTGCAACATGTACACTGAGCTTATTTTCTCCTTGCACCTTCACGGGTGTTGTAGTGCCTTACAAAGAATAATTCATGGTTCTTTGGAGCTAAATATGCTATACAAATCTAGAGTAAAGTTATCAGAGCAAAGAATTGGAAGTGAATGGTCTGTTTAATGCTGAGCCACAAAACTTAAGAACTCCATTAAAAAGGCTGTTTGTCATATTTAGTGAACCTTTTACTTTTCCATTACTTTGGAAAAACCCAGGTATCTTGAAGTATGTGGATACATTCCTGAAATAGCATTATTTTTACTTTCCTAATCCACACTTAATTACTATAATTGCTACATTAAGTAGTTCTTACACTTCAGTGATAAAAAACTTTTTGTCCTTCCTTTGTAAGTTTTCATTTCGAAGAGTGCCAGCACAACTTGGTAGCACTTGGATAAAGGTCAGAAAATATTTTAGTTTCCAAAAATCTGGAAACTCTAAGTAGGCATGGGCAAACAGGAAAAGCAATAATTCCAGTCACCAGCCACTATCTCTGTGAATCCCCTACTTGTAGTTGGTTTGTTCAAAAACTCATGATTGTGTGAGGAGGAGAACTGTCTCTTACAAGTCTGAGGCAAATATTCTCGTCCTGTTCCCCCTGGATCGGCATCCGACTGAAGCAGAGGGGTTCAGATGTCTTGGTGGATTGACAGATTGGGATCCTGACTGCAGAAATGTGGGTGCAGCTCCAATGTATTGTGTCAAACACAGCTCAGCCAACAGGCAAAGCTCTGAGTTTAGTGGTCTGTATATGCTGCAATCCTTGCCTGTGTTCATGAAATATGGATCACGACTGAAAAAGAAATTCTGGTTACATGTGACTGGAATGAGCTTTCTGTTTAAAGTGAATGGCTTCAGGTTAAGGCAGGGAAGAGAGGTTTAAGTTGAGATGCTGCTTCCTCTCATTGAAAGGCGCAAGCTTCCTTGATTCAGGCATTCCACCAACAAGGTGGAAATCTAAAAGCCCTTCTGGCTGGAGAATGCCTTGGTGTCCTTCAGATTGAACTACAGATTGAATTTGTGTTATTTTAGTAAAGAGTTAATCAATGAGATTAAAATCTCATTGACGAGGAACTCCCATGGTATGGCTTTCAGATTAACTGTCCCGTAGGATTTCCTTTCACTAATATGTGTGATTTTTTTGCTTTTTCAGTATTAAATTAGAGTATCTGGAACATGTTATGTTCTCTTGGAAAATCAGAGTTGTTTTGTGGAAGAAACTGGGCGGGTTTGTATGTGTTGGGTCTTATCTTTCCTCTGAACTGAAGTGCTGTTGTCCCACCCAGTGGCCGGTCCACAGGGACCTGGAAAGGAACTGGCTGTGGTGTGCAGCCCTGTAGGTTTTAATTTTTGATAAATGGAAATGTGTGTCACTGATTAGGACATCTGTGCCCCTTTTTCCTCATATTTAGTTTTACTGGGAGTTTGAAGCATATTCTCATAAGATGAAATCTGACACAGGGAGGAGCAGAATAAGGGATGCAGTTATTGATTCGAATGGTATTCAATCAACAAGAAGCCTATTATGTATAGATTTGTAACCGTAATGAAGCTGTAATTCCCAGGGATCATCTTGAGATCTCAGTTGGAGCCTCTGTTAGATCAATGGAAAAGTTATTTGGGGGCGCACAGAAACTGTCAAGATTATTTCATCTGAGCGTTCTCAGAGCGGACTGCTAGCAGCGGGGCCACTTGGTTCAGAAAGTCTTTCCCTCCACTGAACGATGTGAACCCTGAATAAATTGTTTCAGTCAGAGAGCTGAAGTAAATGTCACAGCAGAGCTTAACAGCATGTCTCACACTTCTGTAAAAGCTAACTGTAAACAAAATGTGAAGAGACAGCCAGTTTATAGGAGTTCATGGTGTCAGAGGATTTGAAGGTCAACCTTTTGTTCCTCTTAAGTGCTACTTTTGGTTTCCAGTAGCTTACTTTTTCAGAAAAACAATAATGTTTAAGTTAGATGTGGAAGTAATGGTGGATATAAAGGATGGGATTGTGTATTTTTTGACATTTTTCATTTTATAGCACAATCATGTAATTGTTACCTTCAGTTGTTATGAAAGGATTCAAGGATTCCTCAAACATGCGTGTAAGAATCGAAGCAACATTTCAGGTATGTTTTTGATGAGAAAATAACATTCTAACTTGATATAAAGCACAAAAACCCAACTTTACATCTTTTGTATATAAATGTTTCTAAATTGTTCAAGGGGTTATACTTTACAGAGTATTTTATGATGTTTGTAGATTATGTAAAGATACACGAGCAGCACTGTATGACCCTTAGGGTTGTTATCAAAAACTTGAAAATGTTTTTTTTCTAGTTTGGTGAGGATTTACACCCTTTCCCCTTGATACATGTTGTGTCTTCTATTCTATATTTTACCCTTCTGGGCCATATGCATTTTGTATATCATGGCTTTTTAAATTTTGTTTTATAAACATGGTTTAGCAGTCATTATATTTAGCTCATTGTTACATATTTGTGAATTATTATATTCAAATACCCCCTTTCATTAACTTTAATTTACAATAATTGTCTACATGTCATAATTCTGCAGAACAATTCTATTTTTCCTTTTTTAATACAGTGGACTTGTATTTAATTAGAAGTTATTACATTAATGTAATTGGTTTAGTTGCCTAACCTTTAAAAGAGCATGTTCCCAAACTCAGCAAGTGTCTGCAGTCTCTTTTAAATTAGTTACCTTGACAACCACTTTATTAACAATCACATTAGGTTTAATGAGATCAACTACAAGTAAGTACAGACCACCACCACAGCTAACTGCTGAATGACAAAGAGCCTTAAGACACTGAGCAAATTTCAGAAGAATTGGTAAAAATGTCCGGTTGGGAGGAAAAAATTAATAAAATGAAAAACTTAAGGGCGCAAGAGCCTTTGAGCATTCGTGATGAGCACAGTGGTGAGATGTCTTAGCAGGGTCTTGCTTTACAATTCATGCAGTTCAGCAAGTTGATAGCCTTTAAAATTCAATGACAGCATTTATTTTTTTGCTTCAAAAGCTTTGCTACCAAATGTTTAAATCATTTTCTTATTCTATAAATATTAAATATATGAACTTTTAGGAAGTACATGCTTTTTTAAAAAAATCTTTTTTTGTTCTTACATAGCCAGCCATTTTTATCAGTAATTAAAAATAATGTTAAGCAGCACACACTTTAACATGATCCATTTACTGGATGGATCATGGTTTTGCAAGCTTTTAAAAAGTTCCTCATTCAAATATCAATTATGGTTCCCTTAATTTATGGTTCCCTTGGATTAACGTTTTAATTTATGCTGGACAAGGTGCCAGCGTAACCAAGGTTTTATTTTTCTCTATGGAGCATGGGGTAAAACATTTTCCTCCATTCTCCCACCTGTCGCTGCGCACTGCCCTTTTAGCTGTCTAAATGATGGTAGCAATACTTTCACCTTATCACAAGAAAGACAAATGTGGCTGTTTGAAAATACTTTAATACTAAATTAAAATGTTTATGTTTGGTGGTAAAGAAGGAAATACAAATTAAAAGCCCAAATAAACACTGAAATTCAAATACATTGCAGTATAAACACTAAATATCCACTAAAAACTGGAAAAGAGAGCTACACATTTTAAAATTTTGGGAAATAAAAATAATTTAATTTAAAGAAAATAGAACAGTAAAATATTCACAATGACTCTGGTGATACAGTCTGGTGATACTTTCCCTGTTTTAAAAAGTACAACTAAGAAGCTAACAAAATAAGACTAATTAAGCAGCTAAGCTGAATAATTTACCAGCTGAGATTTATGATACCAAACTAAAAGTAGAATGAGGTATTTTAGACAGATCCATGCAGCAACATTTGAAAAAAGACCATGAATAAATGTTAGATATCATTTTATCTTTTGTAAATTCTGAAATATTATTTTTGGTATTGGGTACAATTATTGTTTATGAAAAAAAAAAAACAGTTTTTATTGTGTCCATTTTAAATTAGTCTTGGGGAATTTTATTATTGGTATCCACAATGGACACCCTGTGAAGGTTTGTTTTGTGATTAAGTGTTAAATTAGCTAATATCAACCATTTTATTCGGTATGGCTATTTAAGGCAGTACAAGTCCTGGCCAAATCTATGAGTGTAAATGAATGTTGCTTACAATAGTTTGTTATGGTTATGGTTGCTGCACATATTAATATTGCAAAGACAACATATTGTCCCTCTCTACTGGCTGCATTGTGTTTTTTCTCCTGTTGGTTTGTTTGTCTAATATTGGTGTAAATGAAGGGATTATTTATTCATAGGGCTGCATCATATATTAACTGCTATGCAAAATGTGGAATTTCTGCTGCTGCTTAAATATAGTAGGACTTTTATTGTTCTAGTAAAACAATATTTATCTGTGCTTATCTTATCCTATAAATATAAGCACAGATAAGAAGTGCTTATTGGTGAGGTTACATCGATATGTTGCAATTCCTGACCTGTACTACAAGCAGGAGCCACCTTTAAGCCATTTTGTTTATCTTGTACGCTCTGCCTCCATCTTAAGGTCATCTTCCTACAGCCTTGTACAGACGCTAAAAAGCTTCCCCAAAATCAATAGTTGTTTACGGAACAACCACGCACACAAAGGCTTGTAATCAATTTCCACTTTCCTCTTTAGAAGTTTGCAAATGAATCCTGGTATTCCTTGCTTTTGATTGCAAATGCATGGATTGTCTTTTATTTATGGAATCTGTTGAATAAATTATCAAGGGTCTGTTTGACATTTAATTTTTGTTTTTTGTAACAGCAGCTCTGTCATATCAGTGGAGATCAGCTGTAAATTGAATGCCTGTTAAGCTTTTGTGATGTGCTTTTAATTTTTTTTTTTCTGACATCAGTATGCTTCACATCACTTTCTTTAATTACATGACCTTATCTTTTAGATAAATCTAACCTCCACACTTAGTCACATGCTCAAAAACGGAGACTTTGATCAATGTCATGTTCACATACTTTGTTCGATATGTCAGCTTGGCATCATGAAGACCAGGAACAATATCCATCCCTTTTAACGGAATGACTCATGAGCCATTTCTTAGAAAATAGAGAGAATGAGAGCTGCACCATTTTAGCTGAATTTAGCTTCCTCCTTTTGTGTATTTGTCATTCTTCCAGGTAACTAATACTTTGTTGACAAGATTGAAAAATTGTGAAGTTCATTCTGGATTCTTGTGTATAAGGGACTAAAATGACTGTTTTAAAGGTATTGACCTTCCTGTATGAAGAGCCACTACTGCAACACTATCAGCCCTTTATGTTGTTTGAATGGCTTGTTTTAATGCACACAGCCAGATCCTTTCAACACACTGTTCCTGCAACATCATGTTCCAGGAACAGTTTGTGCCATAGTTTTGTAAATTATTATTGTATTAAATTGTTCTAACTATAAAAATTGTTTCGATGCACATAGCAAAAATAGAAGAAAAGTCTTTTTGATGCTGCTGTTTAAGTAAAAAAAAAAAAAAAAAGATAATTCGGAGGTGGTTAAGGTCCATTTGCCAAATTGCTCAAATGTTCTGCATGTTTGAAAGCACATACATGTGGACTCAACTGTTCTAAGTGCTGAACAGTAATTACCTTTTTTTTTTCTTCATGTTTTTTACATTTTCACAAGCTGTTAAATTCTTCAATTGCTAGTTTTATTTTACTTTTATGAATAAATGTTAATCTTGTTTGGCATGTGACTTAACCAGGCTTTAACTTTTAGTTCTCTGTGATTAATGTAGACATCGCAGCAATAAATGCATGGGGCAGTCTTTGATTCTTATTTTCCTTACGGAGAGCATTTTTGCTAAAACCCCACCTTATTTTGTACATTATAAAGCAAAGACAAAAATTAGAAAGTAACTGTTCTTTCACTTCCACCCTTTTTGTAAGGTCTTATTTCTTTCTCTTTCAATTTAATTTATTAAATTTCTTCTATTTTATTTTATTTTTATGTTGTTCCCACCTTTTTAAGTCTCTTTGTAGGATGTCACTTCTCACTTTCTCTCCCACTGGTCATTAAGTCAGTTTTACTTCACCTCTTGCTTCTTTTGCTTTGGGAATTGGAAGCAGTACCCTTATAATGGCCTAATCCTCTTAGCTCAGTGAAACTGCTCAACATTAACCCTCAAATACCTTGCTCTAGGCTGCATACATTAACTGGTTTGCATACTTTCGCTCCTCTTTTATCTTTTGACACAAAATTGTCAAGCATTCTCATCAGTTTTTTTTTCCTTTTAATTCCAACTTCTTCTGCTTGTTGAATGTTATACTTGTAAAATGTGTCAATTCAAAACAGCTTGATTTCATGTCCTGCAGAAAAAAGACATCTTTCAAACCCAATTTGTCGCCATGCATCAAAAAATGCTATTAAAGAGCCTCAAGTGTGTAAATATTTTTAATTAGCTAAGCACACTTCAAAGTGTTCAGCTTATGAATATGCAAGGTTATATTGTGGTGTTTTTGTTCCATCCGTTGACAGCCATCTGTCGGATGTCTTTGATGCACACCACATGTTTCCTGCTGTTCAAAATGCCAGCGCAGGCTCACACTCAAGTTCATGTCTGCATACAGGTCTACTGTGTTGAATCAATTTTAATACATGACGCATTCTAGCAGCGCCATTCAGGGCACACATGATTTCAAAATTTTTAGATATTTTAATTTTCATGCTGTTGTGGTATGACTTTTTCAAAGTGCTGTTCCGAAATCTTTCTTGCATTTAAGTTTTAGGAGGTAAGATTGAAATAGCTGCTAATGGAAGATATTGGTAATTTATAAAAACACATGATTTTAGGATAAAATCATGTGTTTTTTATCCTAAAAACACATGATTTTAGCTTTTGGCTAGACAATTTTCAGCCTCATTCACTTTGACTTGTGACGAATCAATCAAGAAATTAAGCTACCAGGTTAGAAAAAGATAACACTTTATGCTGAGAACACTCTTTATTGGATAATTAAAGTTATATTGTTTCAGGATAAGCAAAAAGATTTTGAAATTAAAATGTAAAAGACAGACATGTATCTCAATCTGAAGTCTTTTTTTTTTTTTTAACTTTTTTCTTTCTTGGAATATGAGATTGGGATCAACATTTAAAATATTAACTTGGCAATCCTTTAAGTATTATAAACATAAGGACCTGTTTATATCCTTTTACAGAGTTGTGGTAATATCACCTCTGCTCCTAAAAAAATATTGAAATGACAAACGGGTCCAAAAAAATAGCTTGAATGGCTTTCTTGGAGTTCATTGGGGTAGGAAGGTCACAGCTTTACATAAACCGGTGATTTCAAATTTGCCATAAAGTTTTTCTGTTTCGTGCAGGACTACCTTTTTTTTTTTTTTTTTTTTTTTTTTTTTGAAGAAGAAGCACCATGCTGACATCTAACTGCAAATACCCCATTTTCATTTTTCCCTTTTCTCCCTTACATGTTGCCACTACTTCTCAGCTCAAAAGGTAAAATATTTCTCATGTCAAATTCCCTCATGTTTCTTTAATGTCCTTTAAAGACCTGCTCTCAGGTTTTCCATCCGTGCAGTCTTCTGCTTCACTCTTTGGCCATTTCTACCTTTTTCTCACACTGAATGATTTCTGCTTATTGTACTTTGACTTAGTTTTTTTTTCTCTGAAATTCTCCCTCTTTTGCCATGCTCCCTGTCTGTATAGGCCTCAGGAAGTGGGTGTGCGCCGTGTGTTGAATTGGTTTAGGGGAGAGAGAGGTAGAGAGAGGAGGGGGAAGGGAGGATACTGATTAAAATAATAAACAGCTGTGTGATAGACTGGGGCTAGTGACCAGTTAGATCAAGAGCAACAGAGAAGGGGAGAGGATTCAGGTTGCCAACTTGGAAGTTTGCTTGACCCTGAATTAGGTTGATTCTAAGGAAGGTTCTTCATCTCAGGGGAATGAAAGAACAGCTCAGCTACTTCTAGTTTAACTTTTTTTTTTCTACAGTCATCGAGATAATCAGCAGATCTCAGCCTCCAGAAGTCAGAAAGTCGGAGTCCTTGTACCGGATTGTGACGCAGAGCCTTAAGGTAGCTTGCTGTGAACATGTGTCTCCAACAAAAAGAAGGCATTCTTTGACTAAGTGGCCCAGCCATGGTAGTGATTAGGAGGGTGTGATGGAGCGAGACCAGTCTGGAGTTTGAGACCTGTCGGGCAGCTAGTGAGAGAGACGCTGAGGTAGCTGCTTGAGACTTCACTACCTAAACTGAGGGGAAGGAAAAAAGCAGACCATGTGCTTCTTTGTACCAATGACTCTCTTCTTGAAGTGCTTGCGGTTGTGTAGCTGGCAGGAATGAAGTGCTTTTTATCTCGGTAATTGAGGACAACCAAGCCAGCCCTGCCCTGGATTGGACTGCTGGACATGGTGTAAACAGCTTCCTTCATGCCTGGAAGGGAAGTGGAGGCAGGGAAGCATAACAGGGTGGAAGGAGAAACGCCAGTCCCAAAAACCACACAGGTTCACAGAAGCCTACTTGTTCCTCAAGAGACGAGTTATCTCCTCCCTGCAGACCTCCACCCAAGATTTCTTGGATTTCCCTCTTCAGTTTCAGCGCCTCATTCGTGGCCACAGGAAGTCAAGTGTCAGCCTTCAGCTGTGACTTTATTAAACCTCCAGTGGCACCAGTCGTCTTGAAGTCCAAATCCCAGCATGACTGCAGCGCAACTCTAACCCTCTCCGCTCAGCTGTATGCCCGCCAGAGGAGGATGCTACTACTGCCATGGATTGGAATTGGGCGAGCGCACATACACGAGTGCTGCCAAGTGTGTAAGTCACCTGTTTCTGGACTGCGACCTGGGTTAGACCCTCTTATGCTGAAGCTTTTTATAAACACAAACTTTATTTCTTGTGGGATCCAAGTTTGTTCAGATCTTGGAATTACTAATGATCTTATTCCTGACCTTGGAGGATTTTACTTTGGTAATAACCACTGGAAAACTTGCCAGATTGTTCTTTAATATTCTGCGGCCACTTTGACTGAGAAGATGTAGAGACTGCAGTGAGTGGGAGGAGCCACAGCACAAGCTCAAGAATGATTGGCTTGAACTTCAGTTTGCATGAGCTGCTTGGAAAGTTTGAACAGGTACACATCAATAAATAACAGTTCTTTTATTTCCCTTGAGTTTTGTGTTCAAGTAGCATTCACGTGAATTACCAAAATAAATATTTCTTCTGTATATTTACTGCATTGTCATTGTTATGATGCTTTAGCTGTCTTTATTGGACTTCTTAAGTGCAAATTTGCCAATTTTAATCAAAATTAGACCTGTAATTTATTCACTTATTTAGTGCCAATGTTATGGTGGGGTATGCTCAGTATTTCCATTTTCTACTTTTGGTGTCATTTAATGTTTTGTTTCTAGAGCGTCACTTTTATATTTTTATGCTTAAAATCTAGTTTTATAGCTTTGGTTGTAATGCTTTATGTTTTTATGTTTTTCTAAGTATATGTTTTTGCAAGTGGAACTTTTTTTTTTAAATCGTTTTTTTTTTTTTTACAAAAAGCTCTAATATCTTGCATATCTTACATCCTTTTGCCTCTAACACTTTCTCATGCAAGTAAAATACTTTACTTGTACTGACCTGAGACCATTTGTGGGGATTTAAAACTCTATATGCTAGTCAGTAACTCACTGACAGCATTCATATAGTAGTAAACAGAGGCCAGTTGTTGCTGACTTGATGACCCGTAGCGTATAAATGTTTTTTTTTGAGTCTGCGTGTGGAGAGAAAATGATCTGTCACTACATTGCGAGCCCCTCAGGAAGCACATTGACATACATAAACTGCTGCCTCCAAGTAGTCATTCACTGGGAGAAATGAAATTTAAAGGCTGCTTTGTAAATTAATATGTCTGCCTGTGTATGCCCTCACAGTCTGTGTTCTATCTTGAGTCTTGAATTCATTTGTGTGGTTGTGTGTGTTTAGTTGTCTTTTTTTTAATTTATTTTATTTTATTTTTTTTTTATGTGGAAACTGAAGTGCAAAAGAAAAAAGAAAGGGAAGCACTTGGGTAATGACTTGAAACGTAGCCAGCTGGCTTAGTTGGAGGGTGTTTCTCTGTCTTTTACTTTAACTGTGTCCATCTAGCTTCCATTACTCATTCTTAAGGTCTTTGTCTACGTATCTTCACCCCTGGTGTCTCATTGCTCTTTCCTTGACCTTTTAGAGCAGTGCCTTTTCTAGGTTATTACCTTTGTAGATCACTGCAGTAGGATTTGCTCAGCCTTGGTTAAATGTTTATTGATAATCAGTAAATTACAGAATGTTCGATTCAATGCCAGGTTGTTAGTTTTGTGGGAAGTGTTTCTGGACTTTTTGTTTACCCACAAAAACAATTTAAGCTTTTTGAAGTTCTTTTTCCATGATTTTGTTCTTATTGTAGAATAGCATACCTGTGATGTGTGACAGTGCAGCCCAGGTAACCACAACTTTAAAACCCCCCACTTATGTTGGGGCCTTCATATTTCACAGCACATCTCTTTGGTGCTGAGATTGGGACTCAAGGATCAGGTGTTCTAGTCTCAGATGTGTGTTTGGATCAGGTTCTGCAGTGAATCGTTGCCATGTCAACGCCTTGGATGCTTTTACCAGTTGTTTGTCTGGTTCAAGCACATTGACTTGAATTGGGGTTCTCACCAGGAGTATCATAATAGTTTAACAAGAATGAAGTAAAGTTGGGCTTTAGTAGTTGTTTGAGAAATGAGAAGCCCCCATTTTGTTGATTTTCACAAATGGAGTAAAGATTTTAAAAATTCAAAATTGTGGGATGAATGATGAGATTATCAAAAATCTGATGCTGATTTCCACTGTTTTTTGAAAAGCCAACCGTTTCTGATTTCTCTTTGAGAACAGTAAATAACTACATTTAAAATAGTTAATAGCTTTTGTCCTGTGAGAGGGGATTAATTACTAATATAAGAGAAAATCTGTTAATCTAAAACGGTGTTTTGTGCATTTAAAATTAAAACTGTTTGGGAAGTATATTAACATTTGGGAAATTGTAGTTTACTTGTTGCAAACCTGAGAAATGGTACTTTTTAAATACTTCCATGAATAATGGCTCAGTGCAAATGACATACAAGTATCAGCTAATGATTGGTAATTTCCTACTTATTGTCCATTATTAGTATTATAGTTCTCCAATGTAGTGAGACCATATGTCTTGTTGCTAGTCCCTCTATCTACACTAATTTTGTCCCAAATGCAAATCTGCTTCTGTGCTCCAGGCGGTTTTACTGTCATCCACACTGTTTTTGGAGTCTTTATCTTCAGTTGGATTGAACCGAGTTGAACGAGCTGAGGGGAGTCCCAGCTGAGAGGACCGAGAGAGAGAAAGGAAAATGGAGCAGTTTTACACATCTAAAAATAAAACGTTTGACAGAATCCTCTGCCTACGTCAGCCTCCCTTGTGGTTCAACATTTTCACACAAACGCTCTTTGAGTTCTGGTTGTGCAACAGATCTGCTCTGTTTAGCACATACCGTTGATTGTGATTGTAAGTTGCAGATGCACTGCCTGAATAGTTACCATTATGTTACAAAACCTGATCAAACATAAGCATTTCTGCCAAACCATCTATACAAACTTACTTCTGGACTGACTTGCCAGTGCAGTAAAAGAGTAAATGTTAAACTTCTTGAACTCAGAGTCCCTTGTGAAACTTTTCTTCCCTCTGAAAATGTGTGCAGTGTCCCATAAACTCATTCGAGGCTAATCTGTGCATGAAAAGCCAATATTATTGGCTTTGACAGTCTAGAGGTAGCTGCAAAATCCAATGTGGGGTAAAACGTAAAAACCTTTCAGCTTAATTATTAATTGTTTAATTGAGAAAATCTTTTTTTCTGTTTTATAGGACATCCAGGCAGAAATTGATGCCCACAATGACATCTACAAGAGCGTGGATGGGAACAAATCGAAGATGGTCAAAGCTCTGGGCAACTCGGAGGAAGCGGTGTTCTTGCAACATAGGCTAGATGACATGAACCAACGCTGGAGTGACCTCAAGGCCAAATCAGCCAACATCCGGTAATTAGAAAACTGTCCAACCCTCATTAAGATAGTAGGAGAAAATGTAATGTCCAGCCAAAATCCTACAACTAGCTCTAAAAGTTGCAAAATCACAGAGCTATCTCACTCTGATACATTGGTCAGCTGACCAGTAAATCATGCCGGTGACAAAATGAGTTAAAAAGAGAATTTTGCAACTAAATACCAAGGCAACAAGCACTTGCAGTGTGCTGATAGCCAAATAGTTTCAGAGAATTAATTTGTCTTTGACTCCTTGTGTGGTGATGTGCCTGGCAACCTCCAAATAAACAGTACATTGGGAAACAGGGTTAGTTAACCCAGGCTTCTTGTTTAGCATCCAAAGTTATTTTGCAGAAAGCATTTTCATAAGACTATTTTTATTTAAACTATTATAGAATATGACAGAAACATAATAACATAAATTTCTGCAAAGGTTTCCGCTGACATTTTCACCCTCAGACTTCACTGTTATTGGTTTAGATGTTTTGTTGGAGTGAGACTCGTGATCCATAGGGTTTAGAGCACGTTGCTTTGATTTCTATTTTTTCACCTACAGTGCCTTGCAGAGGTATTTTCTTGAATTGTGCATTTACATCCATTTTATCAGTGTATTTGAAAGAAACACATAATTGTGAAGTGGAAAGAAAAAAAATCCATGATTTTCTAAATATTTTAAAAATGAAAACAGGAAATAAGTAGCATGTAGCATTTGTCCTCCAAATCAGTACTTTGTAGAAACGCTTTTCACTGCAGTTACCACTGCTATTTGGTTGTGGTATTTCTCTACCAGCTTGGCATGTCCAGTGAATGTTTGTTCATGCTTCTTTTAAAATTGCTCAGTCTAGATAGAGAACATCTGTGAACATCGGGTTTCCACAGTACTCTCAGCAAAGTTGGTCTTTGGTCTAATCTCAGAGCACCGTCTTTTATATAAGAAACAGCTAAAGGGGCTTTGGACTTCTTAGAACTTTTTTTTTTCTACCACCAAAGCCAGTATTTCTGAGCGAAATAATAGTTTCAACCAGTGACTACTTTATAGTTACTTTGAGCCTAAAAAATATTACAAATGATGCATCATTTTGTCTGTGATACTTTGTTTTGGTCTTTCACATATAATCCAAATAAGACCCACTGTAATTGGGGTTTCCAGCATGTCTGAACTTGAAAATGTTCAACAGGAATACTTTTCAAGGTATAAATAAATCACTTTCCATGAGCTGGTGTGATTACGCACGCCAGTGTAGCTCAAGGATGGACAGAAGTATGGCTTCTATTACCTTCCAAGGAAAAACTTAAATAAAATATGCCACTCTTTGTTTTTGTAGGTGTAGTTAAGGCAACCTTGTCCTTTTCATGTTTTTAAATGTCAAACTTAAATAAAAAAGGCTTTTTTCCTTCTTTTAAAAAAACTTAAACAGAGCTATGCAGTGTGTACCTATGTAAAATGCAAAAACCCTTCCTAAAAGACCAGAGAGTCTTTTAGGAAGCTGTATAAACTCAAATAATTCTGTGCCAGCCACAAGTTTGGCATAAATAAAACAGATCATTAATGTGCACAAGTGTTGATGCTGAAGAAAGTGAGGGAGAAGTGGAGATGACAGGAGCCAGATGGAGACGTTCAAAGTCCAAACGGAGGAGTGGGAAACGAAAGAAGCAGCACAGCAGAGCCACAGTTGAAGGGAGGAAATGTTAAGATGACTAAAGAGAAAAATAAAACCTGCTGGAGGTGATTCTGTATTTAGACTGGGCTTATTTCAGAAACATGAGACTAATTGGACCTGTTGCATTAAGCTATAGTCACTCGCCTTCATGCATAGGAGGGGGGCATACAGTGCCTGTTTGTGTATAATATACAGCCCATTATGGCATAATTGCAGTACATTTGTAATTAAAGGTAGCTCGTTTGGCAGCAATAGGAGTTCTCTGCTTAGTGTTCAGACACATTACGCCCAAAGGGGAGGAGAAAAAGAAGAATTGCTTCCCAGCATGTATTACATGGGTTCTCCTTTGTACACAGCTGCTAACTATAGTGGGCTCCTGTCTACTCAGGACACCCAGCAGCTTTTATTCAATAAACAGGTTTAAGTCACCTACTGAAGTTTGCAAAATGTAAATCTCGGTGTTAAATCTAAACAGGCATCAATGAAAACAGACACAGATGTATACTATAAATCTGTGCAGAGATAAAGCTTACATTTTTTAAACCAAGTTAAATGTTTAGCTACTTATTTATTTTATTAAAATTATTTTTAAGCTCTGTATTTAAGATTTAAATCTGGCCAAAAATGTTATTTTTTACTGTTGAATTATATGAAAAGATGATTCAAAAATAGATCCACAACAGAGAACAATTAACAGGAGGAGAAACCAAGAATAGTATCAAAGAGAAAACAGTATCACAACTAAATCATGTGATGTTTGATGGCAGAGCCCACCTGGAGGCGAGTGCGGAGCGCTGGTCACGTCTTCTGGGTCTCCTTGAGGAGCTTTGGCGGTGGATCTGCACAAAGGATGAGGAGCTGGCGAAGCAGATGCCTGTCGGAGGAGATGTGCCCACTTTGCTGCAGCAGCAGAACCACTGCACGGTATGTACTCTCAATATGTCCCCGTGGCACTGTGCAGGATCTCTCTTTATCTGTATACATTTGTTTTCTATACACATTTATCTATTAACATTCGCTTGACACTAATTGATCCAACAGGACTCTTAATATAAAGCTCATGTTCTACACACTGAAGGGGCATTTCTGTCAGTTTAAACCCTCATCTTATTTCCAGCTATTGGGCTCTAAATTTTTAATGGTCACATGTCCTCTGGGGGCAAACCCAATATTGAGTGAGTCCTAACTAGCTTCTGTAAAAGAAAAGCAATATTACTCGCCATTGCCATTCTCCAGGGGAAATGAGAGGTGCTGGTGTGTTGTCAATAACATTTTGTGCCTGGAAATAAAGACGTTAGCTGTCTAAATTGGTCTGCATAGATTATTTTATTAGTTACCCTACGTTACCGTATGCAGCACTTTACACAGTCTTTGGTCACTTGGTAGATATCTGTAAAAAGCATCTGAGGAAAAAAAACATTTAGTCTTAAATGACTACATTTGTTTAGTAGAGAATAAAGTCACATAAAGATATTTTTTATGAAATTATCAGTGCCACAATGAAGAATCATTAATTTGTTACCCACAATAATTTAACGCATTAAATGTCCTAAAATGTAACGGACAATGTTGGAGGAAGATGTAAGTTTGTCCTTTTTACTTCTGGACAACTGCAGTCAATGTTTCACTGAGATTATGTTGCATAAATTCATGTAATGCTTTTTAAAGATCTTTAAAAGTGAGTGGGGAGAATCTCATTTTGGGAATACTTACAGTCACAGTAACAGCATGCTGAAAATCATACATTTACATCCCAAAAAAAATTCCATCATACATTTACATCTGAAAAATTTTTTATTATAACAGTTCACCCACTTATTTAACCTTTTGAATTCCCAGAATTATTGTTGGCACCATGATGAATCATTTATGTTTATAAACTGTCAGCGCATGTAATTTTCTGACCCTTCTACATCCTCTTCCACCCACTATTGATGTTCTGTACTGAATTATTTATTCTAAGCACCAAGTTTTACAAAAGTTCTTGCAAAATAATTGCTTTGGCAAAATTTTTTACCCTCCAGCTACTGTTTATCCAAGTTTGTTAGTCTAACACATTTTAGCATCAAGGCAGTTTAAGTTCTTTATGCCATAGAAATATAATTATGCCAACCAGTTATAAAACAAAAGTAAATGTCACACATCATATATAAATCAAATATATTGATCAACTCTTATTGATTGAATTTATCCCTGATCTCTTTGCTTCTACTGCTACTACTGATTCATATTTCTTTTTTTAAGAATATGTAGACAAATAAAAGTAGAAAAACGTTAAATAAAAGCCACCTTATGAATACTTGTCATGAATATTACAATTTCTCATGCTAATTTCAAACAATGAAAGAGAAAACCAAATTGATAGTACATCAGTTTTCTAATATTCTTCTTATTCTAAATGCAAACTATCAAGCTAGATAGAGGATGCCCCAGAGAGACGGTTTGCTCTTGCAGCAGCAGATGATCAATTATTTGGCTGCTATGGCGCCTGCTAAGTGTAGCCTGCTGATGATTTAATTGGGAATTATTAATCACAAGTAGAGCAGATCACTCATAAAATAATCTCTAAATTCATTTATGTATTTTTGATGAAACTGCATGACAGTTGGCCGTAGAAATACTTGTCTTTTTATGCTTTTTTGCACATATGGATTTGTTATGAGCTAATAGCATCATATACTTTTCAGTGACTCATTAGGGTAGTTGACCCAAACTAAAAATTACTGACCACACAGTCCAACCTTTATGGACCTGTTTTTTTCTCTCATATTTTTATGGGTTTTATTTCATTCACTCCTGTTTTTTTTCTTTTTGCCCCTTTTCTTTACCCTCCTCATTTTTCTATTCCTTTTTGTTACATTCCCCCCACTATTTACGCATTCTTTTCCAGGTCCACACCTTTGAGGATGCAAAAATTGGAATAACCTTAGGAGGGAGGTTGAGGAAAGTTTCATTTTCACACTTTGGAGTTTATATTTCCCCCTTGCTTTCTTCTCTGTTTTCGTAATAAGCTGGCCTGAGGTCTCACTGACCCTTAGAAGGATGAGTAGAACAAAGAGCCGAGGCTTTGAGCAAGTCATGCTCTATTACTTGCCTACACTGACAGGCACAGACTCGCAAAGCAACTGTACTCACAAACACAGTTTTTCACGCCAACTGCTCAGTCAGATGAACAGGTTAGTCTGCATTGATGTATGGAAATCAGTATCAGCAAGGTAAGGATGGCTTAGGAAAGCTAAGTGGGGAAAAAAAAAAAAATTCCTCTTTTTTTTTATTCTGGAAGGTTGGGGGAGATAAAAGAGAGGGGCTAAGCCACTTAGTCCAGCAGAGAGAGACGGATATTGCTGTTATTAAGGAATCAGAGGAAGGAAAAATCTGAGGCAGCACCGATTTAGACCGAGAGTGGAAAGGGAACATCAGACAGAAGCACTTTTAGATGAAAGGAAAATGGAAAATGATGTGGAAGTGAGGTAAAGAGCAGATGCATTTCCACCTTTGTATTTGTATTCAGCCCAATCTGACTCAAACACTGTTATTATAATCAAATTTGTCATGTTTTTGGCATTATATTATCTTTCAAATATGTGAGCAGGGATGGAGCGGGTAGTAATTGTCTAAGGGTTTTTGTCTGTTGTCTGTTTGCTAAAATCCCATTAAAATATAGCAAATTCAGTTACCTAAAAAAACCTCCAACAGCTGAATATGCTCTTAAATTTCTGAAAACTACTTCTTTTTTTAATCACTGCTCCTTCTGCAACAGCTGGCTGCTTGTTTGTGATGGTAGAAAACTTACATTCTAATTGTTTGAGAAAAAACTCCAGATGTTTCTGAGTAAATAAGGAAAGGAACAAAAAATGTGAGCCGAGTTAATTTATATAACCTTCTCATTATTGCATTGATATATGCTTATGTAATATTAAAGACCCTGCTTTAAGCAAGTAAGTTCTAAAAAAAAAAAAAAAAAAAATTAGCTGCAGAACACATCTTAATCATTGTGTCTCTATGACTGATTGGACCATTTGCACTTTAACCGACTGAATTACAGGAGCCTGAAATGGATTAGAGTGCTTTCTTCTCTCATGGAAAGGAAGAATCCTTATCAGACTCAAAGTTGTCTCTTTTTGCTCAACTTTTAATTGTTTTCACTTTATATATTTTTTTCAGATTTGCTTTACTTCTGCAGGGCGACAATATTATGGTACTTAATATGCCAGTCAAACCTGCCGGGTGCATGAACAACAATACATCCATGTTGTTCCCCATTAGGTGGTTTTGTGAACAGCTGCATAAAAAGACTCCAACATTAAAGCTACACAAATTAGTGTTGTTCAGTGACGTTTTGCCCTTGTAGCTATTTTGATTTGATCAGACAGATTTCTAACTTTTACTTTGAGTTGTTATAGAAAAGCTGTTGCTTTGTGACAATCTGGAGGTTTTTGGATAATGGGAACCATAAAACAGCATATCAGGCTTTTATTGTTTTTTTTTTAATTATTATTATTGTTAGTTTTCCTCAGCTTAAATGTGTTTTGTGTTGCATTTGTTAAAAACCATAATTTGACAGCTCCTAGAAAGCTGTAGATGCATGGTTTAGGTCAGAAGTGTTCATCAGTAGCATGACGCAAAATAAATTTTAAGCTGTTCTTTTTTGAGGAGAACTGACAAAATGTATTTTTAAAACTAAGAGTTTAATGCAGTTTTAATCAAATGCACAAAATTAGGAGAATGGAGTCAAAGTTTTACATACACTTCCACTAATTTGGATAAAAAATTATTTGGATTTTGTAAATCATACATTTTAGTTCCCATCAACAAGCAGGCAGGATTTTTATCAATACCTCATTTTAAATGGTTCAGTGTTGTTGAGGCTGAAAATACCAGCTCAAAGGAAGAGTCCTCATCAGACTCATAGTTGTCTCTGTTGGAACATCACTTTTTGTCCAATTTTTAACTACTGGAATTTGGAGTTAGTTCTCCTTTAATATTCTATCCATTTATGCAATGGAAAGGTTTCCTGTTTACAAAAACCAAGCCTGGAAGTGGTTGTTCTATCCAACATGTAGAAAAAGGAAACAAATATCTTGTTTAATATAACAACCACCTTTTTCAAGATAGTAGTAAATGCAAGGAGCTATTACATTTTCAGGCTGAATAACTCTGAGGCTCCCTCTTTCTGAAACTGTACATGGATTCAAAAGGTAATTTGGCCCAGACAACACGAGCTCAAACATTTGCCTCCTCTAAATGGGAAGTCATCAGCGTCTTGTAATTTATTTGGATGCGAGTGAACCTCTGTTGCAGAGCCTGCTTGAATTTATGTAATTTCCTGCCCCGAATTTAAGATATGGTTATTTTAAAGTTGTTTTTTTTTCTGGAAAGAGGTGTAATTGTTTGGTGTATAGCATGGGGGCTGAGATAGTGGGATTTTGAGAGGAGGAAGAGGGATGTTTGGCAGAGCTCTGAAAGGAGCTGTGTGGTGATGTTATCTCATTGGCGCCACAGCACAGAGCACATGGAGATAAGAGTTTGCAGCGACATTCAGGAATGAACGCTTACAATGACCTGTAGACAAACGTTGGTGCACGCAAAATATCTCACCTGCAGGAATACATACAGACACCACCAAGGTCATTGTGACTTCTACTGACAAGATGTCTCTCAAGAGCATTACAGCACATTATAAGACTCATCTATTCCTCTGCTCTTTACAGATCATAGAGGTCTACACCACATTGTGATGTTTAAAAAAAAAAAAAAAAAGGTATTCAGAAAAAATACAATGCTGGTTTCTGATTTTATATTTAACGTCAAAGCTTTAGTCTCTTCATTCATAAATTATATGGGGCTTGTATGGAACAATGGTTCTTACTTTACTTTTTTAAATTATGATTTGCTTGTGTCATATTTGTATCACTACATACCAAATTAAAAGGTTTGATTTATCAAAACAATGTTCATGCAATACAAAGTGAATTCATATGCATCAGTGGTGCCATTAGTTTTAGCCCGTCTACAGTTCACTTCTGATACTAATGCAGTGGTTCCCAAAGATTTTCTGGGCCCCCCTGTGGATTACAATATTCCACCCCCCCCCCCCCCCAAAAGAAAGAAAGAAAAAAACATAATCAACTGGGCACACACAACCTATACACATATTTTGTTTTCAAACTCCATTGAAGTTTATTTCACACTTCAGGTTGCAACAAAATGCACCACAATCCATCTTTATAGTGAAACACTTTTTTAACAGTTTTTTTTTTTTTTTTCATTCATCTTTACCACTTTCTGTGCGCCCCCTGCAATGGTACGCCCCACACTTTGGGAACCACTGTACTAATGATGGAGAAACACTAAAAATAACACAAGGAAAAATATCTGACTTTTTCAACTTGCTAATTGACTTGAGGAAGTGTATTTTTCTCTTTATTCCAATTCATTATGAAGTGTTTAGGTTCGTAAAGCTATAAGAAAATGACACTGTTTAGTATTGTTTTCAGCAAAGGCTGAGATTGGATTTGAAATTGTGTTGTGAATATTAGATAAAAAAACAACTTACTCAAAAAGTGTAGAGTATGTTTCCACTTCACAGCTCATCTATTTACACCTCTCCTGCTTTTCCTCTCTCTCTGTCCTTTTTTTGCTCACTTTCTGAGTAACCTGCATATTATATCTGGCATGTAAATTTGTGGGAAATCATTGGAATGGAGCAAACCATTTATTAGCAGAGATGATCTAATTTTTGTTGAGTGTGATGCTCTCTTTCAGCATGACGAACCGCGGGATTCTGTGTGAAATTGATGTTAGGGTGGTGTGAGCTTTAATTTAGGAGAAATTTTCTCCACAAGATGATAGTTTTTTTTTGTTTTAAAAGTAAAAAAAAACAAAATAGGAAAAAAATAACAACCTGCATTTACAGCTTCAAGTAGATTGTGTCATCAGTGTAAATCCAGTGTGTTGTAATCTGGTCATTGCTCAGTGTTGACTGGCCAGATGATTTTTGGCATCTGATTTTTGTAGCCTTTGTTGTTTTAATGTGTGTATCACTTTATCAAAGTGAATCATCCAATTTAAAGAACTTGCTTCAGTGTCTTCAACTACACGGGCTCTTGAGAAAGCAATCCTACACTCCAGTAAGCAATGAAGGCCCACCATGTCACATACAGTGTAAGTGTGAGCACAGATAGACATGGGGATATAAATATGTAAATATTTATAGTGGGTAGATATTTAAGAGCAATTGTACCATAGGAAACTGTGTAGAATGGTATAGACTAAAACGCTGCATTGAGTTTCAGCACATCTGTGCGACAGAGGTCAAACTAAGTGACATTACTTAGTTTGACCTGGATAAGCATTGCTTATCCAATTGTAAAGACCTCTGGAAAACATCTGGGTGGTCTCTGCGTACTTGTCCCAAAAGCTGCTACAATCCTGACGTAGCAGGATTTCTTTCCTTTTTTCAAATTACTGTAGCTGTAATTTGAAAAGAAAGTTAATTATTTTTTTAGTTGAAGGATAAAAAACTGTCAACATAAGATAAGTATAAGCAGTAATCTGCACCTTTAGCAAGTTCATCTGGAGTTTACAGACGCAAAAATAATCAGAAAATATAAATCAAAATTACTACAAACTGCTGAGAAAATACATTTTTAGAAATGTCTTTGGTTTGTTTTAACAAATAATTTCCCATGATTGCCATTTCTTTTTGGCATAAACTAATTTTTTTTTTTTTAGGTACTGAAGTCTCTTTCTGCATCTTTGTTTCTCCTGCAGACTCTTTGCTCTGAACTGAAGGAACGCGAGCATTTGGTAATCAGCACTTTGGACCAGGCCAGGATGTTTCTCGCTGACCAACCCATCGAGGGACCTGGAGAGCCACGGAAAAATCTGCAGCCAAAGACTGGTTAGCTGCCTTTTTTATTTAAAGACACCTGATTCTCAAATTTTTTATTTATTTATTTATTTTTTTGTCATTTTTGGCTTCCTCAGTTTGGGTAGATCTAAATGGCTTATTATGATGCCACAGTCTAAAACAGTTCAGTAATCAGATCCTTCCACTGATGATACTTTGATAATGAAAAAGTTAATAACTGGGCAATAATCACTACTGATAGAAATAATATTAATATTACTACTTGGCAGTATGAAGTTGTAATGAGTTGGTAATAATGGCATATTTCATATTAAATGTGATAACTGTAATGTCTAGATAAATATGGACAATGAAAATAAGATTATTGAAAAACATTTCTATTCCCAGAAGTTATTTCTTTACTGCATTGTTAAATGTCCTTTTCCTTCTGTCCTTTATTCTTTGTTTCCTTTTTCCTTCCTTATGTTCCATGTGTTTTTCCTTCCTTCTATCCTCTTTGTACACTTCTATGTCCTTCCTCCATTATGTCATCCCGGCTTTACTTTATTTGGTCCGTCCTTCCTTCCTTTCTTGTCCAAATATTGTAGTTTTATTTCAGAACAGTCGCACCATCTAATTACCAAGCTGTAATAGGAAGTGCTACCCTTATCTCACATCAGATAATTTTGACTTTGAGAGAGTCACATTCGCCTGACATAAGATGGATAAGGGATTGTATATTCTATAAGGAAAATACAATCACATTAGATCTTTTTTTTTATCTCTTGGTGATTGAATCTGGAAAGATTTTTGTTTGTTTAAACTGGCATGACAGTATTGATCTGATAAATGCATGTTTGTCCATGACAAACAATGATGTACAGATTTATTATCCTTTTGTGTATAAACATTTCAAACTCTCCTAGGAAGGACTTTCCCATACATTTTGTGAGATGTTGCAGTCAATGCTTGTTACATTTACTTTGTGGAACATTTTTACACAAAGCAGCCTTTGCTCTTTTCTTTCTTTTTTCCTTTTTAAAGACTTGGCAACTTTTTGATGCCTTTTTTTTTCAACTCAGTAAATCGATAATAAGTCTAGAAAGTCAGAAATAAAAAGTACATCAGCTCTTTCAGCTCATCAGCACATTTAATCTGAAACTGGAATTTATAAAAAAAAAAAAAAAAAACTTAAGCCAAACCAATATGTCTGCTTTCTGTGATTTCTGATTAGTTAAGCAAATTGCTTAAAACAAATTTTTTTCACTTAGCTTTCAAAATCTAATGCTAGATTTTTTGTTATTCCACTCTATCTGGAATAACTATTATTTTTGCTTCTGTTTTTCAAACTTGTGTGCATGTAGGAATCTGTCTGAAGAGAGAGAGAAAAAAAAAGAGAGATTACTGAGTTGCAACAGGTGAAGAATGATTTTTCAGTCACCACACAGGAGATCAGACCTTAGACATCATAAAAGCTGCTCATCTTTCTCAGCAGTTAAAACGATATTTAGGGAGCAGTTATCACTTCTGCCAGCTTTTTCCTCCATGGTGGCATCATCTGATCTTTTGCAATTACCCTATCCACTCACCTTTCCTGCTTGCTCTTTCCCTCTTTCTCTCTCTCTTTTTTATTTTCTTCTGGCCACTTTCATCATGGCTGCCTTCTGCTCCCATTCTCTGTCGTTTCTTCAGATTTTTTTTTGCTACTTATTTTTCTGCATTCAAATTCTTTCTAGTGATATTTTCTCAAACCTGCCAGAGAGGACACACAAATTTCACATTACACGCTCCATTTATAAAAATTCAAGGGTGGTTGTGGCCTTATTATGCCAGGTGCTGTTGCAGTTTGAGTTCAGGTTTTGAGTTGGCTATTTAATAATTTTTATATTTTAACCTGCAGCAAAAAATAATGTTCAAACAAGAAGCAGCTGATAAACTTTGTCTTCTTAAAAATTAAATCCCCAAAAATGGGCTACAGTTTAACAACTAGAGTTTTTTTTTTTTGTTTTGTTTTGTTTTTTTTATAGAGTGCAACCTTTGTGTTACAACTTGGTAAAAAAAAAAAAAAAAGGTAGATAAAAATTAATGCAGGAAGAAATTGTTGTGCTTTTGCATGCATCGTCTCTGGTTATACAAGAAGACATGTAATATAAACCACCAGAAAAGCTTTTTTCTATTATTTTTAACCCAGAATTGGACAGAAGACCTTCACCTCTTAAAACAGTGAATCTTAATTGTGATATTGCTGTAAATAATGTGGATATATGAAATTTGATTATCCAGATCCCTGGAATGTTAGGTTTGCCCTTTTTTAAATAACTGTCATGTTTTTTTAAATGTATTTAAAATATTTAGGTTGCTTAGCCTGTACCTCCTGGCAGGAGGGCAATGGAAAATCATCCTCAGGCGGCCAATGGCTGATTGTGTTATTTAAAATATTAATCAATGCACACTGTCACTTTTGAACAAAAGCCCTTTTTTGGACAGAGTTGTCCAAAATTTAGAAAAACATGACTTCCTGCATCTATTTTCCATTTAAAACAGACTGAAATAACATTAGTTAAAAGTGCTGTACATGTTTTGAAAATTAAAAAGCGGGGGTAGTTGTAAAGATGTCACTCTCATTACCAAGTAGAAAGTTTCAAAAAGCTAAAAACATTAGAGAATATGTATTTTTTCATTGAATACATATTTTCTTCTGCCATTTCAGCAGAACTCACCCCAGAGGAGAAGGCCCGAGGACTGGCCCGAGCCATCCGCAAGCAGACTGGGGAGGTGAGGGAGCGGTGGGAGCGGCTGAAGGGGCACGTGGGAGGCTGGCAGGCTCAGGTGGAGCAAGCTTTGGAGCGACTCCAGGATCTGCAGAGCTCCATGGACCAACTCGACCTGCATTTGACACGAGCAGAGGAGACCAAAGCTACCTGGCAGCCGGTGGGCGACCTGCTCATCGACTCTCTTCAGGACCACATCGATCAGACATCAGTGAGTTTGTTGACCTCTGGGGTTTCTTATTTATGGTTTGGAAGTCATTGTCAGGTAAACTTACAGGATGACATGCAAAAATACGAATGGCTATGTTTTTCAATGAATAATTCAACTTGATTGTGAATAATATATGAAATACTGCAAGAATCCACCTCTCTGTGACACCTATAGTTTCGCAAATATCGCCACCCTTGGTAAAGATGTGAAAAAAAACCTTTTAAAAAAAGTATTTCCTTTAAAACAGGATACTTCACACTAGGAGACATTAGTGAAACAATTAGACTATGTCTAGCAAAGTACCACAATCAATTGTTCTTTATACTTTTCTTTTTTGAGTTAAATCATCTGGAGTTTTTTAACTCATAATCCATGTCTTCCTTTTTACCCGGAGTTTAAATATCACTTGACAAAGAGGCCAGTTCCTCCTAGCAACTCTTCAAAGCTGAAAGACAGATCTCGATTTATTTTGTAGCATGCACAGTGAGGGGGATGACGGGGATTTAAAAAATCCCCAAGGCTCACAGTTGAAGAACCTGCTGGAAACAATGGCATTTTGACGTCTTTATGTTTTGATAAGAACCATTAGACCCTTTCTACAAGCCCAGACAGTTAATTGGGAAGGAGCTGCTTTGACCTCATGCTGAGACTAAGATTAAGATTTACAGTAACAAGCAATCCTGGAAGGTCTGGAGTAGAATAAGGGAATTCTTTAGGGGCCGTGCTTTTATTCACAATACCTTAAGCAAAAATAGCAGCTGGCAGAGAAAACTTTCTCTGTTTACCACTTTACAATCACTGAATTTTAGAAGAAATTTTTTAAAATGTTCTACATAAAAATGCTTCAACTCCCAATCTGAATGGTGCATATTTTATTACCTGATCATTAAACAAGGCTGACCTCTGCTCTCTGCCACCAGCAAACACACGAGGGACTGAAAGAACTATGTTGCTCACAGATCATAATATACAATGTTTGCTTGTGCTTAAAGAGCAAATTTTTACAAAAAACATCTCCGTCATTCACTTCAATCCTAAGTGCTTCGTCTACAGCCAACATCAAAGATTATTCTATGTTAAACATAGAAGCAGATGTTTTTATAGACTTGTTAATCCATATTTAACTGCAAGAGATGGTTTGTTTACATGTAAAAACAAATGCCAGACTGGAAGCTACCAACAGATTGCACACAATGTTGTACGCCACATAATCTTGGAATAGAGTGAATTAAAAACCTGTAAACTGAGTTGAAGAGAAGAGCGAGAAAGAGACTAAGAGATTAAGTGAGGTGCTAAAGGCAAATTAAGGTAATTGTAGCAGTATTGGTACCCCTCTACCAGATCAAAGGTTGGATGTTTCCAAATTTTTCCAAAGAGGTTTTCAACCACAGTAGAAAATACATTTTTCACATATCTTTATCAGTGGTGTCAGTCAGAGCGAAGGGTGCTGCAGTTTTATCTGAATTTTTACAGACTGTGTTCCTTTTTTGTCTAAATAACAAAGTTCCCCTTTATTTGCTTTGCCTTCGGTTTGCTGATTAGGTCATTAGTTTGCACCATTCATCAATTCAATGATGTCTCTTCTCAGAGACTGGAGACAATTTCTTAACAAGAAGAAAAATGACAGCAGTGAACATGGCAAAGGAAAAAGTCAATTTTAGTCAGATTCACATTTTCTCTGTTCGATTGTACACCTCAGAGGTTTGAGAGTTTTTTTTTCTTTCATTATGCTCATTTTTATGGCAAAAAGTGGGTGTTTAGTCTTTTCTAGAATGCTGTGCAGTTTCACAGACATAAATGTGAGATTGATGACCACTGTGGTGAGACTAAACAATAATTATGGTACATGGTTCTGCCTGCAGGCCTTCAGGGAGGAGATTGCCCCCCTTCGTCAGGATGTCCGGGTAGTCAACGAACTTGCTGCTGAGCTCACACCGTTGGACATCCAGCTGTCTTCTACTGCCTCCAGACAACTGGACCAACTCAACATGAGATGGAAGAGTCTGCAGGTATTTTAATTTTTTTTTATTTTTGCATTTCTTTTATAATTGTGTCTTTGGTTTTTCCCTCTGCAGTGTATTTCAGTGTCTCCTGCTGTCTGCCTGTTATCTTTTTCTCTATTTCATGCTTTGCAACAATTTGACTTTGTGTCGTTTGTGCAGCACTTTTGTCTCTGCACATCAGTGGATGTTGTTCTCGCAGCACACCAGTCACATCTCTGGTTCTCTGTAAGCCTGATAGTCTTGGTCTGATCCGCAGTGGTGCCTGCTGAGCTTTCTCAGACTGGAACGTGTCTAGCCCCAAAGGGAAATCCATTTCACTACTAGTCATCATGCGAGAAGGGAAGGGGTTTTTTTGGGAATTAGAGATTGAAAATAATGTAGTTTTTTTATGAGCAATGTAAGACTTTCTTGCAGAAATTTTAGTAAATGGGGGCTTACATTGGGAAGAATCCCTCAGAACACAGGTTAAAGTGTTTTGGTGAGTCCTTTGGTGTCCAGTTAAGGCTCTATTTTTACAGAAACTGATTTCAAAGACAGTGTTGCCCCACAGCAGGCTTGGATTAGATAAATTTGTCAAAGATGTGGCCGAATAAATGTATCAAAGATGCAGCAAGAGCTCAGTGAAAAAGCCATCTTGGGGGAAAAAAAGCTGTTCAAGTTATTCTGTTTAAGTGTGACTCTGCCTCAGGGCGAAAACTGTCAAGCTGGACTAAATAGTAGTAATGTGATATTTCCATGCACTGCACAGGCTCCCGTTAATGGTCTTTTTTTGCCATTAAAGTGATCATAAGTCACACACTGAGGCGGACAATGACAGCCAGTTTATTGGACTGGCCTTTTTTGGTCTTGTTTTGTCTCAGCCTGCAGGAAGGCAGCAGCTTCACTAATAAGCCCGGTCCGACTGCGCGGCCTGATGATTTAGTTTCATATGCAGACTGGCACCATCTGTCTCTCTGTGGTACAGTAAGAAAAAAGCCATTAGTAGCTGAGAGAAAAAACAAAAAAAAACAAGAGGCATGACTACCAGCCTTTTTTGTGCCCATTATCAGGATCACAGTATGGGCATCTGTTAGCTGGCTGTCATCATGTCTGTGCAGATGCGCAAGGCTCACTGTGCTGCCACTCACAGAAATGAGGCAAAGCAAACAGACCGCCATGTTCAGTGGACCTCAGGTGCACTGACTGAGATGTGAATACAAGGCTCTTAAAGGAGTTTTTTATGATTGACGCATGAAGCTTCATATTTTACTCCCTTGATGTGGAGGTTGACTGTTCTTCTTACAAAAACATTTTGTTTTGAAGTTGTGATTGACAGTAGCATTAACACACTTTTATTTAGTATCTTGATGATAATTTTCACATTCAGATTTCTACATCTTTGTGATGTGTGGTCACCATAATTGTGGGAGTTATTGCACTGGATGATAAACAATATTTGTGCATCAAATGTGAAGCTGATGTTAATTTAAGTTTAAATAAATCATTTGAATTTAGCACATACAATAAATATAATATTGGTATGATGGAAATTAATGGCATTAAGGATAGAAAAAAAAATAAATCTCAACTATGCAATTTTTTTTGTTCATGCTGCTGTTTTTAAAAAGGCTCACAAATTGAGTTACACCATGAATTTCTGTATGGTTCTTCCTTGTCCATCATCACATTTTGCCAATTTCAATGCAACACTGTAAAACAAAATCACAACTGGATGATGTTTGCATTTTGGGAATGAGACGGCAGCAAAATACTTCTGCAAAGAGATTTGGTATTTATACAACATGAATCAACAAACTTGACTGCATTAAGACCAGAGGCAGATTGGGGCGATTTTTCAACATTATTTACGTTGCTTGATGAGTAGAAAATGTATCAGGGATTTTGAATGTTTGTTAAAAATGTTTCTTGATAAGCATGACCTCAAAAAACTATTTATTTCCAAAACCTTTCTTTTGAGGGAGCATTTCTAATAGGATTGAATGGTTCTGGATGGTCCTTATGGTTTGCAGTAGCTTGATGGAGGTTTCTAAAGATTACTAATACTGAAGGGGCTCACAAGGCCAACTACAAATATTCATTGCTCTCTAACATCATAATGTCCTTCCCAGTTTAATAAACTCTGTGAGCAATTGGCTTTTATCCATGCATAGTCGCTTCCGGCCTGGCATATTTCTAACTCGGTAATAGTTTCCCTTATTTTAGAAAGGACACATCACTTATTTTTCCTTCTTCCTAGAATGAGACGGTTTTAGAAATGGTTTTTGAAAATAATTACAGTAATAAGTTGCCATTTGTCTCCAATAAGTGTTCAGTCTCTTTCTGACCAGTCTATCTGAAGAGGTTTTTATCACTCAATCTAATTTGGCCAAGGGGGAAAATGCACTAAAAATGATATATTTTATGTTTTAAAATAAAGATTTAATGTATCTCAAACTGTTAAAAAAAAAAACCCCAAAAACTTAAAAATAATCTTTGTGTAATATTTAGCAATTTATTAAAGTTGGACTCATCCGTCAAAGTGAGTCCAAGTCTGAAAAGAATTAAATGTCCAGAATAAAAACTTTGAAGGCAATTAACAATCAGATGCCAACTTTAACTTAAAAAATTATTTTGATGGATTTTTAAGTTCTGAGAATCAATGAAAACGTGTACAAATGTCTCAATAGAATAATCTGTTTTTATTACTTACTTCTTTCTAGACTTCATTTTTGTTACGACTGTCTGGAGGTTTTGCACTGTGGTCTGATTCTTGTGTGATCATTCATGCTGTGCCTGTCCTGCCTTCACATAATGATCAGGGTGGTTTGTGGCCCTGGCAGAACTCTGCTTATTTGTTGATCTTGACAACCTCTCGTCATACGTAGCTGGCCAGGCCATTGTCAATTTGAAGCAGCCCCGAAGGTTTGACGAAGATGCACTGTCTTGACTGATTGATGCCTGACAACATTTTGTTTGCTTAGGTCAGCCTTCACACAGACCTACATATCTGTTTTTATTTTTGTTTTTTTTCTCTGAAAGATACCAGGAAGACTTTACTTTATAGTCTTTTGATTGCTCAGTAGTTTCTGCCCACTTGCAGACTGAGCTGGAACAAAAAGTAAGATTCTTTTTTGGTAAGAGTCGAGAGCTGGTGAATCACCAATGTGTTCTTATTTCTCAGTGAGCAATTTGAAATAGATTTTTCATGATAAAAAATGGATGGTGTATTTTTAAATTCCTGAATTATTTAAAAATTGTACAATAAATACTTTTTGTACTTCTATTAGAGAAACATTTTTTTGAGTTGAGGACTTTTACCTTTCTGCTTTAATTGCTCTATAATTTTATATACTGCACTCCAACCATGGCATAAAGTCCAGTTTACTGTAAAGTTGTGTTTTTATGATTTCCAGCTCACTGTCTGTTCCTTTATGTTTCATCCTTTTAAAGGTAGCGGTGGAGGACAGACTGAAACTCCTTCAGGAAGCGCACAGGGACTTTGGCCCCTCCTCTCAGCATTTCCTCTCCAGTGAGTAAAACTAGACGTTAAAGGCAGTAATAAACATGGGGTGCCTTGGGCTGTCTCATCTTTACAGACTTCCTTCTGAAATTATCTTTATTTTATGTTTTTTACAAAACTATTAATGCCACCGCTTGAAAGAAATATTTTTTTCAGACTAATTAACTTCAGTGTTTAGGTTGGTGTGTGTAGGAAGTTTAAATTAAGTTTCCCTTATAAACTATCGAAAGGAAAAACTAGTTAACATACCAGTATGGCACATGTGTTTTCTCCTTAACAACCATTTATTTCCACCTTTATGCCAGCTTGTTATGCGGGAAGCACAAGACAGAAATATTTTCTCTCCCACCAATACGAGTGTAAAGATGTAGAATTTCCTCAGCTGCACTGAGACTTTAAAGGACTTTGTGCTTTGGTCAGATGCACTTGAACTCTACTGATTTGTCTTCTGGGAAAAATACTTAAGAATGTAAAAATGTATGTAGTACAACAGTTTCTGACAGAAAGTATTTATATGCATTAAGCTATTCACTCTAGTGGTTGTCATTGTGGTTAAAGAAAAAAAAAAAAAGACCCTTCAGGGTTTGGTTTTTGTTTTTTTTAATGGAATAAGTGACCAAACAAACTAGACATCAGTTATATTTACAAATTATTGTAAATATTGTAAAAATTAAATATTTACAATTATCTTAAGTATTGAACAAAAAATAAACATGTAGAAGACGGAGCTTGTGATTACTGTTTAATCTGGTATTGCTCCTGTGACGTTGTGGGCCGTTTTCCCACCAAGGAACTTTGGAGCAATGTTAAAGTACATAGCAATAGTAGCAGTTTGAACAGCACATTTTGTAATTGTGAGTCTAGTATAAAATAAAATAAAATCCTTGAGTGATTTTTGTTTTACCCTTTAAGTAAATATACTTGAACTCAAAGTTGTGTGCAATAAAACGTACATTTGTTTTTCTTTTTCCAGATTTACTAAATAGTCTCTGATACTCTCCCTCACAGTCTGCACAGCTAACACTTTACTTTTTAATAATGCAGTGCTTAATGACATCTTTACTGACTCCCTCCTTGTACTCCTTCTTTCAAGTGGTCATTAGCTCTGTACAGAAAGTTGGAGACAAACCTCCACAGCGGAAGACAGTGGAAATATTAAACAAAGCAGCCTTTCTTTTCCTCCCCTCTTTCCTTCTTTCTTCATTTTTCATAATCTTCCATCCATCAGAGTTCTTTGAGTTCCACCTGATACTCTTCACTGGCTGTCAGGCACGGAGACTAAATGCTCTCCGTGTGATCCAGAGCAGGTGTTCAGTCACCCTGCTGCGTCACCGTCAGACACAAATTTACTGAGCAAGTGCTGCTGAGAGCTCAGCAAGTAGACCAGACAAAATACCAGTCGTCTTTCATCTTCGTGACATTATGACACTATCTCTTCCATCACACATTCGCTCTCATTACACTAGTAGCTTAATATTCCCTCGGGGATCAATAAAGTACTGCGTTCTTATCTTGCTCAATTCATCTTGTATATCTCCCAATCTTGCTTAATCTCTTTCTCTTACTGTCTTTTCATCTCTCTATCTGAGAGTGAAGCTGTGTCGCGGAGGAGGGAAAGTGGTATGGCGATAAATCACACCAAATTTCTCCTGCTTATTGCTCCAGAGAACTTCTTGAGCGCTGCTGTTTAACCGGATTTAGCACCGCTACAGATATTAAAATGTGTTTCTACATCATTATGATAATGTGGAGCTTATTTAAAGTCAGGCTTCAACACTGAAATGATTACTATAGAGTATGCAGTGTTTACTAGGATGGTTTTTCAATTTGAGTTGCTTCTTGAATTTAATCTCGTCTTTTTTTTTTAAATTTTTGCAGCATCTGTACAGCTCCCCTGGCAGCGCGCAGTCTCTCAGAACAAGGTTCCCTACTACATCAAGTATGTATGAAAATATTAATTCAGTGCATGTTTAAAATGTATGCATGTCCAAGTAAAATATGAAGTAGTAACTGTCATTACTCATCAGCTTGGGCATTTTCTAGAGATGCAGAAATTTGTTGCTATTCAGTTTTTGTTCAAAGACAAGATGATGTTGCGCTGTGCTTATTTCAAGCAAAGATAAAGTTATTAAATGACATTTTAAAATATATTTAAAAGTGTTTAAATAATATGCTTATTGCATTATTGCCAACAAACAGGTCTTATATTGTCTTGAAAATGTATGATTGTTATATACGTAAGACGGATATTTATTTGGAGATTCTTATCGGAGTAAAACTTGCTTGCTTTTTTGCCACAGCAATCATAGTATTCGCTAAGTTCTCACATTAATAAGTAATTAAAAATGCAGCTAAAAATTGCCATTTTGAACTCTGATTATGCTCGTTTCATCCCTGATGATCTCTGATTGGCTTTCAAAGTTTTGATAGGTCAAAGGGACCTATAACCGTGTTCTTAGCATGACACATGTACATATATATATATATTTTTTGTAATTGACTTTTTATTCAGGAATATGCTCCTGGTTATGTTAAAGTTCAGTTGTTTCACCTTAACATTCCTGATTCAGTTTAAGAACTTCATAATTGGATTTTACCATGCCGAACAAATCTTACATTTCTGCTCAAATGGGTACAGATACTCTCTCACAGTTGCAGTTCTTTCTGTTCCTCTAAAAATGTCAGGCTTAAAAATGTTGAAGTTTCATTATCTGGGGATAGGACTTGTGAGACTGAAATACTTTACAACTGGATCAAGTAGAGTTCAGCCTACTTGATTTTTGGCTGACTCAAAGAGAAAACTTTCTCAAAGTTTTAGATATCTGCTTTAAACCACAACTTACATGCAGAAAAGCTTCAGCAATCAGAAGATGCTGGAATGACAAAACTTTTCATAAAGCAGATACTTTTATTTGCTAAAATCCAAGGCATATAATAGTTTTGTAATGACACATTGTTCGATTCTTTGTAGATTAGAAAATGTTTTTCCTCCTTAGGAATAGATTTTTTTTTTCCATTCAGAAACTTCAAAACGGGATAGAGTCCTAAAAATTGGCACCTGTCTGTGTTTGTGTCTGCAGCAGCTTGACGCTGGAGGCGATGAGAGATTAAAGCCCGACAGGGCTCGCAGGACCAGTTTATACGTTTGGAACAAAAAACAAAACAGAAAAAACAAAAGTGCCTGTGATCACAGATGCGCCCAGCCAGTGAACCTACATCTGTCAGACTGACAGAACACGTGTGCACAAACAAAACACGTGTGGGCAACGCAGTTCAAGCAAAACAAAACCTTGCATACAAATGCACATAGAGCAGTGATGCAAACACTCATGCTTGGTTAGATAAACATGAAGATGCAGATGAATTCCAGCTGTAGTAAGTCTTCAAGTCAGTAAACAGACACCCACAGCAAGACAGGAGCATGGCACCTCACAGTGCACCCTGTTAGTATTCAGATCCCAAAAGCCATGCATGTAATGATACATGGTTTTCTATATATACATGGTTTTATATATATATGGTTTTCCATTTTCTAGAATGTTAAATATATATATTTAACATTCTAGAAAGTCAGTTGTCTTTTTTTCTGATACCCTTAAAAAATTAATTGCCTACAGAAGTCAACCAATTAGTAAATGCAACTTTTTATTAGGGTCTCAGAGAATAATAGGACCTGTGCACACAGAGACAATCATGGTATATTTTTGTTAATGATTAAGAAAAAATGTGGCAGGTTGCAGAGCCACAGAAAATGGAGTAATAGGTATACCAGGCTGTAACATTGCCTGAGAACGACACAAATAAAACACCAAACAATGCTGTGTTTATCTGTGAGAGTGAAGTACATGGGGGATAGAGAGAGATTATGCTACATCATTGTTTTAAAAAATAAATAAAAAATACACAACTTGCATGGTTACACAAAAACATAAAACTAGTATTTTAAAATGTATCCACCTTGGAACCCCTTTTTCAAAAATGATAGTTTCTGGTTTCTCAAGAGGTCGAGTCCATGCAGATACACAACCTACACAACACAATTTTTATGGATTCATCTCTTTGTGGACGGGGCCTTAGAGACTAAACATAGATCATATACTGAAATCTCAGTATATGAGACAGGCAGTCATTTTCTTAATTTCCCATGATTTACACAGAGGAAGAATGTATTTTTGTGGCTTTATTGGCCCACATGAAAACTCATCTGTGTTGTGGAAAACTAATTGAAAATACTGTCATAAAATGATGGTGGCCACATCTTGCTGTGGGGATGCTGGTCAGAAATAATGACATATTGGGACCTAAATACAATGCAATCTTGCAAGAAAACATGTTGGAGACTGCAGATGACTTCAGATAGTGGTTGAGATTCACCTTACAGCAGAACAATGACCTTAGCCATACAGCCAGTCACTCTTGAATAGCTGAGTTCAAAGCATTGTCATTTCAATCTGATCTGAGGGAACTTGAACTCTTTGGGAAAGAAGATTGGACAGAAGTTTCAGTCTGTGGATGTTCAAAGCTGGCTGAGACAGACCCTTAAATGCTTGCAGCTGTAACTGCAGCAAAGGGTGGTTCTACGCAGGAGGTCTGAATACAAAAGCACAAAAGACTTTACAGATTTTTAGTTGTGAACTGTCTTGAAAACCTTGTGCTTCTTTGTTTCCTAATTACGCGCCGCTTTGTGTTGATCTATTCGATAAAGTCTCAAAAAAATACTTTCAGGTTTATAGTTGTACTGTGACAAAATCTGGAAGAGTTCAAAAGGCACTCGGAAACCCAATTTCTCCTTTTGCAACAAACATGTAGATTGCTTTCGGTGTAATTTCCTTCTCCTTCACGCGCAGAACATGAAAGCCAGCACTCAGTTTTGAAAACCCACTTAATTAGCTGCCTGCGATGAACTCTGAATCCATCCCCAGGACTAATCACAGGCCGCTTTCAGTGCTGAGGCATTCTCAGGATTCTCACATCACTGTTTGACACATTCATTTCCCCCACACTCCTCCTTCTATCCTCTTTCCCAATGCGCACCTTTTCTTCTGTGACAAAGGCCCCCCTGATTAAAATTATCCTTATTTTTGCCTGCTGTGATGTAGAGTTCAAATGATGAGATGAAATCAGATGTTACTCTCTGAATAACTTGAGTGCAAGTCCATCTCACACAGTCCTTTAGTGTGGTTAGTTTAACTTTTAATCAGAAAACTACTCCGTCAGCTCTCTAAGTTCAGTGGCAAAATGAAGCTGTGTTACAGGAGCAAAAAAAGTACAAAAAAGAGCAGGGGTGAAGAGATGTCGGCTAGAGAAAAGGCACAAGACATCAGGTGGAGAATGAAGGCACTTATCACCTGTCACTGACTCTTTCTGATAAGTACTGGGAGGAGCTGTCAGTGAAGGAAAAAGCATAGTCCAGAAATCTTCCCCTGGCTCACTCCAATCCTCCACTAATTTCATTTCTTTGGATTTCCAGACACGTATGGAGTCATTCATCTGCCCACTCATGATTATTCATGTCCCTCTCTGAGCGTGTGACAATGATAAACTCCCACCAGCCAAGTTACTGTTCTGCCACTGTTCATATTGGTGCTTTGATCTCTGAAAGCACAAAGAATGTGGATGCTTTCCTAGAAGGCTTTCTTTCGTTTACATTCCCTGTTTCCCAGAGGAAATACACGAGTGTAAAACTGGAGTAGCGGGACGTATATTGTTAGTTATGGAACAGCAGGGATGAAATTAGTAATGAAAATCACTTTAACCTTTAATGAAACTGCAGCGAGGGATGGGAAAGTTGCACATAAAATGTCAAAGGGAAAAAGCAATTATTCTTAATAAGCTGAATTGTCACAGCAGGCGATCTGTTAGTCTGAGAGGGTCACTTTTGTCAAATTAGTTCAACTGCTTTCCTCATTCAGCCAGACAGAAATCTTATAAAATCCTTGAGTTAAAGGTTATTTCTTCTCCTCCCTGCAGTCTGGTGGATACATACGCGTCATCCTCCCCAGCTTGTTTTCCCAAAGCAATAAAAACAGAAACAGCAGGAAATTAAGGTAACATATTCTCAAAAAGAGAATGAAGTCACAGTCCTGAAGAAAATAGACTTCAGCCAGGTAAAAGGGGAGGACTGACATGTCTGTAGCTTGTCACTAGACAGGGATTAGAGGTAAAACTTTGAATATATTGCAATTTAGAAGACAGATTTATCACTGTCAAGTTAAAAAAAAAGCCTCTGATCACAGATGTTTCAACCCGGTGAAGCTGTCAGGATTGCTGATGTTTTTTAACTTCAGGCCAAATGGTTTCAGAGTTGTGTGTTCTCTCTGGTGTGGCTCAAAAAAGGGAAGATGGCTAACTGCCTGGGAAGAAAGGTCTACTTCAAAGTTAGTGTGAGTGTGCTTGAATTGTTGTGTAAAAGAAGACCGATCTCATGATTTGATGGTGCATATGGGTGAAAACAGTCAAGAAGAGGCTTTTTAAATTGTCACAGAGTCACCAAATGAAGCCAGATCAACTTTGATCCACCTTAATGCCTCAAGTCTCTGGATTTGTACTTCAGAAGTGACGATAATCTGATCAAAGTGTTTCACAAAAAGTTTGGTATTAGTATTGGTGACAGAGAACGCTTTAATATCTCCTGTTAATAACTAGTTGAAGACGTTTATTAGATCTTATTACATAAAAAGCCACATGTACAGTAAGTTTTAAACTACAGTCTTTGAAGAAAGTTATTTAAACTTTGTTTTCAAGGTTTTATTTCTGGTATCTCAAAGTGGTATGGTCTTTCGTTTTTCATGCTTTCTGAAGCAGTTTAATGGTGTTTGGTTGCTTTTTCACTTTCAATTTAGATTGAACAAAATGTGCTTTAAAAACTAAGAAATAACAGGAAAAAGTGTTACCGCTAAAAATATCTACAACACAAGACTTTAGAGATCATCCTTTGGTCATCTACTGTCATGCTAAAGTTTGAGCTAATGGCTTTCTCAGAATCTATTGATAATATTTTCAAAGGCTTCAAATTGATGGTGTTTTGTAGCAAATGGAGGTTAAACGTGAAAACAGAGCAACCTTTTAAACCTTCCTGTCAGTCAGCTCTGGGTCAGTTTGCCCTTTTGATGATTTGGGAACATTAATAAATTGCTCTGAGTTGGCAGATGTCTCTGATAGTGAAAATAGCCAACTTTGACCTTCAATACCATTTACCTGTGCAGTAGGATCTGCCATTTGAGTTTCTGAACAGCCAATCAGCTGTCATGGCAGGTCAAGTTACAAATCATCGGATTTCTGTCAGCAGCTGATTTCGTGGTGCATTTCTAATATATTAAAGCTAATAAATTAGTCTTGATGCCTTCAACTGTAGTTTGTTGATAATAAGATCAACATGAACACAAACTCCTAATCATGGAAAACTGACCCTGACCATTTAAATATGACGCATCATTTAAATTTTGACGTTTAAAATGTTTTCCAGACCCTAATGTCTGATTTTGTTCACTGCTCTTTAAATTTTCTCTTAAATGGGTATGGGTCCTGTGATCCTAAATTAAGCAGCTTTGTGAGATAGCTTTTGTTCCAGTCAAAACTACATACATAATTTGACAGTCGACACTGCAGAAAGGGCAGGTGTTTCAATAAAACAGTTGGCAATTTGTTTGCTCTCATTATGGCTTTTATGAGCTGTGAGCTGTGTCGGATGTTTTTGCTTGAGGAAATTGTTTGCAACTGTTAAAACGTTTTCTAAAAATAACTTTGGACCAGTTTTTGTGTGAATAGCGAGTAATCTTTCCCAAAAAGCTTGTGTTTGTGTGGAGCGAATGGTAACAAATCTCCTTCGCTGCTTTCATTTAGGCCTATTGACACTTTAGGCAAACTCTGTTAGCCAACAGCGAGGGGCGAGTCGCGCATTAGCGATGCCTGCTCATTTGTGAAAAGGTTATCAGTCTGTGCAGCTGCTGAATAGTGATGAACATCTGTGTACTTGGAGAGATTATGCCATCCACTGCAGCGGTTCAACTTTACTTCCTGCTGACAGTCAGCACAGAGCGAGCCATTGCAGAATCCACAGGGGATCTTCTGCATTTCAAAAACTGTCTCATGGAAAACTTCTCCAAACATTCTGCGTGGATCTGAGCGTGTCTCCTGACAGTCAAGTGCTTTCTTAAAAAAAAAAAAAAAGGTTTACACCACACCCTGCACACCTCAAATAGATGCACTTCACTTGCATTTGCAGCTTGAGTCAGTTTTTTTTCTTTTTTTCTTTTTTGTGGTCCTATGCATGTCAAGGCAGCTGAGTTTGATCGACTTTGATATGCATCTTATTTTATTTATTTATGCAGTGTTGATCTTCTTCTGCTTTTTTTCCTCTTTTTTGTTTGTTTGGGACTGAAGTGGAGAAGTGAATAGGGACTCGGGACTTGTTCTCCTTCTTTCTGTGTCCTGTGGTGTTTAAAAAGACACCCTGTGGTGATGAGAGTGATTCACTCTGTGTGATCTGGAAGTGTTTGTGTGTTATGTGTTGTTCAGTACTTTATGTTTTCTATATTGGATTCAGAAACGGCTCTCTAGTCTCTGGCCCCGATTTAGAGACTATAGAAAGAAAGTTTACAATAAAACTGTCACCAGTGTTATGATGCACAGTGTGTGTTGAAAGGCCATGTTCCCATTAGTTTCTGTAAGGATTCTTTCATTGAAGCTTTGATTTGCCAACTTTGATTTTACTCTAATTCAATCTACTTTTAAAAATGTATTAGAAGATCCAAGCATTTGAACTATTTTGTAGTCATCCTGACCCTGATTGGACATTAAATATTTACACTGTGAACAAGATTGACTAATATTTTAAAGCAAAGGCAAAATAGTTAAAGTTTAGCTTCCTGGATTGCCAATTAACATTGCTAGCATAGCAGTTTCTATGTATATAGAGTACATATATGTATATGTACATGGACTTAAACTACTTTATGCCCACAGTTGCACTTTAGCAACAGAAATGCTAAAAAATACTGAGGTTAAGGACACTGAATATTAAAAGAAGGAAAACTGTCACGAAATGTTGTTTGCTACAGAATTAATCTGTAGCAAAAACATTTTTTAGCAGTAATGTGGCAAATTAATCTTTTCTTGACCTAAATCACTACCTTAATTCTGAATTTTCCAAAAGGTTGCCAGCAGACTGTATTGACCAGTTTGAGTCAATCAAGCTAAATGTTGGCTAGTTCTAGGCAATTTGTTGGTGCTGCTTTTCGGTTTTGTCATGGTTTTTATCAGCTGGTATCCCAGAAGTATTTCTGTTCATCTGTGCAGTTTTACTCTTTTACTTTGTGTTTGTGACGTTTTTGTTCTTCAGTTTAAATCTGTTCTCTTGATGATTTATTTTTCAGTCACCAGACACAGACCACCTGCTGGGATCATCCAAAGATGACTGAGCTCTACCAATCTCTAGGTACAAAACACATATGCATAAATGATTCATGTGACTTCAGGTTGTGTGTTTATCAGAATCCTGCAAGGTTAAGGAAAGTTTAATTAATGAAAAAAAAAAATTGAAATTATTTTTGTCATTATTAAAATCATGATTATTTAATATAATTACCTGGTCAGTTTGATAACTGTTATTTTTGCACTTAATATATAAACATGTCCTCTTATAGTTGTTGAAGGGCAATTGAATTACTTGAATACAATTTTACATTTTTCTTTAAATACTTTGGGACCAGAAAACCTGGAACTAAACTACAAAGTAGATTTATTGCAAAGCCCTTAATCTCAAGTGCAATGTATATGTTTTACTTCTAAGTGCATTTAGCTGTGATTTACTTGTCTAGATCGGCGTCTGCGAGCTTTATGATGTAGAAAGCCACTTTAACTTATTTTACCTCCTAAATTTAATTTGTCTGGAGACACAAAACCGACCTAACTCCCAAGCTGTGCTTTCAAATGAAGCAACACTGAACTGCAAAGTTAATATTCTTTTAAAATAAATAACAGACAAATGATATAATAGGTTTATCTTGTTCCTTATTCATGTTATCATGACTTACCTCAATATCTCTAAAAGTCATTTCTAAACTGTGTGAAACTTCATGTTTTGTTGTTTTTTTTTCTCATCAACCTTTCAAATGCAATAACTTATTCACAAAAGTAGGGTAGATAGAATAATCATTTATTGGTTTTTGTGTCAACTAGTATGTTTAAGGACTTTGTAGTCAGTAATGCTGATAAAATGCAGAAAAGCTGTACATGTGTTTACTGTATATTTCATGTCATGCTAGGAAATTATTCCAGCTGTCTGCAGAAAATACACAGCGAACTACTGAACGAAATCCAAACTTCTCTGATTGGGTTTCGCATAATATCTCAGACTAGTTCTGGTTTTGACTATTTGCTCACATGGCAGACAAAAATATCTTCAAACCTGGAGTGGGTTACAGAGTGCTTAGAAATCTGAACTGCAAACCAAAAGACTCTTAGCATCTTTAAAAAGTGCTAACAAGCAGGAATATCTCCTTCAGGAAAGTAACTCTGCTTTTTGACTTGGTAAAATATTATACTTAAAGTTTTAAGGAAAACAAGTATTGTAGGGGATTTAATTGCTTTTAACTTGCTTCATAAATTAGGAATTTGCCCCAGAGGTGTGTAAACATTGTGTTTAACTTAGCAAGCATCTGGGTTTCACATTTAACTTTAGACAGTTGCTGGTATCTTGCCTCCTTTGCACTCACTGTCAATATACTAATGGATGTCTACGTCCCTGTGGGAGGGCCATTACAACTGTTCATTAATGAGCAGCCTGATTGGTAATAACCTCGGAAACTTTGGGAGCATTTTCTGTAGGGCAGCAGCTCAACAAATAGCTCCATCCTTGGGGATGGAAACTGACCGACCTAATTACACACATTTTACATTAGCGCCGTTTTCGTGTTGGTTCCTCCTGCAGACGAGTCAGATTTGAGTGAAGACATGGATCCTGCTTGTGATGCCCTGCAGGCAGCTTTATGTTGCTCTGTGTTTTTCTGATCTCCCCACGTTGGTTTTATTTCCCCTATTGTCAATTCACCTTTCATCTTCCTGTCTTTTCCTCTCTGCCTGCAGCCGACTTAAATAATGTGAGATTCTCAGCATACCGGACAGCCATGAAGATTCGCAGACTACAAAAGGCTCTTTGCTGTGAGTAAGATGCACACATCCTCACCTTAATGTCCACAGCCAGAGTCTGCTCTTTCTGATTTTTTTTTTCCCTCTTTTGGGAAAAGGTAATGATTTGAAACTTTGCCAGGTGCTGTGTCAGTGCAGCATAGGTGCCAGGCATACCTTGGCTCTAAATTACCTTTTGCTGCATGAATATATTTATATATTTATACGTGTGTCTGTGGGTGGGGGATCTTGTCGACACAGCCACAGCTGTTCCTGGTGTTAAGCTTGTTGAATACAGCCTCATTTAATGTGCACAGGTGGATTTTTTTATTTATTTTTTTCATAATGTTAGAGCTCTTATTTTCTGCTTTGTAATGGAAGCTTTGATTAAAGCGGCTATTACATACAGTCCCATGAGGTTCTCACACCTACCTACCTACACACCCACACACACATAAACACACACGCAGCCGTTGCATGCAGATTTTCTCCTCTGAGGTTTCACCCAGCATGGCAGCAGCTACTTGAAATCAGCACAGTGTAATAATGGTGACAAATGATGACTATTATCCAGATGTTGACATTATTATCGCAATAGAACACTATTAGAGGAGCCTTCTCATTTACATCCCGCTGTTTGTTGCATGTTTGAGAGTGAGTGTGAACAGAAAAGATCTAAAAATGTCACAAATACACCGTGGTTTACTGTTTCTGGAGCTTGTTGCTGTTTTTTAATCAGTTCTAATGATTCAGGTGTTTTTGTTTGCTATCTTTGATTGCTTCTATAATCTAATAGTTCTCCAATATGAATAAATCAATGTGACTCATTTTGATGCAGGCTACTAAGGTTCTGTGGTTTTCATTAGATTAAACACTTTGAGGTGGAACGAAAAAAGCTTTTACTCCAGAAGGATCGCTGTGTGTTTGTAAGCTAAGGTAATGTAAAGAAAATGGCAAACATTTATATTTTAAACAAATATGAATAAATGATTAATTAGGAAAAAAATTGAGAAACGCATTTATAACACACTTATAACAATCAGGCACTCAGGTCAAAATGTTTCAAAAAATGTGTGCAAAACAGTGACTATTTTTTATTGGTTGCCAAAACCATTAAAACCAAATCAGAATTTGAGTTTTCTCTGAAGATTATAAGCCCTGCAGGTCATGATTCTTATTCATACAACTGCAGATACGAAACTGTTATTAGACAGTTTAGAATCCATGGACTCTTTTATGGTAATAAATAAGGTTTTCTGTTAACTTTATGATCTAGTAGACAAGATTCTTATATAATCTGGAAAAGTATGTCCATCTATCCATTAGAAATGGATTGCGATATGTGTTAAGTTGGGCTTGAAAAAAATTTTAAATTAGTGGATTGCTCAGAAACCCAAGTAGACAGAGTTGCCCTCAACATGAACCTAAAGTTGCTAATTTGCTGTCTGACTTGCCAAGATAAATAAGCTATAATATGTTAATTAACAAACTTGAAACCTAATGGGCAGAGAGAGCCCAGCTGTTCTTTCATTTTAGTCTTTGTGTGAAACGGACCGACTGGCAGGTCTTGTTTGATGCTGAGCAGATGGATAAACTTAAAGTGTGGTATTGATTAAGTCATTTACTTCTTGGCAAAAAAGGAAGAAATACACAATGACCAAAATAATGGTGTTCCTCTGATTTATCCCCCTTAAATGCAGTTTCTTCAGTTATTAGAAACAGAAATGACCCACTACTAATAGCAGAGTTTCTGTGCAGCCGTCCATCTTAACTCAAAAATTTCCAACAGATTGCTAATGTTTTCTAATCTAGATTGTTGCTCAGGGGAAGAAAGATGAAAGGACAAAACAGAGCAACTTTGCTCTAAAAATCTCTATCCTTTCTTGAAAGAAGCAGCCTGAATGAACAACATGCATGTCTGAAAGCAATGTCTTTTAAATTCTTTTTCACAACTCTTTTGTTGTTCTGACTTCGTTTTTAAACAATTTGCTGATCTTGAAAATAGCCAAGTTTGAGTCTTTGCCCTGCAGTGAATACTTTCACATGCTTTTGTTGTTTAGTTGTGGTGCAGATAATTATCAGATATTTTTGATTAGATTTCTTCAGGCAACTCTAATTTTGTTGCACTTTTGGTGCAGGTGTGAGATCATGCAGCTATTTGGATTCAGTGCTCTGCCTGTTAGATGTTCTCTTTGCCCTTTCTTACTTGTAAAACCCAAAATTGAGAAGGAGAATATCATGGAACTGTGAGATAGTGATTTAACAATAATAGTCTTATTTTTGTCTGTGACGAAGGAGTCAACAAATTAAATTAAAAGGCTGACTGCTACATTAACTGCCCCATTTGTCTATGCTTTAGATACCTTTCATATTAATATATGTATCATTGCTCTGATTTATCTGCTCCTTTGTCGTTTTGGACTACTTCAGCTGAAATGTCCTTGAAATTTGTAGTCTTTAAATAGTGAATGCCATTTCTTGTTCTTTTCAGTTTAGATTTGTTGTAATTCTTGTAATCTGAGCCACTCCTGAAAGCTCAGTGAATAAATCAGATTTGGTTCTTTTTTCTCTCCCCTCTTTGTCATTGTTAACCTTCTTCCTCTCCCATCCCCTTGACTTTCACTTACTTCTCCTGATCCCCATTCTTTATCCATTTTGCTCTTTATCCGCCTCCCTTCACTCTGATCTTTCTCTTCTGCAGTGGACCTGCTGGATCTCAGTGTTGCCCAGAACACCTTTGAGCAACACAAACTCACCAACAACAGCCACCTGCTCTCCGTCCCAGATGTCATCAACTGCCTGACGTCCATCTACGACGGCCTGGAGCAGGAGCACAAAGACTTGGTCAACGTGCCTCTCTGCGTCGACATGTGCCTCAACTGGCTGCTCAACGTTTATGACACGTACGTATTAAATCTGTTGATTTGTCTTGTAAAAGTATTTATACACCTTAAAATTTTGTTTGTTACTCTAGCAACCGCAAATTACAATCATTTTATCAAGATTTTATTTAATAAACTAACAAAAAGGAGTGCAATTAAGAAGTGGGAGGAGATGAGCACGTTTTTTTTTTTTTTACATAGAACGATCTCGAAAGTCTATTTATTCCAAGTATGTAGTATCAAGTATGAATTGAATTGCTTAATTTGCAGGGAAAATACAGCTAATTTGGAAAGGTTTAAAAGTTTGTTGGAGGATCTTGGAGAACAAACGACAAACAGCCGTTTGGATTCAGTGCTCTGCCTGTTAGATAAAGATGTCATTTCATCATAAAGATGAAAGAACTGAATAGACACAATTTTAAAGCAGGATTTTGTAATACAGTGATTTCAAGCTTTTAGCATCTGGAAAGAGTATGGCACGACTGCATTGACAGGTTGACAGCTTAACCATTTCTTAAGCCCTTTTGTAGAATATTGACTAAAGGAAAAACGGCCTCAAAACAAAGCTGTAAAAACTCTATTTGGAGTTTGCTACCAGCTGTGGCTAGCACACTAGAGACGGCAAATGGTGGTTTAGTCAGATTGGAACCAAATGTAAATTTTGGTTTGTGGGGCAGCGACACCCAGGCTCCCAGAATATAGAAAACTAACACTAGGCATCACTAAAACTGAATTAAATCTGTGTGATTACTAGCCGTTGAGGACAAAATGATTTGTCTTAGAATGAAAGCTTCTGGTTGTGAGCTTTAATTGGTGTTCTGAGGTTTAGTGTGACAGAAACTGTCAGCTAATTCAACACTCGACCAGAGACAACCTGCAAAAAATAAAATAAAAATATCAAAACTGTTGTCAAAAATTCTCTATGAAATCCTAGCAGCAGACATCTGATTTCTTTCATATTTTCCCAGCCACAAATGCCAGTACCACTGTCTGATTTCTGCTGTCTTATTTGTTGTAATTCATCGTCCAGCTCTAGTAATAAAGAAATCGATGCTAGTGACCTGCTTTTTATTTATTTGTATTATTTTTTATGTGACCTGTCACAGCATTTCAGGCATAACATATAAAAAGCTGGCTGCCTGTGTCTGACAGGATATCTGGAGATGTTATCAGTGTTGCATCTGGCACAGAGTATGAAATATAAACCTGTGTTTACGTGACCTTCAACTTGCTGTCGACTTATTGATGGGACTGATATTTCTGTCACGGTTATGCTGAAATAATCAGTCTTGCAGTCAGACTTCTTCTTTTATATTGAGTTTGTGTGATTCAAACAGCTCCTAAGTAAAACATGGTGGTGGCATCATTATGTTGTGGGGATGGTTTTTTTCACTAGGGACAGTAAAGGTGGTTAGAGTTGAAATATTTATAGATGCTCACAATTTAAGGTGACTGAGCTAAAGATATTTTACATAAAAGAATCGATAAAAACTTCATCTCTAAATGGTCTTGGAGATGACCATCTCCAAGATGGTCTTAGCATTTATCGCTAAGACTTGCAGCGATAAATGCAATGAAAGGACACAAAACTCTTATTAAACCAGTTATAATTTTCTATCCACTTTGCAATTGTAAGCTATTTAACGTCGAGGTTACGACATGACAAAATGTGGAAAACGTTCTAGGATTACAAATACTTTCTCAAGTCAGTGTTTGTATTCAGGAAACACACTTAGATGTTGCACATTGCTGAATGTTGTGATTTTGTCAATATTTTGTATAAACAACCGAGAACATCGGTTTGGCAGCAGAATAAGCTGTTGCACAAATCTATTGAGAGCTGACATTCACATTCAAATTGACATGAACAAACCATCACTGTATAAACAGTTGTGTCTACATGCTGTAAGCCAGCATCGTTTTTGGCATAAACGACGTTTGGGGCAAACAGAAAAATGAATTAGAATCAAATATGCACACAAACAAGCACCTAACGATTTGCTGCTACTACTAATCTATCAATTGAACATTGTTGAAACAGAGAATCTTGCTCTAAAAATAAAACTAACAAAGCCCTCATGATCTTGTGTTGAATTCTCTGTCTGCAGCGGTCGCAGTGGGAAGATCCGCGTTCTCTCCATGAAGATCGGCTTGCTGTCTCTCTCCAAGGGGCACTTGGAGGAGAAGTATAAATGTGAGTGAAAATGAGTGGGTGACGCATATTTACAGGAATACACATGCTCCAAAACACACACTGCTGTCCCTGCTCCCCTACGCAAATCAGTCTGCGCCCACGCTGCTTCACTACAGCTGTAATCCTAGTAGTATTAATCAAACACAGAGACGAAGGGGAAAAAAGCATCGGAGAATGGTTTGTCTAATTGGATGAGAGACCTCCTGCATTCCCCCTGTTCTTGATTTAATTCTGCTTTCTGATTTCTTTTTGAGGATTAGACGGCGTGAGCATTGGCTTGCTGCACTGGGAGAAGACTTGTCAGTCTGGCTTCCTGCTCTTTGTCTCTGCTGTCGTATCTTCTTCCGTCTGTCTTCTTTCCCTGTCACAGCCTGCTCCATTGTTCATCTGTCTTACAGTTCCTCTTTCTTTATTGTCCCATCTTTCTCACCCTTGCTTCTCTCTTGTTCTTCCTTTCCCTCTTCCTTTCTCTTGCCATGGCATGAACTCCATCCCTGAGCCTATTCGTTCCACTGGCAGTTCCTATTAGCTTGAGGAGGGTATAAAGCACGGTTGATTGCGTTCTTCCTCCCTTACTTTGGAGTTTCATTTACTGTCAATCCCATGCATTTACTCGCACAGCCTTGCACAGATCCCTACCCAGGTGTTCTTTCATTTGACACTCTTGGCGATGGTTCTGAATGTCATATCTAATTGTGCATCAGAAAGCTTCCATTACAGCTGTGGGCATTGATTGGTCAGCTGTCTTAAGCGTTAATAAAAATAAAGGGGACAAGTAGGTCATAAATGCACATAATTGCAAGTGTGGAAATGTGCGCACGTGCTTAGTGGAAGCTGGCATCAGAGCCGAGCTGCACATGGAGATCAAAGGCAGCTGCAAATGGAGCAGAAAGAGTTGTAACACTGTCCTCGCTTTCTCTGGATGACCCCTGTTTGCTCATTTTGTATAATATCTCTGTGGTGTTTCATAACATTAACAGAAACATAAATGTCAACATGTGACAACTGTCAGCAGGTAGCCATCCTCATCCAGTGAAGCGCTGTCAGTCTCCATGGAATCAGGAGATTTTGAAGGAGGGAAGGAGAGATTAGCAGGGGGGAACAGCTTGGTACCAAAAAACTGAGTTGGAGAGATTAAAAATGATTCTGTTCCTCTGGTACTTTCTGTGTCCTCCCCAACAACTCCTACCTGCATGCACACATACTTTACAACACATTGCCTCCTACTTGGATCTACACCATCGCTCTTTCTTCCTTTGTATCTATTTATACCTGTGTATTCCTGCTCAATATCACCCACATTCTGTGACTTTTCCCTCACTCCCTCATCCTAATTTTATTTCCATTTTTTTTGTTCTCGCTCCGCTGCACTCTTCCACAGATCTCTTCAGCCAGGTAGCGTCAGCCGGTGACACGTGTGACCAGAGGCAGCTCGGTCTGCTGCTCCATGAAGCCATCCAGATCCCCAGGCAGCTGGGGGAGGTGGCCGCATTTGGGGGGTCCAACATCGAACCGAGCGTCCGCAGTTGCTTCCAGCATGTAAGATGACACACAGATGGAAACATACATGACTTCCAAATGCATAAAGTGACTTTCAAAAGTGCTCTCTCCTTTGAACTTATTTATGTCTTGAGATTTTGACACAAAGTAGCACATAATTGTGAATGCAAATCCAACTTTTATTTTGTCCAAAACAATAAACAAGAACATGGACATGTATTTTTTCCGTTAGTTGCACCATGTTGGTGATCTTTTTTAACCTTGTTTTCAAGTAATTTGCTCTAACATCAAAAATAGATGCTGTATTGACACAAACTACTTGCTGACTGTCCTTTTGAGTTTTACAACAACCATCTAGGTCAGGTTTAATTTTTGACTTTACTGTTTAATGATGTTGCTCTTCCTATTGAGGAAGAGCAACATTATAAAAAAAAGAGACAGACATTAAATCAGCCTCGTAAATGTTTCTGATTCCCTGCACTGCAACTCTAAAAATATCAGTGAGGCAGATTTCAGATTTCAAGCACATGGACATAGATGGGGTGAGCACGCTTCAGTACACAAACATGTACACAAACAAATTGCTCCCAGGTTTGGTCATGAATCTCTGTGTCAGCTGTAGTTCAGCTCTTCATTAATCATTCAAACGTCCAGCAATGTTTTGGCTGGTAAAACCAGAAAAAACAAAACACTATCTCCTAGTAAACCACCTGCATAAGTGCAGTGCTGGCTTTGTGCTCCAGTTTGTTCGGTCAGTGACTGACTCTGCAGAACCCCCAAGACCATTTGCTTTAAAAGCTCTGTGATGAAGGAGTCACATGGCATAAATTTAGCCTCCGTCTCCAACCTTTTGTCGTGCTACTTCATTTCTCCTATCCATCCTTCTGTCCGGTCATCCTTTCAGCGAGGCAGTAATTAATCTGTAAGTGCTATAATTCTGCAGTTAGATTCCAAAGAGGAAAGACAGAAAGCAAAGATGAGACTAATGTATGTGATGGGAGAGACGGTTAGATTGTGCTGGCAAAGGTCAGAGAAAGGGTGACAAGTTTAATGACAATCTGCGATGTCATTTAGCTGAAGAATATATCTGAGGTAATCTTCTCTCTTAATCTGAGGGCGAAAGTCTCCTTCACGTAACCAGAACCAATGACACCATAATATTCGTCCAGAGGTTGCACATTTCTTCCAGGCAATGTCTAATAATCCTTAACAGACATCAACTCTATTCATCTTAGAGTCTTCATCCCAAAGTGTTTTTTTTTTCATAAATGTTTATTAAGTGTCAAATTGTCCTGTTTATTTCTACAATAACTACTAGAATTCTGCTACTAAACACAAGCTATGTTTAGTAGCAGAATTAATAATAAAGGATAGAGAAATAGAAAGAGAGTGGTGCATGTATGTACATTTATATACTTGTTTATGTTATGAAGCATTTTTTTTTAAATTGACTATCTCCATTCTCTGTGGAAATATTTATTTAGTATCCTAATCTTAGGACTTCTTTAACTTTGTGTAATAGCAAGAATGTATTTGTAGAGGTATATGCTAATAAAGCAAAGATGCTGTGTAGACTGTCACACAATGAGCTTTTTAGATGGATCAAGCGAACAGGAACATCCTGTTGCTTTTTGATAAGTCGTTCCTCTTATTACCAATGTATTCTGCCCTTTGCTTCCTTCACTGCCCTTTATGTGAGTCAGGGATGATGGAAAGGTTACATCCTGTTAATATTTTTGCTGACACTGCTGTCACAGGGACTGTTTGCCAGTAGGCAAAAGACATGGTTTAAATTTCAGTTTAAAGCAATTGTGAACAGACGATACAAAAATAATTCCTGGTTCTTTAAACAAGTCAAGGTTGGATGAATTTAAGAGCAGGTGCTTGCGGATTTTTAATGATCAGGCCATCGTTACTAAAAACGCAGCTACAGTATCAGTATGGGGATGTTAACATCAATCAATGTTTATTGTAAGAACAATTAGAAGCTCATAAATGTTATTAAATCTTGTTCAAGACTCAAAGCCATAGTAGGGACGCTAGTTTTTCATTCTAATATATATGGTCATCTTAAATTTGTCTGCACATTTATTAGGAGTTTAGTACAGAGTTACAGCATTTACTGGATGTACTTGATTGTATCTCATGCTGCAAAGTGCCCTTACAGTTTATCACCTCGCTTTGTTGAAATTTTATAGAAACCATAAACCTCATATGGTTGATAAACTTTTGCTTTATGGGTTTCCGGCTCCTCATTCCTTGCCACATGTCGTTTTTATGAACAGGTAAACAACAAGGTGGAGCTGGAGCCTCGACAGTTTGTGGACTGGATGCGGCTGGAGCCTCAGTCTATGGTCTGGCTTCCCGTCCTGCACAGGGTGGCTGCTGCAGAGACGGCCAAACATCAGGCCAAGTGTAACATCTGCAAAGAGTGTCCTATTGTGGGCTTCAGGTAAAAACACTCACATTCTCATGTTAATTTGTGTAAAACTGGAAAGCAAAATGGTGTGACAGGTGATCAAGTCTGCAGCTTGTAATGAGGTCTTGTACACATCATATGACATTCTTGCGGGTTGTTCACTCTTGAACAAAAAGGGCAGATCTGCTCCGGAGGGCAGACATTTATCTAAATGTCAGCAGCTCATATACTACTGAGTAAATACCACCAGTAGGTTTGTAATGAAGCACACACACATGCCTAAAAAAAAAAAATAAACAGCATCCACCAACAAACAAATAAAACAAGTCTGCTTCCTCAAAGTTTACAAAGAGCCTTTAAAACTTGTAACAAGCCTCCAAATGTTTCCATAGCTGCAAAGGTTTCAGCTTGTCTGATAAATTACTCTCACACTGGTAAATAAAGATCAACCATTTTGGTGAGCTGATGGAAGAAATCCAGGTTTGCTCCGTCTAGCCAAGAGGGAAAGAGTTTCGTCATGCCTGAAGTCGCGCAGAGTGGCAGAATTGTCCTCCAGAGATCCATTGCTTTGCAAGCAGAAAGAGAAACACATCCAGACATTTGATGAAGCACACATCTTCCAAGTTCTGTCATTGATCGATGAGCGCGAGCGTTGGTGGGCAGGAAAGGCAGATAGCAAAAATGAAAAAGGAAGGAAAATGCATAGCAGGCATTTTATGTGGTCTGAAGACATCACACGAAGAAACGGGGGAAAAAAATTGGTTCTTTTTGAAGTTGGCAACTTTTTTAACGAGATTAAGTAAAATGTGTCATTATGTGTGTTTTAACTTATTCAGATTGGGTGAAATATTTTCTGTAATTGGATTTAGGAAGAGTGAAGAAAAAATGTTTTCGGTAATTTAGCTCAGATGCCAAAGTTTTTGATAAACTAAATTTCAAAAATAAATTACACTTTGTCAATTAAAAATAGTTTAGAAATTCTCACATTTTTCTTGAATAATAAGCAACAAGCTAATATAATCACAACCTTTGAGAATAAGTTGTGATAATACGAGTGTAAAAATAAATCAATAAGTAGGAAATGTGAGGATAAAAGTTTGATAGAAATCAGTAATTAGCTAGGTTAATTGTTTAAATGTTCATACTTCTATTCATTATCATTATAACATTTTCCTCCACTTTGATGTAGACAGCCCCTATAGGTAGAATGTCAAAGTTAAAAATTCATCTTTTTTTTTTCTTGTTCAGAAAGAAATATCTCTTCAGGTACTTTTGTACAAAATGCACCTTATTGGTCCTGTTGAAATTCGTATCAAGGACACATGAATACTGACTTTCACTTTCCACTTTCCAGTGTTTCCTCTGTGCTCTTGTTAGATAGAAACTGACCGATACGCTGATGGCTGAAAGTCAAGAGAAGGAGCATTTGGCCTTCAGTGTGTCACTATTATCACCAGTAATGGCATTACTTTGGTTTGGATTGCTTCAGCTGGCAGCTTAAAATACTCATAATCTGTGGTGATGCTTTCTTCATTTAATTAATTGCACCTTGGAGTGAAGCAGGTGCCGTGGTTATCCTGTAGGAATGAATCGACTGTTACCATATCCCCACATCAAACTTGTGTTAAAGTAATGCAACAAGTAATTTTCTGAAGTACTTTTCAAATGTTTGTGGGTTTTCTTTTAAACAAGCAGTGAACGCTCATAATTAGCCAGAATTGTTGGGTATCTAAACTTTCTGAATGGCTCCTGTCTCTAATTAATTCAGGGCCACCTCATCACCTCCTGAATGAAGATGACTTAATGCCCTCTCCTCATAGTAATATGCTTCTTGTCAGGATGTAATGGTGTATTTGACTTGCTGCAGTTGTGTGCACTGTTGCATCCTTTGATGTATAGCTCTCTTTTGTAGCTCATCAGTCAGCTAACCTTGGGGAAAGCTGGAGAGGGGAGAAAGATAAAAGACTTAAGCTATTATGTCTGAATGGCTCCTGTCTCAATTTAGCTGTTAAATGGCAGACTTGCTACAGCTGCTGCTGACGACAGCAACCCCAAAGCTGTTGCCAGATTGTTGATTGTGTGGAAATCCAGCAGTCTGTCATTCTGTTTGCATATAGTTTTCGTGCGCCTACGAGCATGTGGTTGACAGAGTGACAGTGGGGATCGACAGCTCTCCAGATGACGAGTCGTGTTGTAGGGCAAGAGTAGTGCGCTCGCAGAACAACAGACCCAGAGGATGTTAAAGTGACATTTCATGACAGTACATCCTAACCCAACTTTCCGCATCCCTCTAACCCCCCCACTTCTCTCCGTTTCTACGTAGGTATCGCAGTTTGAAGCATTTCAACTACGACGTGTGTCAGAGCTGCTTCTTTTCTGGGCGTACTGCCAAGGGCCACAAGCTCAACTACCCCATGGTTGAATACTGCACGCCGGTGAGGAAGCAACACACACATAGCCTGACTCACATGTGTCTGCACACTTTCCTCGCTAGCTTATGTCATATCTCCTTCCCACACACCCACACACTCCAATTAACCATTAAATGAATCAAGTCAAATTCACACTTTTTGTGTCTGATAAGCTTCTCACCCATCTTAATGTCAAATTAGACGCAGCCTTTCAACCAATGAATATTAATCCTTCTATTACATAAAGAGACTCCTGAACTATCACCACATTTTTAGCCATATCCAATGGTAATTCATGTAATATCATTCAACGCCTCATTTCCTTGTCATGATTAAGTTTCCTCTTTGACTAGTTTAAGTTTTTATTAAGCATCAACTCCTCTCAAAGCTTTCTGCTTTGGCTGAAACAATGTTCAGTCCAGTGGGAAGTCTGTGAAAATGTTTTTAGAACTTGGCTGGAAGTGTTTTCCTCCAACCACAAAACAGCCTCAGCCATAGAAGGAAAGCACAAAAGCTGTTGGCTCACAGTCAGCGTTCCTGTTCATCCCAAAGGTGTTGGAAGTGTTTTGTGCAGACAGGGAAACCAATTTCTTGTTATACTTCTCACTTCTGCATTGGGACATTGTCTTGCAGAAAAGAAAGGCGTCCTTTTCTCAACAAAGCCCAATTGGCCTGTTTCTCCTCTTGCACTAATTTAGATTCTTTATTTCCAACATCACTCTGTTGTTCGCCCTGAAACAAATTATCTTGAATTATTTTTAAATAGATAAATAAAAAAGTATTTGATTTTGACATCCATACTTATAGAAATTTGTAGGATTTTCCTATGAAAAATTGTTTAGCTCACTTTGTAAAATCAAAATTTTTGGGAGAATTTGCCCCTTACAGATTTGTTCACTTTTTTTCACGCTGCCCTAAACCTAGTAACAACCTGTGCCACCCTTGGAGGAACTGACTGATGAAATATTTGGGATAACTGGGAATGAGTCTTTGTCACTGTGTGCAAATTTTATCCAATTATTCTTTCTAGATTTGTTTTATTTCAATCATATTAGAGTGTTTTCAAGTATGAATGTTTGACTGCATCTCAACCAGATGCGAGTTTGGACTTTTTGACCAAGCCATGCCAAAACCTTAATTTTGTGATTTTATTTTTTTTTCTTCTTCTTTATTCTTGAGCTATTTGGATGTGCTATTTTTCTATAGTAAGTTCAACCTTCATGCTATCTGCTGAACTTTCCTTTCTAACTCTAACTAGTTTTTTTCTAGTTTTCATACTTATTTGCTGCCACGTAAACAGATCATAGTAATTTCCTGTCATTACTATAATCTGATGTATAGCTTCAGCTTGTCCTTACACCAAACATTCAGAGTAGAAGAATATTGCTTAATATTAATAATATTCAATATAATTGAATTTTATTTATTTATTATTTACAAACACAAATAAAATTAGAAGAAAACCTTGTCTATTGGGTTATTTTCCCCTCCAGATGTGTTCATTCTTTTTTTTTTCTTTGATTTCAGTCTACCTCAGTGATTAAGGTTTGGGTGAGAAACTATAAATAAAACATTTTCATTTTCAAATTATACATTACTTTTACAGGCCACTGCTTTTCAAAATCTCCCAGATTATTTCAGCAACTGAAGTCTGCATTCATAATACATTAATTAGTTTTCCACATTTTATTTTAAACCTGCAAATTTGATAATGATGACTTTAACGGAGCAGCTTTAAGGGCAAGGATACTGACAGGGAAAAAAGGAAAATAATGTATATTTAGCTGCTACACAGTGTCAAATTATCAAAATTGTTATTGCGTTATCTGTTTGTAGTTACACAATTAATGTATTGCTCATGAGTTTAGTAGCTATCAGCTCAGTTTGAAGGAAAAATGCATACAATATTTAATTCAACAAATAAGATTTACCCTTCACTTTTCCACATTCGTCAGCAATGTAGCTTAAAGTCTGAGTAGATATTGTAATAATTGTTGTCTTTCAGCTGCATATGAAAAGAGTTTCTTTGCTTGGGGGAAGAAAATTGTATTCTCAACTTCTCTCAAATTTTCTGCCATGTCTTTGCAAAATGCCCTGTGACTATCTGCAGAGACCAGCTACACTGTTAGAAGCAGAGCAAGGACAGATCTCAAACCGACTCTCAGAGCGTGGCGCTGAACAACCAGCGCAGCTGTAAAAGATTGACTTTGTTTGACAGAACCTTGCTGATAAGAATGAAATGATGGCACAATGTACCATCTGTGCAGCAGAGATCTGGTCCGTTTGGGAGGAAAGCGATATCTGGGACAGCATGCTGGACAAAAAATGATCAAGAAAGATCACAGACTAATGGGGTATCTGAACTTAAAAGCAACAATGCTGATTTTTATTCTATATGCTTGCTAGTAAGCAGCCACAACTTTTCACCCTCTGAAACTGTTTTGACTGCAGGAGGCTGGCTGAAGGCTTTTTAGCATAAACAACTTTCAAAGTTAATCATAAAGCAATGAATGGAACCAAATGTAGGCAGATAGTGAAAAGCAGCTGGTTTGTGGTCTCTATATTTTAGTAAGAAAGTTTTGTTTATGTACTTTACAAAGTCTGCGCTTAAAGAGTGAAACATATTTTAAAAGGCAAAGAGAAAACACAGTGAAATGTATGATTGGAAACTAATAAAATATAACATTTAAAAGGATCTTTTATAAAAGCCTGTTTTCACAAAACTGTTTAGCAGCTGAAATAATGTCGTAACACACACAGATCGATGCTGGGTTGGTTGTAGGAACAAAAGGAGAAGAAACCCTGAAAAGGTGTTTACTTTCGATTAGAAGCTGTGAAAGTTGAACATGAAGCTCGCTCATCAAGCTTGACCCAGATTTATCGATCCTTTAGGTGATGGAGGTTGGGGGAAAACACATTAGACTGAAATATGTAATTTCTATGAGAGAGTGCAAAAACAGAATCAACTCATTTCTTCATTTTAAATGTCACAGTTCACCACAACTTTATTAAACAGTTGTGATATTTTTTACTGTATTTTACCCTGAAAATGTCAATATAATATATAATCACGTGTTCACGTCAAGCTTCTCACGTTTCCATTGAATCATACACTGTGTCTGACAAACTTAGACTGTTAAATTGACTTTAGTTGGATCTTATGCAGCTGCTGTATACCATTTATCCTCATATTTGTCTTATTGTTTATTTTATAGCTGTTATATTGCCTTTCATTAGTTTATAAATTTTGTGCTGAAGAAAATGTCCTATTTTTAATTTGTTTTGTCTCTCACTTTAAGCTTTTACCTTTCCTAAGGGGCTGTGTTGTTGTAGTTCATATTCTACAGCTATATATCTGCTGTCATTTTGGAGGATTTATATTTGTTGAAGTGTTACAAACAAATTACCATGGGGAACATATTAGGGATTATAACACCCACTATATTACTGTGACTTGTTGATTTATTTCCGCTGGGCTCTCTTTGCAGCTCTTGTGCTGCATTTTTCACCTGCAGTTCTTTTCAGAACTATTCAAAGTCTTTGAATTTCTCAATTTCTTGTGACATTGAAACCACAAACCTCAGTGTAATATATTAGGATTTTTGTGACAGACAAAAACAAAGTATTAGGAGAAAATGATGATGCATGGGTTTAAATCATCACATTTCCAAAATAGTGGCATCAGTCATTTTCTCCCAGAAGGAATTTTTTTTTCTTGCCTCAAATCATCTTTTGGCAAAAAAGTACTCGGGCCAATACGTTCGGAGGGTGGCACATAAATTTTGCATTTATACATTTGGTTTCAGCTTTCTTTTATTGATTCTTTATTAAGCAATCTTGGGCTGCACATTTTTGGGGTTGTCTCTGCCAGCTAAATAAATCATGTTTTTGTAGTTCTGGCTGTGTGTTTGGAGTGTTGCTCTTCTGGAAGGTAAAATATATATATTCTTCCTTCTACTTCACAATTCCATAGATAAAATTCAAGAAACATCCATTTAAGTTTGTGGTTGTTATGTGGTCAAATTGTGAAAATGTTCAAGGCGTGTGCACACTTTAGCTAGACAGTGTGTACGTCGATAGGAATATGGGCCTATTAGGCTTCCAATATCTAAGATGGCATGTCTGCAAAGTCACAGGAGAGATTTAATGAAGCACTGGCTTTTTTACGTGCAGCTGCTCTGTACGTGCTGGCGATTTGTTCAAGCTACCGTCTTAAGTTGTGTGGATTAGCCTGTAAGCCATGTGAGCTTTAACAAGCCTGTTACACATATCCGTCATCTGTTGAAGCTGTTTTTTTTGGGGGGGGAGGGGTTTTGGCCTGGATGTGTGTGAATGTCTGTGTGTTTGTATAAATCCCTTGGAAAGGGATTTTACTCTCCCTCTGGTCAGACTGTTGTGCTAATTTGTTGTTTGCTTGCGTGGCTGAAATTGCTTGAGCAGAAGAAACACCTTTGCTTGTTGTCTAATTAACAGACTAATTTACTTCCACAGAAATGCTGATCTTGATTACATGTTCACAAGAGACTGTGGAAATGCTTAATCCATACAAGAAACACTGCATTCTTTATTCTCTGTTACAGACAACATCAGGCGAGGACATGAGAGATTTTACCAAAGTGCTGAAGAACAAATTCAGATCGAAAAAGTACTTTGCCAAGCATCCGCGGCTGGGTTACCTGCCAGTCCAGACAGTCTTAGAAGGAGACAACATGGAGACGTAAGTGACTTTGATGTTTCAGTTTAGCTTGAGTATAAATTGCTAAACATGAAGTGAATACAGAGATGAGGTTCCTCCTATTACCCAATCACCGATAATTATAAGCCGATTGGACGTTTTATAATAGCTCTAAAGTCTTTCACTCTATAAGATGTTTGTGATGTGCTGGTTATGTCAAAATGTGGCAAATTCAAAGTTGGACAGGATGGAATAACATGCACTCCATATTAGAGGCAAAATCAAAAAGTATTAGGTCTGAAGAACAAAAAAAAAAGTGTTGTATTGTGGATATGTGGTTTTGAAGTAGATAATATTTCTGCTACATCCACCTCAATATTGGTAGCTTTATTTATTCTCTGCCAGTTTGTAAATCCTTCTGGAAAACTGTTTAACTTGAACCTATTAGGCAAATGCCAGGACTGCACATCTCATTTTATCCATCTTTGCTGCTGAACTCAAATGATTTTTCTCTTTATTCGCTCAGTATCATTGTGGGAAATGCCTTTGCGTTTCCTCCTCCTGTTTATTTTTCACTGTTCCTTTGTTATTTTTGCAACATGTTGTGCAGCTGCATCTCGGCTCCCAGGATCCCTCACATGTGGACGTACAAAAGCGGTCTCATAACTTAAAGTTGCCCACAGTTACCACTTAGATGGATTGCACTTACCATCCTTATTCGTCCTCCTCCTCACCTCCCACCTTACTCGGTTCACTTCCTAACCCTCAGCACAGAGAAATGACTCCTTGAGCTTTCTCCTTGATAAATGTCCTTAAGGGGGAAAACATTTTTGAAAGGGATCTTTTTTAAAAAAGCAGCAGAAGGGAGTGGAGTTATTGATCATTTTACAGTTCCTTTCACTACATTTGGTCTCAAGTGAACACTGCACTATCAAGGCTGTGAACACAGTAATCTTATATTTAGACTCTCTGAAAAGGAAATAACCTCACTGTATGTAATCCTACTTTTGAAACGGTAGTCCTTTACTGTTATTGTAAGCTAGGCTAGATTGTTTCAATAAAAATAGGCTTGATATTTTCAGTTACTCTAAACTCTAAATTTGTCTATATTCCTTATATTGTGAGAAGAGTTACAAGAATTTTCAAATGTTTGAATTGATGTAGTGTCAGAAGAGAAAACAAGATTAGGTTTTGAATAATTACCCTCCCTAAAACTCCTAGCCTCTCTCTTCTTTACTTTCTCTGTTTTTTTATATTCCACCCACTCTGTTTTTCTTCCCGAGAGAGAGAGCAAAACACCACCTACTCTCACCTCTCTACTGTTTTTTTCTTTGTCACACCAGATGGGATTTTGGATTTGTCACAGCTATATTTGATAATTTGAAAAAACCAAGCTGGGTTTTTTTTTATTATTATTATTATTTTTTTTTATGTTTTTACTATTCACACTTCATAACATGATTCAGACTTTTGCAAAGGCGTTGATGGGTTTGGAGATTAATTTATAAGTTGCTGGTTGAAAGTATTAACGTTCTCAATAGTTGCACTACTGCTGCACTTAAAGTAGTTATTTTATTTAATTTTAAAATCTGTTTGATTCTAAGCTGTAATTTCTATAATTTCAATAACATGGCTTGAGCTAAATAGTAAATTTTATTCTTAGATTTGCTTGAAAATGCATCAAGATTTAAACCCTATGAAAACATTTGGCAGATTATTAATCTATCTCACAATGGATGCTCTTTTTGATATTCAGGTAAGTGGACATTTGTGGTTCATCTTCCCAGGTTATGACTTTAATTTCCTTTTTTTACTTCCAGCATTTGTTGCTTTCAATAAGTTAACTCTAGCAAACATGGCTTAGCAAAATAACAAGTAGGGATATTACATTTAAATTCTCTCATTATGTTTACTGTCATTTGCTTTCATTGCTTTTAGTTCCTCTTAAGAGGAATTCATTTAAAGATGCATCTGTCAGTAAGCGACTGGTTCATATATTTGCTGGATTTTCATTCCAGCCCTCTAGCTGTCCCTCTCAATCCGACAGGTTGAGGTGTCAGCATGCACAGATGTTTTTTTTTACCGCTGACAAAAATGAGGGAGAGGGAACGCAAAAAAAAACAAAAAAAAACTGTGCTAACAGTGACAAAATAACTACCACATCATGATGGACCAAATTGATTTTTTAGAAGCTGTTCAGGGCATTCACCTTGAAGGAAATAAAAAAAAAAAAACGAGACAAAACAGGAAAGCACATGCTGTGCAGATATGACAAATACATAAGGTGATGAAAAAAAGACATGGGCTCTTTTAGCAGTTTTTTGCTTTTTCCCAGTCAGCATTTCTATGTTTTTTCAAAAGTAGCTGGAGGAAAACGGCAACCATAGAGCTTCCTAAGTGCTGTCAAGGTCATGGAGTTATTATCCACACACCTCTCTTAGAAAGTTTAAAAATTTTAACTTAAAGTGTCTTTCTAAACAAAGCATTTTTGATCTTGAATAAAAATCTTAAGTGTTCTTCATCCTGATTATATTCATTCATTTGTTCTGTCCAGATGTTTAACAGACTCTATAATGAGAGCAAAAACTCCTGCCTTCATTGTGAACCTTTTCTTCAACGTAAAAGTGAAGAAAGATGCTGCATAATGCATTTCAGGCAACTTCAAGTGAAAGCAAATTGTTCCTGTCAAAGTACTCAAACTTCCAAAAGGCCAACTTGATGTCCTCATCTTAAGACAACATGAGCATACAGTGCTTCTGTTCTGTCAAAGCAGAAGCTGCCTTCTCCCAATATGTTTTTTCCTCGCTCCCGTTTCTCTGTCTTCTGCTGTTTCTGCTATCCTGAATTCAACTTGCAAATAAACAAATCGCTGCTCATTTTCACTGAGCACTGCTTGTGCCACTGCAGTGGGAAAAAAAACACTAAAAATAAAATAAAATAAACCACCAGGTGGCTTCCACTGGGAGAGCAAAACATGTTTTATTGAATTTTTTTTAATCTTCTGATTTTATATCCCTTTATTAAAGTAGAAGAAGTTATGAGAGACCGATCCACTGTCTAAAGGCAGTTTTTTTTTCATATTTTGACACAAACATTCTTGCCTTTGAGGTAATCTGAAGAACATTTTGAGCTTACGCAAAGTCGACAACATGATGTATAAACTATTGCAAAACGACTTTTTTACGTTATTTTCTCAAAAAATTCTAAACTGCAAATTACTTGCAGTTTTATAGTTAAAAAACTTTTCAAGTTTTTTAACTATAAAAAACTTTTAAAACTTTTATAATTTTTTTTTATATATATATATATATATAAATATAAAATTGAGTTTGGAAAAAAGTTGAGTTTCCAGACATTAGCTTTTATTTCATGATCTTAAAGCTAATACTCTAAATTTCTAAACAAATGTAGGGCTTTTTACATTGGCTTATTCTTATATGATATTCTTATTCCTGTTCAATCCATTGATCGTTTAGATTTTGATCAGATGAAAAATCTAAATGTTTTTCCTCAGATGAAAAAGAGCTAAATCACGCCTCTAGATTCTCATCCGAGTTTCTTTAGGTTGGCTCAGTTTTGGTGTCAAAGCTTTTGGCAGGTTTGCCATACTGCTTAGACTGAAACTAGCCTGTGTTTTATGATTTTTTTTTTTTTTTTTTTTTGAGACGGTGGGAGGTAAGAAATAAGTTAACTATGTGATTTATCAGTTTTCATGTGTCCACAGACAGAAAAGGAAAACAAAAGAGTTTTGAAATGGTGATATTGTTGTTATCCTGGATCTTTGCACATTATTATAAATGTGCAAAAACTCAAATGTTTTTTATTGATGTCTTTTCTCTTATGAGAGAGTTTGAAGTGTTTTTTGTTGTGTGAACATACATCCTTGATTGTATAACATCTCTTCCTCATATGCTGAGCCCAGCTGCTCAGCAATTGGATACACATATATCGAGAGGTGTTTTTTTTTTTTTTTTTTTCCCTTCTTCTCTTCTTTCTCCATCTGCTGTGTTTTCTTTCTCAGACCCACTGAGTGATTTTGACATTAAAACTGTTTTGTGTTGCATTTACTCCCTCTCCCCCATTCCCTCGGTTTCTCTTACAGTCCCGTCACTCTCATCAGCATGTGTCCAGAGCAGTATGAGTGAGTATGAACCACCAGTAACTACAACCTGTCTCCAGACTGGAATGCCTTTCACCAACACTTCCCTTTGCTCCTTTCACTCCTCACCCAGCACCTCATCCCCCACCACCGAAATCCTCACATCACCTAAGTTTTGACTGCATGTTGCTTGACCGCCTGCTTTTTCTTGCCTGATTCGCTAGTTGAACATCCGACCGAAAACAGGGGACGAAAAAAACTTGCGCCGTTTTCTCACTTTCCTCTTCTCGTTAAGGCAACCACCTAGAATACAGTGTCTCATCCCCCGCCAGCCTGTCAAACAGCATCCAAACGCTCCGTCGATCATCCCACTCTCATATTTCTCTCTGTAGGATCATCTGATTTGTTTCTAGGTGAAGCTGTGTGGGGCCATTAGGTTGTGAGTGTGTGAATGCGTGTGTGCGCATGTGCTCGTGATTTTCTGTTTTAACGAGGCCGTGTGAGCACGCCGAATCTCATCCATCTCCATTACTCCATTCATTTTCCAGGCTGTCCCAGACACCTCAGCTCTCTCACGACGACACCCACTCCAGGATAGAGCAGTATGCCAGCAGGTATGCTCTGCAATCTCCTGTCAACATCTCATCAATTCCAATGGCACAGGTGGCCATGCAAATACTCACACGATTTGTAATCCTGTGGAAAATGCCAATAGATGATAAACTAATCACTAAATGTCTCAAATTCAAAGGTGAAACATTCTGAATATATCAGGAAGGAACTGTGTAGAGGTTTTTGCACAACTTTAAGGCACAAGAGAAGAAAACCGAAACTGCTTGACACATCAAAAGAATTTTGAACTCGAGAAACAAGGTTTTGGTCTTTAAATAAGTTGTTAGGGCAGTTGCAGTCATAGTTAGGAAAAGGCAAAAGATGTGAAGTCCTAACCTTTATGAATCATCCTCACTGAAATATTGAAGCCATTTATATTTAATTTTTTGCCTTTTGGAAATTAGTTTTTTTTTTTTGCAATTTTTGACATGGTGCCCAAATCTTTGCATCCATCTGCTCTTAGAACTATTGAAACCGAAAACTGCTGAAATGTGATGTTCTCCTCAGTTACCTTTGAAAGGTACTCGTTCCTTTCTTTGGTTGCACTGCCATTCAGGTTGTAGTTTAAATACAATATATAAATTAGGATATGAATATGAAAAAAAGGCAGACATGAAAAAGTATTCATACCTAATTATCACCTAAATTCACAGACTGGGCAAGGAAAGAATACATAAAATTTGGCCAAAAGACTCCTGATATCTCTAGGCAGCTGTAGAGATTCACAGCTCAAGTATCTGTTGATATGGCAATAATATGTTGTGTAGTCCAGAAATCTGCTAATTATGGAAAAATGGCAAGAAAAAAGACATAGTGGAGAAATGAAATGTCAACAAACATCTCTTAGCATACGCCGAAAAACATATTCATATTTTTTTCAGCTTCAGTAAAAAGTAGAATACAAATGAAAGATTTTGGAATACAATTTAGCTGCTTATTCGTCTTAAGATTTTATTTAAACTAATCTCAGGGCTCAACAAGGAAGATGGAAAGCTTGCCAGCAAAAATCGAAAAAGGATGTTTTTGTTTTGAATCTCATGAATTTAGTGAGCAGAGACAACAAAGCCAAGTAAATTGCTTCTAATTTGGAGATAAAAATTAGTTTTTTGCTTTGATATATGCGCTATAATTGCCTTTGGAAACAATGCTGAGTTATGAGATGTTTCAGTGGAATTATGCTTTACAATTTTTCAAATATTTGTTTTAAAATGTGCTTACATAACATCAATATTCAATATTTTTAATAGGCTCCAAGGGGTCTACAATTTGCCCATTGTGACTTCTGCTTTTAGCATTTTTTTCTTTAAGCACCTGTTTTAATCACTAATTTTTTAAAACAAGTATTTGAATCCAGTGGCCCTGCTCCTGAAAGTCATTCAACAAGTAATTCTGCCAGGTTTTATTCCAATTTTGCACTTGTCCTTTGTCATGTGGCAGGCTTATTAGTCAAACAGTTAAACATGTCCATTAATAACAATATTATAAGAAGATATTTCCCAGCACTGTAGTTACTATAAACATGTGGACTGTTGTGCATTTTTAAAGATGTTTATAATATAAAAACAGTATGATTTGGTAAATTATATGAATTAATCTTGGTTACATTCAAAATTACATTTGGTGGAATTTTTTCGTTTGGTGTCTTCATGATTTATCCAAACAGATATCAACATTTCCTCCTTCTTTGTTTACATGCTTTTAAATGTCAAATAATTTAAAAAATCTGTTGCATGCCAACCTCCAACTTAATCCGTGTCTTTGACTGATGGCATTCAGTTTTTTTCTGCTGTGATCAGAGCAGCCTTCAGATGCTAGCTTCAAAGAAGCTTGCAGTAACCAACACACACACACACATACATGCACTATGTCACTATTGGAATCGTAGCCAAACTAATGTTCAGCTTCCTGGACACTGTGTTATCTGTAAGTTCAACATATTGAAAAGTTAAATCGGTAAACCGTGACCCCTTAGATAAGTTAGATGAGTTTCTTATCTGTCCAAATCTGTTAACCCCTGAAGCGGACAAGGATTATCTGTGTTAAAATAAAAGTCGGGGTGTACTTACAGGCAGAACTTTAATCATGAAGAGTCATCTGACGCAGCAGTGCTTTATCTGGTCTGAAACCTTTAATTGGCTACACACCATTAACCTTCGTTGGCTGAACTGCCATTAACGACGACACATTTGAGCCCTGGGAATGATAAATTCAAATGATATATAGTAACTGCTGTTACACTGCTACAATAGCTTGAACATACTGGTAAGATCTGAGATTTATCCCTCCTATGCATATTCTTTCATTGTTTATTTTAATCACTAAGGATAATACATGAATTACTTTACCCCTGATCTCTCTGTTTTGTAGAGTTCTTTTGCATGCAACCTCAGTGAATTGACTTCATTAGCATAACTGCTTTTGAGTGGATTTATGATTATGAAAACATAAATGTTTTTACCAAATCTATCTTCCCTCCCCACAGCCACTTCTCTGCCATGCATAACCATCCACACATGCTGCTCAGTGTTTGTGACTTCATACATGAAATCATACACATAAAATGTGTATGCACAAGCTGAGAAAATCTTTTTATATTTCTTTGTCAGTTTGTGTTCCCGCTGACTTGACTGCACGTTTTACATTTTAACTGGTGTCCCACTGAGGTCTTGATGTCCTCGTTTGTCGACAGTGATGTTCTGTATTTTAATGATGTGCTAACAGCCTTTGAATGCTTTGTTTTTAACTGTGGTTTGTTTTAAATTTTGTTTTTTTTTCTCAGGTTGGCTCAGATGGAGCGCTCCAACGGCTCTCTGCCCACGGACAGCAGCTCAGCTACAGGAAGCATGTAAGTCATCACGCATAAGTCATTTTCAACTAATTTCACTGTTGGACTTGTTTCTACAAAACCTAATTTCCACTAACTATAAAGTGGGTGTTATAGTTTATTTCTTTTTGTCTAAATTGCATCTCATACATAATATTTCAATCAGAGTTCTCATTGAGTTTAAATTAATTGTATTTAGCCTGCAACACCATTTTTGTTTGAATTTGAAATGAATGCTAAAAATTGTACTCGGTACCCGCTACTCTAATGCGAAACTTAAATGATGTTCTCTATTATGAAAAATTGCCATGTGCATTCCTGAATGACAGTCATTTGTCTACAGTGAAGGCATTAAATTAACTTCTTAAAAATGAGAAATCATTTGAACATATTTGAAGAGCTTAAAGGCTCATCATTTAGCCACAAAAATGACAAGATTAAGTTGAGTTGTCTCCACAGTGAGCTCTGCATGCAGGGCTGAGCACTGGGTGTATGAGGAAGGAAATTAGTTATAACGCTTTCAGATTAAACGCTATGTGATAATGTAAGAAGTATGCTAAATACTGCAATACTTTTTAAGCTAAAGTATCTTATAAACGATAACACAAATGCCAGCTAGTTTAAATTCATTCAAAAATTTAAATTTTTTAATATGACATAATTTGGAAGCATAATAATTGTGTTATATTGTTGTAACCTGTAGAGATTTGTTGTGTTTTTAGTCCTACAGCCCAAAGTACTGATTTTCTTATCTTTTATCATTATTTGAGTATTTGCCAGTATTGTCACTATTGCATGATTTGCTTTTAAGTGTGCAGCCCAAGTCATCAACACTAAATGTGTTCTTCAAAAGAGACAAAGATGGGTTTATAAGTGCAAATAAAATGGGGTAAAAGCTTTACAAATCCATAAAATTAATCATTAAATATCTGTTTTATTAAAGTTTTAGCAGTCAACTTCAAATATGTAAACATATATATTTAAAATTATATTTATCTCTTGAAATCTAGTTTCCCAAATAATAAATATTATTATATATCAAAATACACATTTTTATTAATATAAGTAATGTTCAAGCACTATTAGTTCCTGATTATTGATGTAAACATGTTTGTGGAAATTAGCTCACTGGCAAACATTTTTGTAAATTGTCTTATGTTAATAGTGCAACTGTTTTTATTATGGATTAAAGATTTTTTTTGAAGGGATTAAGCCTTTTTTTATCCATGCGAAAAGGCAGTTTTATGTAGTTAAAAGCTTACCTCAAACTCACAAGTGTTCATCTGGAGAGCTGAAAGTTTTACATCATTATATGTTAAAAGAGAGTGAATAGAATTGGGATTTCTACAAAGGAAACTCTTTAAAAGAGGAAATATTTACAGAAAGGCACTTGGGAAAATGTTTGAGACCTGTGAGAATCCTCAGTAAGGATAAAATGAAACATTTGGCTTTATTGTTTTCTAGATTGCATCCCTTGCTGATGCATCATGTGGATCATAACCCAGAGGGAATAGTTTCTTTGCAATAGAAAGTGCTCTGAAGACTTCTAATAGCTGTCCACTCATTGTTCTTCAGTGGATCGATGGGCAGAGAGAGAAAAGCAAGGAACATATTCTGTGTGCAGGTGTCAATGGAAACTGAGAGGGATTTATATTCTTGTTTGGTAATGTGGCACAGACACATTACCACTGCTCCCTTTTGTGCTGTGTAGTGTGGCATTTTCAGATGCCGAAGCCATTAACAATCCTTTTTCTTAAAAAGGAAAAGCGACAAACGACGGAACACAGTAATGAGGTGAGGAAAATGGAAGGCTTGATGAAGGGTAATGGCAGTAAGAAAGTGTATTTAAAACACTATTATGGATGTGGGTTTGTTCTCCTATTGAGAGCAAAGAGATCTGGAAAAAAAAACAAAGCACAATTATTCCTAGATTTGAACATTAAAATGATAAAGCTTGTTCCGCTTATTTATTATGTTAACTTTAACATATTTTTGATGCAAGCCCTGTAAGGTTATGAAGACGATTCAACATTAGAATAATCTGAGACATTTAAGTTTGTCTTCGACAAACTTAAATGTCGAAGTGGCATGAGTAAAAGTGGCATGAGTAAAAATACCAGCATTAGTTGTTTATCACCTTATTATTGTTCACTGGCAACTGGACCTCCTCCCTTGGTTCACCTCTGATCCAAAAAGCTTCTGAATATGATTGGAAGTAACAGGTTTACAATTATTTTATCAAGGCCAATAATGTCACTATTGGGATATGCGAGTCATTGTTGCTGCTGTTGTTGCTTATAAAAATATTGCCTTGCATTACAAATTCAAAAAGGTGCTTTAAGATACTTAAAGCACATTACCTGTGAAGGATTAATGTTAGCTACTACAAAGATGTACATGTCAGATCAGGAAGGAGAAAACTACAACTCCCTTCATAGTTATTACCTCATAAAAATGTGTGAAGACTTTAAATAGATGTATTGTTGCTGTAGCTTAATCTCAATTTGAACTATGTTTGAAAATGTAACATGTTGAGTACATTTACTCAGGTTTAAATACCTGAATTTTTAACTAATTTACCAATGTTTTTTTTATTAAATGTTTTTCAATTAATGTCCTTTTTTTTTTTTTTTTTAAGTGATCAGAGTATCTTAAAATTGTTAATTATTAATCTGTGACCCTCTATTTCCCTGGAGTTAAATTCTAACTTGTGAAAGTTCCTAATCTTCACAAGTCAGAAAATAATTATAAGATAACAGCTAATCACCTGAGTCAGTATCTGCAGGCAGGACAATAATTAAAAAGTAAAAAGAAAACGTAAAACTGGCTCATGACTAATAAGGGAGGACTTCAGTTTATTTTGCCATCCAACAGAGGAGAGAGCAGAGGCAAAGATTGGCATCTTGAAGTTTCCATAACAACCTGTCTGAAAGGCCTTTGAAAACCTCTTTCCTAGGCATGGCAATTATTGTATCAAGAGCTGTATCATTTTACAGTCAGAACATTGCTGTTCATATGTAGTTTTCTGATAATTGGGTAATATTTAGTCACAATCACTGCTCCACAAGGCATCAGCAGGTTCCTAAAGGCAAATATGGAGTATTTCATACTACATCTGTTTGAAAGACATTTATCTCTCTGATTTTATTACGATTTTGCATCGAGTAAGCTGTTTTATCGCTTTAGTCTCTTTACATTTAACAAGTGCAATCAAAAGTATGTCAAATAAGTGGCAAATGTATCTTTGCAGAAGATTTTATTTTATATGTTCTTTAAAAAACTTTTTTACTACATGCGCGTTCGGGGTTTCTTACGTAGTCAAAGATCATCCCTGCTCTTCTGCTTGCTGAAAAAGATGTTAGAAATTGTTTCTTTTCAGCTCTCCTTTCTTAGTTTTTATGTATTTTTGTACAATTTAGGTTTTACAACTCAGGTTTGATGGTGTATTTGCATGATCACTCTCTGTTGGTTGGTGAGGTCACACGTGCCACAGAAATTATGCCCACGCTTGACAGGGCTGCTGAAGGTAGCAGGATTTCTGTTTATGGAAATCTGCGCGGTTTTACATGGATGATTGCGTTTGCCAATTACAAGGATGTTTGAGTTTTGGCTCATTTTCTGATTGTTCAAATCCCGCAAACACAGTCCTGGACTCACTGATGGTTTTACAGTGATTCAATAATTGGCTTGTGTGTGTTTGGGTTCAGCGGGTGTGTTGTTTTTGTTTTGCGTTGCTTTTTATCTAAAAGAGAATTCATAATTAGTAAATTAGTATTTTCTGTGACCTCCAGATAAAGCACAGTTTAGTCATTATTGCTTTGGTTAATGCTTACTTACAATCCTCAACCTGATTCTTTTTTTCTTCTGTTTTGTATGTTGCTCTTTGTTCTTATTCTTCACTGTTTAATTTCTCCAAACATCGGCTTTTGAGGCCAGCTTTAATCTCACTGCCATCTCTTTCTCTTCAATGCACTTTCATTATTGTTCATTGCATTCTAATCAGGTTTACCCTTTGGGTACTCGGACTGAATATGGCTTTTAAGTATTTTGCATATGGCTCTCCATTTAGAATCAAACATGAAGAAAAGAAGTTATATCTCATCACCCTCCAACTTTCTTTCATCATCTTAATACATGTCTTATTTTTTCCATTCCTCCATGTCTTTATATCTCACTCTTTCTCTCTTGGGCTTAGCTTGTGCAGCTCATACATGAGCTGTATTCAGCCCAAGAGGGGCTGCTTGCTTTGTGATATGTGATTCTATTGTTGAGTAAAAAGTCTCTGCAGGCACTCAACCTCAACAGGACTAACACTCAAATTCACAATCTACCACAGCTATTATTTACATTTAATTCCTCTACTGCACCACCTTATTTTTGTTCTGCCTCTACCCCTGGCCTCTCCTCTTCCTCCCAGGATCTCATAGCAGGGAGTTCTACCCCCCATAGTTCCCATTTTCTGTGGTAATGATCCCCCTCTTGTTTGCCTCCAGATTCGCCCTAGAAACATGCATAATTAGCCTCTCAGTATGTGCAGGACCCCCGTCCCTCGTCCCCAGAATATGGCATTACTGCCATTTTTTAGGTTTCTCAACTGGAGCCTTTTCATCATCCCAGTTTGTCCTTTCACAGCATAGGAATATTCCAGAGGGAAATGTGTGTGTATGTTTGTATTTCTGTCTGTTGCAGCAAGAGATGTGCGGAATTCAACTTGCAATAAATATCAGTTTTGTTTATTTGTCATTTTTGTGGAATTTTAAAATGCCAGAGTTTTATGAAACATTGTGGAGGTTAGCTATCCTAAAAAGACAGAAAATGTAAAAATAAAAAAAATAAATAATAATAATAAAAAAACAACACTCCAAACACTGATATCTTAATTCTAAAATAAAAAATATTCATTGGTATTTATTGAAACTGTGGGAGCCGTTAAAAAGCAGCTTACTAAATGTTAATACATATAAAGCCTTACTGTTTCAAAAATAAAAGCCGAGTATAATAAGGGTTGGGACTTAAAATAATAATGTAGACTTAAAATATCTACTGTATTTTGTGGTATTAATTATAATATCAGTCTTTTTTTGTCAGATCCTTATAAATACAAGTACTTTTCCTAAATTAAAACCTAGCCATTGTTGAAAAACCTGTTTAAGCAGTCCAACTGTACAATTAAAAGGAAATAATAATTGTGTTAAATCATACTTTTAAATGCATTGATATGTATTATGCATTTCTTGGAATCAACAGCAGAAAAAAAGCTTAAACAGACATGTAACAATCTCGGACACCATGATCTACATAATCTTTCAGTTTCTAGATTAGTTTAGGACCAGTTCTTGTGCAACTGCAATCTGAAAATGCAGTTCCAAGAGGTGCTCTGTTTTCTCTCTGTAGATCTTAATGTTAGGAATACAACCCTGGGTTTTTTGAAAAGTATGAAACTGCAGAGTGATAAAAGAGCTCCCTTCATTTTAAACGAATGTCGTCTGTGTCCTTTTATGTGAGAAGAGGCAAAATATCTTTTTGAGTAGATCTCATTAGCTTTATTTATGATTCTCTGAGTCCAATTCAGGGTCATGGAAAACTGCAATTACTGCCATTTATAATGGAGAATATTTATAATTTCTTTTATTAGATAAACTGCAGTACTTATATTCTGAATATGTACTTTAAACTCTTGTCTGAAATTGAAAGATGTCAAATGGTAAAACATTTCAAATGAACAATTTCCTGTTCAGAGCAGCCTTTACTAATGTTCACATTACTAATGAGCCAGAATACGTGCCTGGTGTTCATATTTTTAGTTCATAAATATCAGAGTAATATAACACTTTTTTATTATTATGTGTTAACCTAAAATTATTGCTTTGAGACATAGAAAAAGTGATTATTCTAACGCTAGGATGTTAATGAGGACAAGTATGCCATTTTATAGGCCAGAAAATTAAATCTTATCTGCTTTATTTGTGATATGAGGCAAAAGTCACTAGAAAATGTATTGTACTGTCTAGATTAACTTACTTTGTTTTGTTTTACTATTGATAAATTATTACCAAGGTCTGGGCTGTGCTACATTTTAGTACTGCTCTAATTAAAAAATAATCTTTCTGTGGCTTTCTTACCTAGTCTAGATTCTCTCCCAACGATTTAATGAGCACAGTGTAATTACAATAGTTGCAGCCGTGACTGAAACTGTAAAAGAAGTTTGTTTTTCAAATATATTTATATATACTTTAAATATTAATTTTAAACCAATAAGAATTGTAATGCATCATGGATGAGACGCCTCAATAAAAGCATGTTTGGAAAGTTTACAGAAATAGTAAAAACTGAAGAAAGTAACGTTACTACCTGTACAGTTCGGATTAGATTTATTTTCCTAGATTTACAACATTACAAAAACACAACATTACAGTCAGAAAGACACTGCGCAAGTTTAACGTATGCAAAGTGGACAAAAAAATAACATTTACTCTCTAGAAAAACCATGAAGGTCTTGTAAAAGTTTGCCAATTAAAAACATGAACAAAGCCCAGAATTTAAATAGTGTACATTGAACCGATGAGCCACAACATTTTTTATTTTAATTATTTAACTAAATATGCCATTCCAGGGAAAATCAACTTCTTAGCATGGAGGTGGAAGTGTCATGGTTTTGGAATGTTTTGCTGCAGGAGGACCTGGCCAGACGAACCACGTTAGTTTCTTCACGGTATTCCATTGCTAAGATCAGCAACATGTATATCAACATTTTCTTTGCAAGTTCTGAATATTTAATGGTGCGTCCTAATTTCTTTCACGACTCTGTGTATGTATGAGACAAAAATATACTTTCTTCGTTATTAAGATAGCAAGATGACAGTTGAAGCACACTTCAGAAAAAGCTTTATGTGCAGCTGCAGCACAACTGAACTTTCTCTGCCAAACTTTATTTCCTCTTTATTTTCAAGCTGTCAAACTGCCTCTCAAAATAAGTCACTTTAGCAGGGAATAAATCATTTAAAAAGTCAGCTTTCTTCCCTTTTTCCTGAAGTGTGGTTGTCAAGTGTTTGATATTCCTCAGAATAAAGGTGATGGCTGGGCTTGAGGAAGACCTGCCACCTCTTCTCATTATCATTGAGATGACAGATAAATACTCATACAGATACCAGACAGCAGCCATTTCTCCTCTTTCCTCATATCTTTTAATCTGTCTGCTGAGCTCTGCTTCTGCCATTCTTTCGCCGTCGCCGATTTCTCCTTTTATTTCTGTAATAATCAGATGGCTCAGACTGGCACGTGTCCCACTAGGGATTATGAAGCTTTCATTGCACCAGATATGCTACAGCTGAAGATCTTTAACATCACACCACATCATTTTATGAGGGTGCTTGCAACAGTCGCTGCTATTGTCTTTGTAGCACAGTGTGACGGTCGCTAATTTGAGTCTGAAACTGAAAAATATGTAGGAATAGGTCCAATTTGTGGTTCATTTTGGGCTGGTTAAATCATAAGGTCAACAAACTAGACAAATGAGAAGACCAGTTGCTGAAGCACACACATCGAAGGGCAAATTAGGATCCCGAAAAAAACATGCACGTTTTTGTGTTTTTGAATAAAGGCATTGAAATGATGCATGCTGCATAAAGTAAAACAGCTAAGAAAATGAAATCATTCCCCTTCCTATATGATCCATTCCACAACTGTAGGTCTTTGCATGTTAAGAAATCAAACATGTTAACCAAAAATTATGAGTAAAAGGATATCAATATTATGGAGATAAAAACACTACATAATATACTTAATTTAGATGTCAGTAGAACCTGTTGGCTCTGTGAATTACATTTTTCAGTTTTATTTATGTGACGCTGATTTGCAAAACAAATGATTAAATCTATTTACATGTAGATATATTTTACTTTCTGTCCGATCAAAAAAAAAAAAAAAAAAAAAGAACTACATGCATTGGTGTCATTTATTGATCAGGAAAATGATCCAATTGTAGAGATCAACATCTGATGTTTGCCAATCATGGGTGGTCAATAAAAAAAAAAAAAAAGATATCATTAGCTGATCTCTGATTATTTCAAAAACATTTCTAAAAATGTTTGTTATAAAATTTTGAAGAGCTTGTAAAAAATAAAACTTTCTGCTCCTCAACCTAAACTAATGATCACAGACGGGATGTTTGGGGTCCTCGCTCATCTAACACTCTGCCCTTCTCACAGGGATGATGAACATGCTCTGATCATCCAGTACTGCCAGACGCTGGGTGGGGAGGGCTCCCCGTCCAGCCAGCCGCAGAGTCCTGCCCAGATACTACAGGCTGTTGAGAGGGAGGAGAGAGGCGAGTTGGAGCGGATCATTGCCCGCCTGGAGGAGGAACAGAGGTGACTTTTAAGCACATCAAAAACAGGATATTCTAATTTAAATTGATTATCATGCCTGATTGTTCAGATTGAGAAAAAATTATTTTGTTAAACTGTGCAAAAACAAGTTTTATGGATGCTGATATTTTATATGAAATTTAAGGTAAAGAGGCTTTATTTCCTTACACTGTGTTATTGTAATCTGTTCACTGTTGCTCCGTAGAGCAACGGAGACTCCAGGTGTACACTTCCTGTAACTCTATTGGCTCTTGCACACAGAGTTTGATTTGTAAATGGTAAGAATGACTGCAACGTCTATTGTTGTGGAAATGCTTTTTGCAGAGCCAGGAGCTCGACTGGAGTGATTTAACACTGATTACACACATACACCGACTCTGTGGGAGAGCTGTGGGAGCTTTACTGCCAGGCTCATAAATGCCAACTTAAGTAAAGCACTGCAGCTTATGGTTCTGCACTGAGAAGGAAAGGAAAGATGGAGGGAGGTGAGAAATTTGGCCTGGCAGGTCCTTTGCGTTTGTTTACCCACATCAGTAGGAATTAACTGAGGTAGCAGAAAGCAGAGGAAAACGTTAATGAAGGACTTTTGTGCCGCACTGTGAAGGTTCAAACCAAGGTTGCTGAGCTTTTTATTTAATTTGTAATATTTATGAGTTAATGAAGACTAACAAAAATGACAGGTGGAAATCTTGAGAAAGTAATTAGTTATTCAGTCTTCCAGGTGTTCGTAATGGATTTATTCTAGCATTTTGCTTCCCCTCCAACTATCTCAGGACCCTGCAGAGGGAGTACGAACAGCTGAAAGAACAGCATGGCCAACGAGGCGCCCCAGCTGGAACGCCCTGGGAGTCAGAGGGCCAGTCCACTCATCCTGACGAGGCTGATCTTCTGGCTGAAGCCAAGCTGCTGCGACAACACAAAGGCCGGCTGGAGGCGCGCATGCACATCCTGGAGGAACACAACAAGCAGCTGGAGTCGCAGCTCCACCGCCTGCGACAGCTACTGCACCAGGTTGCTGAAGTCTTTCAACTCCTTTGAAATATTTATCACCAAAATTCAAAAGTTGCATGTCAGGAGAAAAGCTATGTATGACATTTGTATTCTCCTGACTTCTTTCTGCAGCTCAAAATGCTTGAATATGTGTATTCAGAAACATATGGTGTATTACTTAGCTTTACAAGTATCTCATTCTTTTATATTCCTCCCAAACAGGTGGTACTATTTGAGAACTATGCACTGCATTTATTTTTTCACTACATATCAGTCACTCACTGGCCAAAGTATTCAAAAGTCAACACAGTGAAATTTTGCTGCAAGAACAAGAATGGACTCCAGAAGAATTGAGCAAATATATCACCTCTGATTACTTATCTGTCTTGAAAGTTATTTATCTGCGCAAGAAAAAGTGAGAACTACTACTGTGAAGCATCAATTCAAATGTGAGGTTTCTACAAAATCTACAAAAACTTTAAGATAAATTTATTCTAAAAAAATCTTATTTCATCTGACAAAGCAAATTTTGTTGAAGAGCACAGTCTTGTCCAGTGTAAAGAAGGCCCACACAGGCAAAAGTAAAACTGAGGTGTCTCAAATATCATTGAACCTTTAATACTTTTAATTTAATCTGTAATCATCTTTCAAAAGCAGATACTATCAGTTAAGATTGATCTACTCTTTAAATTTAAATATTACCAATTCCTCCAGAGAAATTATTTTTGCTCCTATGATGTCTCCTTTGACTCCTCTCCTACATAACTATTAATTCATTAGGCTTTTGTGGAGGAGCAGCAGGACAGTAATCACTGTTTAGAATCACACAAACACCAGCTGATAGGAGCATCTCAGAACAGCAAATACATTTGTCAGAGGAAGCAAAAAATTAAACAGTAGCATCTAATAATTTAATAATCCAAACTTGTTAGTCTTATTAGTTTTCCAGGTCCTTGCTCAATCTTTTTGTTCTTGACCTGTTTATAAAAACTAACAATAAGCTGATACATTAGGTCTAAATCATTTCGCTGCCTTCCTGCCTCCACCATTGATTCCCTCATCTTTCCATCAATACCCTACAGATTTGTTTTGGGTCTGCTGACCTAATAGCTCATGGAGGTTAGATTGCTTGTGCAAAGCAAAAAAAAGGGCAGTGCTGCAGCTAAAAAAAAAATTTAAAAAAAATCCCAGCTGAGAAAACAGACTTTCTGATTGGTGCAAAGCCAGAAACATGGTGGCAATATATGATAAGGTGCAAGTTGCTCAATCAGGACCACAATCTCTGAGGAATGTTTCCAAAATCTTGTTGAATGTCTCTTATTAGAAATTAAGGCAGTTCTAAAAGTCTATGTGGATCCCATACTAGCAAGCTGTCCAGTGAATATGAAGCATAATTCATAGCAAATCCTATTTCAAGGCACTTGCAATTGATATTCTGTTATATGGATTTCTATAAATTCAAAATTAGTCCAGCTCATTCCAGTTTAATCCAACCACTCCATCATATTCAGATCCAATTACGTGGAGTTCATTTCAATCCTAATTTTAATTTGCTGCAGTCAAATTCAGTTTTCAGAATGATATATTGCCAAATTGATTGAAAGGTTAACTAAAGAAGTCCAGACGATTGCACTGAGTCTTTGACCAATTACAACAATGAAACAGTAATCCATAAAACGTAAAATCTGAAATATGGGTGAATCAATTTTGTTGATTCACCCACATTTCACTTAGTTTCACTTCATTTCACTTTAGTAGCGTCTTGAAATCTCTGAGCAGTTCCTGTATCAATCGATTAGCTTTACTCTAAAATGATCTGTGAATATGAACTAAGAGTATTTTTGCTGCGCAAAGGAGCAAAATAGAGCCTTTTGAAGCATCAAAGTCTAGAGGAAGTTCCACCTAAACTTCAGTAAGTAAAATATTACTTACTGAATATTTAATAATCCAAATATTATTTGGATTAGTTGAGTTTTCACTCAACTAATAAGTTGAGTGAAAATTAAACACTGATAATATTGAACATAATTTGTTACTCCAGGCCCTCAATTAGAAAAAAATAAATTTCAAGTTTTAACCATCCACATGATTTCTTTTTCCTACTGATTTGTAAGTTTTGTCACAAGCCAAAGATTTATTTACATTAGTAACATCTTGACTGTCATCGTCATGGCAACCACATTTCTTATGCGCACCATGCCACCCTTCCGCTGTTGTTTTGCTTGCATTGGCAGCTTTTTACTCTTTTTTGTGTGTGTGTGTGTGTCTCGACTCTGTTGTAAATAAACTGAAGTACAAGCAAAAAGAACCAAAACAGTTCAAGTGAAGTAGATCAAACACTAGACAAAATCTGGCTTTTCTGCAAGAGTTTGTCTTAAGGCTTGAATTTCTCAACAAATTCTGAAGTGAAGTGATTCTGACACCATCTCTGAAAGACAAGTACAAACATAATGCAGCATACACCCGTGTGAACATATTACATCCATCATTTCACTACATATAAACTGGTATTGTTTGAAATTTGAGTCTCTGGAGACCTAACAAGCTGTTGGTGTGTCATTCTATGAGCTGCAGAAGTTTAATGCCAAGCTCAAGGATGAATTTTGAAAAAGCCAGTCCGCATTAAATCTACACCCCTCAGGGTCAACCAAACCTCTGACCTCAGCTATTTTAAGACAAGCCTTAAGATAACGGGTGGACTCTGCGGTTGTTTCCAGGGCTGTCGGCTTCACTTACGCTGAGGCGACAGCAAATAAAGAAGATGATGAGGAGGGAATAAAAGTTTCTCTAGTTTCAGGCAGAAACTCCAAAGAAAATGTGAGCTTCTGATCTTTATAGGGGGAATGTTGTACTCTAATCTCAGAAAAATAACGTTTTTTTCATTGAATTATCACCACTGATCCTTATCAGTGATGGCAATTAAGCTAGCTAATGGTGAAATTCTTCTATTACAGGTGATTTTGTGAGTCTCCTACTGTAATTGCCCTGTTAAAAAAGCAATTAAAAGTCAGCACAGTCTGTCTGATTGTGACAGGTTGCCTGTGTTTACTGTCTTGAGTTACTTTGTGCGCTTCGAGCAAAAATGTAACAACATTAATGGAGACTCATTAAACTTTTATACTGTTTCTTTCAATGTGGGCGCAATAACATTTGCTATATCTTTTGGCAGAGTTTCATAACTTTCATTTCAATCATTTATATTGGATTTTAAAATTTGTCTGTCGCCCGAGGAAAAAAAAAAAAAATCCTTTGAGGTCTTTGAATGAGTCACACTGAGCTTTTATTCTCAGTGGGAAACTTTTAGCGGGGTCTTTGAGAAATATTAGATAATTCAAAAGCCCTAACAGCCTCATTGTGTCCCCGACATGTGCACTCTTGCGTTTGTGTTTGCTAAACAGGGTGTTTTGTTTAGATATCTGAATCTTTTTTCTTTTCCTCCTCCCCTATCAGCCGGAGATGGACTCGAGAGTAAACGGAGCATCATCCCCCACTGTGCAAGATAGAGGACCACTTATGGAAAACTCAGGTGAGACAGTTCAGCCTCGATGTATTGCACTTAAAACACACACACGCACCCACACACACATCTTAGTATCTGTCTGAAATATGAGAATCTACCTCTGGAAATCGAACAATCACTCGTAGCTCCGAAAGACAAGGAAAATGATTGTTGCGGTAGGATAGCGAAGTGTATCCTGTTACTGTAAACACACCTCTCTGTGTCTGTGTGTGTCCAGAAGAGCTGCTCTCCCCCCCAAACAGCAGCTCTGACCTGGCAGATGTAATGGAGCAGATTAACAACTCCTTTCCTGCATGCAGTCGTAAGTTTCCCAGTCCTCCTCCACCTCCCCCAGCATCTGCATGTTTGTCAAAAGTCAGCGTCTTCTTTTTTTAGTTGGTCCCTCTGTTTGTTTTTTTTATTCTTTTCCTAAGCACATTGTGACTGACTCAAATTAGCCATTCTCTAAAAATAAGTCAGTATATACTTAGGTGCTTCATGAGTTATCCGTTTTTTTTATAACTCTCAATTACTGGTATGTTGTTTGACTAGTGAAACGTTTACTAGTGTTTTCATAAGTGATCAAATGTGTCCCATAAATATTGGGAACGGCAAATCTTCTTTACGACAAGATTGGATTTTCTGGATCTTATGGATTAGTTCATTCCCGCCTTTGAAATGCTGCTGGCCAAACACACTGCGGCTCGTGCGCTTCACAGATAATCTGTCAGGCTGTTGCAGCTCTCAGCAAGCGTTCATGTTCAAGCGTTGAACATCAAACAGTTCTCAGGACTCTATCTTTAAGAAAAGTTAAAATTATATCCGAGGTCCATGGCTTTGCTCTGCTACGAGTCGGTTACCTGTAAACAAATCCATCAGGCATTTATTCCTTTTTTTTTCTCAAATAGACATAATCTACTGACCTAACATGTTGTCAGATTTTATCCACTATTACTGTAACATTGGAGCAAAATCTAAATGACCACTGAACAGACGGGTTTTAAATTTCCACAGCCCTGATTTGGTGTGGATTTCTTATTCACTTGACTCTAGGATGTCTAGGTGTCACATATCCTCAGTAAATAACTCCAAAATCTGGAGTCTGTTTTACCATTAGTGAGATCTAAAATTAAACTTGTGTCCAGTTTTGCTTTTAGAAAGTGTATTCCACAGTTGAAATGTAACTGTTTGAGAGGAGAGAAGTTTTAAGATTTTGAAAAGAAATACTTCAGGGTTTGCGTATGGTTGCTGATGCACAACTGAACTTTGCCCTCTATGGCTTTTCTGAGTGAAAGGAGGATTTAGTTGAAAGTACCACACTCAGCTTTTTGGTTCACTGTTGGACAGAGCTGTGGTTTTGTTGCAGCACTCAACCTTTGACCTGTTGAGCTTCACTTCCCAATCTGGAAAAGATTCACTGCTCAATCTGTGATCAGAGTGACAAGTTTGATCAGATTTACAGATGTTTTCTCAACACTCACTCAGTTTATTTTTATCTAGATAAATATGTTAGTTATTTTCCATATAATATGGATTTTAAAGTTAAAAGACAAGTCAAACATGCCAAAACAATTAAAGAAATCTCTGCTATGAAGAGAAGAGACCTATAAAATGTTTTTTCACACAATCTTCCTGATTTATCAGTATTTTCTATCCATTCCTCTCCTCTGTGATGATCCTTCACTGTGTGTCTTTATTCACTCATTGCATCATAAACTCACTATCATTTGCCTACATGCATGTTGTCAAACTTGATGTTTAAGTAGTCTGTGCTATGATCCTTTTGAGTGAATAGGCTGAAAAATAATATTTTTGCTGATTTTCTGTGTCCTGGTGATAGAAAACCTTATGTCCTTTAATTTTAAAGTGCTTTTTTTTTTTTTTTTAATCATCACTTAAATACCCTATCCAGTATGCTGTACTAAAGTAAAACCCTTGTTGCCCAAATTGAAACAATATTCACTTTTGTGAACGTTAATCATAGTGATTATAAAAATGCTCAAATATTGAATCGAAGCTCGCCACATTTAGATTGCATTCAATTTTCGGAGTTGGAACCGAGATGAGGGCATTAGTTAAAAATCCATTCTAATCTTGCGTGCGCTGCAGCGATATTAGGCTTCAGTTCCTGCTCAGCTCCGAGGCAGCGTGGAATGAGCTGGATGTGTGCATCAAAATGAGGAAGGCACCCACGGGCTGATGATTTACCGCTAAACGAATGCAAACAGATGAACTGATAATTCAAAGCGTTAAACTGCTGTTTTGTTTTCTCTCCCACAGCCTCAAGCCTCTCCTCAAGACCACAGGTGAGATGGTTTTCCTCCATCCCAACACCAGAGCTGTAAATTAATCTGCATGCCATTAGCAGCTTGTGCTTTGGTTTTTGTTCTATTGTCTGGTTTGTGTATTAGTAATTAGTAAAGATGGGTGAAGGTGGAGCAGAGCACAGTTTAGAAGTGATTACAGGTGCTGCCATAAAAGCATTTCCTTCCTCAAAGCCTTCACTTCCTTGCATATCAGAAGGTTTGGGAGAACGAGCCGACTAATGGATCTCTGGGGAGTTCCATTAGTCGGCCCCTCACTCTCCCCGGTTCGAGGCCAGGGCGCGTTTTAAGACAGAAGTACAGTGAAAGCTTTTGCCACTGACCTCTTCCCACTGTAATTACTCACCTCTGTCTTGAACTCTGCAGCATCCCAACTTTTTGACAGTTTCTTTTTAACTTCTAATAAAGGTACTACTGACAAGTTCAAATTTTTACATGGTGTTAATTTGGTGGTTTTGGACAACGGGGACAACCTTTATCTTTGTTCCCTTTTCTTCATTGAACATTTCAGGTGGATTTGGTCATTCTGTCTATGAAGTTTTGTGCAAATATTTTTGTTTTTAGTACTTATAAACATCCAGAAGAATATAAAATTGATGTTTTCCAGATCTGGATAACTATGGAAAATGAAATACTGTAATGTAATGTACTGTAATTATTACTTCTTTATCCATCCACTCTTTTGTCCTTCCTTCCAGTCTGCTGTTTTTGGAGGTTGTATATTTATAGTGTGACCACTCTAGAATAGCATCCATGAATGCATGCTGAACATTTATTCACATATATAGAGGGGGGGTGCTTCCAGTTTGGGTAAATATGGATCGAGAGTTCTGGAATTGAAGTCCAGAAATGTTAAAAGATTGGCATAAAAAATGTGTAGGATTCACAGAATAGTCGCATAGCATTAAAATTATTAGAAAGGAAAAACTGCAGCACAATATTTTGTACTTTTCTTTACAGTTTAATAACCAAGAAGATACCCAGCGCTGACAGTTTAACATCAAAAAGTTAATTAAACATTATTATAATTATGTTAGTCATATACGATTTTTCGCTGTTACAAGCTTGTCACATAAGCATTATTGATTCAACCAAATAGCATATCTAATTAATTCTGTCGCTCGGATTGCACCAATAACTCATTCAGTTTTCAAAATTTTTCATGTTTTGCGTGACCTGTTGATCAGGCTCAGATAATTCAGATTTCTTTTTTGTTTCTGCTGCTCGACAGAATGCAGCACACACTCAGCAACAGAGAGCTACTTCCATTTGCATTAAAAGTGGGAGCACATTTCACATTTATGACTCGTAAACTCCCAACAGTCCCAATTTATAACGGGATAAAAATAGACATTCACAAACCAGCACTGTCTGTGATTTTCCACTGGTGTCAGAAACTACAGGATTTTTCTACTTCAACACAGACTAAATATCCATCCATTTTCTGTTCACCCTTGTCCCTATTGGGGTCGGGAGTTGCTGGTGCCCATCTCCAGCTGCGTTCCGGGCGAGAGGCGGGGTACACCCTGGACAGGTCGCCAGTCTGTTGCAGGGCAACACAGAAACAGACAGGACCAACAACCATGCACACACACACACGCCTAGGGAGAATTTGGAAAGACCAATTAACCTGACAGTCATGTTTTTGGACTGTGGGAGGAAGCCGGAGAACCCATGCATGCACAGGGAGAACATGCAAACTCCGTGCAGAAAGACCCCAGGCCGGGAATCGAACCCAGGACCTTCTTGCTACAAGGCAACAGTACTACCAACTGTGCCACTGTGCAGCCCCAGACTAAATATCTTTCACTGAAAATATATTAGAAAAGCACAAATATGGTCCTACATATTTGCTCGATTGAATATCCATGTACTACATGCAGATGATTATAAGTTTCTATAGTTTGAATCTAATTTACTGTCTCTTATTCCAAGTGTGTTAACAAGACACACTTTTAGATAGTTAAAAGCAATTAAAAATTGGCCATTGCTTTGATTAATCGAAGCAATAAATTTTAAAAAATCACATTATTTTCTAATAATGTGATTATTAGAAATCACATTATTAGCCCTATCTTTCATTTGATCTGTGTTGGGCAACTAGAACTTAGACAATGTATGTGGATATTTCCATATACTGGTTGGAAATTTGACATTTGACCTCCCTACACACAATATACTGTAGGTACAAAGTACACATGGCCTTATCCATCCTACACCCCCCTTATATAACTGCATTAACACCAGGTTACCACTGAATATCCCAGCAATTACCTAATAATACTAATCCACATGAGCCAAATTAAATTAGAATTATATCATTCCTTCTGGGGTCTGGTGTTTTATGTTAATCACAGTTCAGTTTCATTGGTTAGTCTTACTGATATAACTCCCACACTATGAATTTTTCATGTTCACACTTTTGTTAAACCTTATTCTTTTTGTCCTTGGACAGTTTCTTATGCAGTCTGTTGGCTCATGCACAACCCAGTCATTTATAGGTTAAAGTCCAATTTCTAAGCTGGCAGTTGTGGTTTCATACACGCCCATCATCTCCACCTTACTGCTTCCCTAATGGACAGTAACTGGATTTAGCCACTTAAGTCCATTTTCCAGCTCTCAAACTTAGATTGCTATCTTCAAACTTGTGATATATATATATATTTTTCTGACTATAATATTCTGATGTGGGGAAATGTTGCAGTGCTCTCAGATTAACAAAAACACCTTTTAGTTGGTTCACTTCACTCATCTTCAGGTGAACTCTGAAGACAAGCAGAGTTCAGTGTTGTAACAAGATTTGCTTCTCTGTTGGTTTTAAAATATATATATATTTTTTTTTCAAAATGATGCATTAATGTTTTCTGTTTGTTTTTCAGGCCATGTGAAGACCAGTATCATTCCCAAACAAATATAATTCCCTGCCCCAAAATCCCAAAGACGCACAGGAGCAGACAACTGAACTTGTTTTACCATCTCGTCTTGTACTATGCAACTGTAGATTGTACCTGAACTTGATTGAACTCGTGTCAGTTTATTTTTTCTTTAGATTTTCAGATGTACTGTATAGCAAAATATGGTTTCTTACAAAAGATTGGTTTGGAATTTGTGATCGGATTTTGCCTTCACTGGGAATCAAACTGTTACATTTTGTCATTCCACTGCTGTGTAACATTTAGCTCCTTTGTATTTGTCCATGAAAGTAGCATTTAAGGGGGTGGGAACGATTAAAGAAGACACTTAGTGGCTGACAGGATAATTTAGAAATTGTAAAGACTCTTTTAAAATCTGTCCTGTAGCATGTTTGATGTCAAGTTCCCCTTTAAAAGCGTTAAAATGCCGGCAGACTTTGTCTCAACTCTACCCTTTCTGTGCCTATAAGAGTTTGTAATTCCAAGTGTGGAGCTGCTCTTGAATTATTCTGGGATTGTGCATAAAGATGGAAAGAAAATATAGATTTTAATCTTGGTTTGTAAGAGGCCCGTCACCATTATGTAGAATAGACTTTGTTTTGGAGATATATGTTAATAAATCAGAGTAAAGCCATGACTGCCTTGCTACCTCAGACTCGTAGACAGTTTTGTTTTTGTGGTTGTTGAAAGCAGTTGTGATCATTTTCAAACATGGACAACCTGGTTTAGCGTTCTAAGCTTTAGCTTACTGTATTGGTGTACACTGCAATGAGGAATAACCAAGTTATAAAAAAAAAAAAATTGTGGGTGTGTGGTCCGCAGAACCTAGTCCCCATGATGAGCATCATCCCTTCATCTGTTGGGTTTTCCTCACTCCGTCATGTCGTTGTGATCTATGCCGTTCTGTAAAACTTGTGAGACAGACCAACACTACTATAACCACCTCCAGCTGTCAACTGGTGTTTAGTGATGATTTTTAACAATTATAATCATGATGAATCTTATCATGGCAGAACTGTGTCGCTTCTCCTGAGGTATGTAAAATAGATCAACACTACATGTAATATGGCTACATTGTTTTATTCTAAATAAAATTTTTATAATAAATACCACTCTTCTGTGCGGTTCTTTTTCTCAATTTTTTTGTTTTTTATGTTAGCCGTCTGGCCGTTGGTTAATGTAAACATGAAACAAAATGAGCTTTGCTGAATAACTTTGGTTTTTGGGATATTTGTCTCATTACTGGCATCTTCACAGAAGCCATCCAGCTGGAGTCATTAGTATTTATCAAGGGAATTGACCACGCCGGGAGAGGGGTCCATCATTATTACATGTTTGTAGAGAGCCTGCTGAGCTGCACCTGAGAAAATGAATCATTCAGAATGAATGATGAAAGAATAATTAGCCTTTTCACCATGTACCATTTGAGTCGGTCTGGCTGTGGTTCAGAGGTTATTTCAGCTGTCCTTCCCCATCCACCACACACTCTTCAGTGTTTGTCAGCAAGTTGCTGCCTCCAAGCTGCAGCAGTGCTGGATTTGGCGGTGGGATTTCCTACATAGATAGGAAATGTTTGGGTGTTTTCCAGCAGTGAGTATGAAGAAGAGTTCAGACAAATGCTGGTTTTCCAGACTTTATTCCCAGACCCAGTGTCTGAATGATTCTGCCATCTATCAATATTCCTCTTGAGATATTGCCATAATGTTATGTGGGATCCTGCAGGGCTTGATATTTAGTTCTCTATTATTTTCTTTGCACCTTCTGCATCTCTGTTCTGTTTTTAGAAAGCATAGAATTGAAGAGACTTGATTTTTGTCCCTGATTTTACCAGGGCATTGTTTTTAGTCAGAATGAGATTAGATTTTTTTTCTTCATTATTTTAGTTCCTATGTCTATTCTTACACATGCATTTACTTTATTTTACTAATGTTCTGAGTGTTTTTATAGATGGTGTCTTTGTTGGCAGCAGCTTTTACAGCTTTTTTTCAATATTTAAAGCCTTATTGTTGTAGAAACATATACTGAACACTCAGAGAATGTTTGCATTTATGCTTTAAAAAGTCTGCTGATACTTAGAAGTAAGGGAATTCAGGCCTGGAAAGTATCATTTGGATATGAAGAATGCGTAGAAACAAAGTATATTATGAAAACGTACACTGTGTTTCTCAAAATCTCCTAAAAAGTTTAGAGCATGTTAAGTTCTAATGAGCAGCCATTAGCTGAAGTTTAGCAGAATGTTCTAATTTTTTTCCCCCAAACTTATCAAGAGAGCTTTCTGCTGCAGGTAAGATGCTGACTACAGTTGACTCCACAGAGCCCCGCATACAAATAACCTCTCTAAAATCCAATGCAGACTTGTACTCCACCTTTTTTAATTATTGCAGGATTTCTTTTCGCCACTAGTCTACTTAGGTGTGGTGCCTCCCACCTATAGCTGTAAATCAAAATCTGACCTTGCCTCCTGTATTACACAGTAAAATCAGCCTCTGTAAGCAATCTGTCAGACCAAATTATACCTCCACGGGAAACTTTCTGCAAGGTAAAAGCCTGCAATTATTACACAAATTCAAATAGGCTTTGACCTTGCCTAACTGCTTGTTCCTTGGTGTAGCGTTTTGTGTCTTTCAGGTTATACAACCCCATCTTATCTATTCCTCAGAAGACGCAGCAATTTCTGCTCTATCAATGAATTCCCGCCGCATCAATGGGTGAAAAAAATAAAAGTATTTCATATTCCTTTGGTGTCCTAGTTTCCACTATGGTCCAATAATTTGATAACGTGTTTTAATAATTCAGAAGTAGCCATGTGGTAATGCACCCTAATTGGATCTGGGGGAACTGTACGTACCCGAACTCTGTACAGACAAAGTGCTCATATCCTCAGGTCTCCCTGAGGTGCTTTAATTACTCTTTCTCTTCCAGCTCTGTGCTGCAAAAATCTACTTGTATGCAGAGCAAAATAAGTTTGAAAGTTGCAAAGCAGAGTTTGCAAGAGAGGGCAGGTATTTATCTCCCTGTCAGATGACATATTAATTAGAGCTGTACTCGTATTAATATTAATGAGAAGATAATACAAAGTCAGAAGTCCGCTGAGGCAGAGTCTCTGCCTCAGCTTGTTAGGGTCACATAACACTTAGGACCAGATTGCATTAAAGGGTGAACACAATACTTTAATCCAGCTCATCTCTAATTCTGTGAACTCGCACTCAAGTTCCGGTGAATGTTTTACATCTTTGCTCTGGTTGATACAGTCGAGATTTGATGAAGAAAAATGTCCAATGACAAGGGAACGGCTAATCTTACCTCGTAGGAAACTCAGCTGTGTTCGTATATTCAAGAATCCTTGAATTGGCATTTACATCCATCCATCCATTCTCGAAACCTGTTCAGTTCTTTTCAGGGTCGCCAGAGAGGCGGGAGGCGTTTCCATCAATCACAGGCAGGAGGCGGGTCACATCCTGAAGAGGTTAACAGTCCTTCACAGGCCCACACAAAGAAGCAATGCATTCATACACAGCCACAGAGTTTTCATTTGTCCATTTTTACTCCCGGGATTTTTTCTACTGGGATACAAACATACTTTTAAAGGCTAATCCTAGCAAAGAAAAAAGACGAGAGAAGACAGCAATGAATGTGTGGTAATCTTCATAAATTAAAAGAAAAATGTCTACAAGAAAAAAGCTGCTCATCGAACATTGAACTTATCTGCATCAGATGATGAAGAACACAAGTGGTGCAAACTCGGAAACTAACTTCAGTATCTTCTAGACATATCTGTGTTGTAGAGCAATATTTTCCAAAACATTTCTTCAGGGAACAGTGGGTGGATTTAATCTTTTTTTTGAGACCGGGGCATTGTGTTCCCCCAAGCCAAGCTGCTCTGGACCTGCAGATATATCACCCAAACCACCATTTGTCTGTGAAACGAAAATGGTTAAAAAAAACTAATCACCACGGCTCATTGTTCACGTCTCTGTAACAACCTCTTTTACGGCTTTTGTGCACATCTTTACAAAGTCCAATTACTGAGGACTGCTCTTTAAGTGTGCTTTGAGATTTTGACCTGACCCTTAAAGATGCTGAAAAAGTTTTAAAACTCTCCTCTATTAGCCTTGGTTTGTACATCCTCTTTACTGATCGGAGAAAAAAAAAAAAAAAAAAAAAAAAAGCCAGACTGATTACACTTCTGGAGTTTGTCCTCGGCCATCCACCAATCAACAAAGCCATTTTTCTGGAATGAACAGTGCTGTTGATGGCGGAGGAAGCTTAAATTTTTATCCTCTCCACTCCGTATCCCTGTTTCTCATTCATACAGCAGCACTGGCTGGCATGCAGATCCGCTCGACAGCTGTCCTCTTTGATCAGACGCTTGGCAGGCGCCGACAGACCTGGTGCTGACGGTGTGGATGTCTGTGTGCCCCTGGCACAAGGCAGGGATCCGTAACAGATGTTAAGGCGGGACAGTGCTCTGCAGGACCTGTGGGAGATACCATACAGGCCTGACCCCAGGGAGAAATCCAGGCAGCATATATGGCCACAGATACAGATAATTAATATTAATCTTACGTCAGCAGCTGAATATCTGTTATGCTGACGCTGAGGTTCTTTATGTAAATGCTCCAGCTTTTGCAAACTTGAGTTCAGCTCATCTCCTAATGAATCTCCCAGCTTTAACAGTTCCTTTGCTGTGCTTATTCGCTGAAGTTGATCGTCCCCAGTGCACTTCAGATATGCTGAGTGCACATGGGCAGCTAGCACTGGCTGCACATTAGATCTCCCTTTGACAATTAACGTTAAGTAGCTAACTGGACGCACATTGGACGCATTTTGGAATATTTGGGTTTATGTACTGAATCATCAGTTTCCCTTTGTGGGCTTTAGAAAAAGGAAAGAGAATAGATCAATATTTTAAACTTCTAGAGGTAAAGAGATGTGAAAAAGTATCTGACTTCGAACAGACTTCTTTCTTTTTGTTTTATTCTGTTGTCAGATAAGTCAAAATTGGTTTCATATATCTTGTACTTCTTAATCATCTTTTGTTTCTTAGTAAATTGCAATATTGGAAAACTGCAATTCTTATTTATTCAAGTTATCTTTGATTTTCTGTGTGAATGATACCCACAGAGAACGAAGGAGTGTAGGCATCACCAGGTGTTTTCACAGATCATTTGCTCACTTTTTGCAATTTTTATTGTACTGTATATAGTATAATATTCCTTCTCCCTTCAGGACATTTTATGTTGACATAACTTTTTTGTTGTTGTTTGACTATTTATTCTGTTTTACTTTGTTATGTTTGTGTATTTATTACTTGTTTGTTTCTCTTGTTTTTTGCATTTCTGGAATAAATGAATAAATAATAAAGATCTCTCTCCTTTAAGGATGACAAGAAAGCAAAAATGGAAGAAACCTGTGGGGGACAAATACTTTTTGAAAGCACAGTATATTTCGCTGTATTGTGAAGCTGTAACGTTTTTCTATCCTCTCAGAATATGTTTCTCTTTAAAAAGAGAAAAATGTTTTCTCTCTTTAAAGTTTGTTTCGGCTCATTTTTCTTTTGAATTATTCCATCAGCGTGGCACCTGGGTTTATAGATCCGCACCAACAACAACAACTTCAGGTTGTGTTCTCAAAAGTTTGTATGATTTTTCTATTTTATGTTTTTTTCTGTCAAGAAATCAAATTTACGCTGAAATCCTTCCATGACTACCTAATGTCCCAGCTCCTTTTATGTGCCGACTCATTCATGAAGTGCCGTCTAAGCCACGGACTAATGAGGCAAGACTGATCAAAAGTGGTTGGCCTAAAATGGGAGGTGTAGACGGGATTAGTCAGTGTATCGGCATCGTTTTTTTGGTTTCTTACAGCATGAGCCATTAGCTCCCTGCTGGTCTTTGACTTCTTTTTGCTTATGGCAATAAGAGCTGAGCTGCAACCACACCAGTAGAAAGCCAATTACACCAGCAATAAACAAAGTAAACCAGAGGCAGAATGGATGTTTGTTCTGGACATCTAAAAGGTTTCTATCAGATTTAGGACATTTTTGAACAGGGGTTTTGCTTTCCAGAAAGAAAAGAACTGACACAGCAGGGACAAATTCTCCCTGATGACTTTTTTTTTTTTTCCAGTCCACTCTTATGCTAATCATGCCTCTGTGGCTGACAGGTAGGGTTTGATGTTTTTCCACTGTGTCGCTGATTGCAAAACTCAGATTGCAAAAGAGAAACAAACTAAAATATTTAAAACTTGCTGGTGGTGATTTTGGCCCTCGGAACCCATCGCCACCTCACCAACATGTTGATGAGAATACAATTAACCATGAACAAAGATATTATAGCTGGTATTATCAGCATAGGAAGTCAGGAGCTGCCAGAGCTGGGAGCCATGCTGGGCGACGACAAAAACTTTATTCATGAGCAGAGATGCAAGTGGGAATATTGTTAGCAAGAGTGTTCATGAAGAAGAGGACACATAAAAAATGGCAGCTGAAAATGAATCTCCACTTGTTCCTGTTTATGTGCAAGTGTGTGTTAGTGAAGTAGCACAGCTAGCTCAAACAAGAAGTTAGAAAAACTACATAAGTCATATTAATGTTTTTGTACTTATGCTCTCATAAATCCGGCTTTGTTTAAAGTGCTTTTTTTGGGACAAATATTTCAAAATGCATGACGGATGGTCGATTCAATTGTATTCATTTGGAGATTCATAGTTGATTTTTTCACTCATGAGCAATCTAAAATTCATGCCACAGAGAGGTTCAGTGAGGATAATCGCAAGCATGGAAGAGAATATTGAAGCCAGGCAACATAATACGTTGACAGATAACACCTTGATTCCACTAAACCTCATAGGAAGTTATGTCATGCAAGGATAGGTGCTCTGAATAATAGTAACAGAACAAAACCCTAATTACAATGTTCATTCGGGTCTTTAAACAGTAGGAAAAAAGGCTGTCCATGTCTTATCACTGACGTAAATGTTAATCTCTAAAAGTCTAATGGAGATAAGACTTCTTTACTGAAGAAATCTGTCTTTGTTACTCTCAGCCTGCAGTTTTTACTTTCAAATGTATTCCTTTAATTATTTAAAAACAGTTTTTGAGTTAGGGGGAGGGCATATTTCTTCTGACAAATGACGATCAAAACTCAGCCCACAGACGGGCCTTTAAAGAGCGCGTCAGGTTCTGGAGACAGGCTGATGTGGGTAGAGGGAGTTACCAAGTGTCAGATGAGCCGATAACAACTCCAGGATCCCCAAAAGGTGTCAGGGAATAATTTTGTAAAAGGGGCTGACATGCTCTGAAAAGAACAAGGGAATCTAGCAATTATCCTACAATATGGGAACGCCAAATTGTCAAGATGACAGCCGGTTGGAGCCATTTCTGATTCAGCCAGTCTAAAGCTGAACGTGTAATTAGTTTATAAGTGAATTCCTAGTCTTTTCTAATTCAGGATGTCTACAAATAGTCTGTGAGGAACTTTGTGCAGTTGAGGCAGAGTGAAATTTAGAAAAGGATTTCAGTCATCTCTCTTTGAGTGAACTCACTAATCTATTTTAAAAATCCTTTCTCCTGTCTTGATTCTGAAGTGCTGATTCTCTTGATTTTCTGAATGGCCTTCATTAGTTTACTTTCTTCTCTTTGTTCCTGCATATTAATTATTTTCTCCCTTTTCCAAGGCAACTTTTATTTCACGTGCCAACCTGCTAAAGGCACAGGTGACCACACCTGCTCCAACAGCATTACCTCAAATGACCAAATTCTTTCCTCGTCATGTCTTGTGTGTATTCATTCATTTGATTCAGATGTGCTAAACCGAGGAATCATATGAAGCAGGGATGTCGATTTAAGACTCGGTGTCCTGCATGTTTTCGATGTTTTCCTGGTTCAAATCACCTTCATTAGTTGGCTCCTGCAGGACCTGCCATTTTAATCATCTGAGTCGGACACAGCTAAAACACGCAAGACAGACTGACACTTGCCACCAGAAAAACAAGCTCTTTGAAGAAATAACAAATATTTGTGTGTTTCAGCTTCATGCTTGGAGTTCTGTGTTTACAACTTGAGATAAACCAGCACACATATTTCAACCTAGTCATTAAAATCAATTTGTGTGCTGGCTGGTATTGTGTTAACTGGCAGATAGCCAGTTTATAGGAATAATTCATCATAACATTGACCTCTGAGAGGGCAGAGGTGCTCTGGTGTCAAGTTGTTTCTCACAAACTTGCATCCACTAACATGACTTTTGCTCTCTTCCTTTTAGATGTCGACTAGTCTGAATTTTGCTGTTGGGAACATGTCATTTTATACATCGTGGATGTACTGTGGTGCATATTTGTTGGACGTGTTTACAGTTTTAAATAGTACAGAGAACACATTTGCATAGTCTGCTAACTTCAGTCTGTGTGGATTTCTGCCAGCTCTTGAACAAGTGGAAGGAATATTTTGCATCTGGTTAAATTGATATAAATTCATGAAAGAAAGCCCGTTGAATTCATGTAAATTCACATTTACATAAATTTTACTATTCATGTAAAAGTGCTTTTTATTAACTGAAACTTTTTTACTTGAACTGCAAACTAATAATAATGATGATGATTATTATTAATATAGTCAGAATAACTATTATTATTATTATTATTATATTATTATTATTATTATGTCAAACCTCCACAGTTCATTTGGCTTTTTGTGAAACAGTGTCTGTGTTTAGGGAAATGTAGCATCTTTAATCCACTTCACAACAAATATTTTAGCACTAAAATATTGCAGGTTGTTCAGTTCTGTAATCTCGACCGGATGTGGATTAGCAGTAGTTTTCAGCACATTTGCTTTTCAAGGGAACTAGGACAAATTATTTTGTTTAAAGCAAAACTGCACCAATACTTCATTTTACTGTGGAACCAGAAAATTTTGATAGAGTTCCAAATAAAATGTTCAGCTACCTCCTTGTTCCCTCTTCACACATCATTTTTTAAATGTTTTTATTATCGAATTTATGTTTAGCCAGAGTTGGCGCCCCACTGTGTCTTTGGCCTCTTGTCTGTACTTACGTTGAACTGAAACCAATCCTCCTTACGGCCCTTTCTTTTCTTCCTTCTAACCCATTTCCGTTGTTGTAGCTGGAATAAGAACCGGAGCATAATCAGGCTTTTTTGTGCAACACAGACTCCCACCAGAAAGAAGGTTATCCTATAAAGCAAGCAGGTTTAGGCTGACACAGCATGGCACCATGTTGTTCCCACATCAACGAGTGAACAACAGAAGCTTGGTTTCACCCGAAGAGCAGTTGCCACAGTTGGCAAATATTTCTGCTGATAAGGTACAGAATAAAAGAAGAACAGCTAAACATGGCAAAAGCATTTTTACTGTCCAACAATCACCAACAAGGCTCTGTGTTAATGATCTTACAAACGACCCCCCGGAAGGAGCACTGATATGAGAGCTGGCAGATGTGGGAGTGAAAATGGTCGAGGTGAGAGTTTATAAGTTTTGCTCCTAGAGATTTGCAAGTTCCAACTTTGGTTCTGTCTTCATTAATATGTAAAAACAACACCTGCTCTGCGAAACTTCCTGTTTGCCTCTGTAGATGTTTGAAGACCCATTTAACATGGCATAATCTGGGAATGCCGTCATAGATCACAGCGTCCCTTGATCTACTCCAAGATAATCTTCTTGATCGTGCTAAACAACTACATTTTTAAAATTCAGTATTAGTTTGATTTGTCTTGATTCTGCATCAAACGCAGAGACACTTTCAACTAGCTTTTTTGACCAAATGTTTTAATGACAAAACAACAATTTATCCATTCATATGAATAAAAGGCTCTGGGCCTTTTATTAGGTTTAGCTGATTAGGAAAAAAAAAAAACATTTATCTCTCTATTTTTCCTGTGTTTGTGTCACTGCTATTGCTAAACTCTCTGTGGTTCAATATTCTCAAATTAAGCAGACTGTCTTACATAATTGTTACTCTAATATGTTTTGACAGACAGCAGTAATTTCAAACAGTGTGGAAAGATATTTTAGGATAAATCCCTGGAGATGAAAAAAAAAAATACCTGCAGCTGGATTAAATTTGCACTTCAGGACGAAGTTTAAACATATACTCTCAGTGCACGCAAAAAATAAAAAAAAACTTAATTAGAGCTTTGTAATTAAATTTCATTAAGTAATAAAGAAACGAATCAAAGGGTAAATGAGCATAAAGGTTAATCATCTATCCAGAAGGCTACGCTGTGTGTATTTTTGGATCATGACTAATATTTGGTGGATTCAAACTCCTAATATCCATTTGGGCTCTGACTTGAAACTAATGGACATGTAGAGTGCACGCTCCAACAAGCATTGTCGATTAAAGGTCAATTGTTGGTTATTATGGTCTGTGGAAGAAACACTAATTGCACAGCAGGAAGGGAACAAAGATTATTCATGAGCATGAGACAATGTGACAGAGAGTCAGAGGCAGAAAGTGAAAAGTCTGGATCCTATTTTCTACGTGTTCAATTGCGTATTTTTAGGCAAAGCTGTTTCTTCTAAATGTCATGCATCCATTTGAAACCTTTAATATCCATGCATGGAAAAGCCCAAAGCTTATGGCTTTCTTTTTCTGACTTTCAAATCACACATATGACATTCATTTGAAGTTGAATGAGAAAGTAAAGCTCACCAAAAGTTGCAGGGAAGCTCTGGTGACCTCCAGGGTTTGAACTGGGATGGCAGATATAGCTGAAGAACTGATACTTACTATAAATATTGTAGCGCACAAATACAACTCAAATCTGACCTTTCACCCACATTTTTACACCCTAAGGTATTGTGATTAAAAGCTGTTTTCTTATGTCTGATCTTATTTTGAATTCAGGAAGCTTTTAAAATAATCCAAAATGAATTCAATAATCTAATTGCTTTTGGGTTTTTTTGGGGTTTTTTTGTTTGTTTTTTTTTGCAGTCTAATACAACATAATGACATGCTTTCTAAATTATTTTGATCTCTGATCAGGGCTTCTCTTTCATCAGTCCATCTAAGCTCAATGCTAACTCAATCTAAAGTAGTCCAAAGTGCAAAGAATTTACTTAAGTTAAACTTAACAAGGCAGATAGAAAAGTATGTCTGATAAAATGTTGATTGACAATAATTTAGCTTAATGTGATTATTCACTTATTCAGGTAAACACAAAGGTTTAACTTTTCCTGCAACTTAAGGAGTTGGTAATGGGAGACAAACATTACCGCAGAGTTTTAATATGTTTGCAATGTTATACCCAGAATAACATTATATATTCATATATTCATAATATATAACATTATATATTAACATTATATTTCGCTTCCTGCTTTTAGAGTGGTCTCCAGTCTTCTTGCATAGAAGACACACATATTCAAACTGCACCAGTGTTCAGTTCAACTGAATCAAGACTTTGGTTTGTAGGTGGATCACAGTTCGCTTTTTTGGTCCACATTAGAGTTTAATTGCACGGTCACACCCTCCCAAAAAGAACTGAACTTTCTACACAAATGAACTACAAATCGATTAAAGCGGACTAACAAGCAGAATTGATCTGAGTGCATACAAATCTAGAAATATGTGAAAAAAAGAAAAGTGAAATTTAAATGTAAAGGCTGAAAATGGGTTAAGCACTGTAACCAACTAATTTGTTACATAATATTCCACGGTTTTATCATCCTGTCCTGAATACCAGTATCTCCTGTATTGCTTTGAGGCTAAAACTCATCAGTTACACACAGGAAGCTCATTGCCGCCATGACATGCTCAGGGTGTGGGCCGGGTCACTATTGATTCAGGCTAATCCTTCCCCATGTACAGGATTATCTGTCTCCAACACTAAAAATAAGACTGTTTACCAAAGACAACAGCGTGTATCAGAACGCCCAGGTGAATTCAATCAGACCAGCTGCTAACACTGATCCATGCTAATCCGTCCACTGATCAGAGCAGGCTGCCATGGTGACAGCTGATATGCTGGGACAAAAGGGGCGGCTTTCATTGGGATGAATGGTTTACTGTGTAACGAAGTCAGGCTGTTTTGTATTCTGTTCAATATGCTCTTGACTTCTTTCCTGGTGTTGCAGGAGGAATAAAAACCTTGATATTCTAGAGAAACATCAGTCAGCGGACAGCAACAAATGTCTTCAACAATCTGGCACACACACTCATATTTGTGTGCTTATAAGCATGTTGGTTCCTGCATGAATTTCCTGCATGTATGCTACATCTCCTCTGCACTCCCTGATGCCAAAGTATCTCAAAATTGACAAAATACTTTTTCGTTCCTTCTGACTTACTCTTGAGGTGATGTTTGCTTCTTGTGTTTGTCTTAATATGTACCACAGTATGAACGACTACACACTCCTTTGGGTGCTATTTTTGATTTCCCACTAGCCTGTCGAGAGGCAAGAGACCAGCCAACGCGAGGAGAAAAAGGAGCTGGGATGCCGGGAACCCACCATGTAATTTTGATGCTTCTGTCGACAGCTGTTTTCTGGTAATGTGGCCAGGCTCAGACTCCTGCTGTTAAATTCGTCGGGATCGGATGAATTATTGCCACACACTCCTGTGTTCACTCTTTCATTGTTTCTCAGCAGAAGGAACCCGCAAGCTAATTAGTTGCCGGGTGTGGAAGGAGGATGGCTGTTTGTGTTTTTGTTTTTTATTTGCACCTTTCAAAATCAGAAATACAGTTATTGTTTGTGTGGGAGATACATAGAGCAATCCAAGAACTATTCATCACAATAACATTACATTGCGCTCGTCTAATCACAAAGAAGATGAGACTCTGCTGAATTAACACCGTGTTCTCTGCCTACAAAATGAAATCAGTGCTAATTTAGAAGAGATCTTGTTTCTTGGCAGACTTTGATATTAAACTTGGGATGTGCACCATGTAATCATCTGATGCAGAGCCAGACTAATTTTTAAAATAAATAACAATCCAATAGAGCCATGCAGGATGATCTATTTTGTTTTCTGAAAACTTTAATTTGACTTGCTCCACACCTCGCTACAGTTTTTACATTGTTGTTGACCTTAGAAGGACTTGAAATTAACTAACCTCCAAAAATGTTGTACTATGTGTAAGATTAAAGGGAATTACTACTTATTACTGCGACTGCTGCTTTTTATTTAGAAATGTGAAGATTGTTGTGAGAATATCTTGTGTTTTTCCAGGTTTATTTGAGTTTTGATGTTCTCAACACTGAGCAAGACCTCCGGGGTCTGCAGGACACCACTGCAACCAAATCCATTTCTGATCTTCATATTTACACACAGGAAAGACTCCAGACACAGATATATTGAATGGCCTTTTCTTTGCTCTCCTAAGATTAGCTGTCAGCCTCGTCATGGTTGGCTGATGAACCCATTGTCTCAGTTTTGCTTCTGAATTTGCCTTTTTGGTGGATCCACTGAAGTCACAGTTAAGAGGGCTAACTCGCAAAAGTTTTCACACCTCCCAAACGTTTGGAAGATGTTGTCACCGCAAACTTCTGTGTGTTGTGTTTTATTTTTGATGATGCATCGAGACAAAGTAATACATAATCAAATCAAATGAAAACTGAAAAGGTTTTAACTTAGTTTAAGCATTAATATAAAATCCAGAAGAACGGCACTTTTCAAGTCTCGACGCTGATTTCAAAATAAATTTATGTCAGAACTATTTTAACATATGAACATACTTTGTAGCTCCAGGTCTGTGTTCACTGCTGTTTTCCCGCTGGAAGGTGACTCATCTTCCTCAGTCTCAAGTCTGTTTATAGCCTTAACCTACAGAGTTGTTCTTTTTTTTTTTTATTTACCAGATTTGCTCTGCTTTTGGCTCCGTCTATCTCCTTATCAACTCTGATCACCTTTTCTGCCCTTGTGAAGAAAAACTTCCCTACACCGTGATACCGAGGATTTTAAATGCCTTGTGGCAAACCACAAACTGGATTTCATCTGGTTGATTTTGAAGAATTATATCCCTTCAATGAAGACCAGATTTGTGCAGTCAGTGCAATACTGAAAGTTTTCCTGTCTACACCTTCAATACCATGTATCTCGGTCTTTCCATTTAACAATTTTGTGAAGATCAATCTCTTAAATTGTCTATGACATTCCCAGATGTTTTTGGTTGCAACTTGATAATATGAAAGGATTCATAAAATTACAGACCTCAGAGAGTGGTAGCCTGCACAACAACCTGTGGGTTGTATTCTGGTGTTGCACTTCTGTTTGGCCCTGAAACCAAATTTTAGTATGTCTGAGTGCAAAACAAACAAACAAATCCAGCCAATAAGGAGGGTATGCAACGGCTTCAGCATACCAACATTTCTCTCCCAGAACACTTTTTACTCAGGACACAGCTAGTGATTTAGTAAGGGAGTTTTTTTCCAGACACACTTATCATTGCATATCTGATTTGAATAAATGTGATAGTAAAACTAAAGAATGATGTGAAACCCTTGCAGCATTTTTCAGAAGAAAAAACATCTTTGGTAATTCAGCTACCCACATAACTCAAGGAGAAACGACACATATATGGAACCTGCTTTGATTTCATACCTTTGTTCCAAAGGTATGAAACATAATAAGATATCTATACTGTTTTTATCCAAGCAGTAAACTCTTTGGAAATTGAGAATAGTCCCCACACCATCAGCCTGCCTAAACAGTTCAATTTGTTGCAATGCAACGAGGCTAAAATGCATCATGGCCACTGATTGGCTGCTTTGTATGCGTCTCTGTTGGATCCTCTATTCTCTTCCCCCAAATGAGCAATTTCTCTGCAAGGTGGAGGTCTCTCTTTATATCAAGCGGCTTTTTCATAGAGAAATCGATCTAAACTGCATTCTTCCTTTGCTGGCATCATTTCAGTTATCCTTGTTTTACTTATTTCTGTATTGTACTCCGTATTGGCATTCAGCTTCAGAGGATTCAGGCCAGGGAAATGGGGGTCTTAATCACTGCGCCGCTTAGAGATAATGTCTGAAAATTCTGATTCCTCTGGCAAATATGGTTACTACTTGTGGGAAGCAAAGGGCTTGATGTTACAATGTCAGCCATCTGGAAGCAGCTTTGATTAATTGAAGTAAAATGCAGAAGATTCACTAACTGCTTTACTCATTCCATGCAAATTAATCCAATAAATTGACACGCCAGTTATTCTTGAACACACTTTAAACTAGTTTATGGGCTTGCTCTGTAGTGTGAAGGAAACATGCATTACTGCTTCCTGACAAGAACTGAGTTCTCATATATGAGATCTCAAAATGATCTAGTTTGAAATGATTTCAAGCCTCTAAGCAGATGCCCGGCGTTCCCAAACCAAAGATAAGCAAGGGAATGCCCTGAGATATATGCATTTTCCAGGTATCTATTTTCACAGTTTATGTGATTACAGTGGCAGATGGCACCCTACAGGAACCGAGCAGAGGAAAGCTAACCTTCGGAAAGATCAAGAAACTTTCACAGATAACTGCTGTTTGAGCTGATTATTTGGAAAATGTGCTCACATGAAAGTTGATGGAAAGAGGAAACTGATTCCCGGCCAAAACAGAAGGGAATGTGTTATGGGTTGTTTGCCATGAATTTCAACTGGCCAACATCTCTTAAAATCCAATTATCCTCATGATTAAATAGACTTTAGAGAAATCAAAGGAAGGCAAAGAACAAAGCCAACAACTGAGAGACTATTTGCAGCAAATAATTTCCTGTTAGATTAAAATGAGAAATGTAACTGCAAATGTTTCTGTTTTTGTTTTTGCTTATTTTTGGAAGCACGTTATCATTTTTTTCTGTGGATTTTTATCCAGTTGACCTCTCATTGAATTTTGCATTCTCTTGTCATAGTTTTGTCAAGCGTTTTATTATCTTTTTAGATTTAGCCTTTGCACAAATATTCCGGTACGGGGAAGCATGAGATTCTTATGGAACGATGACCTTCACTAAACACACTGTTTTTACAGGATTGCAGAAAATTCACCTTGAAATTTAAAATACAGTCTTCATTTGAGTTTCTGTCATTTTTCCACTAAAAACCAAATATGGCTTCTAAACTGTATCCTGGTGTTTTTAGAATCTTTTTATGCCCAACAATGTTTGCTGGATTTAGAGCAACACATTGCTTTTCCATTAGTTTTCTTTTTAAATGTCATATGATGCATCCTAATTAAAGTTAGCCTCCTAAACACATTCAGAATTTGTTATTGTAGACTTCCCTCTTAATTTTCTTATGAAATAATGATAATTTGCTATGGAAAAAGGTTTAGACAAAAACAGCACATCCAATATGACTGAAAACACCAACTAGTGTTGACTTTAGATTAAAATTTTGAACAAAAATAAAAGAAAAAAAAACTTTTGGAGACAGGTCGCGGGTAATTTTGTGCAAATAGAAAACATGTATTGTTTACACTGATGTGAATTGCTCCAAGCTTTGCTTCTATCAGAGAGCTGTTTTCTGCACTTTGATATAATTAACTATTACAGAAAAAAGTAAGCAAAGCATTATAGATGTATTTCACATGGGACCACAGAAGAAAAATATTTAGAATCGCCAGAAGTCGTTCTCCTCGCCCAGATTGGTTTTATTAAATGGTATGCATAAGTAACAGAAATTGAAGTTTTGATAGTATATATATATATATATATATATATATATATATATATATATATATATATATATATATATATATATAAATTTTTTTTACAACACCCAGAGACGCTAATGGAATGGAACAAACATACTTTTAAGTGCATTCATTACCTCTGAGTCATCCACCTCCAGTCTCCTGACAATTACTACTAATAATATAACAGGGTGGTTTTCTTTTTAATTGTAGCTTCAGAAATGTCGAAATGGGAATGAAAGCTGCCAGGGTAATAATTTCAGGCATTATGGTGAACAGTAAAAGCATTCTTAAAAGCCCCAGCAGCTCCTAGTGCTGCATTCGAATGCCATAACCCACACAATTAACAATCACAAATAGACTCCTGATGCCCTGTTGGAGAATTTAATGAGATTTTGCAGGATAAGGCCAAACCTTTCCCATCATCACTATGTCACCCCCTCTGATCTGTTTTGTATTTCTGCTAAGAAATGCACAATGCAAAAAACAACTTCTGCTAATAAAATAATGAACAGAAGCAAACCTTTTTTTCAGGAACTGGACTCGCTTACAGGATCGCCTGAGCTTTGATGAAGTATTCTCATTCCCACTGTAGTCCTATTTCCCACTCCATCTCTATAAAAAGTCACTTCCACTCACGGTGTGAATCATGTTACGGATGCTTTCACACTCTCTGATCCATACTGTGCCGAGGCAATCTCGTCAGTAATTATTCAGGAGGAACAAAACCTCCCAGAGAGCACCTGATAAAGTTTGCCAAAGTGACAAAAGAGGCAGTGATAAACAGAGCTGCAGTGAAGTGAAACATTTTAATGAGTTATAAGTTAACTTCAGAGCAGTTTTCCACTGGTGGACAATTTTCGGGGCAAATTATTGCTGCTAGGTTGCACAGGGCGGTGACTTTTGTGACTTGGTGCAGAGAAATATATTTTAGTTCATAAAATAAAAAAAATAAAAAAAATTAGGTGCTCAAATAATATTTCACTTCTGCTGAGCCAGAGACCAATAAATGTCTTTTTTAGTGGTTCCTAATATATTCTCGTCATCAACAAAAAAATTAATAAAAATGAGAGGCACTGAATATATCCACAACAGGCTGCTTTACTAACTGGGTTTTGTGCTGTGTAAATGTTTTCAGACATGCCTGGTTTCTTTAATTTTGAGTAACATGGACACCAGATGAGTATAATCAGCAGAACAACTGGGGGAGAATCTGAGCAGGAAACCCAAGAAAGGCTGAGCAAATGAAAACCCAAAGGATATGAATAACCCAAAAAATCTAAAGACAAATGCCAACAACAGCAACTAAACCAAAATGCACAGAACATGTCAGATCTGTTCTGATTTAGCTTTCTATTGCTGTTTTTCCTGTGCAGTCAATAGGAGCTATTTGCACGTATGTGTGACTATAATACACTTTATTTCAACCCAGACTTTAGATGATTTTCTGAATTTTGATTGGCCAGTAGGCGGCAGAAGGCGGGATTGGCTCCAGGGCCATATGTGAAAGAACTGCCAGTGTTGCTCACTCTCCCCACCCACTCTGTTTTTAGATCTCCTGGTTTTCCACAGACTTTTGCAGAGTGTACAATTTACGGATGGAGACAGCCCAAGGTTGTAAGAAGCCCTGAGCAAATTATGAGTTTGGGGACCATCTCCTTTATAGCACTGCTTGATTACTTTTGCTGGGTTTTTATTAGCTGCAATCGGGAAGTCATCACGATTAACAGGAAAATAACTAAAAGCATCCATCTGTGTAAATAATCCATATAATCTATTTGCTTTAAGCAGCAAAGTAGCTTTGTGTATATAGCATGAGGGCAGTGTCCAGTGTACCTAGAAATGTCGACTGATTGCAAACTCATTTTTCTGTCTCAGAATTTAATGTTGCATTATTGTGACTGAATTGATGAATAGCTTCTCTCCCAACAGACTTAAAAAATAAATTTTTCCTAAAGGTCATTTATTGCCATCCTAGAAATTGAATTTTATCAAACAATGCCCTTTTCTTGCTCTGCTTCCATTAAACATCAAATTCCCCAAGATGCACATGTGGGCCTGTGCAAAGCCGGCAAGCTAAAAAATATGGAGGTGCCATCAGGTCCATTGGAGTGACTTCTAAAAATCTACAAGATGTCAGAGGAACAAGAGGAAGAGAATTAGATAAGAAGTAATAGAGTGAGATGAGAAGAGAGCTGGTATGAACTCTGACCTGGGGAAAACACGTGCAGTATCTGTTTGGATTGATTATACCAGAGACAGCAGCTTTTTGTTTCTATAATTGCATATCTGAAGTTGATAAGGCCAGAATAATGAACTTTCTACTCCACAAGAGCTCAGCTGACTGGGGATTCTTCACAAATTGACACAGAAGGTCAATAAATGAGCACAGAGCTGAATCCTTATCCTGCCACTCAACTTTTTTTTTTTTTTTGGTTAATTTACAAGGGAAAAGAGCTGCTTAAATGACAACCAGCTTAAAAATACTTCAGATCTACCCTTTTGCTGAATTTGAACAATTTCTGGCAAAGGTAAACATTCTTCTTCATCTGCTACAGCAGAGTGGTACAAATCAAAACATATTCATATGGTACTTTGGCTCAGTCAAAGTCCATATTGATGTTCAGTCTGAGCTATTTTGCAAGAAAAAATGGGCAACATTTTCTATTTTCAACCCATAATAGGCCATAAGTGAAACAAAAGGTTATTTTAGTCAGTTTTGATGTATATAAATCCAAGTCTCACTTTTCAGGACTTAAAGAAATTCTTCTCACTTGACAACTATAAATTACTTCATGTAGTAAAGCGATTTCATGACTGCATGAAATCACTTTAAAGTACACTACAGGTTGTAATTTCACAAAAATATTTCTGCAAGTCGCAGAACATAGACTTATCCCAGCTCTTCATGTTCGTCCTTTTTCAACAATCTTTCCCCTTATGAGTGTAATGAGTTACCTGTCTGCTTGAGTAACGTAAAATGGGACACATTGGTGTAACTGGTTCAATTACTGCACGAGATGCTTGAACTAAATATGAATCAGACAGCTTATTCTCTGGCTGAGCAAAAAATACTTTGCAAGAAGGAAAAATCAATGTATGTCATTTATATCCAGACGGAGAGTCTATCTGCCACATGGCATTTCCAAATGAACCAATTTCCCCTGATGCTTGAATTTGAATTCAAACCCACATGTAAGGCCATTTTTTAGACTGTGCGCCTCCACTCTGCGCTTTGACCTGCACAATTATTCAAGGTGGGCTGGACTCAAATGGCTCTCTCATGCAAGTGGCACAGGCTCGCTCAGCTCATAGAGGGAATTTCACTTGCAGAGTGAGAAAAGCAAGTAGGGCAGCAGCTGGTGAAAAGAAGAGGATCCAAGCGGAATAAAGAGATTCTGCTCAGGGCCTCAGGGTGGGAGCAGAGCCGCTGCCCTGGAACAGAGGGCCACTATGGGGCCACAGTTGTATAATCCGCTGTACTTAAATTTCTATTCACTAAAACTGCAGAAAATCAGCTGAATCTTGCACCGTTTTAAACGAATTCTGAGGAGTAGGTATCATTGTAGTTGACAAAAGTCACATGTTATTTTTCATATTTTCTGGTAAACATGATAAGAAGAAGAGAACAGCTGGTTTGTTGGCCATGTGTGGGGTAAGACTGTAGGCTTACTCTAAGCTCTTCAATACTTTTAAGTCCAATCCCTTTTTATTTGTGCCTTCTTTTCTTTGAACCTTTAAAATAACTAAAATTAGTCTGTCTATCCGCTTTTTCAAGTCATTATGAAAACAAAAACACTTCCCAGGGAGACACTTAAAACTAATTTCCTTTCTTAAAGCAGTTTCTGCTCATTTTCTGGAAATTAGAGCAGAATTGAGACAACAAAGAAGACTGTGTTTCTGAGCAAGACTCAAGGTTAAAAATAAAAACAAATATACGCTATTACACGATTGAACATGATATATGTTTGAACTATTATTTAGTATGTTTTTCTGTATGCAGGAATAACAAAAATGCAAATTTGAAAATAAGGAACAAATAAAAATATGCTTTAGTATTGCTTATTAAAAAATGGTTTCTGAAAAACTCTAAAAGTTGAAAAGAGAAATATCTCAATATCCATTAAGAGCCATCTAATCCAAACTTTTTAAAACGTCTGATATCCAGCTGATGGACCTATGTGTTTATAAGTGGAGGTGACAACAGTGATCTACAGGTGTGGATAAAGTGACGAGACTGAAAGAAAAGAAAACTGAAGAAAAGGCTGCTTCTGTGAATTTTGGGGAAAGAACAACTAGCAGTGCAGCTGGGAGTATACAAATAAGAATAAGGGAACCTTTGCAGAAAATAGAAAATCAATTTGTTCCTGGAGGAGTTTTTTTGTTTCTATGTGCCAACAGTAAATGAATGTATGGCAAGCGGTAGTGTCTGCTGCACTATGTTGGACCTAAACAATCTGTTGTCTTCTCCAACATAATGGCTTCTCTGTCTTTGTACCAAATGTGGGCACAAATAGATTTATTGTTAAGCTGAGCACAACAGTGCTGCCAGATGTAGAAGTTAAGAGTTTTCAGCTGCACTTGCACACAATCAACAGAAGTAGTACAGACAGACTATATCTGTTGATGAGGAAACATCCAATTGTGTTGGGGGACAATTGTAGTTGCTATCAGGAGATACAGAGTGTGCCGCAAATCATGGCTGCTGCAGACGACTCCTGCAATCACAGTTTAGACACTTAACGTCTTGCAGAATCCAACTCTGAAAAACAGATAGCAGCAGCATATCGGGTACAGCGATTAGAAAGGAACCTGCTGTGAAAGCTCAAACTGTAAAACGTCTGGATGCAAAACGTTGCCCTCCGTGGATGGTTTCCAAAGGAACAAAGTGTGACAGTACACACTCTTAGTAAAATAAGGTCCTGGAACGAAACCAAAAAAGTTGTAAGGGTGATGATGATACGAACTGGCATGGGTGCAAAAGGTGTTTGAGAGAAGAGATTTACAGATGATGAGGTAACTGCTGGTTCATATTTCAAAATGCAAATAGGCTAGAAGGTTGGCACATGACTAATATTCCTACTTTAAATTATATACAGTATAAAACAATTTATTTTTCTTCTTTGGAAGAAAAGAAGAAAAATAGCATTTTTGGAAAGTAGGTTTCAAAAAATGCTAAAGGAGCACATTGTAAAAATAAACATGGATTAATTAAAATTTAATTAAAATTAAAATGTAATGAAATATGTTGATATTCCTTACACATCAGGATTTAGTGGACCACACAAATAACCTGAATTGCACAGCTGAACTTTATCTTAGATTGATTTGATTTATGGAAATTCTTTGCAAGTTGGAAAAGTTCCACGAGACTGAATACTGAAATTAAATCAAAAGTTGCTTTGATAAAATCATGATTCTAAGAATAGATGAGGTTATTGTGGTGTTTATTTTTTAAATTAATCCTCCCCATGTAGAAGAATAGTTGATTTGACATCATTGTGAGCTGAAGTGAAATGACACGTTCATTTTTCACTGTTAGTAGCACCATATTGGCATGTTTTAATATTATTTTGTACTAAAGGCTCCCTCACATGGTCCAATTTATCCATGGGTGTTTTCATAAATACATCAACACATACTCTTCAAATAAATTATTTTCCCAAAATAAACAAGCAAATTCACAATAGTCATATATGTATCATTATCAAAGTCACCATCATTATGATAATTCCTTTTTACTGAGAATTCTTTTCATCATAATAACATTAAAATATAAGCATTTTGTTTCAAGTTCATAATGGAGTGACATATTTCATGTAAGGATTGCAAATAGTATTCTTTTTTTTTTCTTCACATAATCTAATACTTGTAATTCATTCATAGACATTTCTTCAGTTATTCACTTATTTGATGTCCGAGTCTGTGCTTTGACTTATTATACTAGAATTTGAACATTTATCTTTGAATTTCTGCTGAAGGGTTTTAAGCAGGAGATCAATTTACTAAAAGGCAAAATGTTATTCATGTCAGCTTCATACGCTGCTGAATTCCTCCAGCCAATTTGGAGACAATTTATGCCATGAGATCACATCATCACTTGTATGATTTTATTCTTGTTTATTCGTGTTTCATGGAAACTATCTTGAGAAAATGTTCCGCGCTTATCCAAGATCGCAAAACTAATCTTTGCTTAAATTGTTGCTTTTGTAGTTTCTTCCATTACAAATCAACACCTTTATTGTGCTAATACAGATGGTCTGATGCATGACCAGTAATTAAATGAGTCAGACATATCTGTATTCAGAACTAATTTCTCTTGGAAGTGTGTGGAAAAAGGACAGTTATATTTACATATGTAGTACTGAGCATACTACATATGTACACAGTGTGCACAGGACACTAAGCACTACTCTGAGAGACATTTATAGGTTTTTCTGTGAAAAATCATCAGTATGATGACACTCCATAAGTCACCAGCTGCTCTGCTACAAAGACTAAGACACATCACCTCCACTCTTTTTTTAATTCACACCACCTCGGTCCTGGAGCCTGTTGTGTCTTTTTTCCTCTCTTTTATTCTGCACACACCTAATTTAATAAAAGGATTTGAGAAATTCGCTATTTCTCCATATTTCTCAAGTATGAGGTGGTCATTCTGGGAAATGTTTACTTGTGTATGTGTGTAACTAAAGGGACAGATGGTTCGTTTCTCGACACTCTCAATGTCCCATGTCTCCCACCGATTGTGTTCTGTTGAGGAAAGCAAGCACCCTACAGATATAAAACCTGATGCAATCAAGAGAGCTTGGTCATCGCACCCTGGGACGCCTGGTAACACAATGAGACAGGGGGAATGGATCATAAAAGAAGAGAGAAAAGGAACATTATCCAGGAAGTGCAATAACTGACCAGGTTTACAGGAACACTGATGCTCATCAGTCAAAAAGATTCAATAAACCAGGCTACTGTTGCTTGCAAAACATATCTGTATTCAGAAGCTGGCAGTGAGGAAGACATTTCTTTCTGAATTTACCTTGCTTAATTATTAACGATATTGATATGGCACAATGTTAACATGGTTGGTACAGTCAGATGGCTAATAAAGTCTCAAAACCTTCTGACTGTCAAATGTTAGAAAAAAATATTAAAAAGATTTAGGTTCCTGACAAAAATAAAAATTTGCAAGTGTCAAGACAGAAAAAAACCCTTCAGAGTTGAATTAAATTAAAGTAAAAAAAAACATAAATGCTGGTGGAAAAACTGAGCTGATGTGGTAAGATTTGATATTTTGCCAGCTTGCAAGTTACAGTCAAAAACTGCTGAGTAAACTGTGATTTAGAAAAATACATCTGCAACAAATCTCTAACAAGTAAATCTGCCATATTCTCAAATAGAGATAAGTCAAGCCACAACCTCTCCAGTACATTGGATTTTCTGTATATTTGATTAAACCTAACTTTAAAATAGTTGGTCTTGTGAACGGTTTCAGAAACTAATTACTGGTGGTTCAGAGCAGATGTGACAAAGTGTTACATCCAGTACTGGAGAGTTCCTGGAGTGTCACTTTTAGATTCCTATTTTTTCCAACACACCAGCAACAAATGGCTGACTTTCCTCCTGAGCAGAGAGCTGGTAACAAGCCGTGGATTCATCTGTGTTGGAGAAGAGATGAATCTGAAAGTGCAGGATAGTGGCTATAGAGGCCTGAACTTAGGAGCCCCTGTTATGTAATATCCCATCAAAATTTATTCCATCAGCTTTAGGTTATGAGAGAGGAAATGGTAGTAAGTGCATAGCTGTTAGGGAACTGCAAGGGCACTTTTGCAATCAGTGTTTAAAGATTGCAACAGAGATTGTCACCGTTATAAAAACTTAAGTGATACCCAGGCAATATTTTCTGGTCATGGAAATGCGGAGACAGTTTAACCGAAACAGATATTTTACTTTAGACTGAAATGCAATGTGTTGTGGGCTTAGTTTCCATTTCTATGAATAAATGTTTCAATTTGACAGTGACTTGAAGAATAGTTTAATTCCTTGGCTCTAATATGTTTCTGGGTTGGAAAAACTTTATATTTTACTAAGATTGGTCCTATTTGTTATTATTTGAGCTCTGTCTTGAATTTCCTCTGAAATTCAAGACAATATTGCCTGGGTATCACTTATACCTGACCAGGTAAACCTGGTAAGGTTACTCACAGAAGGATTAGATGATTCGATACTGGTGCGACTGTCCAGACCACGCCCTCAGGTGGATGACCTGCGACTTAGGGAACAGAGACACAAACACATCCAACACACACATACAGCAAACTATGTGAATACTGTTTTCTGTTGTATTGAATTAGTAGTCACTCAAAAATGAGTGATAAAGCTGTTTAACATTCGAGAGCAATCACAATCAGACCACACTGCCTCTCTTCTCACGTTCTTTGTTACCTCATTTGCTCCCCATCACTCACTTGTCCTTACTCTCCCTGCCTCTCAAAGTCAACTTTTTTCCTATTTCACTGAATTCAAGGCACAAAGTGTTGACTTCATGGATGATCTACCATTTCAACCACAGTACAAACAGATAAAATCGGTCTCACATTAAGGTTGAAACAATGTTGAATCTCAATTTCAGTTCTTTGCATTTCCGAAATCCGTTTTTTTTTTTTATATATTCTTTTGCTATTGTCGCTCTTCTTTGATCTAATCTATTTTGTACAGCTTTGCTTGTGATTCTTTTATCTTTGCTTGTCCTTTATCTTTTCAAACAGATGATTTCATACGTCTCTTTAGCTGCACTTCATGAATGTTGATTATTCATTTTAGGATTGTGTCACATCACACTTCCCCCATTGTAAAGTTATTTGTTTTAAGGAGAAGCTCTTAAGAGAAAATGGAGCATGCAGACATGCAGGCAAGAAAGCAATACTCTTTTTCTCCAGTGATGCAATTATAAATATAAAGTAGTTATATTCTAGACTTGTACAATCATCAAGTTGAAGTACTCAGACTGGACATATGCAAAAAATATGCAAAATAGTAGTGCAAATAAAAAGCAACATTGGGTCACACATATTGTCCTCTAATAAAGTTTGTATTCACAACACTTTTTAAAATTAAAATAATAAAAATATGAGAAGCTGCTGCAGGCACCTTGAACTTAACAAAGTTCCCATTTTCAACTAAATATTTCATATGATCCATGCGCAAACGAGTTTTAAAATAACCTAATTTAAGCTGAAGGTACTTACAAATACATTGTACATAAATATTTTCATTCCCTGCAGCTATGATTAGAGATTGTGCAAATACATTTAAATGAGGCCTTAAAGGAAAAAAATATATTTTTCATACCCATGGTACTCTTTTTGTCTTTCTGCCTGATTAGGGGAAACTGTCACGACCTCAAGCAGCTCCGGTGTTCCCTCATGAATTGAAGGGCTTCCATTAATTTGTTGAATTCATTCACTTTTCTGTCTTGCCTGCAGAATATTTTCTGTACAGGACTCTGTGATGACTCACAAGGCTGATGAAACTTGGGCTAAGAGTTCATTATAGTCAGGAATGTGTAGCCTTGAAGCATGTGTCTACTCCCAATTCATTCAGGCTTTCACACATAATAAAGGGGAGTTTGACACATGCCACTGACATGATTCAAGATTGTGAGTTTCAATATATGTTTCCTAACGTTGATCACAGATTACTATTTCTATTGGAAAGGTTCCTTATAGGTTACGAAACTCTGTTATTGGAGTGGGAAGATCAAAATATTTGGCACTGACAGTGCCAAATATATATACAAACGACAAGCAGGTTTATGAGATGAGTGCATCAGGACAACATTAGTGCTGAAGTAGCAAAATCACTGCACAAAGTGAGTGTTAATTACAGTGAGAGATCAGGTCAGCTCAGACATGAAATAAGAGCAGAAGCAGAAAGTAAGAGAACAGAAGCATATTCTGTTCTTTTGCATTTTTCATCGCCAATGGGATTGTTTTTCTTGAACCACTTTCAGAATTAAGCAAGCTTCCAGCACTACAGAGTTTATATAATGTTCCAAAAATTAAGCTCTGAAATAAAGACTTGTATGGCTGGCATGTGCACATTGACTGAGCAACAGGTGGTTGCAGTGTTGAACCCAGAATTCAAACTGATAAGTGGAAAATTAATAATTTAATGACTAAATGTCATTTCCTACTAGGAGGATCACAAACATGTTTTTCCTTTTTGTTGAATTGAGATATATGAAGTCTTACATTCATATATAATGGGAAACAATAGCCTAATATTGTTTCCCATTTTATTCCTCATACCTGGAGATCAGTGCACTAAATATTTAATCAAACTGCTTTTTGGCCAGAAGACAGCAACAGAGGTGATTTATTGGACTCACAGTAATGGAACTGTTGCTGTTTCATGGTGGTGCATACATCATGTTTATTTTGGGGTGACCATTACCAGAGGCCCAGAACTGTATAGCTCCAACAAGTGTTTTACACACTTAAAAAAATAAAAAAAAAAAATACTCACTTTCATATAGTGAATGATGACTGTCAGAGTGCTGTGTGACAATGAGCTGAGAAAGCTAAAGATGGACAGGGCAGAGTGAAAAGTTTTTCTCAGGGAGAAGTGGGGAGGTCCTGATCCACTTAGCCAGCCAGGACTGACCGGTAGACAAGGCTTTCTGAGGGACCGCTCTGGGCATGAGCAGAATAGGAAATGATTTGGGAGCAAAAAGGGCTGACGGTGAGCTTTACAGGAAGGTAGGTGAACATGCAGACAGGGATACTTCACAAGCACAGGCAAAGGTTTACACAAGGGAACAGTGGAGCTCTGGTTCGCAGGTGATAGCTGCCAATTAAAGGGACAAAGTGTTCTGGCAACACATGAAGGAAAGCTGGGGAGAATACTTTGCAAAAGCTGATGAGAGAATAAGCCAGCCAGCCAGCCAGCCAGCCAGCCAGCAGGCCACAGACAGACAGACAGACAGATAGACAGACAGATGTTTTTGTAATGACAAAACTACTTTGGATTGTTTCACTGTCCTTGAATTTTATTAATAACGCAACAAAATCTTTAACACTGACAGTGATTAATGTTTTTATTGCTGTACTCATCTTTAAGGTGCCTTGTGAAGGTATTTATATTTCTTGAACCTTTTCGTATTTTATTAAGTTAAACTTTGACATATTTTGTTGTGATTTTATGTGACATGCCTCGACAAAGTAGTGCATAATTCTAACGAAGAAGAAAAACGATAGAGGACTTTTCAGTTATTTTATGTAAATAAAAATCTGAAAAGTATGTCGTCCTTTAGTGGTCACCCCTTATGTCATTACTTTGTCCAACAACTTTCTGTTGCAGGTCTTTAGTTGTGTGTCTTCTAGGTTTCCACATCTTTTTGGGGAAACAGTTCAATCTCAGTCAGATTAAATAGTCTTGCTGCAGATTTTTAATTGGATTTACCTGACTATGTTTTTATCTAAACCATATCATTATAGTTCTGAATCGATTCTAAGTGTTGTCGCAGATAAACCTCTACCCCCTTGCAGTCTTTTGGCTGCTGCTAACAAGTTTTATAATAAAAGTTGGCGCTGGAATCCAGGGATTCCCATGTCTTAATAATCATTTTACAAAAATATTTACATTTTGTATTCATACAAATATGCAAATAATATTTTATAACTATATTTGAATACATTATATTTTATGTATGCGCCTAGTCACACCTGCAAAATAACTTTACTACTAACATCCTCAGATAAGTAGGTTTAACCTTTTGCATAATTTTTTCCACATCTGATCAATTTAAATGAAAGAAAACACTAACAGAATAAAACTAGTTCCCCTCTCAAGGTAAAAAATGAGTTCAGAAAAAATTGACAAAATATTAGACAAATGCAAGGACAAATGCATCAATTAACAAACACTTTGAAATACAGTTGCTTTGTGAAATGAGCAATTCTCAAATATATTTTCAAACTCCATTTCAAAATGACAATTCCCTCTCTGAATTGTCTGAGTAAAACCACATCTGTTGGTGTGCTTTTAAGGAGAAGTTTTCATGTGTCTTTGCCCTTTTTTCTGTCGCTGTCTTCTTTAGGCCATTATCTGTCCAAGGAGACATCACTTTGCAGAAGATGTGACATGAAATTACCCACAATCGCCTCCTGTCCTCCGAACAACTTGGCAGTTTCGCAGCTCCCCTTGAGTTACAGTATAATTTAGGATGGGATTTAGGTGAAATTGCATATGCCTGTGTCTACGTGTTTGTGGGCGTGTGTGAGAGAGTGAGACAGAGAAAGACAGAAAGTGAGACCAGAAGAAATGAGACAGCGATAATTTTTATAAAATTATAAATGAAGCGCTCTCTTTTGCAGACAAAAAGAAATATAGGAAAGCCATGTGTTTTTCTTCTCATTCTTATATTTGCAGAATTATAATATATAATTTCTCAGGTACACATAATTTGAATGCTGGGTTAAATTCTTCAATTGTCTTATTAGATTACCTTAGATATAAAGTGGACTGAAATTCTTTTTTTTTTTTTAATATTACCTTAGGGGTTTGCATCACAGTCAAGCTCAGGAAGCAGCCGCTAAAGCTCCTTAGGCACTTTTACTAATTCCTTTTGGGATTTGGTGGAACCACTACATTCCTGAATCAAGCCTGGAACACCTGGATCAATCCTCAAACTGAAGACAGGGCTCATCTACTTTCCATCTGTCTGGCTGTGGGGTCCAGATGTTCTGAAGAAAACCAGTAATGAAGGGAAGGTATAGAAATTCGTCAACAATGTAAAGTAAAGTCTATGTAAGCAAACCCTTCTTGAGCATTAAAAAAAATGCAGATGATTATTAACAAGCCAATTTAAAGTCCCTTAAATTGACTTTAAGTGACTTTTCCACATTTTGTCACATTATGAACACAAACTATAATGTATTATTCAGATGCAATATTGACACAAAGAAGTGTGTAGTAGAAAAAATGAATCTGTTTTACAAATTCAATCTAAAAGGGGTGGTGTGCATGTATTCAGTTCTCCCAAAGGTCTTTTTGTCCTTTTGGGGGGAAAAAAAGACCTTTAATTCTGTCTAGAAACAGTATTATCTGTCCTTTACTTTGGCAAACCATGTTACATAGATGAAATTCACAGAACTTTCTTCAAGAAAATTAAGAAGCAAAACAAATATTTTACATCTAACTTGATAAGTACTGCTATCACTTTGGATAACTCATGGGATGAGAAAACCAGTTTTCTCTGGTATTCTGATCATTACCTGCTGTCATTGGTGATGTATAAGAGTTATGGTCTTGCACCATGGCAGCCATATGTCTCCACAATCCTAAATTCAGGATTGATCTACTAATGATGGTTGCATCCAATGGCATGATCAACACAGTGAATTAACTTTTAATAGTATTGACAGCAGCAAATCTTTTTCTCTTTTCACTTCCTGACTCTACTTAACAAGCATAACTGCATACTTTGATTTGGGAAGAAAAAGCTCAGAGAAGCATTTTTGGTTTCCAATAAAGGGCTGCTGTTGCCAAACGCAGACAGAGAAATTATAGTGTTCCGATAATCCATCAGTTCACGTGGGGTAAAGTTGAAAGGGAGAAAATGACATTACATCCAATAACAGTCCATTAGCTGATGGGTAAATTTACTTCCCATTGTGCGGGGTGAGCCATTATCACTAACATCATGTAAATGATAGGACGCACAGCATCAGCTTTTGGGAGTGAATTATCCAGCTATGTCCTTCAAAGAGGGGTTAAAATTAATAGACATGATTTGTTGTTTATTGCAGCCTGGATGTCTTTGAATCTACAAGAATTCTGTAGTTGTTGTGTGTGTTGACATGAAGTCCATATAAAATAGGGCAAAACTCAGAACCCTCACAATGCAACTAACCAGCTAATCGACAGCTTATGCTTACATCTTGTTTGCTCATTTTTAACGAATTAGAAAATGCGTTTTGTTCCATTTTAACCACATTGCATTTACACAATACACATTGCTTAGTTTTTAATAAGCATTCTCTTTTCTGTATTTAAATCCCCCTCATTAATATTTTATTGCTTTCACTGCACATAAACTACCCAAAACATAATTTTAACTAAACACTGCTGATATAAAAATAAAGATATAAACAGAAGTGTTTGAAAAGCAGCATACATTCCTTCTTAGTTTTGATCTACTTTTCACATGCTGTTTCTGTGTTTATTATATCGAGGGTATAACTTTTTTTTTTGCAAATTACTATGTTATAATATTGTCGATCTATGTCATTTGGACCATTTAACACTCATTGATCTTACTATTACTGTGTTAACTGAGCTGTCAGCGTTGGCATCTGGCATTCCCAAATTAGGTTGCAGGAAATAAACCAGTAGGTGTTCCCACTATTCATGCATGAACACACAACATCTATTTTCTTTCTTGGAGGGCTGGCCACCTTAATTATGTGGGTAAAAGCCTCTTTCATAGAGCAACATATACTTTTAAGGGCTTGTTTCAGTTTATTATATCAGAAAACCCCAAACAGCCCTCATTTGTGCTGCAACATGTCAGGAAAATGAACTGAAATAGCCTTTTAGACCTAATCTGAAGAATGAAAACAACAGAACAATTGATTTATCAAACTGTCAAAATGCCTTTCCATTTGAGAAAACAGGAGACAAGTAATATAGAGACTGATTAACTGAAGATAAAATAGAATCAACAGTTCAAATGATTAATGTCTTATTTTGACATCATCTCAGTGAAGCGGATATGGATAGGGAAGTTCCATGTTTCATCCTCTTACAAGAAATGTGTGGTTCATAAATCACTGAGTCCAAAGGTAATTTACAGCCTTCCTATTTAATTTCATATTCTACCAGAAACCCTTTTAGTTTGATTAAAAGACAGCATAACACTGCAGATGTCATGCATTTATAAAAGAAAGTCAAAACATGAACTCTCAAGATGTGAAATTAGTAGGAGTTATGCTTAGCTAAAAAAGGGATTATTCTTTTATTATTGTGAACAATAATTTATACACAATGAAATAAATGATGAAACATGTTTACTAATCACTTAATGTGATCTACATGTTGATTTAACTTTGTAGGAATAAAGTGTACTGGCATTGTTATAATGCATTATATTAACTGCAATGTTTCAGGTAATCCTAGATTTGGTCGCTAGTAGCTAACATTTGCTACCTTTGCACATTTTGTGTCTTCACTCGCTTTTGCTACTATGTGCTTTGCGTTTCAACTCGAAGCAACACTGAATTAAAATATGTGTTTGCTTAAAGTGAGCAAAAGGAGAGGAAAACTAAGTTAGTCCAAACAACTGTGACATGATAAAAAAAAAATATGCTAGCAAATGTAGCACATCTTGATTGAAATGTCAAATGCAATTTATTGCTGGCAAACATGTTCTAGCAACATAAATTAACATATCAGGATATGGAGCACATGTAAATACATTTTTGAATATACTCCCACTTTTTTTTTGACAGCATGTCAATTACATAATGTATGATGATCTTAGCATAGCTATCAATAAGCTATGTACTGTAAGCTACTGCAACATGCCACACCTGCAAACCAAATTCTTCAACATCTTATTTTCTGTAAAAACACATGCAGTGGAAAAAAAGTGAAATCCATCCACACATTTTCTTTTTCACCCTTGTCCCTAATGGAGTTGGGAGAGTTGTTGCTATCAAAAGCTTAAATTAAAATGAACAAAAAATTTGAAATAAATAATGATGAATACTTCATTTATCAACTTTAAAGTCCATACTGCTTTGCAATTTATTGTTTCTATAAAAATAATTTTGAAAAATCACAACACTCCTGAGACAATCATGCACCAGTATTTTTCTCATTCAGCAAGACACACCAGCTTTGTATCCCCATCAGAGTCTGTCCTGCTGACACTGATCAATGGCAATGGATATGCAGAGGATAGAGACAACAGGGGCACTGACAGCAGGAATGGATTTTACAGGCAGCCAGTCAGTACAGTCACACAGGGATTAGACATTGTGTGAACCTGTCAAACCAAATGACTTACTTCATCCATTTCTCATCTTCCTTGAACAGTGATGTGCCGAGATTCGGTGCAGTTCTTACAAATGATGGCAATAATGAATGCAATAACAACAACCATATGTAATCATTTGTACTGTGTGGAGTTGAGTGTTGAAATTAAAGTAATTCTGTGCAGCCCTCAAACAGAGAACAACAATCTGGTGCCATAACTTACACCTGGATGTAATGAGAACATAAACAATCTGTGTGTGACAAAGATTAGTCTTGTTGAAACTCATACGCAAGGCTACATTTATCAGCCAAAGCTTTTTAAATTCTAACTAGGCAGCCATCTCGCCACCCAGTCATGAATTTTAAATACACCCATTCATCAGAAGAGAATAAATCTGACACCAGGTGTCATTAGTAGAAATCTGGTGTAGCATACCTGACTTTAGTCAATGCAGTGAGAAACCTTGAATCAGACCCATATTGAGTGTTTATGCGTTGCCATTTCTGTTCTCTGATAAAGGGTTCAGATCTGTGAGAAGTGATTATGCTGACTAAATTAATATCATGTGTTTAAAAGAGAAAAAGAACCTTCACTGAATTATAAGAGTTAATGTAGCAACACTAGAAAAATTGACTTAAATTGAACCACACACAAATGAAATTAAGCCTCTTCCCCTCTTATCAAACAAACGGAGAATTTCCCCTGCTGTACAGGAAATTAACTTGGTGCATAGCATATGTTCTACAATAAAACAATTTTCAGTGTATGTTCATTGATTGTATGAGAAATGTTGAAGGCTGCATTCATTAGCCTAGTCCTCCAGGGACAAAGGCTGTATTTTATTGATTATCAGTGGGGTGCTGCCTATTGCTTGTGTTTGTGAATCAGCCAGACAGCAAATAACATAAAGTTCAGTTGGCTGGCGGAACAGCAGTACAGATGTTTAGATAATCCCTCCACTTGGCCCCACTGTGACTCAGTACTTTGAGTCATGGCTTTCAAATCCTTTAATATCAATCAAATGTGAGAGGTTAGCTTCCTCACATTACGAGGGCGACCTGAATCCTAGATAACTTTGTTTGACCCTCCAATAATTCTTTGTATTTTATTCCTTCAAAAAATTCTGTCTGACAAAGCAATCGAAGCTCGAGGGAAAATGCTGCTGTTGGCGTCTTCTAAGACATGCATGCCTATCAGTCTTGTCATATTGGTTGTAGCAGATCAGATACAATTATCTGAATAGTGTCAGCACCTGCCAAGATGTCTGGAGTGAAGCCTGGAAGCAAAGTTAAAAACAAAATCTTTCCTTTGGATTATCTTTAAACTCACAAGAATAATAAAACAAGTAAATTAAAAACATCTACCCTGAATCTTTAAACTGTGGAAAATAGTGTTGTTGAGATAAAGTATAAATGGTATACTTTTTGTTGTCATACTGACCACTCAGACTGCTTTTCACTGGAGGCATGTCCATTTGCGCTCCCAAATGTGCTCACATTCATACACAGATCTATAGATCAGTAGGCGACTTATGGTTAAGTGAACATGTGACAGGAGGAAGCTGGAATAACATGCTGAGGTCCAGGCCGGATTCGAACCAAGGACCTATTGCTGTGAGGCAACAGTACTTCCAAGAGTCCCGTAGTACACTCCAAATAAAACAAAACAATTAATTCTTTCTGGGTAGAATAATATTCACAGTGGGATCTAGTTACCCATAACATTATTAATTTTTTTCCTTAATATGGCTTGGATACTGTTATTTAAGGGGTTTCTTGCTTTCTAGAAGAGATTTTTGCACAAAGTTGAGTCATTACCTGAGTCTTAGCATAGTCATAACGCAATGGTGGCTATCAAATGAATGATTGGATGTCTCTGTAGAACTCAAGGATGTTCTGAATGGGAAATTCAGCTGTGCGGGAAGAGGGACACATCTTAATATGAGGACTCTTGAAGACTGGAGTTAACCACGTCTGTAATAAGGAATCTAAAATACACCTTGAGTTTTATACAGTACCTCTATAAAGTGTACAGGATCCTAAATCTCCTTAAATCATGTACAATCAATACTATCACTCGTCATCTGTTCAAATCTTTTTGTTTTAGGTCAGTTAGGATTACAAAAAATTATATTTTCTATGACAAAATAATGATATGTGCATATGTGTATATAAGAAATGTTTAATGCTTTCTTTAAAATAACTGGACATCCTTGTGCTCTTACATGCACAACATATGTTGTTCAAACAGATGAACATGGCACCTAAACTAATCTGGAAATTGTACTGGAGGATGAACCAGTCTGGTGAAAATCCACAATTCTCCATTATTATTTTTGTTTATTCCATATGAGTTTCTCTTTATGTCACACATTAGAATAAAACTTGACTGATTCACCTCAGTAGCAGGAGCACAGCTCCATCCACCCACACATCCCAAATGACATCTAGCTCAGTAAGTCATTGAAAAGTAGCTGTAAAGATTTTTGCTTCAGGAAAAAGTTTTTTAGCATTCAAAGTAAGTCATTTTTTTTAATCAGAGAAGGATAAAAAATAAAATCTGTCTTTCAAAAAGTCAAGTGAGAGATTGTGGTGTTCAAAAAGGAAAGCTGCTGTCTTAATGGATTATATTATATCAATATGACCTGAAAATGATGTTGTTGTTGTTTTTCTGAGGATGGCTTCTGACGGAAACATGAAGGAGGAAATGCTGAAAATAAGCACTGTGAGAGACAACTGTACTCCTTGATGTCTGGAAGGCAAATACCTCTGGGAGGGAGGTAAAGTCCTTCTTGATTTATTGGATTTGAGGATAGATGTGTGTCTCTGGCAAGGGGTAGCAAGGAGTACCACCGCAATACGGCTCTGCAATTCTCTTCTGCAAAGCAAAGAAAGCTACTTTTTCTTTCTTATGAAATTGAAAGGCAAATAATACACAGCAATTAATGCACACAGTTATCTAAAGAAGAACAAAATATGTTAAAGAAAATGTTGGCAATGAAGAGAGAACAGAATGTGTGTTTTTTTTTTTTGGCTTCCTACATGGATTTAGGCCAACTTTTTAGTATATTTTGTAATTTGACTTTCTACATGTTGCTTTTATTCATTTCAGTTTAACGCCGTTTCCAAATGTCGACTGTTTATTGACTGCAAGCAAAAGGGCCTAAAGTAAAGCTCTTTTCAAGCCACCCCCTGATAGCATACGCTGAAAATTACAAACAGGATCCATACTTTGTAGCTGTGTGTGGGGCAAGCGTTCAAAAGGTAAAAGCTAACAAAGTAAGATTAATTGCTTGTAACATTCCTTCTGGCAGCCTGCAGGACTCTCTCTCTAAAGACTCAGAAATCAACCACATCCTGAAAGCCACTCAACTTTAGTGGGTCATTTGCATTCATTAGATTTTAGTGGAGCAGTTTCTACATTTACTATGTCTTATTTTCACCTTCTAGATCGTTTTCCAGGAATCACGCATGGTCTATTGTCCATTCTGATAAGAATGCTTACACTCAGCTGTCATGTTTCTGGATAAGAGATGGATGATCGCAGCTGACCAAACTTCTGGATGAAGTCCTGCTGAGCCTGGACTAAAGCTTCTTCGTCTATGTAGACTGCTGGCCTCCTAGAGGTGACAAAGTACTGCACCCTCCTGAGGCTCCAGCCGAGGATGTACATGAGAAGGCCGCATACAGCCGCCGTGGACCTGCCGACTCCGGCATTGCAGTGGACGTACACGGTGTGGCCATTTTCCAGGAGTCCATTTAGCAGGAATACAGCCTGGGGAAGCATCCTGATCCGACCTGGAAAGGAAAACACAGATAACAAGAGAATTAGTCATTCTCTCAGATCCACTTTGATATGATTAATGTTGCTAATTCTTGTTGAGTAAAATATAGATATTCAACATTGAAGAATGTTTTTGAAACACAATAATTCGTCAGTAGATGCTATCTTTTTTCACATGCTTTTCCTTTCAATCCTCTCCTGAGAAAAAAAGTATATATTATAAACAAATAAGTAAGGTAAAGACAACCTTCTGCAGTTTTCTTAGAGGAACAGCCACACATATTGATAATAGTCATGTATTGTACTAAATAGGTGCACATTATCAAAAATATGTGGAGATATAAGGCCAGTCTTCATAATTACCTAAAATGAATCTTCAGACTTTTTTTATTTATCTTATCTTTGAGTCACTTAAAAAAACAAATACAAATCTATACTGTGCTCTAATATTTGAATCCTCTTTTCTCCAAATTATCAGAGCTTCTTCAATAGGAATTGAGGATGCCATATAGTTTGAGGGAACTCTTCCTCAAATATTTCAAATATTTCAGTTTACCTTTTTTCTAAAAAAAAAAAAAAAAAGCTGCCAAACTGATTTAGTTATTGTTTGTTTTCTTCTGCCTCCTGTTTTTATGTTTTGTAAAACCCTTTGTTTTGGCCTGATTGTACAAAACTGTATGTAAAGAATGGCTTAAAAAAATTATTTCAATCTTCTCTGCATTTTGTAGCAGGCTCTTCTTCTTCTTTGTGACTGGTCACTTTTCCCTTCTAAAATACAAACATAACCAATATGTAAACCCACTTCTTACCTTCTGTGCTCATGTCAGGCGTTGGTAGCCACACATACACAATGCCACAGTCTTTGTACAAATGCATCAAGGCATCAGGGCTCATGGCTTCCTCGTGGTTACGTCTGCATCCACTGGAATTGTTCACAACATCCCACTCCGTCTGGAAGTTCATCACAGCGGTGATGCCCAGTTCATGCTTCATCTTTATGGTCACGTGCTCCACCTGTCGAGGGCAGCTTCCCAGCCAGACACGTGGCAGAACTCTAGGATCAGCAGACAAGGACAGATTTATAATTCTTGTCAATTCAATTTTTATGTGAGAAAATAACAGAAATATGTTGTTCAGTTAAGCCAAAAATCTTAAGTCTGTTAGCAATTATGACTTGAACTTTTACAGCTATTGGGAAAACAAATTAGAAAATTCTAACTGCTAGTGAGCTGCAGGCTTCGCCTGTATTTTCTGTCTCTCAACATTCTCTTGTTCTCCATCACAGCTCTGATGTTTTCTTGACTCGCATCCCTATTTTTTTTTTTCTGGTCCCCATAGTCTGGGGCAGACTCTGTTGAGTGACCATTAGTATGCACAAAGTCAACAAGCAGAGGTGACACGTGAAAAACAGATCGGACAGTTAATATGTGATGTCTCATTGTAGCGCTTTGGTCTCGGGACGTTCTCAGGTGAACTGATGTTTTTGGGGTTTATTCTTTCAAAAAATAATCTCACAAAACAACAGCTTTTTTTAAAAAAAATTTTTATTTAGCTTTATCCCCATAAATAAAAAAGAAACTAAATTCTACATAATCAGTAGGCCTCTTCTTTTTCTACTTATCAGAACGACAGGTTAGTTATGAAATATGAAAAGCTCTTTGAATATATTGCTGACTTACCACAGAGTGTGTGTGCATGATTTTTGGGGCTATATGGATGCACAGCTGAAGAGACTAAATTAGAAAGCTATTAATAGGCGAGTTACAAATTCACCGTGCTTCCTCCTGAACACCGGCCCTTGACATAAGTCTTGTAAGGTCTTTTAGGCACAAATTAAAACCCGATGGCACAAGCAAGCCCAGCTCATTCTTATGCAAGTAAAGCACTCAGAGCTTTAGGGATTTTTTTGTGCCTGCAGTAGCGTGGCACTGACTCCGTGCTCTACAAAGGCTTGATGTGTATGAGTGATTTGGTCCACAATGGTCTAAGATAGAGATTTTTATGATCATACAAAGCAGTTCTTTCTATTTTTTTTTTTTTTAATCAAAGTTGAAGCCAGCTTCACTTGTTGCTCAGAACATGACATTTACTGTCTGTCGCGCCCACTGATCCTGCAGCAGTCAACCAAAGTTCATGTCTTCTCATAGCTGAAGGGATGGCAAGAGAATCAAAGGACAGAACAGCAGTGGGGAAAAAAGAAACCAAACATGGTGGTGAACTGTTTTATACAGATGAAGGAGCACAGTACAGATGGTCACAATTTGCTAATCTACAGTAAATAATATATTTCATGTGAAATTACCAGGGAGACTGTTTTCACTAATACATAGTTCCATCTGTTGAATAAAGCAACAGTTTTGAATGCATGCAAAGTTGCACCTTGACTTAACACCAGTCCTGTAATAATTATGTTTTAATATGTTGATTTTGAAGAAACATAATAGATAGATGCCAGTATCAACAAATAAGTACAAATGAATCTTACAGGTCAACAACAACAATAATAATAATAATAATAATAATAATAATAATAATAATAATAATAATAATAAAAAATCAAAACAAGAAACCACTGCTTTGAACTATTTCCTTGTACATAGGAACAAAAATAATGATAAAACCAACTCAGGTTGTTTTTGAACATTTTCTTTTACAAATCTAAGGTAAAGAGAAGAATCCTGTGCTGAAGAAATAATGTTAGAATGTCGGATAAAGGCATTGGTTGTATTAGATTTTACTTTGGGGTATTTAAGAACAGATGCTATTTGCAAATGCACAGAGAACTTCAGAATTTGATTAGTAAAAAACTTTCCAAAACTACAGATACTGTATTTTCCGGACTATAAGTCGCACCAGCCATAAAAAGCATAATAAAGCACCGGAGTATAAGTCGCATTTTTGGGGGAAATTTATTTTTTTTAAATCCAACACCAAGAACAGACATGTCCTCTTGAAAGGCAATTTAAAATAAAAATAGAATAGAGGTAACAATAGGCTAAATAATTGTACGGTATGCTAACGTTACATGACAAACAACGAACTGAGAACGTGCCTGGTATGTTAACATAACATATTAAGAGTTTTTAGATAACTATAGCATAAATATCATGCTAACAAGTTTACCAAACCATCCGTGTCACTCCAAATCACTAAGCGCAATGAAATCTTTCATCCTCGAACGTAGCTTCTACCACACACATTATCAACACAGGCCCAGAGCGCCCTCTTGCGGTTTATCAAAATACCGTTTGTTAACAAAGAGGTCTGGGGCAGTAGCATGTCAAAATTTGAAAAAGTTTGTAGTGTATGAATACTTTTTATAGGCATATTATATAAGACAAAAGTAAAATAAAAAAAGAAAACAAAAATGGTTAATATTATGAATGTTGAATATTGTTGCATTCAGAAGGCCAGGTTTTGTTTAGTATCTATCCATGGTAGAGGTCTCCCTACAAGTAAACCTTGACCAGAGCTCAACTTCAGTGCAACTATTCTTGTTGAGAGTCTGCAGTGTGCAGGAAAGACTGGAAATAGAAACCATTTTTTTTTCTGCCTCTCCCATCAAGAATATAGACAGTTGTGGTGTCTTAAGGTACTGAGGAAGAACATTTTGACAGAAGAAATTCAACTTAGAGGCAGAATACATATTTATTCAAAACCCTTTTTTAAAAAAGAAAGACAGCGAATGTCAAAAAGTGTGCTTAAGCGAAGAGATTTCCCTGATGCAACCCTCCAGGCTGTTCAAGAAACAGTCACTGTCTAGATTTCTAGAGGCCAAATGTTAAAGGCACACACAACAAAAGTATCTACATATGAGGACAGCTCCAAGTCAGGCTATACTGCCTCTTCTCATTTCCTTCTGTTTGTCTGTGATTCATTTTTTATACTGTAAAAGAAAATAAAGCACCTCCAGCCCCAGACAATCAGATTTATCGTTTTGTGAAGAAAACCTAGATTGTTTTCATTTTGGCATTTTGGAAGTGCCAAAATGCCAAATGATGGAATGATAGAAAGAACATGCAAATAACTAAACATGACAAACAAAAAAAAATCATCCAACAAGAAGATTCTACAACTTACTTGCTAAGATGTACCGTAATATTTTCTTACAATAAATCGGCTTTTAATTTTTTCTTCAAAACTTCAGATATGGATGCTGCAGCTAATTGCTAAAATTCATTTACTAAAGTTGTCAAATACACAGAATCATGTTAAGTTTTCGGTGCTTATAAAATGTACTCAGCTCCTAGGATGTTTTACTCTTTTTATTGCACTTACAAATCTATCATAATCAACCAATTTGGGCTTTTTTGACTAAATAAATTTACAAAAAACCTCACAATGTCAAAGTGAAAACTAATTTCTACTAAATAATGACATTAAATGAAGACAATTTACAAAAATAAGTGATTGCATAAATATTCACGCCCCTTAAAGTGACTGACATAATTTAACACAAGTCCATTGTTCTGGTAGTCTCACAATGAGTGCAGTATGTGTCTCAAGTGGTTCTAGTATATTTAAACAGTATTCCTGGCTATTGTTACATCATGAAGACAAAACAATCCAAGCCAATCAGAGGAAATATTGTTGAAAAGCAGAAGTGATGGAATCGACACAAGACATCTAAGAACTGGAGTTCAGTTAAATTCAGACAGGAAATGGAAGGAATATGACACTATCTAGCCTAGATCAAAATATTTGCTGAAATCTTCACAAGTGACCATACAAGAAGTAGACTAGTGAGAGAAGCCACCAGGTCACTCACGACTATGCCGAAGGAGTTACAAGAATCAGCATCAGAGATGGGAGAAGCGCTGCAGTAAACGGTTGCCTGGGTTCTTCACCAGTCAATGTTTTATAGGAGAGTGGCAATGAGAAAACTACTGTTGAAGAAAACTCTTATAAAGATCAAGTGGAAGAAAATTCTTCGGTCTGATGAGAAATGAGAAGGGCTCTGGACAGTCGATCACCAGGCCACCTGACAACAGTTTGAGCAGTTTTTCAAAGAAGAATTGAGTAAAATTGCATTGTCCAGATGTGAAAGTCTAACTATATTTACACATTCAATTCTGATTGGAGCCAAAGGTACAGCTACTAAATACCAATTTGTAGTCACTTATTTTATGTAAACTATTTTGTCATTATTTTGCAAAAGTCAGTTTTCATTTACATTTTTTGTACCTTTTTGTTAAAAATGTTGTTCTTCATGATTTATGAAGTAATAAAAAGGGTAAAACAACCATTGGGGTGAGTACATTTCATAGGTGCTCTCTTTCAAATTATACAGTTACCTGGAGAAATGTATGGCCTTCTGACCTGCAACCTTAAAGTAGAAATTGGTGGTGTGCCTCATTTCATCAGTGTGTCCCGTTTCCTCTATCCAGTGACCAATCGGGTGGCAGTACACTCCGTTCACCACATTTCTCTCATCATATATACAATGCCTGTCATGGCTTGGTCCTCTACCTATGGACAAACAAGACCACATTTTTTTTTAGATATTAAAGGACATTTATATTTCAATTCTCTGATAGTGAATCCAATCAAACACCAGTCACTCTGTAAACCTATTCAATTGAATTATTGGACAAATGTCCAATAATTGGAGGCAGTATGAGTTTTGATGCATTTCTGCAGGTTTTTAATTTGTAAAAAAGTCCAAGCCTACACAAATTTATTTGACTAAAACAATTGGAAGTCTTGATACCAACCACAAGCACTTCTTATTTTTCTGACAACTGATAATCATGAAGCCAAAAATTGAAAGGCGTTTTGAACTCCTCAATAAATAAACACACATGTTCACGGAATAAATTAAATACATAAATTAATTCCTTTATCTAAGAATATTAATATTTTCAGCTGTGCTTGGAAATGTTATTTTAGCTTTAATAATAGTTCATTGGTGAGTGTTAGATAATACATTTTGAAATGATCCAAGACACTTTGCTGCCGTCATGTGGCTGTAAGCATATATTACATCAATTGCACCACTCGTGCAGACATGGCGACGTACGTATTTTCTCTCTATGCTACGATAATATGACATTGGTTTCAGTTGTTTCGGTGTGTTGCTTCATCTATGTAAATCGTTGCGTACCTTCCCAGACAAACGTGTCCCGGGCCTTTTTGATAAACTTGAACCACAGAGAGTCTTTGAACGGTTCGGCCAGCTCCACGTCTCCGGTCCACAGACACGGTTCATCTGGTGACGGCAGCTTCTGCGAAGCCTTCATCCGAACCGCCCTGTTCGGGTCCCAGTGACCCATTTCCTCACGCGAACCCAGAAGTAAAACCTCCACGTCCGAGGACTCCGGAGTCAGAATGACACCGAATCTGAACAACATGTTAGCAGCTGTAGCCAAACGTCTCTAAATCATGTCCTCAGTTGAAAGCGCTTAGTCTGGTACTATCAGGAGTGTTATAGCGGTTCTGTAAATCTGTGAGTAACGCAGACTGTGGACTGTGATCCTAAAATAGTCAGGCCCTGTGATGGGCCGTTTGGCATCAAAGATATGGTATAGATGCAGACGGTTCACTCTCTCAGAATCCCGAGGAACCAATCATGGGCCACGTCACTGTAATGTAAGTCGAGCTCGGAGAGAAAACAGGAATAAACGAGGAAAGCTTTTGCATATCGACTGCTTCAGCAAGCATCGCAGAGGCGTCCAAAGGTTCTTTATGGCTCGAGGACCAGACTTCATTCTTATAAAGCCTTTTTCTTTCTTTTATTTTAGCTCAAATCCCAATTGCTTAGAACAGGACTGGAATATTATTAAACTAAGTAGTAAATTGAAGGAATTAATGTCGGTCCTCTTTTAAGAAGAAAGTGTTCAAATCAGCAGCAATTAAAGATTGATCTTGTGGATTTATTACTTATAAAACCACCTTCAATTGATACCTGAGTAGGCCTTTTACTGAACTGCAATCACTCAGGTGTGTAAAAAACATGAAAAAACATCAAAAACATCAAAAATATGCAGGGCAGTAGGCAGTCAGGGCTAGGGTTAGGAAACACTCATCTAAAATATTTGGTAAAACAAAACAAAAAAATACTTGGCAAGATTTTGTATTTTTCAAGTTATGTAATTAGATGTATTTTAAGTTAGCTACTAATGTGTAATTGCAGCAAGACTGTGAAAGAATGGAAAAGAACTTATTGTAAATTTAACCATTTTGATATCTGTTTAGATTGTAAAGAAATTAGTCTCTTGCATACTATGCATAGTAGTATAGTATACTACTATGCATAGTAGTATAGTATACTACTATGCATAGTATGCATACTATGCATACTCAGTTTTCTTTTTTTTAAACCTCAGATATTTATCTTGAGAGTTTGAAATGTCTTTCTTGTCTTTTTCTGCTTTGACATTCATCAGACTAGATTCTAATCAGCATGACTATGCTAGCTTTTTTTCTCCAGAAAGCAAGCCAACAGTACATTTTTAATAAATGACAACTTTAAATAAATAAAGCACTCATAGTTAGAAGAAGTCTTTGAGGAATATTATTTCCTTGGCTCTAAAATGTTTTTTTATTTATTTATTTATTTTTACATTTTTCACTTAGATAAGTAGTATTTCAAAAGAACAAACAGTTTTTTGAACAATCACAATATTTGTTGTCAATCTGTTGCTAAGAGATGGGCACGTTTTCTGGTAACTAAGTGCCACCAAGTAAACATCTGATTTTTACTTTTGCAAAATTTACCAACTCTAAATTTATTGTGTCTTAGCGGATAAGCAGGATTCCAAAAGAGCTTATGTCTTATAAATAATAATAATAAAATTACTTGTTCTTAATTTAGTGTTAAGAGGTGAGCCTATTTTTCTGGTAACGAACTACCACAAAGTGTAAACCAGATTCCTACTTTTGAGTGGAATGTCTGTTTTATAACATATTTACCACCAATGAGAAAAAAACATTTTCTCTTTAATGAAAAATTCACTAACTGCATAATTCTCGTAAAGTAGTACAAAATAAGTAGTATTTCAAAAGAACAAAAGAAATCTTATGTTTTTTGAAAATATTTGTTGTTAATCTGTTGCAAAGAGATGAGCGAGTCCTGGTAACCAAGTGCCACCAAGTAAACACCTGATTTTTACCTTTGCAAAATTTACCAACTGTAAATTCCTGTGTCTAAGCAGTATTTCAAAACAGCTTATGTTTTGGGAACAATATTATTAATTTGGTGTTAAGAAATTAGTGTCTTTTTCTCGTAACAAATTGCCACAAAGTATGAATCAAAATTTTTACTTTTGTATTGAACGTTTGTTTTATAATATACTTACCACCAATGACAAAAAAAAAAAAAAACAAAAAAAAAACCAAATAAAACATTTAACTTTTTTTGAATAATTTACCAGCTGCACAATTCTTGTTAAGTAGCCTAGTCTAAGATAAGCAGTTTTTCAGAAGAGCTTATATTTTACAAACAATAATAGTACTTACTAATTTGGTTCTTAGATAAGTGTGGGGGTTTTTCCGAGTAGCGAACTGACACGAAGTATAAATCAGATTTCTACTTTTTGTGTTGAATATCTGTTTTATAACATATTTACTACCAATGATAAAAACAAAAAAAAAAAAATTCACTTTTTTGAAAAATTACCCAAATGCACCATTCTTGTTAGACAGTGTAAGATAAGTAGTATTTTAAAAGAGCAGAAGACATCTTATGTTTTTTTGAACAATAACAATATTTGTTATCAATCTGTTGCTAAGAGATGAGCACGTTCTCTGGTAACCAAGTGCCACAATGTAAACTTCTGAATTTTACTCTTGTAAAATTTACCAACTCTAAATTTGTTGTGTCAAAGCAGATAAGCAGTATGTCAAAAGAGCTTATGTTTTATAAATAATAATAATAATAATAATAATATTGTTCTCAATTTAGTGTTAAGAGGTGAGCCTATTTTTCTGGTAACAAACTGCCACAAAGTAGAAATCAGATTCCTACTTTTGAGTGGAATGTTTGTTTTGTAACATATTTACCACCAATGACAAAAAAACAATTTATCTTTACTGAAAAATTTACTAACTGCATAATTCTCATAAAGTAGTTCAAAATAAGTAGTATTTCAAATTAAAAAAAAAGAAGAAATTTTATGTTTTTTGAAAATATTGGTTGTTAATCTGTTGCTAAGAGATGAATGAGTCCTGGAAACCAAGTCCCACCAAATAAACATCTGATTTTTATCTTTGCAAAATTTCCCAAATGCACAATTCTTGTTAGTTAGTGTAAGATAAGTAGTATTTCAAAAGAGCAGAAGAAATTGTATGTTTTTTGAACAATAACAATATTTGTTGTCAATCTGTTGCTAAGAGATGAGCACGTTTTCTGGTAACCAAGTGCCACAAAGTAAACTTCTGAATTTTACTTTTGTAAAATTTACCAACTCTAAATTTGTTGTACAGATAAGCAGTATTTCAGAAGAGCTTATGTTTTACAAACATTCATAGTACTTACTAATTTGGGTTTTAGAGATGAGCATTTTTTTTTTTAACCTGGTGACGAACTGCCACGAAGTAGAAATCAGAGTGCTTTGTAACATATTTACTACCAAAGATAAAAAAAAAAAAAACATTTTTAAAAAAATTCACTCCTTTTAAAAATTCACCAACTGCACAATTCTTGTTAGATAGTGTAACATAAGTAGTATTTCAAAAGAACAGAAGAAATCTTACATTTTTTTAACAGTAACAATATTTGTTGTCAATCTGTTGCTAAGAGATGGGCACGTTTTCTGGTAACCAGGTGCCACAAATTAAATATCTGAAGTTTGCTTTTCTAAAATTTTCAAACTCTAAATTTGTTGTGTCTAAGCAGAATTTCAAATGAGCTTATGTCTTATAAATAATAATAATAATAATATTACTTGTTCTTAATTTAGTGTTAAGAGGTGAGCCTATTTTCTGGTAACGAACTGCCACGAAGTAGAAATCAAATTCCTACTTTTGAGTGGAACGTTTGTTTTGTAACATATTTACCACCAATGACAAAAAAATATTTTCCCTTTACTGAAAAATTCACTAACTGCATAATTCTCGTAAAGTAGTATAAAATAAGTAGTATTTCAAATGAAGAAAAATAAATTTTATGTTTTTTGAAAATATTGGTTGTTAATCTATTGCGAAGAGATGAGTGAGTCCTGGTAACCAAGTGCCACCAAGTAAACACCTGATTTTTACCTTTGCAAAATTTACCAACTGTAAATTTCCCATGTCTAAGCAGTATTTCAAAACAGCTTATGCTTTATGAACAACAATATTAATTCGGTGTTAAGAAATTTGTGTTTTTTTTCTCATAACAAATTGCCACAAAGTATAAATCAAATCTTTTACTTTTGTATTGAATGTTTGTTTTATAACATACTTACTACCAATGACAAAAAACCCCTCCAACAAAAACATTTTTGCTTCTAAGGTAAGCAGTATTTCAGAAGAGCTTATGTTTTACAAACATTAACAGTACTTACTAATTTGATTCTTGGAGATAAAAAAAAAAAAAAACTTATCCTGGTATCGAACTGCCACGAAGTATAAATTAGATTCCTACTTTTGTGTTGAATGTCTGTTTCATAACATATTTACTACCAATGATAAAAACAACAACAACAATAATTTTTTTTTTTTAAATTCACCAAATGCACAATTCCTGTTCGATAGTGTAAGATAAGCAGTATTTAAAAAGAGCAGAAGAAATCTTATGTTTTTTGAACAATAACAATATTTGTTGTCAATTTGTTGCTAAGAGATGAGTGAGTCCTGGTAACCAAGTGCCACCAAGTAAACGTCTGATTTTTACATTTGCAAAATGTATCAACTGTAAATTTCCTGTGTCAAGGCAGTATTTCAAAAGAGCTTATATTTTATGAGCAACAATATTAATTTGGTTTTAAGAAATTTGTGTTTTTCTAGTAATGAACTGCCACGAAGTATAAATCAAATTTTTACTTTTATATTGAACGTTTGTTTTATAATATACACTTCCCACTAATGACAAAAAAACCCCACAAAACAACTGCACAATTCTTAAGTAGTCTTATGAGTAGTATTTAAAAAGAGCAGAAGAAATCTTATATTTTTTGAAGAATAACAATATTTGTTGTTAATCTGTTGCTGAGAGATGAGCACGTTTTCTGGTAATGAAGTGCTACGAAGTAAACATGGTGTAGTTACAGAAAAAATGTATTAATGTGTCTTTATATATCTTAAACAAATAAACTAACAATGTGACATTCATTGGCTGTACATGATGACTCTTAAAACCCTAAATCTTTTAAACTGTACCTAAAATCAGGATCTTGAACAGCCAGCTTTCTGAACAACGGTCTAGTTATCAATCTTTACAAAGATTGTGCAGGCCACTACATGGCAAAAAACATAACATTTCTGTGTAAAAATGTGTGTTTTTCCTTTTTGTGAAGATGGGCTTTAAATCTCTAATCTCAACTGGAAAAATAAAAATCCAACCAGCCCAATACTTGTCTTTTGGTTGAATTGTTTGTAGAGGCGTGTTCAGTGTTGCTCAAACTTTGGTCTTGACAAAGAGCCAGTTTAGGTCGAAACACAAACTTAACTTTATTTCTGCTGTGGCGATGATAAATCAAGCAGCCCTTCATTCACCACCACAGAATTGACTTTTGAACATTCTTAAGTGATATATTAGTTTTGGACAAAAACTTGGCAAGAAACCTGCAAAATTAATTTTCTCTTTGAGACCAACTACACAGCTTAGTGAATGGGTCGAAGCAGTCTGGCTACCACCAGATAATCTTTACTAAACATGTTGCTTTTCTAGTAGAACACGCCTCTTTCACATTCCTCCATGATGTATTCAAAGCAAAGGTGAGGAGTCTCGTCTTGAATTAGTCTTGAGGCTGATTTAAACAAGACAGGTATGTGTTTATTGAGACTTCATAGCTTTTTTTGTAGGAGAATTATCAATCAGATTGATATACTTTGATCACTTAATATACTTTCATTTAGACGTTTGAGTTCACAGTTTTGTTTTTCTTCTGGACGGCTGCCTCGAAGAAACAATGGCTGAATACAAACTGGAAGTGACAACTGGTAACATGAAGCATGCAGGGACAACAGACAACATCTATGTCATCTTGTTTGGGTCAGAAGGGCAAAGTGAGCGCACAAAACTGGACAATTCTGGCATTGACTTTAAGCTGGGAAGGCAAGTTGCATTCTGTTAAGCATGGTTTATGATTTTTAAACAGGTTAATCAGGTTTTCAAACAATGATCGACTGGTCTTGTGACTCTTGTGTTTTTCTTTCTTTGTGTGTTTGTAATTTTATACACCTTTCTTTCACCTTTAATAGGTTAATATAATTAGAAACTGATATTTTTTAGGGGTGTGAACTATTACAGAACAGAGTGAAGAAAATAAGTATTTCATCACCTTCATCGCTTACAGTCTTTTATGTTTTAATTTCATTTACAGTAATAGAATGTCACATACACACCCAGAAAGAAATCCATCACATAATATTTAGAACATCCTTCAAATGTTGTGACAAAGATAAGTACAGTTGGTAAAATAAGTATTGATCACAATAATGATTTTCTCAGGAAATACAGTTATAATAATGTTTCTACAAGACATTTACACCACATGTACATGAAAACAAAAGCAAATTACCTCGCACATAAAAATAAATAAAGTCTTCACAGCAGAGGCTCAAATACTATTTTCATCACAATAAATGTAATACTTTAGTTTAATTGCATTAGGTCAATACATTGAAGTTCTTTCTTTTTTGTCTCTTAGACAAGGACATACACAGTCAAACCTGCCTCATCTCTGGGGAAACTTCTGTTCATAAAGGTGGAAAAAGATCCTCTTTTCATCTTCCCAGAAAACGAGTGGTACTGCTCCAAAATTGTAGTGACGGCTCTGGAAGGGGACACAGTTGTTTTCCCCTGCTATAGATGGATTTCCAGAGGTGAACTTGTGGAGCTCAGAGGAGGAAAAGGTCTGATTGAAATGTAACCTATTAAATGATACCACTACATAATAGAGTTTGTACTTTACCTGTAAAGGAAACTTTCCTGAACTTACAAAGAATTTTTGGGAACTATAATGCAAAGGACTGGTTACTTTCCTATAAACTTTGCAGGATTCTTTGAGGCATGTTCTATATTAAAAAAAAATAAATAGATGAGGTCTGTTGTCTAACTTCGTCAACTTAGACAACACAAAAGAGGTAGATCAATTCCAGGAAAGCAATAATAAAGTTTTATAAAAATTCCTAAAAATGAGTTTTGGAAAAGTTTCTAAAAAGAAAAGTCTGAAAAGCTCCACAGGAGCACTTGGTTAATTCTGGGAAAGTATCAGGTTAGTTCAGGGATATTAATCTGCAAGTTTTACAAAAGTTTTTTTTAGGTGCTAGAAAATTGCAGGTAAGTAGCAAGTATGTGCTATAAAGTTTCTTTGTACTTTGGCATGTTCAAAGAAAGTAAAAAGTTAATTCCATTAAATTTCCAAAAGCTACAAGTTCCAAAAATAATCTGTTCTGGGAAAGTACATACTTATGTAGTGTCACCAAATCAATTTTAACTAACTGATGGTAATCTATTCACACATGGGTAATAATTAATTTGAATGTAATCGTTTTTTAATCTGGAAGCCATGACAGTTTTTGAGGAGGAACATTCCCTGCTGACTGATCTTCGAAAAAGAGAACTAGAACTTAAAAAGAGTTTATACAAGTAAGTTTCCATTACATGTGGTCACAGGAGCTAATCTGAACAATCTTTAAAACTTGTTTTTCCGTCTCAGGTGGGAGATTACTGATGAGAAGTTGCCGCATACCAGTTACTTTAAAGACATATCTGAGCTCCCTGCAGAAATTTGCTTCTCTTTATCCAAATCAGAACAGGTTCAATATACAAAAAGAATGATGTGAGTCAAATATTACAACATAATCATCATCACAATCTCCTTCTGATATGTCTGCATTGATTTATGCACATTTGTTTTAGCGGCTCTGAACTGAAATTTAAAGCGCTGGCTGGATCCCACAAAAAATGGAAAGACATCGATGACATGAAAAATATCTTCTGGTCCAAAAAGACAACCCTATCAGGTAGATCATACCACTTCAGTAAAAATGACATGTTATTTGTGCATTTCTCCTGTCTGATATCTTTAAACAAGGAGATTAATTGATGCTCTACTCCGAAGTGCTTGCATGCAAACTATGTAAATTTGTAAATACTAAGAAAATCCTAGTGAGACATACAAACTTTATTTGTATGTTCAGTCCAGCTTTTTTTTAAAATAAAGATTAATCAGATTCACTACGACTAATGTAATATGTATGCTCAAGAACAAAAAATCTACTTAGATACACATGTGCAGAGCACAGCTAACAGAGATCAAAAGACTAATGATTATTTTGTACATGAACTACTTTGGACATTTATAAAATCACTCAAAGATGATATAACAAGGACTACCAAGACTTTTTATTGTTATTTTTGCTATAAGATAAAATAATGTCATTTATTTTTACTTGCATTTTTTCCAGAGTATGTTTCAGAGCACTGGAAGGAAGATGACTTTTTTGGATTCCAGTTTTTGAATGGAATAAACCCCAATGTGATAAAGCGCTGCTCCAAACTTCCCCCAAACTTTCCAGTGACTGATGAGATGGTGAAACCTTTCTTGGAAACTGGAACCACTCTGGAAAAGGAAATGGAGGTTCAAAAGACTATTCATCGACTGACATTTATCTTTAATTGACTAAGAATGATTTGTTAAGCTGTTGACTAAATCCACAGCATTTAGTCAATTTCTCCGAAGGTTTGCCTGATTCTAGCATAGTTCTTTGTCCTACATAGAAAGGCAATATATTCCTGTGTGACCAGAAAATAATGGATGGAATTCCAACCAGAATGAAGGATGAAAACCCTATGTACGCGACGGCCGGTTTGTGTTTGTTCTACATGAACCCTGAGAGAAAACTGATTCCAATTGCGATACAGGTAATGGCCTGATGGGAAAGCCAGCTCTGTAATGAGATTGTGAACAGAATGCAGTTTTAGTTCTTTGGAATTTCTCATTATGATCATTATCTTATTTTTTGGTAACTAAACTGTGTGGCATGAAGGAACAAAAGTTACAGTGATGAGAGACCAGGATCACGGCACTCATCTTAGCACAACCAATCAATTCAGATGTGTTTAGTCAACCAAAAAGTTCCTGAATGACATCAACATCAGGCAATAATCCACTTAATAAAATCTTTCATTTCAGCTGCATCAACAACCCTCTGAGCAGAACCCCATCTTTCTACCAAGTGACCTGGAAACAGATTGGCTTCTGGCCAAGCTGTTTTTTAGGAGTTCAGACCAGATTGAATACCAGGCCGTCCATCATCTTATGAGCGTTCACTATCTGGCAGAAGTCTTTGCTGTTGCTACTCTCCGCTGCTTCCCAACTATTCATCCCCTTTATAAGGTATCAACTGACATAATACAGCTGACAGAGCAATGTTTTTAGTTTGACTTAATTTAAAAAATATATTTTGGCTTTATTTATACAGCTACTGATCCCACACTTCCGTCACACCCTACACATAAACATAGTATGCCGTAAAACTCTCCTTGGCCCTGGTGGAGCTTTAAGTGAGGTACTGCAGTTTAACATGCATTTCTCCTATTTTGACAATGAGAAGACATGTTTTGTTGTTGAAGACTTACATGATTAAAGTGATTTTGAATAATTTAATTATGCCGGACTTTGTGGTTAATAGAGCTCTCTTGGAGCGGAGGGGCTGACAGAACTCATGAGAAGAGCGCTGTCTCAGATGACCTACAGCTCCCTCTGTCTGCCAGAGAATATCGCTGCTCGAGGACTGGAGACAATTCCCAACTTCTACTACAGAGATGATGCTTTGAAGGTCTGGAATTATATCAGCAGGTAATGATTTGTTAAGCTGTTGTACATTTTAAGCAAAAACATATTTCGTCTACAATGTAAAATTGATTCTTTCAGAGAAATATAAGAATGGGATATTACACAAAACATTTCAAGCATGTTCGTACACCCTGAAATTGTACATATTTTATTAGGTTGCAGTGGCAAACTTTATTATAAATGATTAGTTTCCTGTACTCTGATTTGATCTCGTCTAGTCAGAGCGCCGTCCTCTAGATGCCACTTCTTTATCAGGTTCATTTCTAGATTGAACAACCAGAGTTAATCTATCAATCGATTAACTCTGAAAAGCTTTCCTGTACCTGCTGAGTAAAAACTATCCCACAGGATAATGCTGCCATGATCATATGTTAATGTGAGGATCATGCTGTATTCATTTTTTTACTGTGGTGTCCCCTACATATTTTGTGGCAAACTGTAACTGGGACAATTAAATACTTTCCATATTTTATAAATTTATTTGCACTTTCTTTTTCTTTTTTTTCCGCAATTGGGTTTAAATAAAATTCCAATACAATGCAATGCGGTTTGTGGTTGTTATGTGATAAAATTATGCATCTGAATACTTTTGCAGGGCGTTTTATTGGCAGAGTTATACTGCAAAAATTGACAGTCAGATGCATACTAAAGAAAAAATGAATTTGTACTTTTTTCTACCTTTTTACTAGTTTTGTGAAGTCTGTGGTGGAATATTACTATAACTCTGACAGCAATGTGTGCAAAGACTCTGAGCTGCAAGAATGGATCAATGAGATATTCACACATGGCTTCCTGAAAAACAAACTGTCAGGTGAGTGCCAGACTGACCTATAATATTGATCTTGATTTATATTTTCTTATGGTAACAACCTTTTTCAATGTAATGAGGTACCAGAAAAATCTTACTTTTGCCAAATACTGCCTGTAACATGTTGTTTTCATTGTTAATTTAGTTGGAGTTAAAACTGTGCAAATTATGCAATAGGTTGTCCATCGTCCTTTAACACTGTGGCTGAAGTGATCAAGTTCATCACCATGGTGATCTTCAGAGTATCAGCACAACATGCTGCTCTTAATGATGGACAGGTGGGCAAACAAGATCTATACAACTGAAATGTTGAGGAAATAAAATGATCTTCTCATTGTACAATAATAATAAAATATCCATAGTAAAACAAAGATGAACCATTTGCAATTTCTGTCGTTTTATTTGTGTTTGTAACTAATGAAGAAGTAAAACTTGTTCTTCTAGTTTGACTACAACTCTTGGATTCCCAATGGCTCCCTCTTGTTATGTAAACCTCCTCCCACCACTAAGGGGCAGTCCAGCATGAACTCGCTTCTGGAGGTTCTCCCAAATATTGGAGACACAGTAAAGATTGTGTCAACTGTTTGCGTTCTCTCAGACAAGTACACTGATGTGGTGAGTTTTGTGTCTGTTCAGACTAGAATCATTATAATTCTAAAACTATTCTCCAAATGAACTGGTGTATGAGCCTTACTAATGGCTTTTTTCTGACTGCAGGTTCCCTTGGGTACATACCCTGAGGAACATTTTGATGAGCCTGCCCTGAAGCAGATGATTAAGGAATTTCAAGCTGAGTTGTCTTACTTGAGTGAAGAAATTACAGCAAGAAATTCTCAGCTTAAAATACCCTACCCATATCTGAACCCTGCTGTTATAGAGAACAGTGTGACCATTTAGGAAAGAAGGCCTGCAGATACTTCTTTATTATTATTATGTTTTTTTTAGCTGGCTTCTCCTGAACGTTTTATGGTTCTTTCAGATAATTGCATATATTGTTTCTTATTTATTTTTCTCATGATTGCATTTTTTAAATTATATTTGTTTTAAATTTCTTAACGGCAAATGTTCTCCATGTTGCTTTGAAATCGTGTAATCCTGGGAGCAAATTCAGGCTTTGGCTCCATCTGCCAAAGGCAGAATAACTGGGTAGAAAAAACTGAATACTTTGTTTTTACTTCTGATTATGATATCTCTACAACTTTGTCTATTTGTACGAGTACTCAGTCAACAGAAAATGCAATAAAATGTTGAAAATTTTTTATTCTCTTATTATAGATTTTTTTCCAAATAGGTGACAACTTCACTAGCCCTAATCAATACATTGGGACCAGCCATGGAAGAACCAAAAAAAAGCGTTGAAATGCTCACAGAAAAGGAAGGAAGGAAGACTAAGGCAAAAGACTTTAGTGAATTACTAGCATTTGAGGTGAGATCCAAGGCAACTCAAAAAGATCAGTGATAATTCACTAATAAAAACTCTGAGAGACTGGGGTCAGACAGCAGAAGAAAAAGAAATATCTATAAAAAATGCAAGAAAAATATTTCAGGGGAACAAAGTAATGAGGGTAGTGATAACAGTAATGAAGACCTCCATCGTGTGTGGAAGTGACTCAATTAAAATGACTTTTGTAATCAATAAATGTCAAAAGAGTTACAATGTGCTGAAGATGGAATTTTGCTAATGTTCTCTAAAATCTCAAAGCTCCTTACTAATTTTCTTGTTGAAAATATGAAAAGAGGTGACTTTTGATCCTTCCCGCTCCTTCAAAAAACAGGTATGTTTATAATTTAAAGGCTGAACATTAGCCCATTTTTAAGTAACAAGAGGTTGAAAACATTGTGGTAAGGGAGCATTGGTGACAGCTTTGATGACTAGAGCAAAGCAAGCATCATCAGGTGGACAAGAATGGGCTGTCCGGTGGTCTGTTCCCCAGGATTCCTAAAAGCCTTTTTTTTTTTTTTTTTTTTGCAAAACCAGATGCAGAATGTGATAAGTAGGTATGTGAAGTGATCTTGGAAACTTACTGGCAACTCAAAAGACAAAAACATCAGCACTCATTAAGATAGCAATGTGTGTAGACTCCGAAACATCTCAGTTCCCAATTATCCAAATTAGTTTGGCCATTCCACTGAGCCGAAACTATCAACTTCTCCGAGATCGATTCCATCCCGTTAGTGAGTTTTGAGTCCTCACCTGGGCTGCAAGTCTCAGCAAGACTCACATCCAAGTTGCGTCTCAGTCCACACCAACAGTCTGAGTGTTCACTAGTTTGGCCAAGTCCATCACAAATTTGTCGATAAGCCAGGAATCCTCAAGCTCCAAGCAGCAGAAATCGAGTTATCACAAATAAATCCAGGGTGAATCCATCCTATTGGGTTTGTTCTCGCAGGACAAGAGGGTTTTTCTGTGCCCAGTCTTCTTGTCGAGAACAGCTGATGGCTCTCTAGCTGGAGGCTCATCAGCTGGAGACTCAACAGCTGATGAGTCTCCACCTGGAGAGTCAACAGCTGATAGCTCCACGGGAATTGGATGTGGCACGGAGAGGCTTCTTTGGGCCGCAATCGACAAAACCACAGAGAGGCGTGATGGGGCTGCGACCGATGGAGGCAAGACACTATTGGCCCTTACTTGGAGAAATAGCGTCTGATGGTACTAACAGTACTGGAAAAGTGCCTTTTAACAAAGCTGTCTCTGTTTTTTTGGTGCTTTTCCAGGTGCCGTTCGAGACACGATACGATCACATCGTCAACCATCTCGTGCTCTATGAAGGACAGCGTCCATCCAGCAGTGCACCTGAAGGTTTTAGTGATTTCCCCAAAAACCTTTTTGGTCAGAGCAGGAACCCATTTCTGCTGGATGTTGTGTCCCTCAAGTTCTGCACAGATTTGGCAGACAATGTGATCGCGTGTCTCTCTCAGGGAGCTAAGACACCAACATGTCTTCGACCCCCTGATTCTCAGAGACAGCAACGACTCCACAAAAAGCCGTGCAGCATCTTTTTTGCTCTTCCTCGAATGATTTTCTGATATTCATCAGTTTCTGGACGAACCTGATGACAGCACTGACCACTGCACTGAATTCGAACCCCACCTTGAGCTACTCGGTGGGGTCGTCATCATCCGAGGAAGAGGTCACCATCATTATCACATGCTTTAGAAAAAGCATTTTTAAAACCTCCATGCACTCCTCTTCAACAGTCTCGTCAATGCCCATGGCCCAGACGAAGGCCTGTGAAACAATATCGTGAAATGTGGCTTTCAAATCGCTGTATGTAAACTTCTGGTTGTGTAGCAAGTCTGAAACCACATCTGTGGAGACCGTCGTAAGATACTTCAAAAGAAATTTGGTCTTCTCAAAGTCCACAGTAAAATCGTCCCAGTCTTCATCCGGGATTTGAATGTAATACTCCTCAGTCGCCGTAAGTCCAAAATCGTCTGCTAATACTTGGAGATTACTTGGAGCCATGTTGATGAACCCAGATCCTCTTCTTGAATTGATTTGGAATAAGGTAGAATTTTACCAACAGAAGTTATATAGTGTTGTACAACAAAGCGCTGGTGACATCGTTTTGTTGTACAACTTTATGATACAGAATTACATATTGACGCATCAGCATAAGAATATGTGCACAGCTATAACGTCATCGGCCTGCAAGTGTCCTGACGATCTGTGCAACCTTGTTACTTCGTCTTATCTGACCACTTCTTTTTCAGTAACGAGTAATCTAACGCCTTACTGTTCCAAATCCAGGAATCAGATAAAAGTTACTTATCCAAATCACTGTGCGTTACTATTTTCTTTAGTAACATAATTTTATTTCCTCTGTGCGTCTTGGGGAGTGACCGCCATTTCATTTATCAGCTGATCAGAAACATAAACAATGGAGGGAGATGCGCATTTTGCTGCTGGAAAATCAGGAACTATTTTGAGTTTCTGTCAAGTCCGATTATTAGAAGTGACTTTGGCTTGTTTTTTTTTCTAACGTCGCTAGAAAATCTAATGAGTAGCGGGTTGCGTTTTTTTTTGGCTTGTTTGTATGTATACTTATGGAAATACATATATATTTCTGTATGTATGTACCATACAGAAATATGATACATTTCTGTATCATATTGGAACAGAAATGTTTAAAAATAATCTTAATGCTAACTATCCATCTCCTCTGTTATCTTTCAGCTACGTCCCCTCTAAGGGGTTTATTTGGCGAATAAACCCAAAGACCAAATATCGGACTCCTGCAAGGACGACCAAGTTCGCTTCAAGTGCCCATGCACTGAGTGAAACCAGGCTTCTGCACAACAGATTTACTGAAAATACAAATCTATGTTGTAGCTTTAATTTCTCTGCAAATTGTTTCTTCACCTTTCAAGCTTCCTACATAAATTGTTACATTTATGTATCAAGGGTGAATTCTAGAAAATGTGGCAAAGGAGTAGATATTCTGAAATTTGTGTTTTGTTTGGGGGATCATGATTTAAATAGCCTATTTCTAAACTGTTAAATATAATAAATCAATCTGGAAAAAAAAAGTGATCAAAACAAACTGTTTCAGTGCATTTTTTTTCTTGTCAGCATGTTCAAATTATTTGGGTCTATGTGATGCAGAATTTTTATCACTTAATATTTGGCTAACTAGTGAATAGATGGAGACTTTAACCTTTTATTTATAGAATTGTCTAGCAGTATTGGAGTAAAACATTTTATTTTGAAATAAATATTTCAAAATAAAAAGTTACATATTGACACAAACTGGCAATTTAACAAATAATGGTTTCTGTATCACCATAGTAGCAATGGAGAGGCTTTTATTTTACCCATCTATTTTCTTCATTTCAAATAAAATAAGATAGTTTTAAAGCACATTATTCCCCTGTGGAAGTAAAGTATTTGCAAATTCCAGTTTAATGGTCATTTTAATTTCTGTATAAAAAATCTTTAAAAGACATTTTGGTCATTTCATTTAAGTTTTTGCAGGTCTCATGTCACGTTTACACTTTCTGAGCAAAGTGCTTTCACACTTCACTCTGCCTTAAGCTCTAAATTAACCTGTTGATTGTCACTAATTAACAGCACACCTGTTTCAGCTATCATAATTGCCATTTTCTTCTTTTTAATGTGCATCACCTCCACCTGCTTCTGTTCAGCTATCTGGCTTCTTTTACTCCTCATAGTTTGTTCTAGCTGTCTGCTAACTTTGATAGTTGGTTATACCTTTACTGGTAAGGTAAATGAAACTCAATTTCACTGTTGATGTCAGTTTTCTGTTGAGAATTTAAAATGAACTTTTTGTGTGCTGTAGCTTAAAGACCGCTGACTATCACATTTGCAGCTGTAACTTTATGTGCGATAATGATTGCTTGGCCATTTCTTTCTCTCCCTGAGGTGAAAGCAACTTGTTTTTGTTTTCCCTAATATATTATTTTTTTTTTCTGCTGCAGGCTATGGCTGAATACAAGCTCAAGGTGACAACAGGTGCCATGAGGCTTGCAGGCACATTGGATCACATCTATGTCATCTTGTTTGGGACAGAAGGGTGGAGTGACCGCACAGAGTTGGACAATTTTGGGGTTGACTTTAGAGCTGCTAAGGTAAGCTACTGTATATTTAAACATTATAAAAAAATGTTTGCATACAATATAAAACTGAATGCATTTAGGCATAACAAACATTCACCATTCTGATATGGAAATGTAGGATGGCACATTGATATTGTGTGGTAACTTTCAGACTGGCACATACAAAGTCAAAACTAGAACATCTCTGGGGAAGCTTCTGCTTATCAAGGTTGAGAAGGATCCCTTTCTACTCTTCCCGGAGGATGAGTGGTACTGCTCCAAAATAGAAGTGACGACGCCAGAGGATGAAGAAATCCTTTTTCCTTGTTATAGATGGCTTTCCAAGGGGGACTATGTGGAGCTCAGAGGAGGAAAAGGTCTGTTTTTTTTTTTTTTTTTTTTTTAAAGTGCAATATTACTAATGCTGACGCCCTACAGATTTTACAAGGCTGATTATTGGGCATATTCATCTTCACCATGTTTTTTTTTTTTCTTTCTTTTTTTTTGTGCATAAGGAGTAACATTTATGAAGGAGGAACATCCTATGCTGCTCAACCACAGAAAAAAAGAACTGGTGGTTAGAAAGGGTGCTTACCAGTAAGTTTCCAGTCAAATTTCTCTGGAATTGCATCTGAGCAAATATTAACCTTAATTTTTGTTTTTAGATGGGCCTTAATTGATGATGGGTTGCTGTACATCAGTCACTTCAAAGATGTATTGGAGCTTTTTGAAGAAATTCGTTTCTCCATGTCTGAACTGGAGTATGCACGTGAAGTGTGAGTCAATAATTCCAAGTTGACCCTTATTTATGCTCCTAATACCTTAAAGTTGGTATGAGTTCCCTGATTTCTGCTTTGTACTCTATTCTTCAGCACTCTTGGACTGGCAATGGAGGCACTGTCTGAACCTGGTAAATGGAAACGAATTGAAGACATGAAAGTTATCTTCCAGTTAAAAAAGACAAAGATGTCAGGTGGTTGAAGCCTTCTTACTAGTTTAAATATTTACGTGGCAATTTTATTTTCTTCCAGAAGTGTGTTTTAGACAATCTGAATTTTACTGTTTGGTTTCCAACTTTTATTATTCCAGAGTATGTTTCAGAGCACTGGAAAGAAGATGACTTTTTTGGATACCAGTTTTTGAATGGCACAAACCCCATGGCGATAAAGCGCTGTTCCAACCTTCCTCCAAACTTTCCAGTGACTGACGAGATGGTGAGACCTTTTCTGGAAACTGGAACCACTCTGGAAAAGGAAATGAAGGTGAGCATACATTTGGGCTTTCATGTGACAAATATGAAACAATGCTTGATGGAGGTGTTGAAGGATTTAATTATTTTTTTATATAGACAATTTTAGGTGCTCAACTAGGAATGTACTTGTATTTTTCCACAACTTTAGATCTGACCTTTTAAAGGGGACTCAATACTGATGCACTCAGCTTTGTCTTTAAAGAATATTTAAAATCTCAGTTCTAAATTCATATTCTCGCAATAGAATGGTGATATTGTAATATGAAAGAAAAAGTAATGTACTGAATCAAACTTGTTTCCCCCCCCACACACAGGAAGGCAATATATTTCTATGCGACCAGAAGCTAATGGATGGAATACCAACCAGAGAGAAAGATGGAAATCCTCTGTATGTTGCAGCTGGTTTGTGCTTGTTTTACAAGAACCCTGAAGGAAAACTGTTGCCTATTGCCATACAGGTAATTTACTGAAAGGTGAAACACTTAAACATGTCCATGTTCCATTGATGAACCTCAGTTGCGTGGCATGTGAATATGAAAATGGGACCTAGCGACACTAATTGGACACGAGGCAAATTGAGTTGTGATTTTTCTATCCCAATTCTATGCAGCTGTACCAACAACCCTCTGAGCAGAACCCCATCTTTCTGCCAAGTGACCTTGAAACAGACTGGCTTCTGGCCAAGCTGTTTTTTAGGAGTTCAGACCTGATTCAACACCAGACGCTTTATCATCTCCTGCACACTCACTATCTAGCAGATGTCTTCGCTGTTGCTACTTTTCGCTGTCTCCCAACCATTCATCCCCTTTATAAGGTATCGGCTGACATTATAAAGCTTGAGCAAGCAATATTTTCTTTAAGCTACTGGACCTTCAATTTTATCTTGGATTTGTCTTGTCTATACAGCTGCTGATCCCGCACTTTCGTTACACGCTACACATAAACATCTTGGTCCGCAAACTACTGCTTTCACCTGGGGGAGCATTGTATGAGGTATGACTGGAAAGATCTGAGTGAAGCCTTTCATGAAACTTTTGGTTAAGAACAATGGCATTTTCTTTAATAGAGCTCACTTGGAGTGGAGGGGCTGACAGAGCTTATGAGACGAGATATGTCTCAAATGACCTACAGCTCCCTCTGTCTGCCTGAAAACATCAGCGAAAGAGGACTGGAGTCGATCCCAAACTTCTACTACAGAGATGATGCGTTGAAGATGTGGAACTACCTCGAAGAGTAAACTTAGCAGCTTATTGTTGAATGCACTATTTTCAGAATGCAATTTTTTTTTTTTTTTTTTTCTTGCCAGTTTTGCAAAGGCTATGGTGGAGTACTACTACTCTTCTGACAGTGATGTGATGAAAGACATTGAGCTGCAGGAATGGGTCAAAGAGATATTCGCACATGGCTTCTTGGCTAGTGAAAATTCAGGTAAAGATCTGTTTTCAGTTTAATTGCTGCTGCAGAATGATGGACAGTGACTCTGCAACAGGTATCCCATCATGCTTCAATGCCATTGAGGAAGTGTCAAGGTTCATCACCATGGTGATCTTCAGAGTGTCTGTACAGCATGCCGCTGTCAACAATGGACAGGTGGGCAGATGTTAGCCATTTTCTGCACTGGACTGTAAACTTTAACAACTTTAATGGACTTTATGTTAAATGTGATTAATCAAATCAGTGGAATACCTCAGCAGAGCCACAGGCTGCTCACCTTATGCAATGGTTGCAGGATTCCCCTCCCCTTGGTGTATGCATCCGATGCAAAAGCATGGACAGTCTTCAGTAGTAAATCTTAATTTATTTTGGGTTTTATGTCAACACTTTTTGAAAAGTTAACTGTAAGCTCTAATTAAAATTGGCAAATGTCTGGAGAGTCTTTCACATTCTGATTTGATTGAATAAGATTCTAACACACCCTAGCTTTTATTTATATATATTTTATTTTAAATTCTAGTATGACTACAACTGCTGGCTACCCAATGGCTCCCTCCTGTTGTGCCAACCTCCTCCAACCACAAAGGGGCAGTCCAGCATGAAGACTTTTCTGGAGACTCTCCCAGATGTTGACGACTCGATCAACATGTCATCAACTGCTAGGGTGCTTTCAGAAAAGCACAATGATGTGGTAAGAAAAATCAGGACTATTAAAAAAAGTTCACTTTTCAAATCTCACGTTTCTGAACTGACCTCAAATGTCTGGTACATGCAGGTTCTCCTGGGTGAATTTCCAGAGGAGCACTTTGATGAGGAGCTCCCGAAGAAGATTATAAAGGCCTTGCAAGCTAACTTGTACTACATCAGGGAAGAAATTGCAGCAAGAAATTCTCAACTGGAAATACCCTACACATATCTGACCCCTGATGTGGTAGAAAACAGTGTGACCATTTAGGGATTGTTTTCATCATGATTAAAAAAAAATAAAGGAATGTTGAAAGGCTTTGCGTTCACTCTTGAATGTACAATTTCCCCTGGACATGGGGCTAAACAATATTTATGGGAAAGTGTTATCTTCACTGTGTGTGGTCAATGACATTAGGTGTCAAACAGCTGTTCAGACAAAACATTAAATTGGTTAAATTTCCAGCAAGGGTGAAAAGCAACTAACAGTCTTAAAATGGATGAAGCGACTAACTTGAGTCATTTAATAGTTTGTACATTACAACTAATTTTTCACACAAGGGACTGTGTGTAAACACTGAGCTTTTATTTTGGAAAAATTGCATTAGAAGGTACAGTCAAGATCTATGTAGACAAATTGTCCTGTGACACTTTCTCCAGAATGCTTAGTCTTGAGACTTCACCATGCCTTGCACAGATTCAAGATGCCGTGTGCCAGATAACATAACGCACCCTCTTCCATGTATCACATTATCGACTGTTTTTGTATGCTTCATTTTGTGTCTGAACATGGAGATGATATAACTTGCCAAGAAGCTCCCGATTTCTCATGTCTGAAGGACATTCTCCCAGAAGCTTTGTAGTTGAATATGCATTTTGGCAACTTTCAGTTTTTTTTTTTTTTTCTACTTCTAATGGCCTCCTATACAGTCCACTTTAGCTGAAATGTTGACTAATGTGACCTGATTCTGTACTTTGACCTTGGAGTTCACCTTTAATTTCTTTGGAGGTTCTGAGTTTTTGGTTACCATTAGTATTATCCCAGAAAGTTGGCTACATTTCCATGGACCTTTTGAATAGGAGCAACAAGCTGAAGATGGTCTTTAACATGCTTGTAATTGTCTTTCTAATCTGCGGGCTCAACTCTCTTCTTTGCTTCCTGTGGTCATTTTCTGTAAAGTACACACCATGTCACAACACTGCAGTGACTACTTGTCACCCTTTAAATAGACTGATATCACAAGCTCAAATACACCTACGATGCTAATTAGAAGGTGAAACATTTCAATACTTTCATTGGCTCCCAGTTCTTATATTAAATGTTTGTTTCTAAGAAAGCTCTGTAAAATAAAAGTGGGAGTGGGATAATGGAATGGCCAAAAATACAAAATCAGTTTCATGAGTGCTGGTAAATTCTTCTGCACTCAGTGTAATAAACTCTAGTCAACATATATACAATTTAATTTGGACACTACAAAGTATAAAAGGCAAAAACAATAGAGTAGGAGTTCTTGAATGAACAGAACCCTGGGTATAATCTTTATAATCTATTTATGCAAGCTTCACATGAATCAATTTTAAGTTGGCACAAAAATCCAGAAAAAACTTTAAAAGTGCTATTTTGCTTGTCAGCTATATCCATTTAAAAGCCTGAATATAGGTTTAAGTAATAGTGAAATCAGATTTTATAATGGCAGAATTCCAGTCACCCATTCACGTTTTAATGCCAAAATGGGCAGAAATCACATAAAGTGAAATTTGTAATAGTTGTCACTTTTAACCCATCCTCTCACCACTGATGGGGTTTGGTAGTTTATTTTGCCTTGAAACAGTTGTTACACAATGAAACAGTTAAACTGAGCAAGTATATATTACAATATGTTATTGTAATATTATTCAGATAGGAAAGGGCAGTAACTTCAGTCTAAATTTGGATTAGTTCTCCTGGATTTGGCAAGATTTGCTTTCTATCCGAACATCTTACATGAATATAGAAATGAACTATTAAAAGACACCTTAGAGAAAAATAAAAAGTCAGTAAACACTTTATTAAACTGCAGCAATCAGGTACATTAGTCATTCTGTGATATCAAACTGTGATCCAAACTTCAGATAAACCCAAACATAACATGCACACTGAACTTAATCCTTAGTAGCGATCGGAAGCTCTTCAGACAAGGCTCACTGTTCAGTTTAGAAGGAATTAAAATATAAAGTGCTGGCATTGTTTATAATATTCAGAAATAATGGAGTTTCATCATATTCTTTTCCATGACGACAGGTAAAAGGCAGAATAATATTTAATCTTCAGGAGAATATAAATCTATTGTGCACAAATATCTTTGTCAAAATATGTTTTCTTAGCAGAATAAAGGTGCACTTTCAGCACAAATCCATGCAAAGCAATTGTGAATGCTCATTTTCTCATTCCACATACAAACCATTAACAAATCTGAAATAATTTTTTTCCATTAAGGTTTATTTATAATCAAAACTAATCGGAATTCATTTTACTTCATTAGCCACATTCACATAAAGCTACAGTGAATCTCTTGCAGCTCAGCCTTATTTGGTCAAGTGTTGACATGACGTAGGACGCGGCGGAGTGACAGTCCATCTCGTGCGGTACACATGGCAGGAAGAGGTATCGGTTCTGTCTTCTGCTCTACTACATTGAAAGGACACTTCTTGAGGTGAACCGACATGCTGGGGACCTCAGTAAAACCCCACGAGGATACAGGAGTGAAAGCAGTGCTGAATCTCCACACCTGTAACAGCAAAATATATTTGAATGAACATAAGATTTTGTGTTTTTGTTTCGCAAAAGTACTAACACTCTTTGAAAACTTATATATCAGTTCTGAACTCACCTTATTTTTGACCTGCCACGACACATTGCGGAGCCCACTAGAACAATCTGTTCGCTCCCACTGCAGCTCTACAATGCCCCTGGTCTGGAGGAGACTGGCACACACTTCCCTCATAGTCCTTGACACCAGGGACAGCTGGCACAGGCTAAAACTATCCAGGAATCCAGCTATGTGCCACAGTATCTCAATAGGGAGCCCACTAAACCGGTCTGACTGGGAGTCTGTTGGAGGTTGCAGTCTGGTGCAGGGCTGAACCCCAAATGCCTTAAGATGCCTATCGTGAACCACCTTTGCTCCTCGGGTAGATGGGTAAAATCTCCGCTGGGAAAATGTACAGCCATAATATGCAAGAGGGCACCGTTGCTCTATCCAGCCACTGAGCCAAGCGTGAATCTCCCCGTGGATGTTTCTGAAATGTGATGAAAACTGGTCCCGCCTGAATGACTGACCACATAAGAAAGGAAAGGTGTGCTGGTGTTGGGGGTTAGGTGGGAGGTAACGGTTATATGGGACCGCCTCCGAATCCAGAGCTTCGAGGACCTGGCCAAGGCGAAGGGTGCGAAGAGGGCTGGGGTAGGCGAGCTGTGGTGCTGCATGGTCACACGCTGAAACAGAGGCCATGTCACCGACTCTTGTATTAGTCACCAAGACTGCCGCAGGAAATGTGAAAGTCTGCGTGCCAAGGTCAACACGGTAACCATCAATGTAGACTGTATCAGAGATTCTCCTACACTCCCTGGACTCTTCCAAACAGAAGAGTAGAGCTGGTGGGATCGCATCAATCTCCCCAAGACCCATAGGATCATCATCATGCTCCAAGTCTGACGTATCAACTGCTTTGTCTTCCATTTCTACCCGTAGCCTATATGGTGACTTGTCTGGTTTAGCACCTAATTGTCCATTAGTTAGAGTATATTGAACCTGGCCCTTATAGAAAAGGTTTGGGGGCAGCATTCTCTCAGGTCCAAGATTTCCTGAAAGAACTAGCCCTTTATTGTCCAGAACTACATGGTCAGCCCACTGTGCCACACCCTGGCTCACATGCACTGGGGATATCATTTGTGGGGTTGCAGGTTCTTGTGCAATATCAGCATTTGTTGCTTCCACCAATGGTCCATTGGCTGTGGTTTTGATCTGCATACTGATCCCTTCAAAAGCTCCATTTTCATTTAAGTGTCTCATACTAGAACTGTTCCAAGTTATGTTACTTTTGTGCAAACCATCAGCATGTTGAGGGGTTATGTCTTCCAGTCCATTCTGAATGCTTCTATTACTGTCCAAACTGTTTTGTAACAAGACATCTCCTACATTCTCACCTACTGAGTTACTTTCACCACAGTTGGCATTGCTAACAAAGTCTAAAGCAGCAGCTAAGCTTCTTGCAGTCTCAACTGTGGCCTCATACAGCTTGCTGAGGTGTTCCTCTTTCAATCCGTTAATTCCACTGAGAATTTTCTCCTTTGCTGAAGCTGTGGGGGCTGACTGGAATTGATGCGAGGAGGATAATTGCAAGGTTGAGATTTCAGGAGCAGAAGACTGTGAAGCTAAAGGTTTCGCTTTAATCTCCTTTCTAGTGATTGGATCTTCTTGGGGAGATGGAGTCTTGGCAATCATCTTCATCGAATCAAGGAGTGTTTGTTGGTCCTGAAGTGCAAGTGCCATGTCCAGCTGCTCCATCTCTTCCAACAGACTAATTAGGCTCTCGTAAGAGGTGTAGTTTAAGCAGCTAACAGGCCACCTGTTCCACTCCATTGTGCAGGAGACCGCTCCAGCTGGACAAACATCCAGGTGTGCAGACATCTGGCTACGTATCAGCATGGCTGGGCAGCCATAGCCGCTATTAAGGCACGGAATCCTCGTAAGTGGGCACAAAAGTTGGTGCTCATCAACTTTGCAGGAGTGAAACACAGCCCCACACACCAATGGACATGTGATTAGATCACAAGAAACTCCTGGTTCAGGTCTAACCATGCATTTTTGGTTAACACAGGAGATACAGTGAACATGGTGGTGCTCCATTTTAAGAGCCACTGAGATGGTGGAGTGGTTGATATGGGCGCCTCTGTAGGAGAATATCATGAGAGATAGGAGTCAGGCACAAATTACTTAAATTATGTATTTACATTATGTCAATGTGTTTTAAGGATACACAAAGATAGAAATGTTAAAAGATATAGGGAATGACGAACACTATTCAGCTATTAGAAAATATTGTACTGAATCTATATAAATATCAATATACATACATTATACATACCATATACATAATGTTTAATGATTATTTATATAATTATAGATTCATTACACACTCCTATACATATATAAATCATAGATAGATCTGTATAATTTTGATGATTATATAGTAGCTTACTGTAAATGAAAACCCAAAATATAGTGTCTCTGAAAGTTAGAGTATTACAAATTACAAAAAAAGCATTTCTGTATATAACTCAATCCATTTTGACTTGGTAGATGTCATTTACAAGCTCTACAAGGAGAGTAGTCCTCAATAGGTCATTGCTAACAAAGTTGGTTGTTTACAGAATGCTACATCCAAGCCTATTCATAGAAATTGCAATGGAAGGAAAAAGTGTAGCAAGAAAAGGTGCACCAGCTACAGGGATTTCATTACAGCTGAACAAAGCCACAGGCTGATCGCCTCCTTTGATGCAATAATTCATGCAAAAGGAAGCCCAATCAAGTATTGAGTGTATTCAAATAAACTCTCTTTTCAAAAGGCTGACAATTTGGTTGATTTTTGATTGCTCTTTTGTAATATTATAAGTGTCTGAAAAACCTAATTTTGGATTTTCATTCACAAGTCAACCATAAAAATGGCTAGAAATAAAGGGTTAAAATACGTAATTCTACCTGTAATAAATATATAAGTTTTAATTGCTGAAATGCAGTACCAAAAACAGGATATTTCTAGAATATTTACATTGTTTAGATATACTGGTATCAAGTAGACAAACTGCGTTTTAGTGATTTGTTTCAGACTTGAAAGACTGCTATTACAACAGCAACCAGCAGATGTCACTGCTACTGACTCTACTCATCCAAACCTCATTGTTTCAAATCACTGTCGCAAAAGATCAATGACGTTTAAGTTTCAGAAACTTCCTCTATGCAATGGGATTGTTGGTGAGAATTTGTTAGACGATTTTGTTAAGAACCATTTGAAAGTGAACATTAGCATTTATTTTATGTGCAAGATTGAAAACATAAACAAGCAACAACAATTAAGAAAGAAGAATGCCTCTGCACCTCAGGCTCTACAACAAAAGGGGTTTAAATCCCTTTTCAAGAGTTTCAGTCAGTTTACATGAAATTACATTTTTTATTATGTTCAACCCAAGCTAAGCCAAGCAACCAATTGCATGTGCAAAACAAAAAATAAATTTAGGTAAAAGTAGACAAAGCTCCGAAAAGATCTAAATTAAAGAAGTCCTTTGAAATTTCAAGGCAGTGGTGTGCAGTTGATCAAAATTGCATTTTAATTTTGAATCCAATCAAGAAACTATGCTCCTGACCAAAAGACAAACATCAAAAAATAAGCACACTAAAGGAAATTCCTCTATCAAAGATTGATAGCATTGCAATTTCTATTTTGGCCAAAATGACTGAGATTGGATTGCTCCATATTGGAGCCTTCCAATCTGCAGGTTGTCCTAAAACTGCAGTTGGATCAAAGATCTGCTGTTGTACATTCCTTTACTTTAAAGCTGCAAATTAATTATCTACAAATCTAACATTGCAACAACTAAAGTAGCAAAGTTAGTAAGGGCTTGAAAAAACAACTTGTGATCACAGAATGATGTTATAAATGCGTTAATTTTCATTTAAACATATGAAAAGCAGAAGACGGGAAAAATGTTAAACGTAAAGCAATAACTACTCAACAACCTAGAGAAAATTAAAAGGTTGTCTATTTCTTTAAGACATTCCAATGTATTTTCAAACGTCAAAATTAAGTACTCTAATAGTGATCAAAAATCGTATCTTATCTTATGTTAGGATGGTTATCAAGTAAATAAAGCATTTTTAAAGAGAATTTACTTATAACAACTGAGACAATAACAGATTGGAGCTACTTCATGTCAACAGGAAAAGTTCAGTAGCAACTAACAGTTCTGTAGCAAAGTTTACACCAACATTTTCTTTCGGTAACCTACATATTTTTACCGATCAACCTAATAAAAAAACTCTCATGTTGTCGTCTGTCATTTTCCACGACATCAACTTCTAAAGATAACAATAGAAGGCTAGCTAAAGCTCGGGGTAGTGTTGCTAATGTTGGCTAAAAACAGCTAGCTCTGACGGAAGTTGAGCAGTTCACAACAAAAACAACTTTTCGTAAAATAATATGTTTGGAGGGTCCAGATGTTTCTCACCTGTGTGTCGTATTGACAGGAAAAGGCGTGTTATGACGTCTTTGATTGTTTCTACATTAATGCGTCTAAACCCGTCTATTAACTGGAGTTGCCGCTGGGAAGAAACTGCTAAAGATAGCTAGCCACTCTCAGTCAGTTATCGTCTCGACCGGTTTTTTTTTTTTCACCCCTCTTCAAAACTTTATTTAACAAAATGTGAAGTTTATGCCGTTGCAATATAATCGAGTGGGAGAAAAAGGAAAACACGTTTCAATACTGCTGAAAGAAACAACGCTGTAGTTTATACAGGTGATTTGCTTTAGTCTAGTGCTCTAGATCAGATGAATAGAAAATCAAAGAGGAAATATTCCAAGTTAAATAAACAATAAGCCAGAGAAAAGGGAGAAAAACTCTAAATTGATGTTCATGATTTGTGTCAGAATATGACTAATTGCATTTGTGAAAGGCAGGCTGCACAACAACATGCAGAGTGACAAACCAGTTGATATGTAGTAGTAAAAGCGTGGGTCACGTCTTTAAGGTCAAGATTAAAAAAAGTGTTGTACAATTAAACAAATCTGAATCAAATGCTATCTCAATTTTTTTCAATGTATGAGTTGACAAAAGTCCATTCATACTGTAAGTAATCATTTAGTCAGTGGTCTTCATGAAAGGAAAGGAAGACCTTCAGTTGAACGTCAGTCTGAGTACTATCAGCTTATAAATCGAAATTGTTATAAATTCTGAAATTGATGCCATAAGGGTGGGATGTAAATAAAAAACAGCACCCAAAATGGATCCCTGAAGAACACCAGAAAAAGCAGACTACAGAGATACCCAGATCTGATATTTGAGACCTGAACCTCTGTAGCATGCATTTTTTAAAAGCCACAATGACTTGAAGAAACTGCCACTGCAAGTCCACTGAATTAGGGCCAATTAATAGACTAAGTGATGATCTTTTAACCCAGACTGTCTTTTCAAAAACATGGGCACTTAAAAAGTGTAGCTACATATCAAGGCCATGGCAATTACATGAAAAATCCATGAGAAATTAGTGTGGGATTGGAAGGGCTTCCTCAGGCTGCCATTCATGCAAAACTTATATTTGTAGCACAAATACAAGATGTCAACTCCTCTCTTCTGACTCAAAATTACAAATCTAACTAGTACATCATTTTAGCATAAAAATGTTTCTGATTAATAAAAGTTACATTTTGATTTAGTGCAAGAAAGGACATTTTTATTAGCAACATTCCCGTAATTCCACAGTGAATGCATAAAGATCAGCTTTGCTGGATCAAGCAATGAGGCTACGCAGGGTTTGATAACAATGCAGAATTGAAAGTCTGTCTTGTTCGGTGCACATGGCGGTAAGGGGTACTGGCTCAGTCTTCAGCTCAGCTCTGTTGAAAAAAGGACACTTCTTCATGTGATCCGACATGCTGGGAACATCAACAAAATGCCACGAGTACACAGGACTGAAGGCAGGGCTGAATTTCCACACCTGCAACAGTAAAAAATAAGTGAGTTTACTAATACACAAAAATAAAAAACCATTTGCAGCTGTTAAAGGTACATTCAGAATTAATGTGCATGTTACATAACAGTGATTTTTTTAAAACACACAGATACAAAAGTTTTTTGTTTTTTTTTAACTCACTTTACTTTTAACCCGCCATCTCAAAGTGTGAGGATGACCAGGAAAATGTCCTCGCTCCCACTGCAGCTCTACTATCCCCCTTGAAGGGAGGAGACTGGCACACACTTGCCTCATAGTCCTCGACACCAAGGACAGCTGGCAGAGGCTAAAACTGTCCAGGAATCTAGCTATGTGCCACAGTATCTCAATGGGGAGCCCACTAAACCGGTCTGACTGGGAGTCCTTTGCAGGTTCCGCATTGATAGAAGGCAGGATTACAAATGACTTAAGGTGCTTGTGGTAAATCACCCTGGTCCTGTGGGCAGATGGCCACAACCTCTGCTGGGAAAACCTACAACCATACAATGCCAGAGGACAGTGGGACTCTATGCGGTCACGAAAGTTGGGGTGAAAGTCACAATGAATATTTAGATAATGGGAAGGATATTGGTCGCGGCGAAATGACTGACCACATATGGGGGGATAAGTGTGTGATATTATTTGAAGGGTCACAGGTTCTTTTGAAATATTATTGGCTTCTGTTTCCATCAATGATCCATTGGTTACATTTTTACTTAATACATCAATATTTTCAGGAGCACCACTTTCATTCAAACAGCTCAGACTAGAACAGTTCTCCTTTATATCTCTTTTGTTAAAATCTTTGATTCCACTAACAACTTCCTCTGTTGTGGAGCCTTTTGGAGCAGACTGCAATTGAAGTGAGGAAGACACGGTTGATGCCTCAGAAGTAGACAATGCTAAAGCTAACAGTATTGCTTCTTCAATAACAGAATCTTTGTAAATTAGGTTTTCCATCCCCATCTCCTCTATGGTCTCAAGGAGTGCCTGGCGGTCCTCAAGAGCAAGTGCAAGGTCTTTATGGTTCCTTATCTCATCCAAGATACTTCCTAATTTCCTACCAGGTTTCAAATCCAAGATTTGTGTTGGGTGCAAGTTCCATCTCTCTGGGCAGGAGACAACCCCAGCTGGACAAACATCCATGTGGGCAGGGATTTTGTTACGGATCAGAATAGCTGGGCAGCCATAGTTGCTATTAAGACATTGGACCTTCATAAGTGGGCACAAAAGTTGGTGCTCATCACATTTGCAGGAATGAAACATAGCCCCACACATCAAAGGACATGTGATAATCTCACAAGACACTCCTGGTTCAGACTGTGCCATGCATCTCTGGTTAACACAGGAGATACAGTGAACATGGTTCTCCATCTTCAGAATTAAGGGGATGGAATGGTTCATCGGGTGCCTCTGTGAAAATAAATAAAACGTTTAATATGATTAAGATCAAGTGATGTGAGACATGTAAAGACAGACAAAGATAGAAATGCATTGAAGAAAGGTAAAGAAATCAACTCATAGGCAACAAATGCAAAACAATTAAAATGCTACTTTTTAACTACAACCACCAGATATTACCTGGCTAATATCTGGTGGTTGTAGTTACAGCTTAAATCTTGTGTCACAGCTTAAATCTCTGTTGCACAGTGTTATGTCCCTCAACAACCACAATAAATTGACACAGTCTCTGTAAATGTATAAATATAGGTTTTATTTTTTTAACAAAAAATCTAAAAGGTTTGCACAAACTATGGAGGAGAAAGGGGCAGTTAGGTTGTGCCAAATAAAAGAAATACATAAAACAAAACAGGGTCAAGTGAAAATCTAGTATAACAAAAAGGGATTACCAAAATGTTTTATGGGTGGCACCTTTTCTAAGGTGCTTAATAGAAAGAAACCTAAGCAGTGATGGCGCAAGGGGGGCTTTAGGGGGGTGCTATAGCTCCCCCAGGAAAAGTCATAGCACCCCCAGAAAATATTAGATTTATTTATTTTTCATCCGATTTAACATTACTTATATGTAGCTGTTGCAGCATTTTCATCAAAAGACAAAAAACAAAAATGAATAATTATATACTGAGTTAAAAAACAATAAACAAAGCATCCTCCAACAGTATTTGAACTTTGTCTATGCTATTATCACTTCCAAGAAACGATTGACATGATGCTGGCTCCGCCCCCATTCAGACGTGGAGCAATCCTCCCCCAATCATTCCAGGGTATTTGTCAGCAACTGACCAATCGGCAGTCGCAATTTGTTAGAAAGCGTACATCCCTTATCTAGATGAACCGACTTCGACATATTGATAGTATTTATCGTAGCAAAGTCAGCACAAAGCTAACCTGTTTTAAAGCATATTTTTTAAAGCTTTAATTAGTTATAGTCAAAATTAAAACATAGCTTATATCTTGGATTTTGGATTTGTACATTCGACTATGGTGGAATCTGTCACTGCGCACCAATATGTCTTAAGTTTCAGAGCTTTAATTTATACAGTTGGGCTCTAACTACTTATACCTGAAGTATATTTAGGTTTAAGGCAATCGTTTTATATCTTACTAACATGTTTGTTTAAACTGAAAGTAGTATTATCCCTTTTGGAGTGGCCCAGAACGTGAATCTGATAGAGACCCTGTAGAAAGAGCTAAAGAATAGAGTGATGGCAAGGAAGCCATCCAACCTCAAACTTGGAGCACATCAACAAAGATACCAATGGAAACATACAGTGTTTAGCATATGAAGAAAACTGATAAATCACAATTAAAATCACGAAATTGTGATCAGTGTTATTTCAGAAGTAAAAAACACTTAATACATGAGAGTTTTACCAGATTTTTCAGTTCCCATATATCAATCATGTTCATGGTTAAATATACATAACTAGTGCCCAACTATTCTTGAAAGCACTATGGAATTAAAGTATTTTTTTTAATGGGAGGCTGGGGAACTCGGTTGATTTCAGTCTGGAACAATATATTTCCACAAGATTAAAAAGGATTTGTATTTCTGCAAGTGTGTAGAGTCATGTAAATTGAGAATTTAAGATTACCTGGCTGCATATTATGTCAACAAAAAAGTACACTGCAACCATCACCTCTTCAGTAACTTTTTCAGCAATAAAATACTTTTTATATAGATATTTGTGCAACAACGTTTTCTTTTTTTGTTCAAGAATTTGATACTACTGAGCTATGCTAATGCGGGCTAAAAACAACTAGCTCGGGCGGAAGTTAAGCATTCCAAAACAAAGGCCGTTTGTACAAAATATGTAAACACTGCTGGTTTTCCTTACCTCAAGTCACGTTCACTGGAAAATGCATAATACGACTTGTTTGTGTCTATATGGGGTAAACCCGTGTGTTAGCATAGTTGCCTCTGGAAACATGATTAGCTAGCCTAGCCACAATCTCCAGCCCTTTTTTTCCTTTCGGAAACTTTATTGAACAGCTTAAGTGTTGCAATGCCTAAGTAAGTAAATTTGTCAAATAAATTTGTTTATATATATATATATATGAGATCATAATTATAAGAATAATTATGAGATAGACAAATTAGTTTAAAAATAAATGATAAAGAATTTTTATCAGAGTGGAGGAAATGGGCTTACATAATACCTACAATTTTCTTTATCATTTATTTTTAAAGTTATTTACATACGTGGGGGAAAAACGTAAAGCAAGTATAATTAATTCATTAAAGCTTTGTTAGTATTTTTAGTTAAATTGTAAGAAATGGGATGAAGGTACAGGGCATTCTTCTGTTAATGCAAAAAGTCAAGTCATTCCAAAAACCTCTGAACTGCTTAACACGGCTTACAAAACTAAAATGTAATAGCCTGGTTGCAACAGGAGATGGCAGTGTAGCACGTGATTTGTTTTCTCTCTTGAGGAAAAATGTTTGAACAGACGCCTGCTCATTAATGTTGACAGTGGGAGATGCCACATTTCAAGTCTGGGGTCACCTACACAACATAAAACCCCCAGGAGCAGGAGGAGTTGACTCATGGGCACCTCAATAGCACTGATGAGCACACTTGTCATCAAGAATTGAAACAAAACCATCGTATGGGGCCACTATGATTGCCATTATGTCACATCTAAAAGGTATTACATGTAAACATTAGAATAATTCTTCTACTAAAATATAGTATCTAATATGCCAAAAGCAATGCAGCTACAATCTCAAATGGCTTTTGCCAAGTCATCAAAAATACATTAATATATATCATAAAATAAAAAATAGTGAGGCCCGAAACAGAAATATTATCTGTTTTGGAAATACTCAGCTCAGAACATTTTGGAATATTTGAATTTGAAATTAAAAACAAATTGATCATACAGGTTTTCATGTCTGCAAGGCTTTTGAATTTGTGGCTAAAACATGGTTAATTTACACAAATACTGTATTTTTTGCATGCTGCAACTTCATGATCCACATTATTTTATTGATCACAGTTCAGTGTTCATTTTCACATTAACTTATTTGCGTTTTGTTGACTTAAAATGTCTGCGTCAAAAACCCGGTTTGACAGTATTTTCACCAGACATTAAATATCCAGCAGACTTCATCTCAGTATAATTCAGATATCATAAGCCCAAATGAAGATGCAGCGATACACAAACAATATAATGAGCAGACTGACTGCTGCAAAACATTTTAAACCAGTATCTTTGTATGTTAGAAAGACCTTACAAAGAAAAGCAGGTCTGAACGGTTTATTCAGTTACACGCCCCACACTGCAGAGAGCAGCATGTTTTCTTTTTACCATAGTTTGTGTCAACATTTTTGCAAAAGTCAAGATACTGATTCATTAAGTTTTTCTTTTTTAATATTGTGTTTTTGTTTCCTAATACCTTACTGGATGAAAATGCAGTTTCTGAGGGTTCTCGTTATCACGTTTCGAGTTGGATGAGCGAGAGGGAGAGGGAGAGAAACTCAAGTAATACCGACGAGGACCACGCGGCACAGAAGATGGACGAAACAATAAACTCAGTTTCTGAGTTTATTGACATTAGAGAAAGTCATAGACATGTAAGAAGAAAAACAATGTCTTTGAAACAATCAAATTCTCTGTTCTATTCAAAAGTAAACTTGCAAAAATAACAAACATACTGAATAATGCGTCTAGTTCATAAATTTTCTTTAAGGCTAATAAGTATGTTCACTACCAATAATTCATCATGATGATGATTGTATAGGCCTATAGTGCTTAAGTCATTTGCCTTGCAGTCAACCCACGCACACTTCATCATGAGAATAGACCAAGCTTAGCCATAGCCCTTTGGCCTGAAGAGAGTCTACACCATCCAAACAGTCTTTCCTTCTCATACATGTCACTTTTATTCAGGTTCAGTAACAGATGATCACTCCCAAAGCCTCGGGCAACAGTGTCACACAGACTTCTTAAGTTTATTTGTGATTTATACCGCCTGGTGTGAGTCACGACACAGCCCTTCATGTACAGGGTCTGTGTCCCCAAGGAGAGGAAAGTTGAACTATTTACTGACTAGTTTGCTACTTTGGAGTCGACTGTTTTAACAGTATCTCATATTTGAATGTTTTCCAATAGAAATGTTTCTTGCAAAGCTTACTAAGATTTGTAGATATAGGTGAATGCCTTAGCAGGCCAAACTTGCTTCACCTGATCTGTTATATCAAATACAACTCGCATTTAAGATGAACAGAGAAGTTCTCATCAACATCGATGACTCTCAAGCAGATGCTAAATGTCACATGAGAGGCAACTGAGGAATTTCATTGGTTGTGTCTATATTCACTGCTCAAAACTGTATAGCTAAAGAGTCTATAGAAAATACATTTTAGCTTGCTTAAAGTTTGCTTAGAAGATTTGGACAAGCCAGTGAAACGCTGGGAGAGTATAAATGAGGTCAAAGTGGAACCGTTGGAATGTCACCTGACCCCAGGTTTGAAGGAAGAAGAGATCTACACATCACCACAGAATCTCCATGCCAAAGGTGAAGTTTGCAGATGGGACCATCATGGTGTGAGGTGTGTTACAGCTTAAAGTACAAGCAAGGTCCATTTGAATGAAGGAAAGCGAGAAAAACATAGCATGACATTCTTGATAAAAATCTGATGGAACAAGCTTGGCAAGACAATTGTCCTAAACAAGGACACTCTTAATTGATTTGAAAGAAATAAGAAGTAAAACTTCTTATTTGGCGCAATTAATCACTGGACTTATTTGGAGTTGAGAATCTATAGACAGAACTGATCAACAGAGTGCATGATGCTGGAGTGTCAACACATTAAAGATTTTTCTGCAGGTTGTGTGGGAGAATGTGTCAGTTCACACCAGAGCGAAGCATGTAACTACTTTCTCCATATAGGCTGTTGTCATGACCAGAAAACATTACTTCATACATTTCTGTCAATATATTCTGTACTTTTATCCCTTTCTTGATCTGTTAATTTAACTCCTGACTGGGTAAGTAACATCAAATCCAATTTTGACCACCTTGACTGGAGTAATGTTAACCCTACTTGCTTATTTTGATGGATAATCAATTAAAATTAAGAGTCATTAATAGAGATGAAATAGTCTTAATCTTGGTTAAGAGCACAATTATTGCAAATTGTGCTTTTAAATAAACTGGCACTATACTTTTTGCACTATTTTTGTTCATATTGTTTCATCATTTTCAACAGCTACTCATGAACTTAAGTACTAATATGTTGTCTAATTATCTATAGAATTTTGGCACTTTTGGTCATCCATGAAATGTAAACTTAGTACAATGAAGCAAAGGGTTTTGATTTGTTGGTGGTTGCTTGGGATCCAAATGGATGAAGTAACTCCTGACATTTCATGTTGCCTTTTGATTTCAAGAATCTGAATTCACTTTATTGAAATAGTGCAGCGTTGTAATTAAGCAGCACGTCTGTGACAGTCAGATTTCGACTGCTTAAAGTAGCACCATAGAGGGTGCCGTTTTTTGTTTTTTTTTTTTTCGGATTGGGTAATTATTATTATTGTTGGAAATGCTTCAAGTAAACCCAATTAAGTTATATCCTAAAGATAAAGACTCAAAGACAGCTCTGGAAAGGGGGAGGGGGGAGAATATTGAGTGGGGTGGTGGGGAGAGTACTAGAGGGGGTTCTCGTTATCACGTTTCGAGTTGGATGAGCGAGAGGGAGAGGGAGAGAAACTCAAGTAATACCGACGAGGACCACGCGGCACAGAAGACGGACGAAGGCACGAGACATGATCCAAGGATTGAGGTAAGTTTGAATGCAGCAGAAGAATCCGCGTGCATGGTGGGAGGAACTGTGTGTTGTGTGACCAGGCACGTTCTGCTTCGTGGTTAAAGATTATAAGCTAACTGATGTGATAATGTGTCATTGATAATCCTGACTTTAACCGTCCGGTGATTGAGAGAGACTTCTCGAGAAAAAAGAAAGAAAGAGAAGCCACGATCTATGAAAAAATAAGAAAACAGTCCAGGAAGGGAAGCTATTTTGTGCTTCTGTTCGTGCTAAAATAAAGGAGATTTTTTTTTTTTTTTTTTTTTTTTTTTTTTTTTGTATATATAGATTATTTAGGTTAAACCGTGAAGAGTTTGGATGTGCGGGAATGATGCGTGCAGACATCAGTCGGATAGACGTCCTTGTAACGTGTTTGGAAAGCGCGCTGTCCGTGGTGCTGAAATCCGGTTTCTGTATTTTCTCAATGAATGAAACTGACAGTATCTGCACTCGACCAGGTGCAATAGTTAAATTCTCTTTAAAGGGGTATAGAGACGCAACTGAACTGTGATTTAAGTGATTTGTTCAAAGGCATCCTGACAGGAGACTGTAAAACAGAGCGTGTGGAGAAGAACATGCGTGCTTAGTAAACTCTTAGCCTTCTTTCTTCATATCTCAACAATTTTCTCGCTTTTTTTTTTCTCCAGGTGTCCACGGATACACTCCAAACAACATTCCCACAGGTAATGGCTGGGATAAGCGTGGAAGCTCTGACAGTCAGCAGATAATATGCCATCGCAGACGGCACGGCTCACGGTCTGTGGCACGACATGGCACGCGTAAAGATGGGTTTTTTCGCTCTCCTGTGTCTCCCCGCGTGCCTCGTGATCACCCCCAGCAGCGGCAGCATCCACGAGAGATCGGTGGTGCCCCGCGCCGCGTCCCGTTCCGTGGCCCGCATGGACGGGGACGTGATAATCGGCGCGCTCTTCTCTGTCCACCACCAGCCGTCTGCCGAGAAGGTGGCCGAGCGGAAGTGCGGGGACGTCCGGGAGCAATACGGCATCCAGCGGGTGGAGGCCATGTTCCACACGCTTGACCGCATCAACGCCGACCAGCACCTGCTCCCCAACATCAGCCTCGGCTGTGAGATCCGGGATTCCTGCTGGCACTCCTCTGTTGCCCTGGAGCAGAGCATCGAGTTTATCCGGGACTCTCTCATCTCGATTCGGGATGATAAGGACGGCTCCAAATGGTGCATCGACGGAACCCCGTCCAACCAGCCACCGCCTTCAAAGAAACCCATAGCAGGAGTGATCGGCCCCGGATCCAGCTCTGTGGCCATTCAAGTGCAAAACCTTCTACAGTTATTCAACATTCCACAGATTGCCTACTCTGCCACAAGCATCGACCTGAGTGACAAGACTTTGTTCAAGTACTTCCTAAGGGTCGTTCCTTCAGACACTCTGCAGGCCCGGGCCATGCTGGACATCGTCAAGCTTCATAACTGGACCTACGTGTCTGCAGTCCACACTGAGGGTGAGAAAAATTAGCACCAACTCCAGGGCCAGTTTTTGAGGGATCTGGGCCAGGTTTATTTAAGTTTATTTTTAAACCTATAGATTGAAATTGATAGGTATTAAGAGCCTAAAATGTCAAATAATAATTCATTAAATACATAAGTTCATATGTGATCATATAAACACATTTTTTAAATTTCTTTTTGCAACATTCTGATCACTTTGAAATTCTGTGTTGTTAAACAGTGTACTTTATCTGCCTATTAATGGTTTATAAAATGTTTACAATTCAACTAAAAGTTGGTTAAAGTATTTATTACCTATATTTAAGGATAATCCCAAAGTGATCTCAACAAAATAAACACATTAATTTACAGTGTTTTCAGTGTAATATAATAATGAAAAGTTAAAACTAAAAACTGATGTCCTTAAATAGTAAAATGTATTACATCATTTTAGTATGGATGTGGTATTTTAATTCCTGTGTTGGAGTGCTCTGGAAAGTCATTATTACTGCTGCAAGTCATCAAGCCTGAAGATGATTGGTTAGGCCAAACACGAAGTGAACTTTAAACCAATCAATGTAAGCTCCACCCATCTGCTGACCCTCATGACAGTCCAGAGTAATTATTCAAACATAAAGAATATGTATTAAAAATGTCAATTTATAAGACTACAGAAAATGAATAAATACATCATTAATTGTATGTGATTTAATCACTGAAATATATATAAAAAAACAAAGGTGGCAAAAAGCATGGACAAGGCTTGGTGTTATGTCTGACCTGCTGTGGTCTACTATGACATCATTGCTTTCAAATAGCTGCCTTGGCTATTTATGATATCCATGAGAACCCAAGTAAAGTAAAACACCCTAATGCTACTTTAGAAATGCTCAAGATATATTTTGTGTTTCAAAACCCGAGGGTTCTGGCTTAATGTCCTAAAAACCTTCTTAACGTCTGACACAGACCAACTCTGCAGTCAAGCAGTCGATGATCTTATAATACATGTCACATGTTAATAAACAAAAGACCTAGTTTATAGTGACCCAGGTTTTCTTGATTGCACCTTCAGTTAACCATTTCATCAAAGCATTTCTTTTTATTAGGAGTGGCACAAAAGCTTATTAGTTGTTGGATTTATAGAAGAGTCATACACTTTGACATATCAAAGATCACATGCTGCTGAGGTTTCACAGGTCCTCAGGGTTTTATGGTGGAATATAAATATACACTGACCCCAGAGCAGTTTTTACTGGACTTTTTTTCTAAACTCCAACTGAGTGTGTTCTTTTTGTGTCAACCTTTTGAGGTTGAACTTGATATCATTTTCTTTGTAATAATGTCTCACACTTTGCAGGAACATTCACATGTACATCTGCACATTAAGACCATAAAGAGCACTCCTATTGTTTCCACAACTTCACACCCAGTGTGCACTGCTAATCGGAAAAGAACGTGTGAACTTTCTGGCTTTGTTAGGATGGCCACCACAGCAAGTTTCAGAACTGTTTTACAGCACATAAGGGACTATTTTAGAATGGACACATTAATATTTATTCCATTTTTAATTGGAGAGGACATGGTTAAGAATTATACAACTGTTTCAGATTTCAACAAATACCTATTAATTAAACTGAACATAAATTCTCATAAATACACTTAAATACTCGCATTGTGATCAGCTTCTAACCGTTCTGAAAACCTTTCCTCATTTGCAGCACGTCGGTTATGTTGTGGTGGAGACAGGAGATAACAGAAAAAGGCGGGTTGGGTAGACAGAGTAATTACTGTGAAATGAATTATGTCTGTGGCTTTTCATTAAACTCTTGGTGAAACACAGTCAGTGATGTGCACCCAAATTATGACTGACAGGCTGCATTAACCAGGATCCCTCTCTAAGGAACTGCAGACATGCTGGGAGTGTAAAACATCTTTGGAGAGTCTTATTATAGTTAGGTATGGGAGATGAGCGCAGGCTGGCATTGGGTAAATGGCAAAGGGAGTTAGGAAAGTGTAGTACCTGAAGGACTGTAGGTGATATCAGGTATCTGAACCTCCTTTGGGAATGAGATCAGAAAATGTAGGACCTGCAGAACAATGATATAAAGAAAAAGTTATCGTTTATATCAAATGCAATCCAGAAAAGCACTGTATAATCAATATTTGGTATAGAAGCTGTTATTTTGTGATTTATTTTGTGAATACTCGTGATTTGAATACTTGCAAATCACAAGTATTCAAGCGATGTTCGTAGCAACATTTTTCATTGCAATATTTGATAGATGCTTGTTACATTGTTAAAAATTAAACGAATTATAATTAATCCTGTTGTTTTGAAAAATAACAGTTTTTTAATTAAACTTTTCTAGATTTCTGCTGCAACTGGCTGAGCGACAAGCACTGCCTTCTGCCTAAGCAGTGATAACATTTGGACATTCATTGACATTTTTTAAAAATCTCTTCAACCCTTTCTACTCATATAGAGCACTATCACTTTGACCAATCTGAAAGAGATTGAAATTTGTTTTAACACCCTTAACTCAATTCCCAGAGAGGCAAAGTCATACTCTGTCCATAAAAATAAAACAAAATTTTCCAAACTTGATTGAAATTGTTTGGAGCTAATTTAAGTATTTACAACCCTTGAACTTTTACATGTTGCACTTCAGTGTCTTTTACTGGATTCTGATGTGACAAACCAGCAGAGAGTAGAACAGAATTGTGAAGTGAGTACATAAGGTTTTATAACAAATAAAATCTGTAAAGTGTGGCATGCATTTGTAGTCAACCTCCTTTGGCTTTAACATAACTAAAGTGGTGTTAGTACTTTTGGAAGGCACTATTCTTGTTTGTCTTGTCTTTAGTCATCTTGAATCTGTGGTCACGACTGGCTCAGGCCCATCAGTTTTCTATCTCCACCACCCGAGACAAGTTATAAGTGCAGCTTGTTGCCTGTAGCAACAGCTAGAGCTGTGAAATTGCATAAATTACCTGTCTCGATTATCATCTCTGTGGTGATGAATGCTTAGTGCGGGTTTTTTGTTGTTGTTTGGTCATTGTGAGGTGTCAACTAATGCACCACCACCCACCCGTCTCATAGCTGAGATGGAGAGAGTAAAATAATTGGATATCATTATTTCCATTTACTTGCACCAGAATGAAAAGAGGCAATTGAAAATATAATCAAAGGACTATTGGCAAACCAACACATGGACGCATTATGGACCTGTGTAAATGAATTACACTGATGTCTATTTCAGCAGCAATGTAAAGCTTCACCATGTGCAGATGTATGATTGTTTGTCCTCAATCATGCAAAACACGGCATAGACTTTCTTCAAGAATCGGGCCACTCATCAACTGCAAGACAAATGTTTTCACATATTTACTGCAAGGTTCTTCTGTTTTCCCGATGATGACATGTCTGTTCAAATGCAAAAACATGTTCTATCGCACACAAGCGATTGGATTGTCTATGTAATCCAGCTCACAGAAAGAGAAGCTGTGGGCTTTCTCATCAATTCAGAGCAGCATTGCAGTCTACATGGAAGGAGAAGATTTAGATGTAGAAACAGCTTTGCCAGGCTCTTGATTGGGACAGTTTAGAGTTAAACAAGGACAGTCATCTTCACCCCTTTGGGCTTGATTGCAATCAGCAGCAAGTCAAGTCTGACTCTCATTATCAGTGGATCAGAGCTTTGGGTCAGTCAAGGATTGAGGCAGAGAGAGACTGCTGAGAGGAGTCCTTTAGGCATAACATTGATTATCTTTTACATAAATATGTAGATTATGGCTTGTAAAAAATAACATGTTAACTGTATTCTGACAATCTATCTGCTTCCTTTCAAAATTAAAACCACCAAAGAGAGTACAAAATGCAGATTTCAAAAGACGTTTTATTTTTATTAGATTAAAAAGAAAAGACTATTCAAACTGACCTGACCCCTAAACCTAGTTGTCGTAGTGATGACAACATTGCAGTTTTGCTAAATACATCTATTTCAATATGACCGAGAAAAAGCCTCATCCTGGTGGAAAAACTTTTTTTTTCTCTCAAAATTGACGTGTTTTCATTAAGCAGTTTTATTTTTGTAATTTCAATTTGGGCTATTTATGGTTAATGTCTAATGTCTAAAGCTAATGTCTGCTTTATTAATCTCCTTCAGGAAACTATGGGGAGAGCGGCATGGAGGCCTTCAAGGAGCTGGCCTCTCAAGAGGGCCTGTGCATCGCCCACTCGGACAAAATCTACAGCAACGCCGGAGAAAAACATTTTGATCGCCTTTTGGGGAAACTAAAGGAACGTCTGCCCAAAGCTCGTGTGGTGGTGTGTTTCTGCGAGGGCATGACGGTCCGTAATCTTCTGATGGCTATGAGGCGACAAAGGGTGCGTGGGGAATTCCTCCTTGTTGGCAGGTATGGTTGAATATATCTGCATGTTTCTTTTCACACCAGTCCAGAGCATCTTGCTGGATCACAATGACTCTGCTAACAGGCTGGGAGACTAAGAGAGGCTGTTTTGTCTTTCCAAAGCACACGTCACCAAGGCAACCAAAAAGAATTAGACTACACAAAAGTAGCGCTGAATAGAAATGTTTGTCTAGATTGCATAATTACCATATCTGTCACAGATGCACAAATAGACAGTCAATTTTCCCTGTCCAATTTCTACCTGGCCTCTTTAGGGTAAATTTTCTTATAAATGCAGTTGTTGCATTTTGTTTCAGCATTGACTCATTTGGATCAAGCACTTGAATTATAGAAATTCCTCTTAATTGGATATCCAATTAAGCTTTATCTCACAATTAATTTAAGTTTTTTTTTTTTTAATGTAAATATTTATTTGCATAAATACTTGCTGTTGTCAGTCACAGCAGTAACTGGGTGTGTTAGCATCATATCCACAAGGTAGGTTGAAATGTGGGTTGGTTTGTTGAGCCATGAAAGTTGAACCTTGATAGATCTTTTCAAATGTTTTCCCCCGCAAAGACATGGTTATTTATTCCATTCAATTCAATGGAAACACACAAAAAAAATCTGCTAAAATAATAATAAAAAAAGAGAAACGGGGTGAATAATGTTCTTTTTATAGTGATTTAATGTTGTTTTTAATGCCAAACCTACTTTGTTGAGTTTTGGTCCAAAGTTCAAGTTTGGTTTCAACAAATTATGACACATTATCCCACAAAGCTTAGGGGAAACTTTTGATAATTCTTGATGTTTCACTTGTAAGAAAAGATTTCAACTTTAAAGCCCTCCTCTCTTTTCAGATAAATAGACACAAAGGATGGTATTGTTGTCTCATGCTGAGGAACACAGCCAGTACGTGACAGATATTTCTTCAGTTTTCTTGGTGCTACTGTCAAACTCTTGGCAGCTTTACTGACCACCTTGGTTGTTGCTTTTTCATCAATTTGGGACAAATTTCAAGTTTTTGTAATGCTGTTGTTTTACTATGGTTTTAGCTGTGCCATGTTATTAAGACAGTCAGGCAGTGGTTTGAATTTTTTTTTCTTGTGCTGTTAATTTTTTAATCTTAGACTATTTTGCTAGATGCAATGAGTAAATTAGATGTTATGTTGCAGAACATAAAAACTACGTGGATTACAACACCATGCTGTGAATAGATAAGAACATTATTTTCTCTTTCATTTTAGTGATGAAAGAGAAATCTTTCATCACTATTTGGGAATATTTGAATGAATATTCCCTCATTCAAAAAAGAGGGAATATCTTGTCAGTGTGAAACCAGTTTGAGTTTTTTGAGGCTCTCTGTTTAACATAAAATATTTAAGTTTTGTTTTTTAGAAAAAAAAAAAAACATAGTAAATTAATTTTAACATCTGCACTCCAACAGGCAGGCATATTGCCATGACTTGAACTTATGAAAGGGGGAAAAAAGGGGGGACAATAGAGCAAACATAACAATGTTTTCAGAGATTTGAAAGTAGCTAGGGACTGAGGTGGAGATAAACACTGAAGAAAACCAAAGTTGGCAATTCTTTGTTCCATTAACTTAATGGAAGTAGGGGGTAGTAAGAATAGGTGCTCATTGCAGAATACAATCTCATTCCCCATGAAAATTGCCCTGTACATAAACTTCTTATTCATTAGGTTTTATAAAAGAGTGAGGCTCTTCTACCTTGTCTAAAACTAAATTATTATTTAGATGAGAATCAGGATTAATATTTTCATTGAGAGTTTTAATTATGCCTAGTATTTCCATGCAAATAGAGATCACTTGATCTAATCCAAACCTTTCATGTTGAAGAAGATCTTTTTGTCATTGTCTTCATCTTTGATTATCCCTTTCTCATACCCTGTATTATTTCCCATAAGCAGAAGTGAAGGGGACTCAATAGGCGTACTTAGCTGCCTGTTTATATTTCTACATCCAATGCAACCATGCATAGCTTAGTTCTTAGCAGGACAGTCTTCCTTTTTTCGAATACCATCTAAATTATCTATTGTAACGACACTCTAAGGCTCGCTCCCATATGTGTCCCTTTCTCTTTCCTCCATAGGAGAGGAAAAAATGAGTCTTTTTTTAGCTTTTTGTGGAAGTCTCCCTGGGAGGAAGAAATACTTCTAGGTCACAGAAAATAAAAGGAGATAGAAAGGAGTGTTTAAAATGACAGAGCAAGTCTGGACCAGCACAGATGCTATGTCATGTGTGTGGCCAAATAAAGCTGGCAGGTAGGTATTAGCTCACCAACGGGAGCTTGTTTTCCAAATTTATGCTTTCACCCTACAGGGAGCCTCTTCACATGATGTGTGCGTGTGCATTTTGGCTTGTTCTGTGTGTTACATTTGCATAAAGCAACAAGGGACATTCAGACTGATAGCATACAGTTGGTAAAGAGGCAAAAAAGTCCAACATTCTAAGTTAAGACCGGATTTCTGAAGTTTTAATGAATTATTTTGGATATAGGAACATTTGAAACAATGGTAATATCCTACAACTATATGTGGAAGTGCTGTTTTGCCACAGTTTATGTTCCCGGTTGTGGCCAGTTGCTGCTTTTTGGTGAAAAAGCCTCTGGAGACCACTTTTCACTTGACAGCACACACACATAAACAGATAAATTAGCAGCTGAACAACATGGAGTGTAAATGAATAACAGCCCAGTATGCTTGTAATAATAATAATAATAAAAATCAGCTTAAAAAGTAGGGGCAAATCACGACTTCAATCAGGCAAACCTGGTCCACGAAACATGCCTGTGCTTTGAAACTATTTTTAAACAACAAATGAAAACAGTTCAGTGAGCACTAGCAACCTTAGTGGTTTGGATATTTTTGAACTGGAAGAGCCACAGGCTGAAAATAACCTGTTCAACTCTGAAAATTAAGGTTTGGCAACACCCTTTAATGGAATGTTTGTACACTGGATCAACATCTCATCAATGTGGAGAGGAATTTAGGTTTTTGTCACCTTTCCAAGTGGAAAGGTATTAAAGCACTCCCACTAATATTACCTGAAGGATTTGCTATCTGATGCTAATGCTGTTGACTAGCTACAGGTATTTGGTTTTTGGTCATTTGCCTGATATCATTGCTCAGCTTCAATGTGCTCTGAATAGATTTGTTTCTGATAGACTGGCATTATGGAGTTCATACTGGAGATCATATGAGCAAGCTTTTGAGGAAATGCTAAGCAGACACGAAATGGCCAAATAGTGAATTCCTATCATTTTGTCTGATAAAGCCAGAAATAAGAAAAACATGGTGGATGATATGAAAATTGTAATCCTGCTGCTTCATGCATGAGAGTTGATGGATTGTGCACAAGAGATTCCTTTCATAGTCCAGAATCGCAGAAACTGCCATCAGTATGACAGCTGGTCATTTTAAGCTTTGAACTTTTGTCGAGCAACTGAGATGTGAAATCATAAATGTAGTTTTGATCTTAACATTCTTATTTTACTTAGGATGTGTAATGTGCAACTCTGTGCTGAGAGCATAACAAACAATAGATCAAGTTTACATATCAGCAACTATTGAAAATGAAATGTTTTGGATCAATATTAGCAACAAAAGGGTCCCAGCCTTAAACCAATAGTCAGCTTTTGCTTCATAACCAATAAAATGAGATTTTATATTGAAGCTTGTATCTCTTTGACATTGTCTCAATTGCTGCTGTGCCAAGAAATTGCAATACACCAAATAAAGCAACATAAAAGCTTTTGATTCAGAGCATCAGGATGAAATCATCGTATCAGTGTGGTGGTTTTCATCCTCATCTCGTTCACTGTGATGATCAGAACCCCACAGAGGCAGACAAAAACACTACAGCAAGTGGGCACATGTGAGTGGTTTGAATGTGAGAGCTTTTTGTTGTTGCTGTTCAGCTAACCTGCTCTTCAGACGAGGGCTGTATGTGGCGTCATCCTCGCCCCACTTCATCCCTTGATTTCAACCTTTTCCATCCACTCTGCTTCTCTGTGGTCCGGGAGTCTCTTCTCCTTCTCTCTCCATGTTTTTAGCGATGATTGTCTCAGCCAGCTCTCTCAGTTTCTCTATGACTCCAAACATAGAAACCAGCTATCAGTGTGATATGAACAGAGGAAGAGGAACTTCCATTCCCAACATATTGTGCCCTACATATATTCATGACACTTGAACCTTTTTCAATGTTGTCACCTTAAAACTACAAACCTCAATGTTTACATTCTAATTCAATGGAAGAGCACAACGTAGAAATGGAAAAACCCCCAAAATAAAACAAAAAACCCCCAACATTTTCAAACTCTTTTACTTATAGATAGCTTGGATGAAAAACATAAAAGTAGCAACACCATTATTAGGTCTAAGGAAAAGACAAAAAATGTTATGGATATACCGGTTGTGAAGTTTGTTGAATAGTTAGGCTATAAAATAATGTCTCAAGCTTTGGATGTTTCCCATCTAAAATGGAAATTGTACTGCACAGCTGCAAGTCTAGCAAGCTGGGGAAGTATAGCATTAGTGGGAGAAACAGTCAGTCTCCCCATGGTGTGGTAAAGTTCACACACGACCTTTATGAAAGCAGGGCAAGAATAAAGTCATTGATAAAAGAAAGAAAGCTATTGCCCCGGTGAGGCATGGTGGTGGTAGGATCATGCTTTCTCTGACAGGTCAGTAAAGGAGAGGATCTAGATAGTTTATTCTGTGTGATCCATTATATCATGATATGTGTTTTATAGATGGTTTTAATAAATAAAAGTGCAGAGGCATTAAACTGACTTGATTCACATATGTGGAAGACACTGCACTTAAGACTAAAAGATGAATATCGGTATTCTTCAGGTGTGGACTTGGAACTTTTCAGATTGAGAGATCTTGCAGAGTAAGTAGTGATAAAAATAGACTATAAAAAAAAGAAAAACAAAACGAGTTGACAGAAACAGAGAAATTGGAAGAAGATAAGAGAGCTGAGGATGGAGATTTTGTTAGATTATCATCAGTGGCTTTCAGTTGTTTTCAAAGATTAAACGCTTCCCAGCAGAGTAGAAATTTGTTATTTTGCTTTGCAGGGAAAGTGGAAAATGCTAGCAGCAACAATCCAAAACCAAAACTTGCAGTTCCACCATGGGCAGTTTTGATGCACCATGCAAATCTTAAATGGCAGTTTATTGTATTTTTTGAGAGGGTGTAAGCAAAAAACAGACCCCAAAAAAAGGTCTCGTTGTATGGACTGACCGAAAAATATTTTAAATGAAAAAGTGGATACCAATTTCAGACAATTTTGGATCGACCAGCCCCATTCAGTACTCAACAACATTAATTTATACTTGAAAAATGTTGCTCAAGGATGAGAATCAGATGGCTGATTTTACACACTATTAAAACTACGTCACATAAATGACTCATACAAATTTACAAAAGAAATGTAGAAATATCAGTGATGACCTTCCTGATGCACTGCATCCTTAACAGCATCCTTCACAACCTTAACAGAAGGTTGTGAAGTTTGCTAATGAAAGGCTGGCCTGACAAAATCAGAAGCCTACTAATTTACTTTTTCAGCAGGTCAGTGAGGTCACTATGCTTTGTATGAATGAAAGACCAACTTTGACAAGAAATGTGAGCCAGTCAGAGTGACGGTGCAGATGGCCACACAGTTTTCACTTGTTAGCTATGTGCCAAAGCAACATGCACAATGGTTCCCAGTGTGCATTGTTACAGTTCAAACTTGATTCAGTTTCTTTCATATATCAGCCTCTTCACCAAATGTGAGTTCTTTGAGATTATAAACTATAGATCTGTGAAGCATATTATCAAACTAAATTAGGAGCTAAGTGTTATTTTTTCCCCCTTATACAGGGAACAGTGCCTGGCAAAAATATCACAAGTTCCTTGAACTTTAAGTGCAACTTTGTGAAGTGGAAGGAAAATTAACAAATAAAAACCTCAAACATGAATATAATTTAGATCAGATTTGTGGAGTAATTAAATCTACCGTATGTAACTTTAAAAAGAAAAATGTTAAGTTGTGACGGAGTAATGTGAAACAAATGATTTGTTAAAAGATTGTGCTTCTCCACCCCCTCCTGGTGCTGCTATTGCTTTTTGAAGAAATGCACTGCTCCCAGTCTAAAACAGTCAATCAGTACCAGGAGGAGCGTGTTAGCACCGTCAATCAACCTTGTGTATGTGCTGCTAAATGTGCTAATGCTGTAGAAACAACTTACTGTTCCAGGAAAACTGTAGCTATGCTAACTCGCCTGAACATTCAAGCCTCTGTTTTGGTGAACCCAACTGTAGCGTAGCAAAGAGAAAAAGAGAGGTTGTGAGCAGCATGTACACAAGAATGATCAACAGTACTAAGTCCCTCCTTGAATAGATCCATGCACGCCTCGCTTTTCATACTATTTGTGTAAAAGCTAGGAAGCCATGTTTCATTTTATCTCTACCTTGCTTCTATACTTCTAGTTTGTGTTAATCCTTCAAATAAATTGGAATTAAAATACAATGAGTTTGTAGTGTATAAGCGGAGAACAAATTAAAACATTTAAAGGCTGTAAATGCTTCACAAGACCTTGCAAATGTAATTTAAACCTTGACACAACTACTGCCATGTAATAAAAATAAGTCTCTCGAGGTCAAAATTTGATTAATTTCCAGCTCATCTTTAGCTCAGGTACAACCTCCTGATTGTATTTAATGCCTGTTTTTGCAAAAGCAAGTGAAAAAGGGAGATATGTATGAGAAAGTGGCCCCTCTAAGATTTGCTCTGTAAATTACACCAGATTCAGGCACGAGGAGCCAAACCTAGTTTCATGTTAGCAGTTTTTGAAAACATTTCAGGAATTCATTTCAGGGATTCATTTATTTCCAAGTTGTTTTGTTGTGAGAGTGGAAAATATGTTTGTGAGATGTTGTTGCATCTTAACAAATATTTAAATAGTGTTCCCTGGGGCCAACACCATTAGGCTTATTTTGCAGTTCAAGATGTTACAAGGAGTCTCTGAATCCAGAATAACAATTTCCCACCCGCTCCATTCCAAAAAAGAAATAATTGTGGTATTCACGTCTGTCTGCTGAGCTTTAGTTTGTGCGGCTTTTCAAAACCAGCTATACATTATCTGTGCAGTGGCCTTTGTTATTGTTTCCTCTGCCGCTTCCCACCACCAAGTTTCTGAATGGTGGCATGCAGTGAATCCACCCACTCATTTGCCTGCCTGCTCTCTTGCAATTAGAAGCATTCATTTTCTCTCTCTCTCTAATGCTGCTTCTGTGCTGTTATTACCAAACACCATTTGCATAAGCTGCTTTTCCACATGTAGTGCTCAATTCTCTCCTTCTCCTACATGCGTGGCTTTTTGGTCGGGGTCCAATTTTCAAGACTTTGGTCTTGTTTAGTCTGTCAAAAAGGACACTGACTCGCTTGACACCCGTCATTATGATTTGCATGACTCTTTATCTGTAAGGAGAAAGCTGGAAGTCTGAGCTGTATGTACCAGCTGCATTCAGCTGCACCACTGATTTTTTTTGTTTTTGTGTGTCTAAGAGGAGATTGGTGTTTTCCTCCAAGGCTAAATCATAAAATGTTTATGATTTAGCCTTAGGCTACAGGAAAAGAAGCATTTCTGAATGGACACATTTTACTGCCTTTATCTAGTCATTTCTGTGTGTCTCATCTTCTCTCCATCTCAAGGAGAACACTAGGGATGTCAAATTTTCCCTCTTGGCTTCTTGACACAAGTTATTTGGTAAATAGCGGGGCATGAGCAAAGAGAGAGGCTCCTTCTGTCAATAGCACTGAAAGTAATGATGAAATAAATTGGTCTCCTTTTCAAGCAGCTCTGCACATGTTTTTTTTTTTAACCAAGCACAATCCATCCTCCTCAATAAAATGTTTCAAAAATATTCAGAATGAAATCATTTTTGAAATAATTAAAAGATCAAAATGTTTTTGTTACATAATTCAATTTCAGAATTCCACAAACATGCACTTCATTAGTTAAACGAATAAAAGCACTACCATGCTTTACAGGATACAGATTTTACTTATCCAGTAGTTTACAAAATAGGTATCAGAATGAAGTTCATAAACATTAAGGGTTTTTGATAATTGATGGTTATTTGTCTTCCACCTACATGTTTGCTGCACATTTCTGTGAAGATTAAAGATACTAGTTTTAGAGCAGTAGAAGAACACACTCAATAAATATTAAAGTGTCTACAGTACATTATGAGATTGCAGTTTATGATTTTTGATAGGTTTGAACAACCAATTTCTGATAGTTTGGGAAAGATGGACACAATTGGATTTCCCATAAGGATTTTGATCCTAAACACACTTCAAAAATTGATAAAGCCGGATAACAGTGGGCATCTGGAATGGCTTTGACCTCAACACTTATGAAAATGTAAAATTATGCAGTTTGAGCCCTGTTACTTTACAAACTCTTGTCAAAGAAAAAAAAAGACACACAATCTTCAGAATATGTCAGCCTTGAGATTTCCTTTCTGTCTTATTTACTTGATTTGTGTGCAATTACCTGGTGGAAGACAAAGCACTCTTTTAACGTTAGTGACCTTTCTGCCACGTTATGCACCTATGAACACAATATAAGGGGTCAAACTTTGGCAGGACTTTGTATTGATATTCAATTATCAATGCCACAAGCACAGTTTAGTTTCTAATTTCCCTGATTTACATTCTTTTATACCTCACACAGACATATAATTATGGTTTAAGTGTACTATTTCCATTTATTTTGCTTACTTCTCTTAAGACTTGTCTGAAAAAAAAAACACAAACAGCTTCATACCAGTTCATTAACTCTGAATTTCCTAGGGGTAGGAGACTTAGGTGCTTTGAGATTTTTCTATGGCATTCCACACAAAAATCATTCTAGTTTATGTCTGCGGAGAGGAATTCTTTTTGAACCAAAGCATGAAAAAACAAACAAAAATTAACTTGTATGCTGCTTACACCACAGTCTCCATGGAGACATTATTTGACCTCTTGACAAAGTTGGTGTGATCATTGCATTGCAGATCTGTTAAGCGCTCTGTCAGCAGGGCTTCGCAGAAGGCAACACAATGGCTCTTTCTCAGCAGACATGGCTGAAAATGTTCCATTAATAAGTACAAAAAAAACATGCATCCAAAAGTAAGGAATGTATTGCAGTAAAGGAATTGTTTCTAAATACACCAGTTGAATCTTAATTCATGTTGGGTGAAGATTGATGAATTTATTTGTCTTCACTTGTAGAGAACAATGTGCTCCACCTGGATATTTTTATCACAACTATGATGTTAATTGAGATCAGCCACACATTGTCAAGGGCATCTATCTTTCTAATTGATGCCTTGTGCTCCAAGTACAAGGATATGGCTCCACGGCATTGAATGGATCAAAAATAGCTCCCTGGCCTCGCATCTGGACATAGCTGTCACAAGCTGATTAGTGGAAGCTGTAAGGCTTTTTGTGCAGACAGAAGCCACTAGAACAAACTGCGTGGGTGCGTGGCTTTTCTACAGAACAATATAACTAAACCAAACAATTTGTTTTACATGTTTAGTTGCATTTATAAATGACACATGTCCAAAATTGTGAAAGTTTTAGATGTTTTTATATTCTGTGTCGACCTTGTGTGTTCAGCGAATGAATGAAGCCATTTGAAAAGATCTGAAAACTGAAAGGAAAGAAAGGAGAAGGTGAGCATTGAGTTTGCAAAAAAGAAATATGCTTATGGTTATACTTCAAAAAAATCTATACAGGTTGTCACATCTGCAGTGATGTGAAAATGTATTTTCCCTTTCCTAATTTCCTTTATGTTGATGTTACACTCAAAGATAATCTAGGTAAATACAAAACACTGCTTTCAAATGATGCTTTTAATTTATTCAGAGAAAAAAAAACGATCTAATGTGACCTTGCAATCCAAGATTTACAAGGCCATCTGTAAGGCTTTAAGGCTCCACTGAACCACTGAGAAATCCATTAACAAATGGAGAACAAATGGAACAAAAGTGAAACTTCCCAGGAGTCTCTAACACAACAAAAATATTTCAGGAGCAATGTCAAATAGCTTCCAGGAGGTGACAAAAGCAGAAGTGTTTAGGTTTAGTCCTGAAAACCTACTATTCTGCAGCTTCTAGCTTTGCAGGATATTAGCATCTTAGAACTGGGCTTATGGACCAGAATCTAAAGCATTGTAGTCCTTATTGCTTTAACACAGAACAAGAAACTTTTCAAAATGTTGTGTACGTCTCACGTTTGTCAGAAAATATTTTGATGATCCCCAAGATTTCTGCGAAAATACTCTGCGGACAGATGAGGCAAAAGGAGAACATTTTGGAAGATGTTCACCGTGTTCCCTCTGGCATAACACTAACACAGCATTTCAGAAAAAGAGCAATGTCCCGGCAGTCCAACATGGTATTGATGGTGTGATTCTCTGGGGATGTCATGACCTGGAAAACTCAATGCAAATTCTGTACTATACCAGCACCCTGCCATGAACTTCTGACATGTTTATTGATTGTTGATTCACAGTGCAGAACACTTAAAAAAACTAATTTACTCAGGCTGTCTTGGTCTGATGTAAATATTTATTTGATCTGAATTGTTTAAGTGAGGCAAAAATGCACGCAGGACATTTTTATGATGCCATCACCTTTTTGCTGTAATGCAGGTATTTTCTCCCCCCACCTGACAACATTATGGATGCGATCATTTATCTACAAATTTTCTGAAACGTTTTACCAAATGTGCAGTAGATGTTGAAATTCCCAAGCTTATTGTAACCTGAATTTTGAAATGCAGCATTTTGTCTCATGACTAATAAGAGGTTCTGTAATGGAAAAAGGCATAATGTAGATTATATTTTTATAAGATATACAGAACAATTGATTAATGGTAATTTATTTGATTGTTATTTAAGAGTTCACTCTTTAAGACGTATAGCTGGGTCTTAAAAGCTTTTCAATAAAACTAAATTGGAGTTTACAGGCAAACAGGAAAATGTAAACTTCACCTGAACTTAACCCAGTTTAAGAAGAGCAGCATTAAAAAATGTAACTAGTTGCTTTCAATATTTTAATATCTTTTAGAACCATTTGGGAAAGAAATGTTGTGAAGGGATTTAGAAGTGAACTGAATCCTTTTGTAGTAAAAGGAACAAAAGGCCCCTCCCCCAGTGGTCCTTCCTGTTAGATGAATTAATAAAATGGCTTCCATAGACCACTGTGGGCCCATGCATCAGCTCAAGAGAGATGTGCTTATTACAAGGAAGAAAAATTGATAAAGATTAAACTACAGAAAGTGGGACGATATTTCTGATTGTGGAGTCTTCAAATGAATACATGTTAACTGCCTTTGCACAGACGATATTGCATGCATTTTTTTTGCTACATTTGAAAGACATATTGTTTATTGATGTAGTTCAAGTTTTCTGACAAGTACAGATATTGTATTGCTAGAGGAAGTCTGGCAAAATGACTAACATGATGATTCTAACTGTCCATCATTTAAGAAACCGCATGCTTTAAAGATAAAACCACAAATTTAGCATCATACCTTTTTTTAAAACCTCTGTGTTTATTTATTTGAGCATTCTATGCATTTCATGTTCCTTAGTTAGGCCTTGCCAAGTGTTTACTGGGGATATATTTGTAAATTTCTTATCTATTCAGATTAAACATTGAGATTCTTATCCAATAATACCTAAAAAAATTATATTCTGTTATTTTATATCTTGCAATTTATTTAAAGTTTTGATGCATTTATTTAATGATGTATAATCTAGAAGTTTTGCACTCAAACTTACATTAACTTGAATTATCAACTTTTTAGCTTTTTAAAATTATTTTTTTTAATTAATCAGCAATCACATAAAATCTTGCTTTCTATTTTTAGTATAAGCTAGAAATATACTAATTTATCTCTTATTTTCCCATTTTTGTCTTGATTGGTTTTATTTGGTGATCAGCAGATCGAAAAAATAAGAAAAATAAAGGTTTTCCCCTAATAATTAAATATATTAACACTAAAAATACCCACCATTTGTGGACTAGCAGCATACTTTGTCCTTTTTTTTAAGCTTGTGAAAAATCTAATAAAGATCAGAGGCATATTTATATTTCATGTCATAGAAAAAAGAACAAGAAAAAATCAGAGTTGCTCAAATTCATATGTAGCAAGTCAGACATTGAAGAAAATCTTGAAATGCGTACTGGCCAGGAAATACTGATCAGTGCATCAAATCAAAAATCAAATGAAATTTTATTTGTATAGCACATTTCAGCAGCAAGGCATTTCAAAGTGTTTTACATCATAAAAAACACAAAAACACAAAGTCATGCAACATAGAATCAACAATCAAAACATTACATTCAGTCAATCATTAAATTAGTACTTGATTATGTTTCAAAAGCAACTCTAAACAGATGGGTTTTAAGTTGAGATTTAAAGGAAGTCAATGTTTCAGCTGTTTTACAGTTTTCTGAAAGTTTGTTGCAGATTTGTGGTGCAAAGATGCTGCTTGCTGCTTCTCCTCGTTTGGTTCTGATTCTGGGGATGCAGAGCAGACCAGAACCAGAAGACCTGAGGGGTCTGGAAGGTTGATACAACAACAACAGATCTTTAATGTATTGTGGTACTAAGCTGTTCAGTGATTTGTAAACTAACAACAGTATTTTAAAGTCTATTCTTTGAACTACAGGGAGCCAGTGTAGAGACTTCAAAACTGGCATCTATACTTCCCACTAACACTAACCTAATTATTGTTCCAACTTGTGAATGATTACAAGTTTTGTTATTTTAAAATCCACACAGCAAATTTAGGAACTCTTCACTCTCCTATCCCACTTTTCTAAAGCAACTCTTCTCAGGCGTCCTCCAAGGAAAACGGTGCATGTGATTAAATCTCGTCCCTGCCAATTAATTCATGATTTTATAAATATACAAGTGTACTTTCAAACTGGAACCAGATCATCTGGCAGAGTTCTCAATTCCCACGTTTTTCATTCAGTTCTGTGAAATAACCTAAGCTGCTGACATGTGTTTTCTCATCTAAGCAACGGCACACATGACGATGTGTCAGTAAATCGACGAAGTTCCAGACGAAACTGAGATCAGGGCTGACTTGAAGCAATAACATGACACATTTGGAAATGTGTCATGCATTTTGTGAATTTTTACCCCGTTGTCACACTAATCTGACTTAGTTAAAGGCGTTCAAATGCACAACGACAAACTCTTACCATTCTAAGATATCTTCTGTATTTGACTGAATGCGCCTCATAGGCATGAAAAAAGTAGTCTGTTACATAATCTGGTTGCATAATTTCTTTTTGGCAAACTGCAACGAGGACGATCAGGATTTATTCATTATGTGAAAAAACCTGCAATTATCTAAGTCAAATGTTATCCTTCATCCATCTTAAGTGATTTAAACGGATTGTTTTTCTGCTGAAGGAGCTGGAATGCAGCTAATTACACATTACCTGTGAAATTTTCCTGTGTTTGACCACATTATAAGTCAACACATTTAATGTATGTGCTCTTGATGATGCTGTTATGTTGTCTTATATGTTCATGAAACCATTACATGACCTTCAACAAATGCACCATACCTTTTCACTTTCTGCCTGGTTTGAATGTCAAACACTGTTGTCTGTTACACACCGCTTCCATCCAGACATCTTCACTTATGGTTTCTGTCACCATTCCTGGCATGTCAGCTGTGAAATTACAATTATATATTTCCATTTCCCAGTTATCCAGTTCAGCCTCTTCTTTTCCTTGACAAACCTAGAAACTAAAGGTGCAAAATGAATTCACCTTTTCAACAATTCAGGTCAAAAATGGAAAAAAGGTGGAAAAGCCCCCATTGCATAACAGCATATTTTTGCTCTACAATATCTGAAGTATCAAAAGTTGTGATCCTTTCCGGTAAGATTTGCTTATTTTTAAACCTTCTGGCTGTCTGTCATCGTGGAACCATCTGCGTCGCTAATGCCACACTTAATCTGTTCAAACAGGTGTTTCTCTGGTATGCCCAACTGCGTTTATGTAATGACGGACCATTCAAATATGCAGTGCGAAGGTGCAGAACATTGAGGTGACAGGAAATCAGATTTGGTCCCATTAGGCAGCCCTCATGGGGCACGGTGAGCTTTGATGAGCTGTTTGGACCTTTGCCAGACAGGAATATTCTCAAAGAGAGAAGTGTGAGAAGAAAGAAATGTCATTTCACTTTATCACAAACTGCACTGTGAGACACAGTCAGGCATGTCTTCAGTGCGCTGTGAATTATTCATGTGGAGTGTTGAACAGCACTCCTCCTGCCTCTCTTTCGCTCACTGTCTTTATTTTAGAACCGCCTGCTTCTTTCTCTTTACTTAGACCAAAACATAAAATTGCAAAGCGCAGACTTTACTAAATGCCTTTAACCTTTCATGCGAGCATATTTATGGTGTGCTTTACATTCTTAAATGACAACACGGGGCTTGTTTTTGTGTCATTTGTACTGAAGAAGAGAAGGAGTGACAGAGGTGGTATTGACTCAGAGAGAATGAAGGAAATGTGACCAATGACCCAATGATGTTCACGTGTTTCTGAGTCTTAACTCAATTTGGAGAATTCTAGTGGTGAGTCACATCAACTCTCATTTTAAACAGTCAGCAGAAATGCAGGAAATCTTGTTGGTACATCATCCACAGAGATTATTTATTGGCATTTAAGAACACAGTAGGATTATGCAAGGTTATGCTCTTTTGTAGAAGACTAAACTTTAAAGGCAACAAACAATATTTGATTAGATCTTGCCTGGCTGCTGACCATTTTGACAACAAGTTAATGTTTAGCCCAGTTATGATTTTTGGTTTAATATAAGATATATATGTTACAGTGTATTACAAGCCTGGCAGGCCACCAGGCTTTACTTGGGCCTCCACCAGGCTAAGCACAGCTTATTTTATTTTTATTTTTTTAATGTTTGCATTTTTTAAGACTTTATAGTCAATATTCAAACATCAATCTTACAATAACACATAATTATCAAGTGATATTTTCAAATTTCCTGTCGACTAGTGCAGGGTGTACCCCGCCTCTCGCCTTTTGACAGCTGGAGATAAACACCAACCCCAATTGGATACAGGTGTAAGAAGGTGGATGGATGGATGTTATTACGAAGGCACATACATCAGCGTTGTGGCATTGTAGACCAGTCAGAGACCACATTTTAAAGCCTCGATCTTGTCAGGCTTGAGGCTGACTTTTTACTGAGTCATAATTTGGTCTTGTAGATGCTGGATTGAGTTTTTTTTTTTTCTCAAGACCAAAGCTGTAACATTTTTTGACTGAAACATAGTTAACATACCTAATGTGTCTCTGATCTCGCACAGTGGGATGACGACAGAGTATATTTAATAAAAGTTTGATCAACCGTGGTAGTTCAGTTTTTAACAAGATGAAAAGATCAGAGGATCAGACATCAGAGTCAACTTCTGAATAACCTGAGCTTTACCTTTAAAATAATTTCCATAATTTTCCCTTTTCCAGCTGAACAAATATATGCATGGCTTTTGCTTTGATAAGGTCCACACTTGGCTTCGTTGCGTCTCCCACACAATCTCGCCAATTAGTTTGACTGTCTCCTTTTTCCTGACTGGCAGTAATTGTAGACAAAAAGGTCAGAGACTCTGAGCTGAACTCACAGAGACGTGTTTGTGTCCTTATCCATCACCCGGTACAACGTGTGAGGTAATTGGTTCCATGGTGAGTTGCACTTAATTGGTTTGCAGCTGTAGACGGTACAGGTATTTCAAGGCAGGAGCCCGGAGCTAACATTAGGACGACAGAGAGACACAGGGAGTCAAGGGGCTGAAAACTCTCTGGCTCAGTCTCTGAGAAAAAAGGTAGCCCTGAGCGGCGTTGTTCATCTGTTAATTTGTGTTTCAGTGTCACTTTCACTGATGTTTTTCATTTCTTTTTGAGCTCACTGGCATGATATATCCAAATGAGCTTGATGGGATAGACGTTCAGGCACAATGGGTTATGCAAGCGAGCAAACCAGCAGTGAGATTTCAGCCTTCTTGACTTCGAGATTGTTGCAGCAGATTGTCAAACTCAGACATTTCTGCACAAGTTTTTACATCATACCATCTTCATGTGGAAATAATGATTTAATAAAACAAAAAATATTATACAAGTTCCATCCTAACTGACCTAAAACAGGATTTCAAGTCAAACAGTTAAAAAAAAAAAATCAAGCTTAATTATCTTTTTTACAGGACTAGTCAATATCAAGTTCCAACTGTGTACATGCTGTACCTAAAATATAAACACTTTAACAAAACGTCATTTTGACATTTAAGTGCTTTTCATGACCTTCACATGACAAATACGGTAATAATCTTTTAATTTTTTTAATCGTCTTTGAGAGCTGCTTTAAAGCAAAACATCATCAGTATGTTGATATATCAATTTTAAGATTACTTGGTAAAACTGAGCCATCAATCTACCAAAAGCATTGTGAATAAAACCAGGAAAAAGCTGTGTTACCAAACTCTGCATTGGTGAAAAGAGCGAGCGAATGAAGGAATAAATTTCTGAGCTCTTGCAAATGTTTGTTCTAGTATCAATCTGATACTAATCGCAAATTACACCCAACAAGAATCTATTTTAAAAGGAGAACTGACAGTGACAAGCAAAGTCTGTCATTACTGTCTGTGGTGAATTCTTACTGTTCTGTCAATGCTTTATTGTCTATAATTATCATAATTATCTCGATGACTATGATTTATAATTAAGTTTTTTTTTTTACTTATTTGCATGTCACTGCAGCGATGGATGGGCTGACCGTTACGAAGTGGTGGAGGGTTATGAGGAGGAGGCGGAGGGAGGAATCACCATGAAGCTGCAGTCGGAGGTCGTGAAGTCCTTCGACGACTACTACCTGAAGCTGCGTCTCGACAAGAACACCAGGAACCCCTGGTTCGCCGAGTTCTGGCAGTATCGATTCCAGTGTCGCCTTCCGGGGCATCTGCAGGAAAACAAGAACTACAAAAAAGTCTGTTCTGGTAGGTGATAACAGAGAAGTTCAGCTTTAGTTTCTGAACAAAAAACAAAAGGGTTGCATTGAATTAGATTTGAGGTAAAGCAGGGGTCTGCAACTCCAGTGCTCGAGTGTCACTGTTGGAGCCATACCTGCTTTGAGACACCTGAGTCAAATGAATGGTTATCAACCAGGCCTTTATAAAACTTGCTGACATGTTGATGATTAAAGTGTTTTTTTTACAAAACAGTGGCAATCGAGGATTGGGGTTGCTGACCTCTGATCTAACGTGTCACTTTTTATACTTTTACCTTGGAGCAGCCACATTAAAGCAGTAACTCTTAAAACAAAAGAACAATGACATTTTTTATTTTTCTCTCTCTGAATATTCTCTTCATTTGCTTCTCAAAGGTGATCACGGTAAATTTCGTTCTTGTCAAAATCAACCACCACTGCATTCAGTTGAATCAATTGCACAGCCTGCTTTTTATAATAAAAGAAATGAAATCTCATGAATTTTACTGTTTCACACATGTGCAGTCATTGTAGTCATGGCTGCTTTTCTGCATTTTCTGTGTCGCTGTTTAAAACCAAATCTCCCAAAGATCTCCAAGGTGGTGAGTGTTAGGTTAATATTAATTTTTTGTCACTTGCACATTGTATATGTTTGATTCCTCAAAAGGAAGATGAGTTTGGCCAATTTGAAAACAAGAACAAATCTCTGAGACTGTTATGACACATATTGAGATTTTCAATGGTCAAACTGATATTTGAAGTAGCAAGCTGCTTTTTTAGGAGTCAAATAAAACTAAGAAAAAAAAAGGGGGGGGGTGGGCGTCTGTTTCATAGACTGCACAAATGAATGGCTCACACTGGCACCTATGTGGATCTGGAACACCTTGTGGTTTTTAGAGTGAATGCATGCATCTGACACAAAGCACAGTTCACCCTTTTGCCATTCTGAATCACAATTTAGATGTTTCATGAGGGTAAAACAAGCCGTAACAATTCTTACATTTTATTTAAGTAAATTTAAATACAATTTGAATAAGGCTATTCCATTTAATTTCCTTTTAATTTAAATGCATTATAATTTGTGATTTTTTTTTTAAAGTTCACATTAGTAGTGACGCTGTAAACGTTTTAGAAAATGTAACTGAAATTCAAACTTCTGCAACTAGCTTTATTTCTGAAGTTGTTTCTTACAGTTACTTTCTTACAGTTACTACATCCTGCAAAAAACAAAAACGAAAAAAACAACAAAAAACAAAAACTCCATTTGATTTTATATTGATTTGTGTGTATGTATACTCCTCTCAAAATATTCTCCTGAATGTTTCCCCAATCTGTTTCCTGTGGAAATTTGGGTGGATATGATGATATTTACAATAAAGAAAGGACAATGGGTTCCATTCCTGTTTACTCTATTTGAATGAGATTTTGCCACAGTTCTAAGGCTTGCACTTCATGACTTTTTTTTATTTTCTTTCAACAGGAAATGAAGGCCTGCATGAAAACTATGTTCAAGACAGTAAGATGGGCTTTGTCATCAATGCCATCTATGCTATGGCTCATGGCCTTCATGATATGCATAAGGAGCTGTGCCCGAGCCAGACGGGACTCTGTGAGGCAATGGATCCAATTGATGGCAGCAAGCTGCTGGACTACCTGCTCAAGACGTCCTTCAGAGGAGTGTCAGGGGAGGAAATTTACTTTGATGAAAACGGAGACACCCCAGGCAGGTGAGAAAAGGAGGAGATGAGAAGCGGAGCTTTCGTGCATAGGCACATACATGTGCGCTGGGCCTGAGCACACAGAGGGATGTAATTAGTTTGGACTGGAACAGATTCAGCGGACGGTCCACTGCGGCAGTCCACTTTCATCTTTTTTTCTTTTCAGCACAATAGACACTCTTTGACAGTCGGAAAACAGAGCAGGGCCATTCCAACAATAGTGTGAGGTTAGGTGAAGCACATCCTGGCTCATTTTAAAAATGAGAACGCCGTGTACTCCTGAACACACACACTAACAAGGTCTCGCACTGCAATACCAAATTTTAACAGACAAAATGGTTGCAAGGCTGTTTAATCTCTCTAAATTACCTCCCACTCTTCGACTTCATCCTGCTCATACCAACGCTTATCTGCCATTTCTCTCTTTTTCTCCCCGTATTTCCAGGTATGACATCATGAATCTCCAGAATGTGGGTGACGATCGCTTCGACTACATAAACGTAGGGTCCTGGCATGAAGGCATTCTTAACATCGACGACAACAAGCTGTGGATGAACGGCACCGAGATGGTTCGCTCAGTCTGCAGCGACCCCTGCTCCAAGGGCCAGATAAAGGTAGGGATTCAAATCCTGCTTAAAGGGAATTCTGTAAACATAAATAAACACTGTCAGGGATTTATCAAAATAGTCTGAAAGAAATCCATAGTCATTTAGCAGCTGCAAATAGCTGTTGTAGCAGAAGAGGATGAGCTTGGAAGTCAATTGCATTCTAATGATTTTATAAACGATTCTTGCTTTGTCATTCAAAGGCAACCGACATCGCATATCAAAAATGAAGCCAGACATTTTCTAGAAAATCGTGCATGAGACTGCTGCTGCTACTGCTGCTGCTACTGCTACTGCAGATGACATCTGATTTTTGTCAGATTTCTCTCACATTCCTGTTTTTCATTCAGTGTTTGACTTTAACAGTAAGCACAATCATTTTCTGTTTATTAATTTATGAACAGACATGTCTGTCAAATTACACTCGAACACAAGGACATGTCCAAAATCACTCAATATCTGCTTTACATGACAAACTTCTCAGGCCTTTTTTGAACATCCATACTTGGGCTAAGTCTGTATGCTGTGCAAGAGTTTATCTGTGGGAAACAAAACAAACGGGGCTAAATATATGTAGATCAAATTGCTTTTGATAAAATGTATGAAAGCTATAAATCAAGTCAATCAATCAAGTGTGTTTGTATATCACATTTCAGCAACACAGCAGTTCAAAGTGCTTTACATCATAAAACCACAAAAAATAAAGTCATAAAAACGTCATTCACCAATTGAGAAACCAGCAACAAAAATTACATTTTGTCAAATGCCATCATCAAAATCATTAATACAGATAAAATATACAATAAAATGTTGTTTTGCTTAAAATTAGTTATTAGTTTAAGTGGTTCATCTCAATAAAATATACTGTATTTACTCTTCCAGGGTTCTGTACAAGAATATGTTATCAATATTTAGTAAATACTGATGACATAAATATTTATATTATATTTATTAAATGACTAAGTTTTGACTACTTATTCCAACCTTACCTGGTTGGAATAAGTAGTCAATGATGTAACCTTAGAAAGGTTACTCCTGAATTATTTAATTTTAGATTATGTCACATATCGCACACATATTCTAGTAATACTGGGACATTTACCCTAACTGGACGAGGAGAAGGCCAGTTTGCCTCACTGAGTAATCAAACTGGTTCTGTGCCCAATTTCATGAAATGCCCCGACTGGCCTCTGCTGGGGATGAATAGTTTCTGTTGTTTTACACTGAGCTGTCCTGAAGGAAAGGTTCAGCCTCTCTCTGTTGGCTACCCCATATATCTTCCTCTACCTGCTTTGTTTCTTGCCCCACTTATCACCCTGCTTTGCATATCACAGCACTATTAACAGCCTCTCTGGGAGCCGGATGTAAGAGAGCAGTTGGCCTTGTTTTCCAAACACTGTCTTTGACTCCAAAAAATGTGCACTAAAAAAATGCCTGACTTTGAAATTTTCCTTGATGCAAATTACGATTTTGTGCTTCTTAAAGTGTACTGTGCTTTATGTGGTGGTTGGATTAGCATTGTGATTGGTTGAAACAATGCCTATTCCCCGTCTGTACCCAGGTGATAAGGAAAGGTGAAGTGAGCTGCTGTTGGATTTGCACGACCTGCAAAGACAATGAGTATGTTCAAGATGAGTTTACCTGCAAGGCCTGTGAGCTGGGATGGTGGCCCGACGAAGATCTTGCAGGTAGGAAAATCCAGCTGTAAACTATTTTAAAGCCTGATATGCTCATACACTGTATAAAAAGATGAAAAAAGCTTTTCTTTTCTAATAGTCTGACATAAGTTTAAATTAAATTAAATATTTCCTGTTTTGATCAGACGGTATTAGTAATACAAAATGTATGTGTTTACTGCAAAATCTCAGATTTTTTGTAAATTAAAGACACACAGATAACTGCCTACCTGATTTCTTCTAATGTCACCTTGATGTCAATCAAGGAAACTGTTTTTGAGGTGGTCCTTAAAAACTACACCACAGGTCAAAAAGATTTTTTATTTGTTTCTATTTTTTCCTGTTATAGAAATAATTTTGGCAATAGTGTTTGATCTAAAACAGGAAATATTTAGCTTAATTTGAATATAAGTGAGAAAAGATGTAGAACAAAACCATAACAGTTGCTCACCTGTTCCAGCTCTTGTCAGGCTAATCGTTTACTTGATGTGAATAATTAGGTAGATGGAATAAAATACAAACTATTTTATACTTTTACAGATCACGCTTCTTCCTGAAGGGTGATCCTCTCATTGCTTCCTCAGGCTCCTTGTTACTTTAAAAAAAAAGGTGATGTTGCTCGCTTCCTCGCTCCCTGCTCTTCACCTTATATCTTGGTGGTTGTTTTGACAGCAATTTATGAAGTTGAGAGGAGCTCTCCATTCCCAGGTGTAAAATCCCATTACTGCCATGAGAAGCTTGGGAACACACTTCAGCAGTGTGTTGAGGAAGAAATTTCCCTTTCACTCTCATTATTTTGAGAGAAAAGAAGGAAAAGAGGGGCACTCGGTTTACTTTGAAGGGTTTCTTTATTTTAGAATTTTAACTGAAAGGATCTAGAATGGCAAATTTAAGTTTTTATCTAAAAAAAAAAAGCATGTTCTCGCAGTGTTAGCCAACATGGACTACTTTTAAATGTCAGATTTCCAATGATTTGACATGTTAGGCGTCAGATCAAAAGTGGGCTTCTAAGTGAAGTCATTTTAATGCTATTAGCAGAAGCACATCATTTATGGTGTGTTAAGCTTGGGAAGTCGAGGGATGTCAGTTTCAGTTTTTCTCTCTCCAAGTTAAGCTCTTCAATATTCTTCCACAGGCTTGATGACAAGCATGCAACTAGTGCAGTTAAAACACACATATTCATGTCTTGCAAAGCCAAACCGATGCCAGAAAACTACCATTGCTGATAAAGAAATTTGCCCAGCATGCTAATAAGTCTTTGTGCTGTAAATGTCTTTCAGGTTGCCAACCCCTGCCTCTGAAGTATCTTGACTGGGCTGATGTGGAATCCATTGTCGCAGTTGTTTTCTCCTGCGTTGGCATCCTGATCACCTCCTTTGTCACCTTCGTATTCATCCAGTACCGAGACACGCCTGTGGTTAAATCCTCCAGCAGGGAACTCTGTTATATCATCTTGGCAGGCATATTCTTGGGTTACATCTGTCCGTTCACATTAATCGCCCGTCCCACTGTTGCCTCCTGCTACCTGCAGAGACTCTTGGTAGGCCTCTCTTCTGCCATGTGCTACTCTGCTCTGGTGACTAAAACAAACCGGATTGCTCGTATTCTAGCTGGCAGCAAGAAGAAGATCTGCACCAGGAAACCGCGCTTCATGAGTGCCTGGGCCCAAGTCATCATTGCCTTTATGCTTATCAGCGTGCAACTAACTCTTGAGATAACGCTCATTATTCTGGAGCCTCCCGAGCCCATCAAATCATACCCAAGCATACGTGAGGTCTACCTCATCTGCAACACCAGCAACGTAGGCATGGTGGCACCGCTGGGCTACAACGGCCTACTTATCATGAGCTGCACCTACTATGCCTTCAAGACGAGGAACGTCCCTGCCAATTTCAATGAGGCCAAATATATTGCCTTTACAATGTACACTACCTGCATCATCTGGCTTGCCTTTGTGCCAATCTATTTTGGCTCAAACTACAAGATCATAACCACGTCTTTCTCGGTCAGCCTGAGTGTAACAGTAGCCCTGGGGTGCATGTTCACACCCAAGATGTACATTATCATTGCCAAACCAGAGAGAAACGTCCGAAGCGCCTTCACCACATCCGACGTGGTGCGAATGCATGTCGGCGATGGGAAGTCTGCGGCTCAGTGTGGGAGCAACAGCTTCCTGAACATGTTCCGTCGGAAGAAGGCGATTTCTGGAAATGCCAAGTGAGTATCTAATCTTTTTGATATTTGGGAAAATTATATCATGTTCAGTAGCATGTATTCAAATTAGAAGATACTGGTGCCTTCCCTTTGAGCTTGTAAGTCGGAATTTGCTTTCATTTATCTGAAACTCCCAGGTGGGGATAGACTTTTCAATTCCCAATTCTGACTTTAGAGGCAGAGGGATTGCAGGGAATTCAGCACCAAAAAGAAATAAGAAAAATAGAAGCCTACCACCTATTTTTCCAAATGACATGGATTTGTATGGTTCTTATAAAGTGCAGTCAAAGGGAAACGTTTGCATGAAATCATCATGGACATAAATGTTATGAAACTACAAAACAGAAATACATGCAGAGCATATTAAAAATATATTCTTTAGGCCCATCTGTAACAGAACTGCTCAGCTGTAGTTGCCGCTGTTTTATCAAGAACACAAAACTATGCCGGATGACTTCTTATGAAATTTGGCTTAGCATATTTTACATAAGCTATTTCAAGTAATAGCTTTGAGTTGAGTAGTCTTTTAGAAATTCCTTAAATATAAATCTCTTAAAAGTAATAATCCTCTTTCTCAGATCTGGATTGAGCTCCATTTACTTAACCATTGCAGTGTTCATTGTTGGTTGATAACTTCTGTGAAACAAACTCTTACCTGATGGGTTGATTTACGGTCATTCAGTGGAAGTCAAAAAGACTTGGGAAGCTGACACTTATGTTCGGAGTGGACAAATACATATATAAAAACCTACATTTGTAATTCATAAGATTAATCCTACTTTATATTTCCCAATGAATTATAAACAAGTGAAGCCATGCCATCCATGTTCATGATGTATGTAAGTTTGTAAATGGAATATTTTGAATTATTTTTGTAGAACCTGTTATTGTTTATACTCCTTAAACTTGTTCACATTTTTTTTACATTAGTACCACAAACTTCTATGTATTTTGGGAGAGATTTTATGTCACAGACCAACATATAGTTGAGTGAAACAGTGAAGTAGAAAGAGAAGGAAACATGGTTTTCTTTTTCATTTTTTTGCAATTGCAAATCATAAAGGTTTGAGTACAATTTGGATTTAGCCTAATTTACTCAGATACCCATCAAAAAAAATCCAGGATGACCATTTAGAAGAAGCCTAATTAGCAAATAAGGCAGTCTGTGAAAACAACTTATTTGTGAAGGCCTCCAAGGATCTTTGAAACCATGGACCTCACCATAGCGGTCAGGAATAAAATTGTGAGGAAAGTATATGGATCACAAGCTTAACTCATCATCTAAAACTGCAAAGAGGAAACTCCAAACATATCAAGGCAAAGCTGTCCATGACAGCTGAAAGTCTGGCCAACGGGACCATCTTGAGGGGATGAATGCCACAACTGTTAGATCCTATCATTTTCAAGAATTATGAAAATCATCAATCCTTTTCCTTAAACTTCAGAATTAGGCAGCACTTTCTATTGGTCTTTCCTGTAAAAATCCAATAACATCCATTTAGGGTTGTGGCTGTAATGCAACAAATTCTGAAAAAGTTTGGGTGTGTGAAATCATATCAATTTGACTTCTGGCACTCTAGTCTTAGTAATGTGGAACTGATATATATATATATATATTTTTGTATAAATTATTTCACAAGACACATCCCCCTCCCCCTGAGTTCTAAAATATTAATGATGAAATTAACTTCAATTTATTATATTATACACACACACAATAAATGAGGCTGATTTTACAGATTTGAAGCGAACTGGCCTTTCTTCATGTAAGTGATGATTTGAGAACAAATGTTACACAGTCAGTCAGAATTGCATGTAACTTTTTTGAGCTCCACAGCTGTGACACGTGGACAGGTGACTGAAGTAAGGAGTGGGGCAGAGAATGAGACTGATCCTAAAATGTTTAGGTGTTGTCTCTAAATCCTTGCTATGCATCCTACCTAACATTAACCTTTACTCATCTACACAAGCACTGTAGATTCAAGGCTGGCAACTGCTGTGGCAAGGGGGTTTGTTTGTCTTCTTTACTGAAAGGCTGCACTGTCAGTGGAGCTGTTTTTATTTTTTACAGTCAACAAAGTGGCTGTTCGGTAACTGCAGTATATATTACAAAAAACAAAGCAATGTGTGCTATTCAAATTCTTAATTCCTTAAACCATTCCCAGTTTGCTTCTAAAACACGAGGGTTTCAATGAACCTTTTTAAAATCTTCCTTTGGGGAACAAGAATATGGCATGTCCAACCTAGCACTTACCCCTAACAGCTCTGACACCAATATTAAGGTGTTTTATTTATCCTGTTGATGCAGGGAGAAGGGAAAACCATACTGTCATCTATCTCTTCAATGGGGATTTTTTGATTAACTTGCATTTCAGAAGTTACTGCTTACCTTAAGAGTATGAGTCTTCATTGACTCTTCAGTCAGAGTGGGGACTGAAGATATTTGGTCAAATATTCCACTGCAAAATCTGGCAGTAAACAAAGGTGTCAGTTGATATAATTTATTTTTACGTAAACAGACTTGAACTGTTTGAAGTGCAAGACTTCTCGCAAAGAATTGGGTAGTGATGGATAGCACATTAGAAATGGCAATGTTCTGACATTTGTGACTTTTTCATTAGTATATTTTGGAGCTCTTCAACAATCGTCCCTAGCATGTTCTGTTTGTGGGTAAAAGCGGTACTTTACTCTCCTTCCATCACAAAAACTGAGTGGAATCTAAGTAACCCTTGGCATAATTGTTCAAAACATTTTAGGTGGTGGTGTCAAAGGATACACAGTTCAAGCTGGCTGATACAATCTTGAATTGAATCTTAGCTAACTGTTTCCTGTCTGGTCATGCATCCGAAGATGAAATGAAAAACAAACATGAGGTCTAAATGTGAAGAAAGGAAGTCCTGTCTCGAGAATACGTTTGGTGTTTCTGATGAGCTTCCCTTTTGAATAGTGCAAAGTGGCATCAAGGGTTAGAATCCACGGCGTTCAGCTGCCTTTGACAAATCCACAGATGTTCTTGGAATGAAATATCATCTCAGTGAACTCTGTGGTCTGATAATTATGAGCCACATTACTAAAAAAGTAGGGTAAATCAATTTCAATTTTAGCTTAGAGCATCCGTCATGTCGAAGTGAGAGAATCTTCATCAGTGCAAACTCAGCAGAGGATTGTGTGAAATTGTTTTTATTGGGTCACTGCTGTAATATCTGAGTCACAGTTCCTTCAGTTCTGTGGCACTGGAGTGTGAAAGCTGCAGCATTCATGCTGTAGAATTCTTTTTATTTGCACATTGGTGGGAGCCTAACTTAGATGGTGTTCAATCTATGCCCTTGTTGTCCCTGAGAGATAAATCATCCAAATGGTTACAGCAAGTCTTCTTGTGGTGTCTTTCTTATGAGGGCCACTCTCATATGAAGCTATTAAAGCTTAAAGTGAAACAAATCCAGACTTTTCTCATATTTTTTGTTTAGTAATGTGCATCTTGTAGTTTGGAGTCCCTCAGTGTTTAGTGAAAACTGAAACCTCAATTACTGCTGCCACCTCGTCTTGCTGTTGGTCTTCTGCAGTCAGTTGAGGGTTTCTCACCAGCTGCCTGCTTACAGGTCTGGTAGATAATCATTATTGGCTTAATCTTTCTGCCAGATTCAGAAGGTATAGCCACCATCACTTTCATTTTAAACTTGTGATACATGACTCCCTTGGAAGGTTTAGCTTATTGGACCTCTTTCCTCGTTTGTGCCAAGCTGTGATCTCTTCTCAGATTTTTTTTTTTTTTGGAGATTCTCCAGACTTAGCCTTATCTCTAACATGCCATAAAGCATCACTGAAAATACGAGACGAAGACCTTGATTGATTGCATCAGATTTGCTAAAGTTTGGTCTGATGAAGAAGTATATTCAGGCGGTTGAATAATTTCATCCAAAAAATTGCCTTTTATGTTGAAAATTGTTCTCCTAAAATTGGTAGTCCAAAATCAAAAAAAAAAAAAAAAAAAAAAAAAAACCCTTCGCAGACCTTTAGACATTTTGAGAAATTTTTGTTTAAGACCACTACGGCTACTTGGAAGCAAGATTGAGATTTGAAGACTTAAGATTCTTGAACAGCAAATTTTTAAGTGACTAGGATATTCTACTTTTTAAAAAAATTATTTTGCATTCAGCTACAAAGTAGTTTGCCTGACTAAAGCATGCCACTGACGTATCACTCCCTCGATTATCTGGTCACTTTGCTGTTTTTGACACTGCAGCCTTTCAATGAGGAGACCTGCCACCCTGCTGCTTTTGGTTTATCCTGAATTAACCTCACATTTAACTTTTCTCAGCATGCACACCCTCCCTGACCACCCCTCAAACTAATCACATTAGAGCCAGTCCAAGCTCATTTTGAGCTAAGCTGTATGTCTTTGTCAGGCCAGTTCAGGGACAAAAAAAAATCTGTGCAAATGCATGCATCCTGTTTTATTAAAAGCCAAAAAAAAAAAAAAAAAGGAATCAAGAAATGAGTTGGATGGCTCCTAATTCTTTAAATGAGGATCATAATGCTGTCTGCAGCGCATTATGAATCACTGTTTGTTGAGCCACAACGTGTAATGCTCCTAGCGGCTCACCAGTTAGCTCTCACAGCAAAGCTGTAAATGTCTAGTTATGTGATTAAAAGTATTTTGACATGCACCAGAAATGTTAAAATGCTATCACCCTGTTGTGGTACGTTGCTGCTGTTGTGTTTTGCTGTTTTTTCTGCCTCCACCTCCTGGTTTCCTTTGATAGTAACTTGGGTCTTTATCTCATTCATAGTTCTAATGGCAAGTCTGTGTCATGGTCTGAATCAGGTCCCAGACACCCTCCGAGGGGGGGGAATGTGTGGCACAGACTGTCTGTGCATGTGAGGAAACAGGAAGCCGGCTCGAATCAGACAGCGGTCATCAGGCCCCTAACTAACACCCCCGACCCCCACAGTTGTGAGCCCTCCACCGGCAACCATGGCACAGACTCCCAACCTCCACAGGACACGCCTGGCACCAAGCCTCCGTGCAATAAGGCGGAGGAAGACGACCAGGGGGATGCACAGCGCCCCCTCTGGACTCCGACTTGCTCGGAACAGACGCAACAAGGACTGGAATTTGATTTAGATGAGCCGGCTTCTAATTTGCCCTCTGACTTCATACACCCCACCCACGAGTGCTTGCAGGGGGCGTTGTTGAACACGCACAGCTCTCATGTCCCTGCACTAAAAAGCTGCACTTCCTTTGAGCAAATTCCTGCCAATGAGCCTTCGAGCATGATACCCTCTCAGTTTCCTTCAGACCCAAGACTGGGGGAATTTGAGGACGAAGGGTCTGAGGATGAGGAGCTGGACCTCTTGCACAGCTACATTTACGACGCCAAGGAGGAGGGGGAGGGGGATGAAGGAGAAGGTGAGGACTTAACTCCAAATAAAACCATTCTGGAAGATTCTCTGGCTCTGTCTCCCCCCTCCCCCTTCAGAGACTCGCTGTGTTCAGGGGATTCGGCGAACGGCTCCCCCATCATCGATTCCATACTCGGTAGCTCGGTCTACACCTCGAATATCCTCCAAAACTTTGCACACAGCTCTTCAACACTGTGAGAGCAGAACCGGCGAAGTCAATGACATTTCTTTGGAAACACCCAGATTCACACAAACAACTTTTCAAATTTTTCATTAAGTGATTTGCTCGCTTGAGTTTATTTCTTTTATTCGTAGGTGAGTGAAAAAAACAAAATAAAAAGAAGTTTAAGGATAAATATATGAGGAATTATTTACTGTAAAAGCGCTTTTGGGAAAGGCTGTTATTGCACATGTTTTTTCAAAAAAATTTACAAGGAAGTTTGCCAAAACCAATCGGAGGCTTGTGCTATGAAGCAGGTTTATTGGCTTATTGAAGCAGCTTAGGCTTCCAGATAAGATTTCCACAGACGTGTGAATAAATTAAAAGGACAGAGGTGACTGAAGAGTGAAGCAGTGTGTCTTCTGTCTCTCTCTAAATTACTTTCACTGAGATGCTGTTCATAAAGTACATCCCACTAAAATTTATATTATCTATATGAATCACAGAGACTCAATCATCCAAAGTTTTTGCTTAAATATCAAAAGAATCTTTAATTACACAAAGTGATGTTGTAGATCCTAAGTGACTAAAAATGAACTTGCATATGTACAACACCCCATTACCAGGAATGTATGATTTTTAACTTGAATAGTATTTAGGGTAAAGTGTGTGGAAAAATCATTTTCTTAATATTTCAACTTTGTCTCAGGTCTCGATAACAGGAAACACCTGCCCTGCAAACACCGGACATCCAACTTTTAAAAATATTAAGAGAGTATTAAACATTCTTTTACACACATATTTAATTTCTCACTTTTCAGTTACATGATCTTGCTGTTTAGATTAGTGGATCTCATTTGGTCTGGCTTCAGGTACACCAACAAACCTTAATGACAATACATGACCCAAATGAAATCAACTCTTCAACAATTTGGAATAAACATATGCAATTTGGAAATTACATGGTAGAAAGGGATGATACAGTATCCAACAGTATACACACACACAAAACAGGGTGAACATTTTTTCTTTAACACTAAATTACTTGCATTTTATTTAAAACCAACTTACTTTAGACTTGTTTGCCTTTCTGTAGCAAATTCAGCAGTGCTTTCATGCTCAAACATGAATTAAAATTCCAACAATTTCAACTTCTGAGAATGAATTTCTCAGTAGTTGAACTAAATGTTCAGTCCTCATCCACCATGCTAAAAATAACTGGTTTAGCAAGAGGACAACACAGGTTTACTTATACTGTAACAATCATACACATGACAATTTGAATGATTTAAAGGAAAATAAAATAGTCGAGGCAAAGAAAATTACAATAAAGTCTTAGGCTACATTTAAAGCCTAGGACTTTAAATGTAGCCATAGTAAATGCTATGGAGATCACATAAAGTGCAAATGGAAAACAGGTAAATACCTAAGACTTACTAAAAAATGAATTGATAAACGACAACGTTGTCTATTTTCTTCTAACTTTCAGTTTTGCATGTGGGACATATTACAATAATGCAATATGCAATGATGAATTTGTACTTTAGCGACGTGGCATTGATATTGATAAGTTTATAAATCTTTGTGTTGAACACACTGAGCTTTATTTTCTGCTTCTTCATTGTCGTTGATTCTCTGACATTAATCTGTCAATCTTATAGGAAGGGTAGACTGACCAAGGGTTAGTTAATTTAGTTGAGCTATAACAAAAAACCTGCTTTGTAGTACTGGCCTCTTCTTTCAGGCCAAACGAACACTGGAAATCATGATAAAAGACATAGTTTTGGTTTTGATGGTGCAAACAAAAGGTCTGTAAGAAAAACAATTTTGTTAAGAACATAGAGATGTAAGGGTACATAAAATAACAGTTTGGTTTGTAAGTTATCTTTAACAACAGATGGGAGAACACCTTCAGTATGATGACATTGAGGGCAACAAAAATTTAGTTTATATATATATATATATATATATATATATATATATATATATATAAAGTGTGCCTGACTACAAGCTTCTTGCAAATTTTAGATTTTCTAATTTTAATTTTAATTTTCTAGGTTTTACTTTTCAGGGTTTGACTTGATTGACTTTTTTTTTTTTTTTTTAGCAAATCTTAAAATAATGATGAAACTGGCTTTCCATTTGATAGATAGATAATGCATACTTAACTGTTCCTTTGAGAATTTAACAAATTTAAATCAGTTGAAACTTATTTATTTAAAAAAAAATGTACTGGGTTATTCAAGGTTTTTTTTTTTTTTTTATAAAAAAAAAATATACATTTGAATGAAACAAACAAACTGGAGACATTGGAGTTTTAACTCCATGTTTCTCCAAAGTTGGAAACAAAAAGCAATTTAATTACTTCTGAACTTTAAGACTACTTGGGAACCATGAACCTAATATTATTCTTGTATTAAAATTAGTGGGAGGATCAGCACAACCTTTGGATAACCTTAGTTTCAACTATTATGTAAGCTGATAAGGTCTGCTTGATGAAATGCTGATGAGGGAAACTATAATGTGGGTTTACTATCTTACAAATCTGTTTAAAAAGGAATATAGTTGCAGACACATACCAAAAATGATGAATATGAATTAATCTGTCGATATTCTTACAAAAAGACACGTTTCATGTCTTAGAGTAAATGCGTCTCATTCTTGTCTGGATCAGATGAGTAAAGAAATCTCACCTGTGTTAAAGGTATTCTTTTTTGGTTCATGTAACCTCCAATAGTTTTGTCTTGAGACCTAAGTGAGACTTTAATACAACAAAATATTAAGAAATGTGCCAAACATTGGTTACATACCAACAATTAAAAGGTCTCAAACACCAAATAATGATACAAACTGCCATTCAGTTGAAGGCTTGAGCTTCATGATATACATATCATGTACCAATCCCTTGTTTTAACTCTTTTATATAAATTATCCAATGAAGGTGATCATGTGATTGTAGATCATGGCATTGCTATTAATACAGTTTACACTAAATTTTAGCCCTAGGAATGAGTTTTAATGGCAAGAAAGGTGATTTAAAAAAAAAAAAAAAGAAATGTTTTTTCCTTTTCATGCTGCGCTGGTATTTTTCCACATTTTTCAAAGTTTTACTGTGTCATTGTATTTGAAACACAGTACAAGTTGTACAAGCTCTCAAAGTTTGTAATACTGTTTAAGCCATCAACTGCTTTTTTTCTCACAGGTGGTATGTTTGTAATATGGATAAATGTTTATATATTTAGAATGTGAACAGAAAAAAAAAAGTTTATACATTTTGAAACTGTCTGCAAACGCTGTGTGTTTGAATTTTTGGTAACTTTTAAGCTCACTTGAGTTAACTGTATCCTCTTGCTTTCTGTAATGGGATTATACATGTTTCAGTTTCGCTTAAATCTTGCTATATACTTAAGTAGTTCAATTAAGACTAGATTTCTTACCCTTACTTTTTTAAATCTTTAAGATGGAAAATAATTTTAAAGTTAAAGGACTACATGGTACATACTGTAGTGCAACTGTATTGTATTTCCAAATGTTTTTAGTCGAAAATAGTGTAAGTTGTTTAATGATTTAAGCTGGTGTAAAATATACGAGGTGCCACCTGTTTTAACACTGTTGAATCTAGAGTGAAATAGGCCTTCATGTTTTGAGTAAACTGGACATGAGCAGTGCTGTAAAAATAAAAGTTATTTATATCTAGAAGTCTGGTCACTGCCCACAATTGCTTTCCAAATTGTTACAATTTACACATTTTAAACTGTTTATGTATATTCTATTTGAGCCATGTTTCCAACATTAAAAAAAGAGGTGTTAAATGTAACTTACAAGGTTAGTACAGTAGTCTATTATTCTCGATTATGGCAGGATTTGTGCTCCATAAAAAGTCAACATAAGAAAAGAGCTGAGAAAACAAAAGCTTTGATTTTATACCATCATGACTTCGGAAGTAGTTATCATATCCAAAAGCCATCAACTAGTAAAATCATATTTACATTTGTACACATGGCTCATAATAAATTTCCCAAAACTAACAACTGCTGTATCAAATCACACAACCCTCATGTATAGTCCCTTGTTGACTTTAGTGTAATTACAGCAAGGCAGAGTACACTAAATCTGGGCAGCATTAACTTCTTAACACATCTTCCTTAAAACATACATCAAGATCCTCTAAAGGTTATGCTGCCGTTTTGTTGCCAGGAACACAGAACTATGTGAACCTGTTATCATTTGTGCATAAGGACAGAACATAAAAACATCCATTATAGAGGAGAAATAAAGAAGTTATAATATTAACTCATAAGTTAAAGCAGGAGAAATATTAAAACAATAGGATGTAGTATTATTTTCAAATGTCTTTGTAAGAAGTTTTCAGTTTGCTCTAAAACAATTTTTAAAAACAGAAATGTTTGAGTCATAGACTCATAACTTTCCTAAATGATGCCTATCGATTCAGGAAATAAAAATGACATGACGTTGAGGAGACGATTTGGCTTTAGTGACTGAATATCAGGGAGAAGAGAGCACAGAAAAGTGTCTGATTTATTACCATAAGCAGCAAAGGTTTGAAGGACTCACTGCAGAAGTATGTCAAACTTACTCGGCATTTCCGGGTCCTATGACTTATCAGGTGGTTACTGTGTGGCAGAGGGAGGAGAAGAAGGAAGGAGGAGGAGGAGAAAAAGGGAGAATTAGAAAGTAGTGGAAAAGAAGGGGCGGACTGGGAGACTCCCTGACGGACCCAGCTCTCTGACCTGCCCATTCTCCTCGGCTCCTGTCAGCGCAGCTTTATGACCGAGAAAGCAGAAGTTGCTTAAAGTTTCGCTAACAGCTTTCAGTCTCAGCATGGCCGGAGGCTCGGTGTCAGAGTGTAAGGAGTATCTCTTCAAAGTGCTGGTCATCGGGGAGCTAGGAGTGGGGAAGACCAGCATCATCAAACGCTATGTCCACCAGCTTTTCTCCCAGCACTACAGGGCGACGATCGGAGTCGACTTCGCTCTGAAAGTCATCAACTGGGACAGCAAAACGCTGGTGCGTCTGCAGCTCTGGGACATAGCAGGTAAGATATTCATTACTTCTTATTTCGTAAATAGATCAAAACAGAATCTTCTAGGTTGGCGTTGATACTATTTCTAACGTTGTCTGGGTAAGAGACATGTGTCAGTGAGGTTTCCTCTGCAGCAGGTAAGTGTTAAGAGATTCTTTGCGACTTGTTGACAGTTAACCCGTGAAATGATGCAATGTGCCAGCGACGCTAAATCTGATATGCAAGGAGACAGGATAATAATAATAATAATAATAATAATAATAATAATAATAATAATAATAATAAACTAGTTTAATTCTGGTAGGCCGTGAGTTTAAAGACTCCAGATAGGAAACTCCCGCAGCCTTCATGCCTGCTCGTTGTGTTTTCCACTTTATGATCACAGCAGCTCATAATTGTCAATGGAATGTAGGTCACGTTGTTATTACAGACTAAGCGCCGCCTCAAAAAGTCGGCCCCTTTCAGTTTTTTTTTTTTTTTTTTTTTTTTTTAAATAAAAAACATCTTTTGTTAGAATAAAACCAGGGTTCTCAAACTGTAAAACCGTAAAACTACCACCTGGACTGTTTTAAGTGGTAATTTCCTTTAGCTAATTATCTGTAATGTAGAACCAATAACACAAACAAGTTGTCTAATCACACTGGTCTGTGCTCATCTTCTCAAAAAGAGGAGTGCAATAGAGAAAAACTTCAGTGCTGATGGATGAAAGTATTTTTTTTCTTTCTTTTTTTTGTTGAAAAAGCAAAACAAACTGTAAATGTCCAAATCCAGTTGTTGCATAAAATATAAAGTAATTTGTTTTTTCTTCTATGCTTAAAAGAATGAGTTCGTGTGGGAGAAAGTTTGCTCTGTTAGTCTTTTTTTATTGTTAATGTCTTAAATTACTGCTATGCCGCCTCATAACAAAGTCCAGGCATTGGCTCCCGGCATTGTTTTTATAAATTGATTGTCTCCTTTAAATTGCCTGGTGGCCTAAAGGCCTACTTCCAGAGCAGCAGCTACTTTATACTACAATGTACTGTTTCTACACAAATAAAGTTAAATGAGTGAATGACTGCTGTATCTCTCTAGGTGTTATTAGGACAGAAGTGATTAAGTAAGTGGTAAAATGTTTGAGAACCATTGGAATGAACTGCTCAAGGATATAGTCTCTTATCTCTTTCCTGGTATGGTTTATTATTTTCAAACACAGCCAAATTATCATTCCCTATGTATAGTCCCATGTTGACTTTTTATTTCGGTTTCAACTTAAATAATCTTTATTTAATGCTGCCAGATTTGGCCCACTTGCCAACCTGTTGCATTCCAGCAGCTTGAGTAAGCAAGCTGAAAGGAGCAGGGGAAATGCAAGTTAACCCCTTGTGAAGTTAGTCAGGCAACTGATAACGCCACCTCAATGCTAAAAAACAGAGTTATCACAGCAGTAAGAAAGCGACATGCTTGAAAAGGCTGATGAATGAGGAAGTGAGCAAAGACGGCATGAAACTTTCAATTCACTATAGTTGTAGCCTGGCTGGTGTTACCACAGTTCAGTCAGCATGAACAAAGTGGTGTCTGTGTTGTTCCACGAAATCCTTTACTTTTCATTTTGCTTGATATGATTGTATTTATTGTTAAAATATGTCTGACATCAAGGCTTTTGAAATTCCTTGGTTTTAAACCCTCATTAGCGTGCTGGGAGTCATGAGGCCAATTCATGCTAATTATCATTGTGTGTGGAAGCTCATGTGGTACAGGGCCTCTGAATGTGTACGTTTTCTTCAGTCATTTTGGAAAAGAAAAATGTAATTTCTGCAGACTTAACAGTTTTTGTCATACCACTTTTATTTTAAAATTTTGTATTTTTATAAATTCTAAAAAAAACAGACGTTTGAGCCTTGGGCAAACAAATTTCTGTCTTTTAAGAAATAAGATATACTGTATAAATTTAATTGAAAAACCAAACTTTTGATATATTCTGTAACAGTGATTATGGATAAAGGGAATATAATTAAACAAGTGATGCATATTCATTTTTTTGTGTTTTACAAGTATCAACATTGGGGTTCCCCCCAGAAGACTTGCTAAGCCCGGTGGTTGGGGCGCCGAGGCGGTCCACCGGTGGTCCACCGTGTTTTTGTATTAAAAGATGTTAAGTAGACAGGAAATGTAAAAATATTACTGGATAATTATATGTTACTGGAAAACAAAACCCAGAGAAACGCTCTTTAAACCCACAACTAGTCTTAAAAACAACAAATCAAAACATAAAATTAAAATGAATATCAATTATTTGCACTTCTGTTTAATCCAAATTAATTCAGAGGCTCCATAAGCCCCCCCCGCCCCCAGGGCTGCAGGGGCCACATAAAGGCGAATATTTTAACACAGACCACAGATACATAAAAGTAACATTTGTTTATTGAGATGATCAATACTGCTAAATTTGATTTAATGGTTTCAGCATGCATAAATTAAATTTTTTTAAACTGTTTAATATTTATATGTAAGATTTTAAGCATCTGGCAAGTTTACTTTGTAAAATTAACTCTGTCTCAGTGGATAAAGCATCTGATATAATTTGATGCATTGTGTAACAGAAAAAATAATACTAAAAATAATAATAAAATAATATAAAACCAACGTGATGCGTAGCTACGAGGAGAGCATTTTTTATTTTTTATTTATTTTTTATTTTCCTAAAAACATCAACAAGAAAGACTTAGCCTGGCGGTGCGGCTAGTAAAGCATGGTGGGTCACCAGGTCTATAATACACTGGGGGAAACCCTGAACATATATATATGACAAGGAATAAGAGATATCGGAATTTGACTGTTGTCCAACGAGTGAATTATCTTCCTTATGTCTCTGCAATCATGCACTTTGAATTGTCCATCCATCCATCCATCCATTTCCTGTCATCCTTGTCCCTAATGGGGTCGGGAGTTGCTGGTGCCGATCTCCAGCTATGTTCCAGGTGAGAGGCAGGGTACACCCTGGACAGGTCGCCAGTCTGTTGCAGGGCAACACAGAAACAAACACTCACACTTAAGGAGAATTTGGAAAGACCAATCATGTTTTTGGACTGTGGGAGGAAGCCGGAGAACCCGGAGAGAACCCACGCATGCACAGAGAGAACATGCAAACTTTGTGCAGAAAGAACCCAGAACCTTCTTGCTGCAAGGCAACAGTGCTACCAACTGCGCCACTGTGCAGCCCACACTTTGAATTGTATATCATTAAATCAGAATCAAAGCATTGGTTTCTGTAGAATTATATTTTGACCTAAAACAAGACTAACCCTGTTAAATTAAGCCAAATGGTTGTCTTGAATTACTGTGAGCAAAATGTTTTGATGATTAGATTAATGCAACTTACACATTTTTTAAAACAAATAAACAAAAATAAGAGTTGTGTTAAACTTTCATATTGTAGCTATAATTTAGATGTCTTCAACAGTTGAATTTTAACCAAACTTGCTTGTAGAAGCTCTAAAAGTACAGTGGTAAATCCGGTTCAACTTTGAACACGCAGACTTTTTGGAAAGATGTTGTCTGGTCAGATCAATCAAAGATGGATTTTTGACCTTAGTAACAGAGGGCAGTGTTTGTTAATGACCTAAGGGTTCTTATGAAAGAACCATGCTAACTGTTTTGCATGGTTATGAAGATAATGCAGTTTTGCAGAGCTGTGGTGACTTAAGTGCTTGCTGTGATTAGTCCGTGGAAAAAACAAAAACATTGCAGGATTACACTGACAGGCCACCTAAGCAATGATATAAACTGACCATAAGTTAACAAAACACCAAGACAGGAAAACTTGGTGTTCCTGTCCTGGATTACCAAGACAGGAACACCGTAGACTTTAATGAAAAAGGCTAATACCGTACTTTTGGAAATGTGTTAAAGTAGAGTTGAGTCATCTGTTTAATTAGATATTAGTCAAATCTCATTTGATTAAGCAGATTTGTAATTTTGATAATTTTTTTAAAATAGAAAAATAAATGAAAACTTTTAAATGATGGTCTCTATTTTAAAAAAAATCAATCAGTTTTTTTTTAAAGCATTTTTACTTATTTATTTAAATTACAGTCCAATTTAACATACTTCAGTATAGTGCATGACAAGGATCAAAATAAAAGTTTCCCTTTGTAGACAATGTATATAAAAGTCAAGACAATGCATATAAAAATCCAGCATTTTTAAGTGCTGGATTTTTTCCGTTTGACTTGTATTGTGTATAATTCAATATGTCAGAAATGTATTAGGAGATAAATACAAAACAAAAAAATGCTTTATTTTTGATTATGTATCACACTTCAACTAAAATTTTGCTCAGGATCGTTTTGAATCAATTATAGTATGTGTGCTTTTCTGGTATAAGTTGATCAGCATCCTGTGTCTTGACTTGTCAATATTTGATCAGTTTTCAGTTTGCTAAAACCCGGAAGCCTACATGTACCAAACAGTCGAGTTTTCAACTTGTCTCTTTAATTGGAGAAGCATCCAGTTTTTATAATAATACCATACCAGTTCTATGCTTTATTACTGATGATCCTTCTTTTCAGTATGCAATGCTTGAATATGTAATGCTTAGAATCACATTCTAGGATTTTAGCTAAAGGATGGAAATGTGCAAATTGGTGAGAAGTTTGAACTCAGGAAGACTTAAAGTTGAGATAAATGCCCCGCAATTGTTACATTTGGAAGAAGGCATTCAGATTTAGAAATACAGTTACAGCTCATAAATTGTTTTAAATTGTTTTTCCCAGTCATCCATTATGCTTCAGATATTTTGCTCAATACCATATAAATTAGAGCTGAATCAGATATATCACAATTATGAAAGTAATATCAGTGTTTTCAATGTAATAATCTCAATTGAGTTCTGAGTCCGGGAGGGACTCAGAGTAGAGCCGCTGCTCCTCCACATTGAGAGGAGCCAGTTGAGGTGGCTCGGGCATCTGGTCAGGATGCCTCCTGGATGCCTCCCTGGTGAGGTGTTTTGGGCACGTCCCATTGGGAGGAGGTTCCGGGAAAGACCAAGGACACGCTGGAGGGACTATGTCTCCCGGCTGGCCAGGGAACGCCTCGGGATTCCCCTCAAGGAGCTGGAAGAAGTGGCTGGGGAGAGGGAAGTATGGGCCTCCCTTCTTAAGCTGCTACCCCCGCGACCGGACCCCAGATAAGTGGCAGACGATGGATGGATGGAGTTCTTAAATGCCGCTGTTGGTATAACTTTATTTTTTAGCATTTATATTCTGTATTCCAGTAATGAAAATCACAGTGTATATTGTGACTGTTCAGCAGCATGCTCGCAGTTACATATTTTTTCTGATATTGTGCAGCACAAAATCTTACAATAATCCTTAGGGTTAGGATATATGATTCTTAAAGCTTTGCACTAAGCTCACGTGAGTGCTGATATGATTCCAGTAATGTGACTTATTGCCATTTAAGGTTGATTTCAAAACACATGAGTTTTTATTATTATTATTATTATTATTATATTATTTCTAGATGTGTTCCTCATGACAACATCTCCTTCTTGAGCTTCACTGGTTAGATTAAAAATCTAAAACTTCCCTTTCAAAACAGTTTTTTATCCTTTGGAAGAAAAAAAATATGCCCTGCCTCTAGACATATTCTGTTCTACCCACTCCCTCAATCAAACAAACCTCATATGCTGAGACAGATCAGGACAGATGGTTATAAAGGCTGCTGTTTTTTTTTTTTTTTTTAAATATATATATATATATATATAAAAATTCAAAAAATTCCCTTCTCACCCACCTCGGGTGGTTCTTATCCTCTGAGCTCGGGTCCTCTACCAGAGGCCTGGGAGCTTGAGGGTTCTGCGCAGTATCTTTGCTGTGCCTAGAACTGCACATTTCTGGACTGAGATGTCTGATGTTGTTCCTGGGATCTGTTGTAGCCACTGCTCCAGTTTGGGGGTGACTGCCCCGAGGGCCCCGATGACCACAGGCACCACTGTGGTCTTCACCTTCCAGGCCCTCTCCAGTTCCTCCCTGAGGCCCTGGTATTTCTCCAGTTTCTCGTGCTCCTTTTTCCTGATGTTGCAGCCACTCGGTATTGCTACATCCACCACAACGGCTTTCCTCTGTTGTTTATCCACTACGACAATGTCCGGTTGGTTCGACCTTACCATTTTGTCTTTCTGGATTTGAAAGTCCCACAGGATCTTAGCTCGGCCATTCTCCACCACCTTTGGGGGTGTTTCCCACTTTGATCTTGGGGCTTCCAGTCCATATTCTGCACAGATGTTTCTGTACACTATGCCTGCCACTTGGTTATGTCATTCCATGTACTCTTTCCCTGCCAGTATCTTGCACCCTGTTGTTATGTGCTGGACTGTCTCAGGGGCCTCCTTGCACAACCTACACCTTGGGTCTTGTCTGGTGTGGTAGATCTGGGCCTCTATTGCTCTGGTGTTTATGGCCTGTTCCTGGGCAGCCAGGATGAGGGCCTCTGTGCTGTCCTTGAGTCCAGCTTTTTCCAGCCATTGGTAGGACTTTCTGATATCAGCCACTTCAATATATATATATATATATATATATTCATTCCATTGCTCATAGCGGTGACAGAAAGGGGGCAAACGTTTGGGTGCTGGATAGGTCGTCACAACAACTTCAGTTTCTGTCAGAAGCGGATTGGCAGTCCAGGCTGATGTTTAGACCCTCGCAGCTCAAGCTCAGTGAGTGTGCACGGCATCCGTGACAAAACATCAGGGTGGGACGGCTACCTGTCACTGCAAATCAGGACCTAATCAGAAGATCTGTAAGAGAAAAAAAAAAAAACATGATACTTTGCCTGATGTCTTTGTGGCGAGACAATGAATCATTTTCATACATTGAGAGAGCACAGATTTTTACTCCCAACTAAAAAACTTGATGTTGCCCACATCTACAACAAAACTTGAGATAACTTAGAGAAAATAATAAGAAAAACAGAATGTGGGTGTAAGTCAGAGAGCTTAAGGTAAATTAGATGAGTCATTAATGAATGGCCTTTAGGTGATTTGGTCATGCAGAAAAAGAAGGAAGGAACTGCTTTCTTGGAAACACAGAAAGCAGTTCCTGAGATGTGTAGTTTTTTTGTTTTTTTTTAACAAGCACAACTGTGATTACAGTCCATGTAGAATGATAGTAATCAGGGGCTTTTATAAGAGGTAGAAAATCAGTATGAAGCTGGAGAGTATCCCAGCCCCTTTTCAAACACAATTGCTACTTTCGCTGGGATGTTTTTAGCTTATGGACAGGATGTGATTACCACTATGCTATATTGTAAAAGGAAGATGCATCTTGTTGGGCAGAACAGGTAGACAATTATAGGAATACATTTTCTTGGTCATCACCTGAAACTTGGGTCATTACTGTCTTCAGCGTTCATCACCAGTCACCTGATATCAGCTGACCTTTGTTCACACCTCTTAAAACATTGTGAACGGCTGGAGACTGCATGTTCAATGTAAAGTTATGGACTTTTATAACTGTAACACTTTGACTCAACGATCTTAAACAGAAGCTCCCACAGGAGCCTATGCAAAGATAACATATTCTGCATACAGGATATCCTTAATACTTAATTTGCACTCCTATTTTTGTTTACTCAATGAAATATTTTTTAAGCTTGTTTTCTTAATGACCAAGAGATCTTTGGCTAGAATTTTTCAGGTTAAACATTTGGAATACCATCTCAAAGGAGTTTGGACACCATAACTGTGATATGTGTTTTTACAAGCAGAGAGAACTCTGTAAGCAACTAAAAGCAACTTTTAAGAGGACCAGTGAGCAGGAAGGGCTGTAAAGGTTTGACGGAAGTTGTGTCTGAGCTCCTGTGATAAAATGAGGCTTTTAACCAATTACAAATTCTGTCAAATTGATAAGTTGAAAACATAAGTGAAATATAATTTGTATTTGTAAACGGTATTGTTGTATTCTTTTACTCATTTTATGTGTTGTAGCCTTCAGACCCATGTTTCTTTTAAAGTGAAATATCTTAATCTTAATGTTACCTGGATAAATAAAGATTCTACATAAAATGCAGATGGTAGTCAGGGTCCTTGTTAATTGCCTAACTGATAATATTTTGGCAGTTTTACCAAGCAGACCCTCAACTACTATGTAGATGCCCACATAAATCAACTCCTCTGCTCTCAAATTTATTTAAGGACATTGATGTATTGGAAAGTAGGGGGTAAGCATGCTAAACATGAGGAGATGAAGTAGAGTTTAAAGAACATCAAGTCTTGTCAATTATTAGACGAATGAATCAGAAAGTTGGTTGTACTGACAGTTTCACTTTCAGTTTTATGCATCCAGTATGCGAAGGTGAGCGATACTTGTAAACTATAGACAGCAAAAGTCTATAGTTTGGACTATAGACATGACAGAACAAATGTTTTCAGTGACAGAACAAATGTTTTCAGTGAATCATGGCTGTGACTGTATACATATGGTTCCCATGTGATTCACATGGTCAGCAATTTTTAACTGGTGATGATATTTTTTCAGCTGCATTTTTAATTTTGACCTAAGGTAGTGCCAGAACATTATCTTCCTTGTTCCTTGTTCCTTGTCCGAAACTATTCACTTTAAAAGCATGTTTTGAAAGTGTGATGGATGATTGTATTAGCATTAGCTGCAGGAATGAAAAATGGGAGCAGCAGGACTGAGCCTGAGGGCCACTTGGTGTCCTTTCTTTTTGAAAGTTGCACAGACAGTAAGGTATCTTCAAAATGTTTTTCTAGTGAAGCCTAGAAAATGACAACACTGGTGCCCCTTGGAGATGAAAAAAAGTCCCTGCTCTACTTTCTCTGCTTTCTGTGAACAAGTTACAGCTCAGATCAATTTGTAGATAAATAAATCAAAACGGCTGAAAACTGCTGAGATGTGCCGCTTACACTAAAAGCCAATTGAGCAATAGATTAGATCAGACAGATGAGATGCCATTTCATTCGACATGACTCTGTGTTCTTCTTTCCAAACCTCACTCTACCGTAGCCTTTGCTAACTTAAAGCACACCATCCTCACTTAGCAGAAGAGCAGCTATAGTTCTCTTGTCTCTGAGAGAAAATGAGACCATTGTTGTGATTGGCTAAGCGGTCCTTCAGTCAAACTGTTTAACCCGTGCATTTAGCATAGTTAGCACCAGTTCAAGTTCCTGCTGTAGAAGCTCACAGTCGTATAAAATGAGAAAAGTTGGGGGATGAAATTATATTTCAGCAAAGGTCTTTATTGCTATCCTCATGCTGGAGACATTCTTGGAAGAAATAAACATCAATCCACATATTTTACAATCTGCTCAAATATTTTGGCAAACCTAAAAGCATTTAGAGGCAAGCCAGGCTTTAAATGCCTGGATTTTCTTTCAGGGATTACGAGGTGGTGGGGTTTCTAGGGTGAACAGTCCACATCTTTCCAGTGGAAAGATGAATACCCAAAAACAGGATACAGACATTTTAGACGTGCAGGTGAGCACTTGTTTTGCTGGGAATTTTTTTTGTTTTTGTTTTTGCTCTCAGCCAACACAAGTTTCAGAAGGATGTGAGATTTGCGTGTTCAGCAAACTCTCTGTATCTATCTAAGGGCACGGGAGTATGCAATATTGCAATTTAAGTTAATTAAATTCTTTTGCATTACACTGTCATATGTGCATGAGTTAACACAATCTAAAATGTATTTTAAATCATACCCATGTACTTTTAATGTCTAACAAGTTGCTAACCATAGTCTTTAAAAGATGGAACCAACTTAGCAAAAAAAAAAAAAGGTTCCTTTGAGGGAAAGCTAAAGAAGTATAAATTATTATTTTTTGCTTGAGATTCAACTATGAAATGGAATGTATTTAGATTATCATAGTATTTTTTGAAAGTAATATCTATCATCTAGTTCTTGTGATTATTTTATGTTCAGCCTTACATCCACTGTAGATTTTCTGGTCTATTCTGGATTCAGTGGATCGAACGTGTGTATTTGAAAACCAAGTGACACAAAAATAGGTACTGTAACTATGATGAAGCTCATGTTTTTGCTAAACTATAGCTTTCAATCAGGATTTTCTTTAAACATTGTCTCAAACTTACACTTTGTGACAGTGTTAAAATAACCTACTATGATATTTGCATTTTTTCTGATTAATGATTCATACTTAGCAACTATACAAATGGTCTGCGTTGCTCCACGCTCCTATAGGTTCACTACACATAACTTTACTGATACACAGTTTGCAAACTAAATAGAATAATGGCACACCAACTGTTAATTTTTCATCAATCCCCTCTAAGTCCATATTGCCACATTGTTGAAATATTTGCACACTAAAAGATTAGGATGCTCATTACAGATTTGTGCTACTTTTTGTGGTTTCTCCTGATATTGTGGATCAGATTTGTTGCAGCTCTGACATCCAATTCTTACTCTTAATACATCCGTTGCACTTACTCGAATGTAATGCATTCAGTTGAATGTAAAAGATGAAACGCTGCACTTGAAGTTATGGAATTTTTCCCTCAGTCTTTGCTAAGCGTTTAAGTAAGCTGCAGCTTTTCCTCACATGCTGCTGAGAGGAATTTTAACGTGTCGGTCATGTGTTCTTCACAGTCTCGCTATGGAATTCCTGCTGAAGACTACCTTAAAGACAGAGCTACTGTGTTGGTTTGCTTATTTTAGTGCTGTTGGGTTGGGGGTGGAGGGTATGAGGAGGGTCACAGGCGGTTGGCTCCCTAACAGATGGAGGCTGCTGCCGCTGTTGCCGCTGCAACGTCTGGCTTGGACAGTTTCTATAGTAACCCACCCACAAGAGTGTGTATGACCATAGAGGAAGCAGGGGCTGCTGGGTCTGTGGATAATGATGAGACTGTGCTTTATTTCTGTTTCTCCCACGCAGGAAACACAGATTAACCAGTGGCTGTAACTTGGCCGTTTCATAAAGTAGTTGTGCAGGAGGTCTGACTGATGTGCATCTAACCAGGGTGTCTAATTTTACTTGAGGTCATGCACCAGTTCTTGTAACTTTGGTAAACTGAGCTTAAAAAAAAAGAAGTTCATGTTATGAAACTTGCTGATTTCCTTTAAATGTTTGCATCTTAATGTATAGCTTTGGATGTATGTTTTTCTTTAGTTTTCTGGCAGTTGCTTTATTTTGTGCATTGGACGCAGCAGCACGCATCTCATGCTCCTCTGTGGCATCTGCTGAGTAAATATTCTATTGTTCATGTAGTTCAGTCCATTCCCATGTTTTTTGCTGATTAGGTTACCAGCATATGACACTCATTAATGTTTGCGGTGTAATTTTGTTTTCTCCTTATGTAACAAGATAAATCTTGTTGAGATATTCTCTTCCTTTGCTTGAATATAATGAAAGATAACAGATTAAATAAAGCAGTAAAGCATGAGCACCATTAGAAGGATTTTTGCTGATCAGATTTTTTTTTCTGCTTAATAGTTTGTTGTTGAAATCACGACATCATTGATGATATATTTAGAGTTGTTAAAATCTGTTAAGGTTTACTACATGTTATGGAGGAGACATAACAAACACATGAAATAACGATGAGACTGAAATATAGCTTTTTTGATGTCAAACATGAAAAACATATACCTTATCCCCTGTCAAATGTTGTGGCTGATTCGTGGTATGGGGAGGTTTTCTGGAGCCACAGTGAAGCTAAATTCACTTAATCCATGGCAAGGCTTGAAAATTGCCTATGAAAGACTCTTCCAATCTCGTCTCACTTTGCAAAAAAAAAAAATGGCTCTGGTCGAATCACATCCCCAAAGATAGAATAGAGGGAGACTCGTATAAATGCATTAACCACTTGTGGTGTTAAGGTGGCAAAATGTCAATAATATTTGAAACTTTTTAATCTGGCTGTATATCCTTGTTGTACTTGCTATGCCTACTGCCTAAAGTTAGTTTGCTGAATTGTGATGCTCCTCAGAGTTCCCTTCCCCCAGTCCATCAACTAACAGTGATGATGCTGCGCAAAAATGTCAACCCATTCTGGCATAATTGTTGCATTTTACTCAGCAAGCCCATTAACAAGAGCAGAGGTTCACAGAAAATGATGAGGTCCTTTATTTTAGTCTTTATTCTACCCTGGCCTTCTCAGTTCTGGACGTACGGTCTGAACAAGGCCTGGAAATAAAAGCCTTATTTTCAGTCCATTGGCTCTTTATCCCACTGTGTCGTGTCTCTGGTGAATTCACCTGGGGTTATATCAGCTAAAATTAGAGTCTCAATTATGAGCAATTACCACTAGGCCTGTGGGCCCCACAGTGGATTCGCTCTCTCTTGCAAACCTGCACTGCAACACACCTCTCTAGTTTCCTGTGAGCTTGGGAAGGCACCTATACTGCAAAGTGAAAGTGTGCTAGGAGGAGCTCTGCTTACACTTCCTCAGTTGCTTTCTAAACCCATTTCCTATTTTTGTGACAAAGATATACTGGCTGTCTTTTCCTCAATACACTAACTGTAAAGTCTTTATTCTTTAATTGGAGCAAGAGAACAAAATGTTATGTACCAAATCATTGGAGACCCTGTATGCATGGATTCAATCTAATCACTGCTGTGAGGCACTGCCTTGTTATTACAAAAAAATCCACCATCGCACTGTTCTGTAACTGTTTGCAGCCATTTTCACACAAATGCAGCCTGAATATAAATGTTGAGTTGGAAGTGGTGGCAGCAGCAGGTTTTTTGGGGTTTAAAGAGAGAGTTCATCTTCTAATGAATTATCATCATACATTTTCCCACAGACTGTTGACAGAGAAAGATTTCATGAGAGAATGAAATTGCCGGATGTGGATTTGAATTTGGCTTATAGCAAGTTAGGGATTGAATTTTATTTTACCTAAATTAAAAGAGAAAGACTGTGTGAATTCTCATTGGTTTAGAGTTTACAAAGAAGAGTGAACTACAATACTGTGGCTGTCAGTGTATAGTCCAATAATATCTTTGTAATCACACCCACACTTAGACTGATCTGAAAAATACAATATTTAAAATTTTGTATTCTTCTAAATCTATAGCACTCTTCCAAGATTTTAGCCACAGATAAATATGTCATTCTTTCTTTCCATCCCTCTAGGGCAGGAGCGATTCGGAAACATGACGCGGGTGTACTACAAGGAAGCTGTCGGGGCATTTGTTGTGTTTGACGTGACGAGGGGCGCCACGTTTGAAGCCGTGTCTAAATGGAAGCATGACCTGGACAGCAAAGTGAAGCTGGCTAATGGCAATCCCATCCCCGCAGTGCTCCTCGCCAATAAATGTGACCAGAAGAAAGACAGTGTCAACAATTCAACACTAATGGACAATTTCTGCAAAGAGACAGGCTTCCTGGGCTGGTTTGAGACATCAGCTAAGGTGAGAAACAACCAATAACTCACGTGTGGTGCCTTGAAAAAGTACTTTACAGGTTTCTTCTGTTTTTGCTGTTGTTTTTTGTCACACTTACATTTTTCAGATCTTCAAACTGACTTTAATGTTCAACAAACACATTTTTAAATTATATATAATCAACATACTTTTAAAGTTCTAAAATAGTTTTGGCATGGTTGTATTTCCTGTCTGTCTCTGCAACAGACTGGCGATGTGTCCAGGGTGAATGTTAGCTGGAGAGGCACCAGCACCTCCCGAGCCCACTAAGGTCAAGGGTGTTAAAAAATGGATGGAAATAGTTTTGATTAACCAATTAGATCTTACTCAGTTTTGTGAGTCAAAACCAAACACATTTAATCCCAGACCTGTAGAATTAAGTAATCAGTTAAATAGAATTATTTCTGACAATTTAAAGTAAACTGAAAGGTCCCAAACAGCAGGAAATCATGCCCCAATCTTAAAAGAAAATCAAGAACAGTTGAGTACCAAAATTATTGACATCTATCCATCTGGGAATGGTGACAAAACTAACAAACTGAAAAAGTTGTATTATCCACATGTACTCTGCAAGAGCAGAGTAAATTTGCAGTTCCAGAAGAAAAATAGTAAATAAATTTACATAGTGCTTTTCTAGTCATACTACCAACTCAGGCACTTTGCATTAGAGCTTTATTCACCCAACTCTTTCATAATAAATGCAGTCTGATCTTGTGATCTAAAATAATTGTTCTTTTCATCTCATATTCAGTATCTCTATTTTCATTGTGTTTCTTCACTGTGAAACATTCTGAAGCAGCATTAGATTCCCAATGTTGGAGTTGTTTTAATGTCATGACATGATGAAGAGAGACTGTAGCTTCATCATGTAAGCTTTTCACATGACCCAACAAGAGACAAAAGTTGTCACCGGACGTGTTGCCACCTTCCTGAATGATTTCCTTACTGCCACTGGCTGACAGGAAATCCTTCAAAGTTATCCTGTGGGGAAGCCTGGCCTCTTCTGCTCCTGTGGTTATTGTGAAAATAAAAAATGTTGAAATCTTTTTGGCGCTGAACTTTTCAACAGCTAGTGTCTGAAACAAGCAACCACATTGGTAAAAAGTGTTTAAACCAGTCTAGTAAGCACAGACCACAACAAAAAAAAATTAATATGATAGATTGGTTTGAGATTGGCATATAAAGGAAATATCTTACTTTTTTGCCCTCTCCTTCCATCATACGTTACTGTTTTTATTCTGTTTACTGTGGTCTTTGCAAAGTAGAATCTGGCAAACTGAAGCTCTTGCTTCCATAGTTTCTGTTTATAACTGTGCATAAAGAGAGGGTTTTCTTGCTCAGGGCATGTAGCAGTTCAACGTTTAGAGCTTTTTGATTGTCACCAGATAGAAATCTTGACTAAAAGCACATGACTGTCAGCTGGTACTTTGCCAGAAACTCGAATCACAGGCCAACAATATCTGAGAACCAACAAGTCTTTACTTTATTCCACTCTTAACAATCAAGCATGAGAGATTTTTTTTTTCAGTGACTTTTTTTTTCAAGACCTGGTTCAAGGCTCTCTGCAGAGTAGTCTTGACCTCAATATGAAGGGAGATTTACAGTTCAAGAAGAAATCAACCACCCAAAAAAATAATCAATTCACATCTGATCAGCTACACAGCCTCAAAAACCTGATGAAATACACCAACACAAATATATCATTGTGCAATTGAGTGAAAAAATTTTATTTTCAAAATTTTTATGAATACAATTCAGAACAAATGAGCTTGATTTTCAAATAAATTATTTTATGGATACCTTAAAAATTACCAGGAACCTTAGTCTCAGTATAAATTCTCAGAGGTTTGTAAATGAATGTTAGCAACTAAATTGCATGATAATAAACAAAGAAACAAACAAGACACATCTCAGATAAAGTTTTAGAAATGTTTAAAGTGTAAACATAGATGGATGTAAAACCTGGGGAAAGAAAGAAAACTTGTTAGATGGTCCTAAAGAGACTGAGATGGAGATTCACCTTGCAGCAGGGCAAAAGCAGTCAACATACAGTGAGGTGCAACAGAACAGTTTAATTCAAAATATGGTCATATTTTAGAAGGGCTCAGTCAAAGTCCAGACCTGCACCCAAATCTGTGGCAAGACTTCACTGATGTTCTCTATTCAGTCTTTGAGACCTTGAACTATTTGAAAATAGGCAAAGCATTATCTTTGTGCACAACTTATAGGTACTTCAAGAGGTAGTACTTTAACAAATTACTTATGTCATTTCTTTGCGGGGAGGTATTGTTTGTTTATATTATTTTATATTATCACTAATAATAAGTGTTTTGAACAACAGTTGTACATTTCACAGTTATAACTAAAATAGAGTAGGAAAACTTCATTCATATTTTCTGTCATCTAATTCCTCTTACTGTTATCCTTTACTCACTGGCATTATCAGTCTTTCTAGGAAAACATCAGAAGTCAAGAAACTGGAAACTCCCTTACATTTGAAGCTTCTGTTACTCTTCCCTGTTATAATATAGCCTTATTACTAGAAAAATTGGGGACTTTTTTTTTTTAGAAAATAATAAAAATTAATCACCGTAAAAAGTACTAAAATAATGTTATTTTTGATTTTAAAAAATCCAAAAAAACATTGAAGACTAATTTCAGTTTTACTAAAATGCAAATAACATTTTATTGTATTCAGCAATTACTTTTGAAAAATAATTATCTCTCACTGTACAGTTATTTTGGCATTCTCATATCATCAGTTTTGCAAGACTTCATGAGAATAGATGTAAAATAATCCTTTTGTAATATATATATATATATGAACAGCCATCTGCTCGTTAGAATATTCTGATAACTTAAACTCCAGGTTAATTCACTCATTTGCCATCTTCAACACTCATTTTTGACCTAAGATTTGACATTTTTTCCCCACCTACTTCCATTTTGATCACAAAAACAAACCTCCCTATGCATCAGTGCCATTTTGATGCATAGGGAACTTGTCGCAGTCCTACAAAAAGTATGTAAGAAGAGTTGGGAAGAACAAAACTTTTCTTTTGGTATATTTTGCATTGGCAGTCAATGTCCGTTAGTCATTCAAAGCTTTTTGTCCAAAATGAAAATGTAGTTGCAAACAAATGTTGTTCCCATGGCTTGTTTAAATCTATTTGAAATTATTGTACTGCATATCTGTCATTTCTTTTTATACTATGTATCCTTTAACATCATGCTGTCATATCCTCATCTTACTGAATTATTTTCTTATGTTATTAGGACAACATCAACGTAGATGAGGCGGCTCGTTTCTTGGTAGAGAACATCCTGGCGAATGATAAAGGTTTGCCGTATGAGGAGAGCAACGGAGACCGGATCAAACTGGACCAGGAGACTGTAGCTGCTGAGAGCAAGTCAGGCTGCTGCTAACACTCAATCCACTCACATTAGCCATCCGCCTCCCTCTGGTGGGGTCCAGTGAGTTCACCCAGCCTGTGGCTTCAGCTCCCTGATGCAACCTTGGAGACAAATATGATTTTTTTTGTCTCTTCAAAGCTTCAGGAACTTCTTACACTGAGGCCCATTTGACCTGTGCATCCAAGATTCTCATTACTCACTTTTATTTTCGATCTTGCCTCAAAGGTTTTCTACTGCATTTACTTTGCATTTGAGGGGATTTTTTGTTGTTGTTGTTCTTTTAAAAATGCTTACAGTATGTACAGCTAATTTTCAAACTGTTGCCCTGACAACCTCTTACGTCTTGGACTAATTTCACACAAGAAACAGGGTGGGGTATGTGGTGCATTCACTGCAGAAAGTTGAGGAGCGCAATTTGAAGAGTTGAGGAGAAGGAATTTTTGACCTTGTGATTGTCACTTTTCTGTATTCTTAATCAATATAATTCCATGTATGTCTTATTTTCTCACCTCACATTTTTCTGTGAAAGAAAAAGAACAAAAAAATAAAGATGCTGAAGCTTTTCTTCAGTGCCTATAGATGGACATTGCATTCTATTGCACACAGAATGAATTTTGCCTGCTTTTTTCATTATTAGACTACTGTTAGCCAGTCATTCTGTAAAATTTGAAAATTGCCTTTTGGCTTTTATTGCTGTCAAGCTGTATTGCATTTGTCCACTTATCTCTAATTAAGTATTGTGCCATAACATTGTTATTATTTTAACAACGGCATGGGTAACCATTTTTATGCTTCACATAGTACAATCAAAATTACACTGCAGTATTTCACAAAAATCAACAAAAAATAGAACAAAGCTATATTGATGGTACTGCATGACTACAGAAGCAATTGCAGTCCTTTTCTTAGCTATGTTTCTGCCGGTGTGGCTGTTTAAATGTCTGTGCTTTTAAAATGTTTTGTGTCAAATGTTACATAACAGACTGTGCAGCAAAAGAGGTCTCCAGGCCTTTGTGTATGGCAATCTGTTGAAGTGTTGATTAAATGTAAATATCGTTTTAAACATGTTTACAGGTGAAAATACTTTAAATATGCAAAACCAAAATAGAATAAACATTTTATCAGATCTTTGTTGTCAAGTTGTGAGTTAATGCCTGATGCAGGGCTCTGGTGATCGATGTTATCCCAGCTCCAGATAACATCGAAGGAAAAGGTAAAAACAAAGTACTTTATGGGCAAAGTAAGATGAACATTACTTCTTTAGTTGAGTTTTACTTAAGAGCACTTTGAATGTTAAGAACACAAAATATGTGTGACAGCTCAATCTTGTCTATGACCTCAGAAGAAACGAATGATGTGCCTGGGTTTTACATTAAGTATGCCTAATAAAGAAGATTTATTGGCACCTTAAAAGTAAACTAATGATTAAGCTAAATACAATGTAGTTAGGCTAAATTTAAGAGAGGAGAGCAGAACTGTTTTTCTTACGACAAACAACTTGTTTTGGAAATATGATCATTTACTCCAAATTGATTTTATATCGGCAGATATATCATTTGTTATTCTTAATGTTTTATTGGCGATTGGCAGAAAAGTTTGAGCACACGTTGCCAAAGTAAGAAAGTGCAGGAAATGCCCCTGCTCTTGATCCCGCCCACCTTTAAGCTCGGTTGCCTAGCAACTGTCAAACTTCTACAGGCAGAAATAAACGCTTATGAAACGAATATAATTAAGGCGCTTCGTGTTACTTTTCTTTCTTTTTTTCGACATAAACACAATGTCCAAACCAGCACAGGTAAAGAAAAGGGATCACGCCGCCAGCAAAACATCTGCATCTGACCGGCAGTATGAGTGAGTCATTAAATACAGCTGCGTTGCTGCCTTGCCGTTTGCTAACAGAGAAAAGTGCACAAAGGTGACTCGAGTGTCTCGGTATTTTAGGACAGCCAACTCCTCTGAGAGCCTCGAAAAATCCAAAATTTACATCTGGCCCGAGTGGAGCGACGTCGACGTCAGCAAGGAGAAGTGGGACGTTTCTAAAGGAGAAGGCAGAAAGTCAACCAAGACCAAGAGTAATTCTGTAAATATGGGGCCGGGGGTGGTAGTCAGTGAAAGACGGTTCCTACAGTGAGAAACTTGATTTCAGTATTTTCTAGGTCTGGGTATTATTCCGTCTCATCATCTAAAACGCGTTGTTGTTATAACTTCCTTTCTTCCTTTTGAGTCATTCCTTTTCAAGTGTCCTTTTCCCTTAATCCTTTCTTTGATTCCTCCCTTTATTTCCTGTTTTGTCTTTTCTTTGCTACCTTTGTCCTTACAGTCTGTGTTGTTACAGATTTGTTATTTAAAGCCTCTATATATCCTATTTGTTGTGGAACTTTGTATTTCATAGAACGTTAATTCTGGAAAGCACTGATAGTTTTCATGAAAGATTAATCTAAACCATATATGGGGCATAGTTAAACTTCATCACCACCTTTAAACAAAATGATTGAAATATGCATCTACGCATATTTGAAAATTAAGTTGCCTTTTCAGTCATTCTTCGACGATCCAGAAGGAAAGGTGTTTTTGCCTTCAGCCCTGAAGGTGCACACATGGAAACGTCCTGCTGAGTTTATTGTTGATAAGGTAACTGTACCATCCCTTTCAGAATTATGTTGTTTTGTATTAAAACATAAACCTTTAATTTCAGTTAGTTTTAGTTGGGGATAGCTGCTAATATAATAGTCTAATACTTGTGTAGTGACGCTATATTAATTTTGGCCATTTAGTAAATTGGCCTATAAATGTCGTCCAATAGTGCAGTCTGTCCCACCAAATGGGTCACCAAGTTTCAGCATTAAGAAAAAATCATATAAAATAAGTAAATTGTTAGTAATAATTTGAATCACTTTTATACTTATAAGGCAATTTATTTTGGATCTTGTGTCAGATTGCAACTAACATTAATTCTTATGATACAATACCTCGAAACGGTATTCTTATCCCATTGAACCTTTATGCAATTTGTTACATTACAAACATAAAATTTGATGTATTTAAAAAGATTTCATGTGATAGATAAAAATAGTGTCTGATTGTAAATTGGAAGTTAAAACATACGTGAAACAACTGAAATGAACAGATGGAAATTGTTGTATGCATTTGTATTCTGTCAAAACTTTTGAGTGTCACCTCTTACTGCAATTACAGTCTCGTTAGTTATGCTCATCTATAAATTGAAATGCAGATATTGTTTTCAATGGAAAATGGCTCAAGGTCAGACAGATCAGATTGAAAGTGTATCCAAGTTCTTTCAAAGTTCTCAATCAGATTTTGATCTGTATTTTGACCGGGCCTTTAATGTTTTGAAATAAACTATTCTATTGTAATTTTGGTAAGATTACTGTTGCTCTACTGGAAATCAAAACCTCTGCCCCCATCACTAGTGCTTTCGAAGCCTGCAGCAGTTGTTCTTCTATGATTAAACGGCATTTAGCTCCATATAGCTTTATATTTACTGTAACCATCCTGGCTGTCCCTGTTGAAGAAAGCAGTCCTTACCAACATAATGCCATCACCACCATGTTTTGTTGTGGGACTTCATGTGTTCATATTGATGTGCCAAGTTGCTATTAGACATGGTGGGAGACTAACAAGACCACCTTCTCTTGCATGTTTCTTGTAACATCTACATATCTTGTTAAAGCTAAAAACAGATCAACCCCCCTCCTCCCATCAATAGATTTATTCTTGTTACACTTCCATAAAGGAGACATTTGTTGAGTTCATAACTAAGTGTCCCAGATTTACACACCTGAGCATTATATCTCTCCAGATCCTCCAGAGGCTGCTGCCTTTGTTTCCCTCAGGGTTAACAGAGCAAATAAGCGTAAAAACAGATGAATACCACAGTTTCTACATTTACATTTATCACAATGTGGAAAAAAATACCCAGATTTACCTTCCACTTCACATGTGTCCACTATTTTGTGTTGGTCTATGTCAGAAAATTCTAATAATATGCTTTGAAGTCTGTGACTCAAACATGACATTAGGTGAAAAAGTTCAAGACACATGAATTCATTTACAAGGCACTGATTTCCTTTTGCCTTTTCCATTCATCCAGATTTATCTGCTAATTGAATACCTAGGGTAATTTACTCAGCAATAAATCCCTAAAGTAAATTTCTCCTTGCTTCACAATGTGAAAAGTATACAGATATCTTCTATAACCTTCTCCAATTAAGTGTAATTGCATCACTTTACTTTTCACATTGGTGTATGGACCACTTACTAACTGGAAGCTTCCTGTTATTTTGAATCAGTCTTTGCCAAGTCACTTTCTGCCTTTTCACTCAAGAAGTCAAAACGACTTCAATGGTTTTACAAAAGGAGCAGAGGCTAATCAAGAAAGCAATCAGCCGTACAGAAGGAAGCAGACACTCTTCCGAAAAAGCTGTCTGTCTTGCTGAAGATACACATTATGAAAGAAATGATTTAATGTCCTTGAAAAAAGTTTCTTCAGTTTGAACAACAAAAACTTCCTTCTTTAGCAGTAGACCTGTGTTTCTGACATCTGATGCATGACAGACATAAATAAAACAGTACTAGTATTTTATCTAAATACATTCATTTAAATCTATTCATTTCAATTTAAATTGCTTTTTTAAATTTATGGACCTTGAATTGCATGTTTTATTGGCCTTTGACAGTAGATGATTACATAAATTGTGTATTTGTTTTTTATTCAGTTAAAATTGTACATGCTACTGTATAAAATGCACACAACCATTCATTTTCACTTTGACATTAATTTAGTCTTAATGTTTTCTCTTTAACATCATGGAAATGTCCAGTCATCATACGGTTCAAAACGATGGAACTGTATGTTCACCACAAATTTTGGTGGAACATTTTGCACCAAAATTTATGGATACATCCATTTGGTGCAAGATTTGTGTATCCATCAGACATGAAGCAACATCCTTGTGAAGATTCTGTCTGAAGCTGACAAGAATGTCATTTTCCATGATGAAACAAATCCTATACAGTCAAAGAGGAAGAAGCCTTTTTTCCTCAAAAAAGCAATTTAAAAAGCCAGATTCTGGTTGGCAAATGCACAGAAACCTTAATTGTATCATGTCCCATTATGAAAGCCATAGTGCAAATTTGTGATAGATTGTGGACATACCTAAAAAGCTGTGTGAGCAAAGTGGCTCATAAACTTGACACATTTTCTGTCAGGAAGAAAGAGTTTAGTGTGTCATATTGGTACAAAAAAAAAACTAAGGTTGTGTATGTTTTTTTTTGTTGTTGTTTTTTTTTAATACTGTGTATGTAAATATGTTTTCATTTGTATACATTTATATCATAGTTGTGTTGAATAGCCAAATATTTAATATGCAAGTCAGTGTCTCTGTTGTTTTTAGGATGTCACTGTGGTTGAAAACAAAGCAGACTTTGACCTGGTCTCCCCCAACTTTCATTTGTTTGGTTGTGAGGTTAGTTTTTAACATGTTCTATGTGTGAATATTACTTCTGCATTGACCATGTAACACTTATACTGACAGTAATTTTTTCCCGTCTTCTCTTCTGTTTCTGTCCTCCCTTCTGTTAAGCTGATGAGGTGGATCATCAGTGAGATCCATATTGTTTGGATGCTTTATACAGACTCAACCTTCCAACAAGACAGCTGGAAACCCTGGGAGCACATCTACTCAATGTGTGACGTGGTGAAAGGTCATGTGCCACTTTATAACAGCTATGGGAAATATGTGGTCAGACTTTACTGGATGGTAAGCCTGTCAGAAAAATATACATTCATAAAGACATTCCTGAAATTTTTTTGTAATCATGCATGTGTGAAGGCACAGTGTTTCATTTCTTTATACAGGAGATTATATCAGATTTAGCCAATGAAAATGTGAATGAACTGAAATAGAGGGAGGAAGGGATAAGAAAATCTTGTTTTCTGAGCTAAAATCAATCACTCACTGCTGTACCAAAATGAATATGTTGAACAGATAAGGCTTAAGACAAGTTAGTGTAACATGATAACACTATTGACTCAAGTTCGATAGTTACACTTTGGTTGCAGTTATATTATTTTGTATACAAGTTTTAAGAATTTTTTTTTTCTTTAAAAATCTGGTAAAAATTAAAAATCTTTCTCTTGGGTGTAGCTTAACACTCCACTTTGTGAGTTTGTCTTATAGACCTCCATAGTGATTGTTTTTTTTTTCTCAGTTTTTTCTCCACAACAGTTTGGGTCAACTGGGAAAAAATTGTATTATATTGTTGATTCTTGCTTTGACAAACAAGCATAACACAGTTGTAGGCATCACTTTCCATGCCAACCATAGCATCCCAACAGATGGTTGTTGAGATGCCATTAGGCACCCAGCCCCCACTACCCTCCTTTCCTGTTTCCTTGTCGCATTTTTGCGCTGACTGCTTAGCTTCTTTATTTGTTCAGGTTTCTGCAATGTGCAAATAACTTACTTACATTTTTGTCCTCAGTTTGTCTTGCACACGATTATCTTGTGTTTTTAAAGTCTCTCCCTATACTCACTATCGTGCATTATACTTCACCTCATCCCAGGACCACATCAAGAGCCTCCTCTGTGGGAAAAATATATTCCTGGAGCTAAAAAGAACAAATGAGAAATTAAGTGTTCCACCCTTTGGGTGTTCCACCCAAGTAAAATGTTTACCTTTCACTTGGTTTACTTCACAACCAAGTAAAAGATATGGTTGTGAGCAATCAGACATGTCACCTGGCTGCTTATTTTCTTTGTAGTTAGCAGACAGACTTATAGTATCTACTCAATGTGTTACTCTAAATCTAATGGCATTAATTACTACAGGGTAGAATGGAGAAAAGCATGAAGCCTGAAGTTAGCGTGCAATAAATGTAAATTGACATTATTCCTAGAGTTGCCCATACTACCTACTCACTGCCCTCATTGCTGGCACTGTGATTTTTACAATATCTATGAAACAGCATCCAGTCACCTACAGCAAGTGTTACTACATGCCATTATTCAAACAAGGAACAGTGTTGTACATTTTTAATGTTAACTAATTACCTAACATTATTTTAAAGTGCCAGTTTAGCTTTTATAAATGCTCAGCATATCATTTACAATGTTTTGTGGTAAAATCAAATAATTACAGTTTTATTACTTTTGGGGTTTTACAATGACAAAACACTGAATTTCTACAGCAAGATATATATATATATAAAATATATATATATATATATATTTTTTTTTTTTTTTTTTGCTAAATATTTTCAACTGAACACTTTCAGTAGCTTTTAAAATGAATATAAAAATTCAAATTCGTAAAGCAAATCTTTATAATGATATAAAAAGACTAAGCAAAAATATTCCATGTACTGTTAGTGCCATAATATCATATACTCCAGAAAAGAGGGAAGACTGCTAAAACAAGCATATTTGTACTTATAAGCATAGCTTTTATCCAAAAATAATTTTTGGTCAAAGGTGCTAAGCCACATGCCTCCCTAGGACCACAAAACATCCTTATAATAAAAATGTAGATCCATAGAAATTATTATTTTCTACAATGGTTTATGTTCTGAATAACTTAAAAATTAAAAACTCATACTATTTATTTTTGATCTGTAAAACCCATCAGTTTACAACATCTACATTTTTTTTGTACTTTTTTTCAGTTTACTAAAAATTAAAATCAGTTAGACCGGAAAGAAAATCAGAAATTCACTAAAGTAACTATTAAAGCATATTTCTTCCACTCTATCTGAAAGACATGCATCTCATTCAGTTTTTTTCTATCCTCCCTCTTTACCCACAGGGTTCCTGGAGAAAGCTGACCGTGGATGATAACATGCCATTTGATGAGGAGAATAATCTCCTTCTCCCTTCCTCTACTTGTCAGTCAGAGATCTGGCCAATGCTGTTGGCTAAAGCTCTAATTAAGATAGCCTGCACAATGTAAGTTACTGTGTTTTACAACATAATTAAGCATTTACGTACTACAGTTAGCATATTTTTAACCAGTTTTTATGTTTGTTTGTTTTTTTTTTTCTCAGTCCAGTTTTCAAGATTGGTGGTGAGATGGGTGATTTTACCTTTATCCACTCCCTCACTGGCTGGATGCCAGTAATCAGTCCTATATTGTAAGAGTTTTACCTATCTGCTGGATGTTTGTTATAAACAGTTCTCTTCAGCTCAAGATGTCATACCCAAAACACTAAATACATTCTAGATAAAAACCACATAAAACATTTGCAATTTCACTATTAATGCCTCTCTCTTTTTGTTTTTTGTTTTTTACAATGAGTCATATTGTCTTAAACTAATTCTGTTCTCCTTTACACCCTTTTAGGCCAAAGCACTCAGAAAAAATATGGACTTACCTTCTAGACGCCATTCCTAAATTTACACATGATGACTCGGGTATGGGAACGTCGTTCTCTGACAGCGACGAACCAGTTGCAGGGACAGATCCCCTTCATCAGGACAATAGGAGTGTGGTCCAGGAGACAGAAAAAAGCACAGGTCCAGATTATTGCATAATTAGACAAATTTTCATCGAAATACATATTTATGAACAGATTAATGCATACATCATATTTCTAAATTGCATCTGGTTTTAAATTAGTCAACCAATCATTTAACATCTGGCCATATCCAATATGTATGTTAATTTATGTCTCATTTCTTGGTGTTATCTTCTTTTGCATCTATGTAGATAAATCCAGGAAAGCCTCTGTCTATAGTTACTTGGCTGATCCAGGTAGGAATGAAACATCCTCAGAGATAAATTTTATCTGAAGATAATTTGAAAAGACCATTTTATGATAGTGGAACTGTTCAATGCATATAGCAGATTGTAAAATGGTATTAACACTATATTAAAAATCTGGATGAAGACAAACTTTTGTTTGTCTTCATCCAATTTCAAAACAAAAGTTGTTTTTTTTTTTTTTTTTTTTTTTGGTTGTATGACACAAAGTCATTTTCAGCTACCAAATATTTTAAATCTTTCTCATTTTTACCTCCTGGCTTTATTGTTTTTACAATAGACTCTTTTATCTTCCTTTCCCAAGCCCTTTTAAATGTAAATAGCCTTAGCAAAGTAAAGCTATTTACACCTAAAATTTGACCTCTTTCCATATTTTTTCTTTGTCAGATACATGGCTTGTGACACATTTCAAGCAGTGTTTCCGAGAGATTTCTTTAAGCAATGAATGTTTTCTTGTCAATCTTCCCTAAAGGCTAGGCTTGGGAAGTGCATAAATAACAGCTATCATGTTAGCAGAATTTGCCAGAGTGGTGTATCTCTACTGGTTCTACAGCTTTACCATTGGCCACTTATCCATCTCTTCACACTAAGGCATTCACTGTAAAGCTTCGTTTACAGATATTTTTATGAGATAATATGCACACTGATAACCTCAGTTTACTAATATGCTCATTTCAGAAGATGGTTGGTTGCTCTATATGTTAGTGTTGACATTGTGAAGAGGGCAAGTTGAAAATGCACACCTCACTTTCATCTCACTTTTGTGTTGGTTACAGATCTAAAAATACCATTTTTTTTTGGTATTTTTCAGGTCCTCTAAAAGTTGCAGTATGTGCCAGCTTCTACCCTTCTTTACAAGATTCTTTTGGACTTGTTCAAACGGTATTTATGTTTATAGTGTTCTGCTCTTGCTGGCTAATTCAGGTTTCAATGCTGTCACAGCGATTTATTAGGTTTAATTGGGCAGGCACCTTTACACATAGGGCTAAATGTTTTTGTATGGTTAACAAATTGATTGTTTGAATACTGGATTTTGTTTTCTGAAGTTATATTTATCTCAAATTGACATTTATTTAATGATCTGTGTGGGGAAAAACAAAAATAATCAGAAATCTGTAAGGGGAAAATACTTTTAACTTTACTGTTTTAAAGAAGTATTTATAACTTTTTCTAAAGATGTTTTTATTTCTGTGCATCTGACATTTGTGGTCATACAGGCAACTTCCTCAGAGCTTTTACGGTTTTATGGTTTGTCGATGCTGCACAGCCATGTTGTCCTGTTGACCAGAACCCGTTCATGTTCGCTGATACCTCCTCCCAAAGCTAAGATGGTGTCCCGATGGAAACTCATCCGTCTGCGCAAGAAGATAGTAGTCACATCTGAGCCTCAAAGTAAGAAAAAGAGACATTGAAGTATGTTTGGAAAAGCAGCTGGAGACAGGCATCAGCAACTCCCGACCGCACTAGGGACAAGGATAATGGATAATGGATGGATGGAAATGAAACCATGGTGATTGATTAATTGTGTGATTGGTTTGCAGCAATGTCAGGAAGAATTTGCATGAAAAGACAGACATACATACACACATTATACCATGACATTAATAGCAAAAGGATTTGAATGCCTCAGCAATTTATGGTGCCTTTTTACCGTTTAATGATTTAATTTCATGTGGTATGAAAGAAAAAGTTTGTCCTATTTCTTGACCATAGAGGAAGGCAGTTCCATGTCTCTGAGGGAATCATCTCATATGAAGATCTTAAGGGGTATGTATTGTCTGCTTTAACCTTGTTTGTCTCCCTCATAACTCTGACCATGTATATTTTGCCCAGGATTGGGAAAGTGGCATAAAAGAAATTATTGTCCTGTTTCTTGAATAGAGGAATGCAGTACCTTCGCCCTGAAGAAAACACCTCAAATAAAGATCATAAAAGGTGTGTATTGTCTGCTATAATGTTGTTTGCCTTCCTTATGACTTTGTCTATCCATATTTTCGCTGTTCTTTATAAAGTGGTCTCTTTGTGGCTGTGGTCACTGGACTTCTTCTGAACCATTGTAGTATTGCCATGCTGTTTGTCTGTTTCAAAACTACAGTACAGTCTCTACTGAGCTTTGTTGCTGATAAAATCACACCATGAGTCCCACTTTAAATTACAGTCCAGCACCATGCCCAGGTTCATGTAGCAAGAAACAGTCTTAATCTGCTCTCCAATGATGAAGGTTGGAGATGGTGACTGAAGCTTCCTGAAGTCTATGATCATTTCTTTTGTTTTAGTCGTGGTCAGAATTAGTTTAGATGTTTTGAACTGCTTAATGAAGAAGCTCAGGACTGATGCGCTTGTTATTTAAAAGGCTTACCAGGGTTGTGTCATCAGTATGTTTACTTAATTGTTTATTTGGAAAAGTACTTATGCAATTTGTGTTGGTGTATAGAATAAATAACAGTGAAAATAAAACATCCCTGATAAAACATCAGAGCTGGTGGTTGTTTTGTAAGAGTGCGTTGAACCCACTCTGACCTGCAGGACTCTACCTGTTAAAAAAAGGTAAACCAGTATTACATGCCAACATGAAAATATGAGCTGTGCCGGTATACAACTTCTGGTTCTAAATAGCTCTTTGTACTCTTTGTACACCTGCTGATCTCTGATCAAGTAATGTCGGCATGATATGTTCAAGTTTTTAATTTTTCTCCATTTGCAGAGGAACCTGAGCCATCACATGAGAAATTCATTGAGGTTACCAGCACTTTTGTTTTTCGCAGTGCCACAACCAGTGGAGGCATTATCCCAGAAGTGTACGTTCTTTTAAATGACCAAAAGATGAAACCGAGTTGAATTGTTGTTTCTGTTTTGGTTTTGCAAGATACTATTATCTTTTAATATTGGCTTTTGTTTTTCGCAGTGACATAAGCAGTGAATCCTGCATCCCAGAACCGTATGTTCTTTTAAATGATCATAATATAAAATCAAGTTGAACTGTTCTATTTTTGCAAGATTTTCTTTTCTTTTTAGCTTTTAAATTGTGCCAATATTATATTATTTCTTACTTTCTTATCACTGAGGTAAGAAAGCAAGAAAACTGACCCCATATGTTCTAACCCAAAAATGATGCTACTTATTTTTCTCTCTATCCTTTGATACAAAATGGCATTGAAAGATTATGTGCTCAGAACTGCAAGATATAAAAATTATGCACATTTTATTATCCAGTAATTTATGGTAGAAATTTTGTTCTTAGCATTCATAACTATTTTCTGGGTAAAATGATTTGTTCCATTTATTATAATAGCAATGTATTTTTGTGTGGCAGAGAGACCAAGGTGAGCACACCAAGGAGGCGTTCCCGTAAACTCAGTATGTCTGCGATTACTGAGTCAGAGGAGGCAGAAAAATATGAACCTGAAGTATCTGAGCCAAGCAACACTGGTGAACTGAAGGTGTTTCCACAGGTCTGCTTTTAATATATAAATTTAGAATAAATGGATTTAACATGTAAAACTTAACCGTTTAGGGGAAATGGACTGATGGCTTCTACAGATTTTAGGATCTTTGAGAAATTGTATTTCTTTGCTGTAAAAAAAGAACTAATATTTTATAGCTTTTTGTTACTACCATCCATTGTGTGGTTCTTCTGCCATCACACCTCTTTAGAGTCATTATCCATGCAGCTGAAGGCTGATCAGTAGAGTCCTGTGTGTTTGTGACAGCACGGCTGCCATCCACCAATCTCAAAGTCACTTCTGTTATCTCCTGGTCAGGCCACCACTGACCAGAGGCACATTTGGACTAAAGAAAGACACAGCTCAGAAAGGGAAATACCAGAGGCTAGCATTCAAAGCAGGAGACATATCCTTGCTTCTGTCTGAGACGAAGACAGAAGCAAGGATGGCAAGGAGCACAGAGAGGCAACTAATGTGCCATAGAACAGGATATGAACAGGGGCTTAAAAATGGATAGAATGTGATAAGTCCATAGGTGCAAAGCAAGAAAAGAATCTCTGCAGTGTGGTGGTGCATAGGTGTTGTACAGGAAGGTGTCATGTACTATGCTGATGAAAAAAGGACTGCAATTAGATGGTGAGCCATGAGTGTCTACATCTCTCGGGGGCTTCATTATTACACTCCACCCCCTGCATATGCAGGAAAAAATAGCATTCATATTAATCGCCCTCTTGTGTAACTCTGAGCAGTTATAGGGTGGATAGGTTAGGACAGTGTTGGCATGCTAATTAGATTTGTGTGCGCAGACTTCTCAGATCAGTTTGCATGTGTCGTGTGTGATACTTTTCATGGCGATCACATGGTGGATCACATGCTGACACTGTGAATCAAGTAAAAAGGGTTTTTTGCTATGTTTTCCCCTCCCACCGGCTTCGTTAACCCTGACCAATAGAATTGAGCTCTGCTGCTGACTCCAGGACAAAAGGGAGGTGCTATCACATGATATCATTAGTACCCTCTCCTGGAGTAGGGTTTATACCGTTAGCTCATAAAGCTCCCTGCTTTTACTTATTAAATGGTCGGATGGTCATCCAAACTTACAGCTTTGTCATTTATCAGTTTGCTTTTTTTGTTGTAATCTCTGATGCCAATATACCGTAGTCCCATCTCACCACACAGATGAGTCGTCTCATGGATGAGTATTGAAAACATTGCATGACTTGGAGCATGACTTAAAATTTTATGAACTTTTGCCAACATACGTAGACATCTGCATATTGGCATTTCTGTTGCAGCAGAGCTCTTTTACAGTAGTAGAGAGGAGGTCAAGTGTGCCTCCTGATCACAATGCCTCTTTCCATCTGTCTGAATCTCTGGGTACTTATTTGAATAAGTGGTGACTCACATGCAGCAGCAGACACACTCTCTGTCTCTCTCTGAGTCAGAGAGTCTTGGTGGGGGATACTTTGAAGCTACACAATGCAAAATGATAATTCTTGTTCAGAGCTGAGTAAACCCTTGGACATTCACTAGATTGGTTCCTCAAGGGAATGTTTTTCGACAAAGACTTGGAATGAAGGGAGGAAGGTTTAGATCAGTGAGACATGGGCACATGTTCTTGTACTTGGCTTTGATATCAGACATATTTTCTGTATGTCTTTGATATCAAGACATGAATACATTTTTGTTTAAATTTGCTTAAATTAAGCTCACAGCAAAGCTCATTTTACAGCACTGTAAATGAAGAATAAATTGGTAAAATTGAGATCTAAACACTCCAATGTGATCCATTTCATCACGTACAACCTGAAAGTCCAATATATTTTTTTCATTTAATGTTATGGTACTTAAAGTACTGTTTTAATTTTTTTTACAAGAAATGGAATTATTCCAGCTTTTGTGTTTGGCCCTCTTTTCTCAGATAACCTAAATGAAATAAAATACATATAGTTGCATTCACAAGTCAGGTCTTCTCTCTGGCAAACAGCATTAAGTAGAGAAGACAGCAAAGGCTCACGATGACTCTGGAGGACCTGCAGAGAAACACAGCTTGAGTAGGAGATTTTGTCAACAGGACTGCTATTACTTGTGTGTGCACAAGTCTTTGTCTTTATGGGAAAATGGCAAATGCAAAGTCTCTCTTAGAAGTCTTTCTTTAAAGAAAGAGACCATGTGTTGGCCTGTCACCTAAAATCCCAATAAAAATACCTTGTAGTTTGTGGTTGCAAGGGGAAAGTGTACTGTGTGGAAAAACTGTATCCAGATGTTCTGAATGTATTTGACTAAATCTTGATTCAGATTGAGTCCTCTTATTCTTAACTTCATTAATTTCTCTAACTTTCTTTCTTTATAGTAAAACACTTCAAATAAAAGCAGCCATGAGTATTTAGTGGCAGACTGATAGGACAAGAAGGGGAAACGAAAGGAAAAATAGCTTAAGAAAACATTTCAAGTATATAATTATGACTCATTAGTGCTATAACTTTTAAAGGATTGGGCAGAATTACAGGGAAATCAGAGTCACTGTGTGAACCACCTCTAAAAGGAATAACAAACTACACGGCACAACAACTCCTCCTCTGTCACTTGCATTCAAAGTAAATTAGAGCTGGTATTCCCTGGTGGTGATTTTAGTTGGGGCGGAGCAGGCCCTGTCACATTAAACTGTGTCTCTGTGTCGGGTGAGAATGGCACAACACCACAGCTGGCGTGGAATAACTAGAGGGTAGAAGCATATCTCTCGCAGTGGTACTCTGTCAGCGTCCTACAGTTCATGCCTCTCTCCCTTTTTTTCTGTCTCTCTTATTATCCCTCTAGGTTACAGCAGAGGACAAGATAAAGGACATTGATCCAATCTTTTGTGGTAAATGCTATTTCCATGCAATATTTTCACTACTTAATATCTGTATGGAAAACTGCCTTGTAAGAAGTCAAATATTTGATTATAAGACAAATTACACAAGGTCTTTCATTATACATCATAAAATGTTGCTATATTTGGTCTAGTTGAAAGCATCCGTGGAGTTCAGTCTAGTTACTATGATGAGAAATATTTGCACCCATCTTTCTGTTTCTCTGTGGGTGAAGCGAACATTTGAAGAAGACAGGATTGAAATTTCAGCTTGTGACAGCAAACCAATTCTCTGCCTCCTCTCTGCCCCTTTTTAGTTGCTTAGTAACACCTGCAGTTTGAGTTAGCAGACCACCATTGCTCAGCGGCCGAGACGCTTGCCCTCGCAGGCTCAGCTTACTTATCAAAATCTCGCTTCAAGTAGAGCTCGGGGGTAGACTATTTGCCTATGTTTTTTTTTTTATTTTTTTTTTTTTAGATGGAGCCTGTATGTGTGCATATGTCTGTGACTTTGGACAGGATGCAAAGAGATGGTGGGAGTTTGAGTGGGAGTATGGACGTGCATGTGTGCTTACACTGTGCCATTATGTGGGAGTTTGGCCAGTTCAACTTGCTGTAATGATTTGAGTCTAGGATAACTTGCTATGACTCACACACATTTACTTGCAGCATTTTGAGAGGGTTATCACTGTGACATGAAAAGTGCCACTCATTTCAGTTGTTAATCATCTCAGAAAGGTCATTATTTTGTTCATTATATGATTTTGTGTGTGTGTGTGCTTCAAAGACATCCTATGACAAACATTCCTGTTGTCATGATGAATTATTGACCTAAGTTCAATCCACTTCCTTCCAGATCGACTATCAATTTCACTTAAAGATCCTATAGTCAAGAGCACCAAACCCCTACTGACCACATGGGTGGATATGGATGACTTTGCAAAATGTTTTCAGTGAGACAAATACAAATGAAAGCAAGAAACATTACAGTGCATGAAGTAATGGTTGGGTGAAACAAAAAAAAATCTTCCTTTGTTGTTTTCTTCAGGTCATTGCTGATCTTTCACAAACCCCAGATGTACTCTCATCATATCCAGAAATCACAATTCAAGGTAAAAAAAAAAAGCATCTCAGAATAAGTGACTAATATCTGCATTTTTAACATGCTGTTTCCTGACATTTCATTGGTTTGTGCTTTGGATATTATCTTAATACTGATTATTGTGATAACCATTACCTGACTGTTCCTTTATCATCAGAGCATTTTCCTGTCAAAAGATATGGGTTGTATCAGCGGCTCTGGAACGTCTTGTCAATATCCTACCAATAGATCTGTGGAAATAGCAAGTGCTGAGGTACATATGCAAACACACACATTTTGAAAAATTATTTTCTCCTTTATAGACTTGGTCTATTTCTTTCTTTTTTTGTGACATGCCAAAGTTTCCAATCACCTAATGCATTTTAACTAAAGACAAAGATATCACAAAAAAAGCTCTCCAAACCAACCTTGACCATATGTGAAAAAAGTAAATGGTCAGCTACTTAGATCAACTTAAATATGACTTTTTGTTTTTGGAAGCTGAATTAAGTTGTAGTTGCCACACCTTGGCTCAAGAATGTCTAACATGTAGGATCAAAATATCACTGAAATAGAAGCTGTCTGATAACAAAAAGTAGACTCAAAGATCTAAAAAGCAACACATTGTGGCCGAATTTTAAGACATTCAAGAATAGAAAAGAAACTAACTCACTTACTTTGGGACTCAAGAAAACCACATTGATAACCTTTGTCCATAAATTTTGAAAACATGGAGCAGTGAACCTTCTCAGCAGTGACCATTACTCCCATGTGTCAACAACTCATCCAGGACGGTCAGGAAAGAACCTACAACATTTAGCCCTGCAGGCTTCATATGCCTCTGTTAAGATCCTTGGTCCTGAGTCAACGATAAGAATGAGACTGGACAAAGGACCATTTCACATTTCTCAAAAAATGCATTGATTCCCAAAACAAATGTAGGAATTTTCTGGAAGGCAGCTCGTTTTCATTAATCAGTGAAATAATCATTAGAAAACTGCCTGTAGTATTCAAAAATAGAACAACACTAACAGTTATCACTGTACATGTAAAACCACACTGAGAAAATATAATATGCAGTTCACCTTCTCTCCTTCAGTTTCTCCTGCTAAGAGTTTACCTTCAACATTAGTTTTTCCTCCATAAAGCTTTCCTGTGTTCTTGTTTCATTCCTCTTCCGTTTTTTATTTAAGAACATATCGGTCTTGTGTGTGTTTCTTGGTGCAGTGTTCAGAAGTAAGAGGAACTTACTATCTTTTTGTCGACTCCCTGGAACCTTCAGAGATCCTCATCAGTTTGTCTGCCTTTCTTCAGTGGGGAGACATTGGTGAAAAGAGTAAGGGATTATCTGCACATGAACAGAAAACTACACAGAAAATAATTTTCTGTGTAGTTTCTGTTAGTAAGTAAGTTAAGAAGCTTAACTTACTTGTGTGCTGTGTATATCAAGTTATTGCTAAAAAATTATACTTTGTGCTTACTTGCATTAACATTTTGTAACTTAGATTTATGTTAAACTGTACAACCATCATATTAGAAATGTTTTCCATTTCAGCATGTCCTGTTGAGAAAATGACATCCGGAATACACAGGTGTGCAGCGCTTCTTATTCAACCTCAGTCCTGGACATGCTTGAAGGCTCAGCTTCCAGTTCTCACTATCAAGACCACCTTCTCAAAGGCAGCTGTTCTGAACTTGCCAGCCGGGTAGGACTCATTTGTTAAAACTGCCAACAATTTTAAATTCCACTAAAAAAACATAAAAGCAAAGGCACTCTCCTTGGCATCAGTTAAGTACTTAATTTATTGGACGATAGTGCTTAAAGATTCCACATACAATTGTTCATCAAAACAAAAGAAATAATATTATGGTAGCCATACTTTAAATTAATATTTTTTATTTCCTACAGAAATAAATAAGTGGTTCATTATTTCCCTTTTGTGTGTGTGTGTGTGGGTGTGTGGGTGTGTGTGGGTGTGTGTGTGTGGGGGGGGGGGGGCGTGTGTGTGGGGGTGTGTGTGTGTGTGTGTGTGTGTGTGTGTTTACAGCCATTGAAAACTCTACAAGTGGCTCTTATAATGTGAGCACATAAATTTTCACACTATAGTTGTCCTGAAAGGCAGCAAAAAAGTATCTGTCCCTGTCTCTATTAATGGCAATAGTTTGGCCTAGAAGGAGAAATCCTAGTTTCTGGGGTCAGGTGCAAGTGTGCAGCAGTGCAATTACTGCTGAGCCATAATCATGCACAACACTCAATTGACAATGCCCCATAATACTTCCTCTCCTTTTTTGCTACGAAATGTACTGCCCTAGCACATATTTGTGTGAGACTCTTTGTTCTACTCGTTATCCTTTTCCACTGTTTTTTGATTGCTTCTTTTCAGTTTCTGTAGCCCTAGCCAAGCTTTGATTCACTGCTCACCCATTTACTAAATGCTGTGATGGCTGAATTGTATAAAGCTAATGGGTCTTGGGTAGCAGCATTCCATGCTTCAGAGCTTGTGAACTCAGCTGGGCATTTGGCAGACAGACTTTGTGACTGGAGCACTCTTGACCAGTTGACCCACTGATTACCACAGAGAAAAATGGAAACATGCAGTACTGTTTCCAAGAATGCAGTGAATCTGTCTAAAATACTCAGGGAAATTTAAAAATAGGCTTCCTACTCGGTGTTGAAAAGTATGAAATTAGCTTTTGATAATTTTCCATCTTTGGTTAAGTATGATGATGGGGAAAAAAATTGTATAGAAAGATGCTTGGATTTTCAGATGATTTTCTCTGGAGCATAAAGAAATGTTTAATGAAAAAAATAAAGTTGAAAGGTGTAAAGACAGTAAAACAACAATGGTAATCTCAATACTAACTTGATTTTTGGGTTGTACTTAATGCATAATAATCCAGCCCATATTTGATAATGAACATTTTACATTTTCACACCTTTTGGTAAAATAGAAATTAGGTGAGAAAAAGAGAAAAGAAAAAAAAAAAACATTTGTCACTATGCCAATAAAAAGCCAAATTGCATATTGTCTCGTGATATGTGGAACATTCAGATAATAAAACTATCTTTGTACATTTTTACTTGTTTGAAATATTATAAAAACTGAAGAAAAATTTCAAAATTGTTTCAGCAAGGAACCACATTCTAAACACAAGAATAAATAACATATTAAAATAAAAAAAGAAAGGAAAAACATTTATCAGACTAACAATGAAAAACAGTAGAGATTATTATTTTTTGTCTGTTTTAAAAATGTATTTTGTCACTGTCTCTCATTTCTCAGGCGCAATGTGTTTTGCATCCACATACGCGCGACTCTAGGCTACCACATTCACCTGAGCAGCGAGACTCAATTCATGTTAGGAGATGAAGAAACCGTTATGCCCGCCCTAGCAAAGGTGACCCAAAACTGTTAACAGCTGATCACGTTGATGGTTCTAGTGGACAATATAGTATCTTTGATTCTAAACAGATTATTTTTATTTCCCTGTTGCCGGACAAATCCACTGACCGTATCAGTTTATTTCTGATGTGTGTACATTTGACCTGTTAAATAATAAAACCACTGTGTAACCAAAAGATTCAGAAGAATAGAAATATCCTTTCATTTACCTAGCTGGAGGAGATCAGGAGGGGGGAAGTTAATGAAAATAAATGAACAAATCTTGTGTTTGTCTATTTCTCCAAGCGAAAAACAGTATTTTGTTATTGAACTAAAGAACATGTGTTCGAACAATATTTTGTATTTTCTTTGTCAGAAAACTAATTATGAAACAGAGACAAAACCAGAGGAATTTGAAACATTATGTCTTTAAACATTTACTAATATAAACACTTTCTTTTTAAATATTTTCTCTAAAATATATTGGAATTACTTTTCTTTTTATCCCTCCAGCTTTTAAAGTGTACATTTGTCTGTGTACTTTTCTTCACATTTTAAATTAGTCTCTCTATTGCTGATTATTTTTTTTTTTATGTTTGCCAGCACAGTTTACAGTTTAAACTTCTTTTTTTTTCTGCTAAATTTCTGTACGAATTGCATCAATTTTAGGTTAGTTTTGTTGAACTGGCAATAGTAAATAAAAACATATGCTATTGTCCTGTCTTAACAGGAAAGTGTTCGCTTCACTGAGCAGGCTTTGACCATATTCAGAGCTTTATCCCATGTGGTTGCTTCCTTTACTGATGAACATAAGCTCCCGTCACTCAGAAAGACTCTGGAAATAACTTATTTCCCCCAAAGTGCCATTTCCAAAACTGGGAGAAGAAAACACCAAAAGGTAACTTGTGATCATAATGTGACATGAACATAATGCCATGCATCAATGATCTTATTGTGCAGCAAATAATTATGGATGATGCAGAGAAACTTGCTAAAAGTGCTGGGCTGAACTGTAAAAACAGATTTGGTGATGGGACTTTGACTATCATAGCAAATATAAATGTGTCTTTTTGGTCTATGAACTTTCTCAACATTCTCATAACTATAATCTTGCAAAGTCAGCTTTTTTCACTCATTCATGTATGTATTTTTTACTTTGCATTTGTTTGTTGCCGGAAACATAGCTGTTTAACTTGGCCGTGTGCCACATGTTTCGTGAGGCCCAGGGCAGAAAGCTGACAGCACAGGAGTACTTTGCACTTCAAGCCCTTACTGCCGACCCCTCACTTTGGGCCCCCGACATAGAAGTATCACCTTCTACCCGTAGGTCTCATTTTTGTGTTGACAAATAAAAATTATACATTTGTATATGTTTGTAATTCACAATTATTGCATGCTGTTTTGCAGCTTATATTTGCAACAGTTGTTATATGTGCTATAATCTGTGGATTTACTCCTAAATCCAGATCGGCTTGAGGGAAGCCATTTTAGAATATAGCATTTGAACTTTTTAAAAAAAATTATTTTCTATAATTTTAACATATTGGTTTGTTTCTCTCATTGTCCTGTGTCTAGCAAATACAAAGGTCTCTGAAGTATGGGAAGAGAGGGAGCCAACAGACAAAGAAATCCAGGCAGTGTCAATTCTGCAAGCTCGATTAAAAGGGTATTTGGTGCGACGGGCACTTAAAGCCTCAAAACCTGGTAAAGGTGTGTATAAATGTATGAGAAACATGCACTTAATGGAGAGTAGCTTACATTTTCACTTTTTGTTAAAATTTCCCTGATTTATTAAACTGAGCTGTGAAGCAGAAGAGCCAATAGTGTAGGATCTCCATTTTTATCAATACACCAAGATAACGAGCTCTGTAAATGAGGAATTAGAGAAAGGCATTTAGCTAGTTGCTCTCACATGTTCATATACTAATACACAGATCAGTAGCTACGCTGAGGTTAAATGTCATTGTCACAGGTCCTGAGTGTCTGGACTGCTGTAACATTGATGAGCACAATCTGAAGGATAATAAAATAGAAATCAGCAATAACGACCAAAGCGCTGCCTTTAGCGTTCAGATTGCATTTTTCTTTAATTGTTAAACAAAACCTTTACAATGTGCAGTATTAATGTTTTACACAACCATTGTCTTGAAGATGTGGTTTACTTTTCTCACAGGTAATAATTAACTTCACACATTACCCTTTTCAAATTTCCATCCTAGATGAAGACAGCCAAGGTACAGTGGTTGTACTTTGGTTGTCTTCAACCAAGGTACAACAGGATAAATCAATTGTTAAAAATAAAATTAAAAGACTTACAAAACAATATCTTGGCATTGTTTCAACTTTAACCTCAATTCACACACTTTATGAACAAAGAATAGTTTCTCTACCGTTAACTTTGCCTGGACTCACTTTACACATGCTCTGAGCTACTTTGAGTCAACAACCAATTTACACTGAATATTATTCAAGCAAAAATAAAACTCCTAAAACCCAGAGTTAGTAAGATATCATGGCCTTCTTATCGCCTTCCCTCGCGGGACTTTCCCAGCTTGAGCTGGTATGATTCCAACTTTACTTTTGCCTGATAAAACTGGTAACTATTGGTAAAACGGTGCACAGAAAGCGTAACACGGAAGGAAACTGTCCAACCAACAAATTTCAGATTTCAAGTTGACTACTGTACACATTGAGCCAGAGTGCTGTCATTTAAAAATCAGTTTTTATCAACCCAGTTCATTGCAACAGTCACATTCAGTACAGTTTGGTTCCATTAACATATGTTACAATCAAAGCTAGTTGTTTCATATTTTATGCATGCACTATCCTTTTACAAAAAGAAGTAGAAAACAAAATGTGATGTTTGATGCCTCTGTAGAATAATGAGGAAATTCTGAAGGTGACATTTGTTTTTATTTCAGTCGCCTAAGGCTAGTTTTGGCAACTCCAGGTATGATATGTGACGGCGTCAAAACAGTAGCTTCTATAAGGTTGACATGTAGTTGGAGTCTTCAAGACATCTAGAATACTTACATTGTTATAGAATCTGCCAGCACTGCCGGGTCATATACCATTGACCACAGCACTCACTAAGGCTTAGCTGCTTGATCTGTATGAAACTGGACTGTCATGCTTTGTTTTTTTTCTACTGCTTTCCTGTTGGCATATTTTTGCTCTATTTCTATCTTTATATTTGAAGCAGCTTATCCCCAAAACCCAGACATTGCACATTACCACATTTAATTTGAAAACGTGATCACCTGATCTTTACAGAAGTGGAAAATTCTGTCATAAATCCTCCACTTCACCTAACAGTAGACATTCAGTTACCAGAACAACAAACAAAATTTCAATTTAATCTAATGGTTATGTAGTTGCCAAAAGTGGTCTTTGAAGATTTGTTCACCATTTTCCTGACCCCCATCCATCCCAGTGAACAGTTCCAATAAATGTTGGACTGCATCATGTCATATTTATATAAAATTTTGAGACTCTGGCCAATTTTATTGCTGAATTTAAATATCTAATTTAGCTAAATAAAAAGAAATACGAATCCTTCTAAAGGGACAAAAATACAGGAAAATAAAAAAAAACCCACAGACTGACAAAGCGAGTCTGATTTACAGTTTCTGTGGCCCTGCTTGAACTAGCTCATCAATAACAATGATTTGTGTTTTGCATGAACATCTATTGTCTTTCAGTCTTAATAGCGGCTGCTTTTCTTTCTTTGTTTTGTGCTCTTATGTCATTCAGGAAGAAAAGAAAACGTTCGTGCTTCTAAAATCCTTTTAGATATGTGGACGAAGATTGAAGCAGATGCAGCAAAACATTCTACCTTGTTGCTACGGTAAATAAAAGACAGATTTTTATAATGTGAAACTGTTAGAAGGAGTAGAGATACAATAATAAGGTACATCTAATTAATTTCTATATGTTGACAAGTTTTATTTATTTATTTAACTAAATTACATTAGTAAATATTACATTCATTCATTTCAAACAGATGGATGTTATCAAGCCTCTATTTCTGTTAATTATGATGACTTTCTGCTTATAGCTTGGGAAAATGTAATTCTTTTATTTCCTGGAAGATTAAATTACTTCTGACTAATAAAAATAATACATGTTATAATAATAATAATGTGGGTTACTGAAAAGAATGTTTAATACCTGTTTAAAGGCTGTAATTTTTAAATACACTTTTAAACTAGTTTCAGGGAAATGCAAATTTCAGTTTACTGAGATATGCATCAATGCTTGACTTTTGTTTCTGTAAACATTTGGAGACAAATGCCAACATTAGAGAAAATGTAACATCATTCCAGCTTCAGTTTTTTGTGAATATTGTGTAGATTGTGTGATCATATACTTTGCCTCTAATCTACCGCATACCCAGAGTTTGCTCCCTCTCCTGGTTGTGGCAGCCTGTGGGGGCCATGCAGGGAGTATTTTCCACATTGTGTTCCATCTTTTCCCAGTGGTACCATCTGCTGTTTATACTCACCCCGTACCAATCAGCTTGCAGCGTCTGTCGAATGACCCGCTGCCTGGGGAAGTATATATGTGCATGAACACTGAAAGCTCAGTCAATGTGTGTATGGAGGACAGAGGGGGCATTTTTTTGGCTGTTGTCAACCTTTAAGGATGTGCTTGTCTTAGCTGACAGAAGCATCTACTCCACGCTGAGAGGCAACAAAACGGCATCTCCTTCTCTCCAGAGTAGCTGTTTATTCATGTGCTATACTTAGTAGCTTTCATTCACTTTCTGCTAAGGTGTAAATGTTTATTTATTCTGAGAATAAATTTTAGAAATTGTGTTTAACCTTTGCAGAAAATGTCTTTGTTTTTAAGTATGTTCTGATTTCTGTCTTCCTGTCCAGATACATTATTGATCATTTAGGGGAGGAAGGAGATCTGTACTCCTGTCTGCAGGATGAATCATCCAGAATCGCCTTCGCTGATTACTCAGTCTCTTTCCTGGACACAAACCAGTCCTGGGCTTTGGTCTTCAGGTTAGAGAACAATTATATACTGCTCAAAAAAATAAAGGGAACACTTAAACAACACAATATAACTCAAAGTAAATCAAACTTCTGTGAAATCAAACTGTCCATCTAGGATGTGTTATTTGAGTATTCCCTTTATTTCTTTGAGCACTGTATTTTAAAGGCTAGGTTTGGAAATTAAACAGCTTCCTACCAACCTTTAACACATCTTATATGTTTGGTAATTCAAAGTCACTCTGACAAGCCACCACAATGACAATACAGTCAAATCTTTTGGTAGGCTTCATGATATTTGCTAAAAGTGTAATTTTAGCAGATAGTTTTTCACTTCCTAAATAAACCAATGTGTCATTCTTATTTAATCCCCGCCACTCTTTAAAGTGTCCTCACTAGTGGGTGTTGTCAGCCAGACCTGGCACCATCAAGCCTGATGCACAAAAAGACCAATCAATCACCAATCAGTGTCAAGTCAAGCTGAAACATTGGTTGATTCTGGTCACAAGGCAATTTCTTGTTGCATCTCTAAATTTTGTCTTTTAAAATTATTACTCAACAGCAGAAGTTGTATCTCTAGCTGACCACTTCATTTTTGTTGTTTATAAGGGAAATATTCATTGTTCCACATGAGATGCTACTGGTACCAACGATCTTCTCTCCAGTTCCTAACTGTTGTCTGCATGTTGTTAACAATGACACGGGAGAGGAAATCGAGATGATCAAAGTGCTGCCCCATGTTTATAAACCCAATAAGGTCTGTGGATACATAGATTTGTTCTACCTTCCTTCTCAAAGCACCAGAAAATATTTTATCATATTTACATTCTTAATTTTCTTTTTTGTTTTTGTTTTGCAGCTTGGTTATACGTTTGTTGCAGAAGTGGTTAAACCTGGATTCTATTTCACTGATAGCAAATGGAGGATGCGGCTGATTGGTTCAAAAGAACCACTTCCAAAACCGAGCCGTGAAGTTCCTGTCAATGCGTTCTCAGTGAAGCAATTCCAAGATTATTACATTCCAAGTGACAAAAATCTCATTTGTCGGTGAGAAGATAAATTATGTTAAATTAACAGTTTACGAAAGCATTGACAGGCCAAAGGGAACACTCCTCTGAGACTAAAAAATAACTATGATTTTCTGAAAATTTATTTCAGTTACAGTGTTCAGGTGATGGCAGATGCTATGGGCACAATTCAGTTTGAAACTTCTGACCAAAACGTTTTGATACACTTGTCTGTTCTGGACAAGGAGGAGGAGATGGCTGGTATCACTGGGAGGGGCTTTCTTGTACTACCTGTATTCTTCTTCAAGGCAAACAAAGGTCAACAGCTAGGTAAGTTAAGTACGTTTTGTTCAAATCTTTTGTATTATGAGAAAACTTTATTGACTTAAGTTCTTCATGTGGCAGAAAGTTAAAATGTCTCATAAATATATTTATATGCTTTTAATGTCTTTTTGAGCGTGTAAAGATATCACTGAGTTTCATTTGAGATTACAACATCCTAAAGTGATGCATATGAAATAGACAGAAAAGTGTGACATGTATGTTTCTACACTCGTACATCTAATAAAGCCCACATTAGCAAATGAGCATCTTCATGAAGACCAAGGAAAATAGCAAACAGATCGGGGTTGAAGTTGTATATATGTTTAATAGAGCAGTATTATGATAATAACCTCTTTTTTGTTTTAAACTTCACAGCATGTTATAGTGATATTCCCTCATCAAAAACATACCTGGAGTGCTGCATTGATTCTTTAATGCATGTTTGAGAAACATGCATTAAAATCTCCTGTGGCAATCTCCTGTGGTAACCATTCAGCTGTGTAAAATGCTTGGGAGAACCTAGGACAAACTCCTTCTTAGGAGGAGAAGCTTGGAAACTGCTTGGATGCAGTTTCCAAGCTTCAAAGTTTCCATCTCTTGGAGCAGCCCTCCCCTGTGACTCCTCCACTCAGCTCCTTCAGACTAGCCAGCAGCAATTAGCAAATGCCTGGACTGCACATTTGCTGAGCTCATTATATTAGCTACTTGTTAGAGCAACGCTGTCAAAAACATTACTAAAAGGTTAACAGATGAACAATGTTGTGATGACTTCCTGACGGCGGAGTGTTAAAGAGCAGTCCTTTCTTAAAGAGACAGAGGCCCAATTCCAAGTTGTTAAATTACAAAGTCAAATTTCTTTTGGGTTATATTTGAAATATATAATTTTTATAACAACTGAAGGTAACATAGTTACTTGATTGTGCTATTTACCCCACCAATTAAAATTAATTATGTCAACTGCAAACCAACTAGCGTTGTGTGTGGCTGCACTTTAAAAAAAAAAAAAAAAATTCTGTCACCCCAGAAACCCACACTAGTTGAATGAATATGTTGCGTGGTCGACTATTGTGCTTCATCAGTTTTTACTTCAGATATAAACCGATGTGAATTTTGTGTTACAGCCTTCAAGAAGGGAAGGCGACAAAGCGTAGAAGTTTCAGCTGAAAGATCAGACCTGTCCTCTGACTCCATCCCGGTACAAAGACGTTTTATGCTTGTCCCTCTCACCTAGTTAGTTTCTGTCGTCCATATCAGTTTTGCTTCCTGCATACTGATTTGTAAGCATGCTCACACATATTGATTTACATTCACCCACACATACACTATACTGCCAAAAGTATTAGTATACTTTTGCTAAAAGTGCATGCCTGAACAAATAAAGAAATTTTCTCCCCTCCAGTGGAGAAAAAGTAAAAAAAAAAAAATGTGTTTCTCAAGTTCTGAAACATTTTTTTTCTTTCACATTCATGATTTAATGTTAACTAACCAGGTCTTTGTTTTTGCTCCCTATGTGCTTTTGTCAAAATACGGAATAGCTAAAACTAAGTCTTGTGCTCTAAAGCATCTTTTTCACTGTATCATAAGTAAGGCGTATGGTTTTTTGCTTATTCTGCTGTATGCTGCATATATCTATGCATATTTTTTGTACTGTGTGAATTTCTTTGTTTATATATTGCAATGCTATATTTTTATGTGAATCTTTGCTTATTTATGTTTCCCAGGATCATAAGTATGTGGTGCAAGCAGAGATGCTCTGTAGGACCTGGCATTTGGATGAAAACCAGCTGGATTTTGTTAATATGCTACAAGAAATGAAGAAGAATGAAATCAGAGGTACATACTATATAAAAACTATATAGATGCCACACCAAACAGCTATTCTCAATGACCCCTAGGATAGCTAGAACAGCAAGTCACTCAAGTGAACCTTGATCTGAACTTGGAGCTCTTAGTATGCATTCCACATGACTCATGTAGCCCCCTGACACATGTAAGGCTATAATAGGCAATGAAACCATTTTGTTTTTGTCTTTGCAGCATTTAGGCCTCGGGTTCTAAATGTTCTTTGTGTATTTTTTTTCTCATTATCATTGCTTTTGTACATCTTATTCTTTGTTTTGAAGTGTTATTGATACTCAAGAAGCAGTGTTAGAGTTTAGGCATTTCCAGGCTTCCAATGGCCAGAAGCCTGTAATTACAGGTCTAACTCAAACCAGATGAACGCAGCAAATCAAAGGGATATCTGCTTAGCCCGTTTATTATTGACTGTTGAACCAGTCTTGGTTTCTTGGATCTGAGTTTCTAATTTTAACTATTAGATCAGATCAGTTGAAAATAAAAGAAAAAAGAAATTGGTTTAAATTTTAGATAATCCTTTGAACAGTTTGAAGAAAATTCATTGAGTGCAGCTGTGTTGCTGGGAAACAGATCAGCATGGGAAGAGTATGTATGATTGCCTGTAGAAAAAGGCCAATTTGCTGTCATTGAATTCTAACTGCGTTTGTTACGCTTGACAATTTTGCTTCCATTTCCAGTTGAAATGATATTTTCACATACACTTAATAAAAAGATGCACTTTTTTTATTTTTTTTAGCCACTTTAGAACTTATTCTAGAATAAATATGCCTTCTTGGCAAATACAGAAAAAAATATCCCTTTCTTTAAAGTTATAAATTTTGTTTTATTTTCGTAGAATTACCTTTAAATTGTTTGACTTGGATCAGAAATTTTGGGTTTTGTTCCACATGCTTTACACAATTTGCTAGAATTTTTGCTCACACTTCCTCTCAGATCAGGCATATAACTGCATTAGGTTTGTAGGCTGTTTTGTCACACCACAAATTGTAAGTATCCACATTTTTTCCCTGAATATTTATGGTCTTTGTCCCTTAATGCATTCGCAAACAGGAGAAGTAAAAGTTTCATAAGCCTTACTAGCATAAACCTTGACAAGTTTTGTCTGAATAAATATCAGATAGAATGTAAGGTGAAAAAGAGAGTAATTTCCTAAAGTCTGTGTATTCATCTGATTTCAACTGACATTTGATGTCACCCATTTAGACAATGGATGGATGTTAAATTAGATCAAATAAATATGTTTCCAGTGAGACATACAAGGTAAAATTATGCTTATGGAGAACAAATCAATTTTATTATTTGCACAAAGAGTGGGATGTGCCACCTTTTCTAAACTCAGCTTATCATCTCAAAATATGCTAAATATGATAGCATATTGCAATATTATATCCCTTGTAATATATCATAAAATAATTTTATTATGTGTAAGAAGTTAATACTACCCCCAAAATAGTATTAACCCAACTTATAATGTGTCATCACAATTTCTTTGTTCTTTGATTTAAATCGCTAAATGATTAGACACAATATCACTATTACCCATCCTATCAAGAATGTTCAGCATTTTGTCACTGAGTTTGTTCGTATATCTATGAAGGGGTCAGTCCTCAAAAACCTCCTGTGTTCTTCAGATAATTTTGTAGAAATGGGTCAATGGGATGTCAAATGAAGTTGGCTCTTGCCCCCTGGTGCCCAGGGAAATATCCAAGCAGAAGACTGGATTAATTTCACCCAGTTTAACTCTGTCTCAGTGGTGGAACTGTGCCCTTGATCATGCTCCCATCACGCTACACAAATACACATGTAGTGCATGCCATGCAAAGCTTTTAGGCCTAATTTAAAAGTTATCTAACATGATGCAATTAAAACACTGCACTGTGTTTGGCACATGCACAGTATTACGTGTCAACTATATATTCTTTATTTTGCCATTAAAACAGTTGGCCACCAACAGTAACTGTGCACTTACTTGTTGTGAGGACTATGGAACTTTTACCATGAAAACACAATTTTAGCTAAAGCTAATGTTTTTAACAAATCCAAAGTTATATTTATTTTTGCAACAATGCACATATATTTAGATATAATAAGAGAAGCACATTTTTACAGCCATAGGAGAATTTATCAAAGTACTTCAAAGAGAATGGCAAGACAGCTAAATGATGATTAAAATGCTAGGATTCAATGCATTGAAACTTAGAAGACTGTTAGTTAGTTTTAGCTTTTGAAGTGCAACAGTGCCATCTAGCATACATGTGATTGATTGCACAACACATGCACCTCGTGCTACAGTTAGTCATTCTCCTTTACTTGTTTAAACGAGGCTGAAAAAATTTTTTTATTAGGAAATGAAAATGACTTCTTTTAAAATGCTGCTGCTTCTTTTCATCTTAGAATATCTCATTGAAAAAGATCAAGCAAAATTTGTAAAATGTAAAAATAACAGTTTAACACTGAATTAAAAGGGTTTGCAAACCAGTCCAGCATGTTGTAAAATATTTCTATTTTCTAAAGCTCTGAAGAATTTTCTTGAACTGTTTGTACTTAAGCTAATGTTCAAATGATGTCAGGCAAAATAAAAAATGCTTTTCTACTATCTTTAACATTCAGTGTTCAAGCCTGGAGATATTAAGTCTTCGTCTAGAATCGGCATATCAAGCCAGAATGGTACCAGGCCTGAAACACAAAAATCGAGCCGAAAAGGTGAAGTTGAGAGGCACAGAGGAAAGAGTACGGTCTCCATATCTGTTTCCAAGCAAGAATCGGTAATGTATTACAAAATTACAGTGACAGAAGACAGTAAGCCAACAAAACAGTCACAATGTTAGGCAGATTATATTTATTCATTTTAAATCTGCGAGGTAGAAGAAGGTTGTCTAGCAACCGTTACTGTTCAACTTAATTATTAGTAATATATCATAAGTAGAATTTAAAAAAGCATAACTAATTTTAAAAAAGCATTATAAATAGCAGAACAATGTGCTCATCTTGTGCTTGTTGAGGTGAGCATGATCTTTATCTTGTTTGTGTGTGTACCTCTGCACAGAACCTGGACCTGACTAAGCCATATTACACACTGCGTGTCGCCACTGAACAGAGCAGCCCAGAGAGAATTGAAGTAAAGAGAGATACGGAGAGAATTGACCAGATTAAATCCATGAAGAAAGCCTGGGAAATGACTGATCCAGGACGTTTTGAAAAGGTACCCCAGATCACATGCCAGTGATAATTTAATTCCTACCACAAATAAAAATATGCATTATTTGCTCATACATATGGAATGCTACCGAGACGATGTTGTTCTGTTGTAGGCTTCTCAGTCCCGCCTCCAGTTCCTCAAACAAGTTAAGCAACTAGAAGGTGGTCAACCTACGTCACCTGAACGCAGTAATGGCATTATTCTACAAATACTTAAAATTATATATTTAGCTAATTGTCTTCTATCCTTTTAAATACAATATTTTAATTCTTTGCAGCTTCACCAATCTCTGATCAAGTTATCCAGTCCAGACCATCCAGCAGACCTGGCACCCCAGCTGTGCCAGATCTGTACACAAGGTTCAGTCATTTGTTCAGGTCTGCTTTCGCTCTTTTTGCTTCTCGATTGCTGCTCATACTGTTTCTACTTGCAGTTGCAGATGTATTAAGACTTAATTTCATAGAGGGATATTTTGTGTTTAGATATTGATGTTTCAGGTTACATAATGCATTGTAGAAACATGCATTTTTGTATCCACAGAGTGGATTAAAAGCTATCCGAAAAACTTTTGGAGTAATTTTCCTTAAGTGAACTTAGCTCTTATTAGTGCAGTGAAGAAAGATGTCCCTTGACTTTTCCACATCTTGAAAGGGCAGTGCATCCTGTCCAGAGGGCAAGTTTTGAATATTTGCTTATGAATCAACTAAAGAGTGGTGGCTATTCACACAGCTTGGTCCTAGCTTTGCTGTTTTTCCATATTTACTACTGTGTGGTTAGTCTCAACCTTTAAATAACACCTTAAATTAGATGAATATTGCCTTTAGTCATAGTCAGTATTTTTAAGAGTAAAGTCTTCACCTGATTCCCACTGGATCTCCCACATGCCTTCTTTTATTCCCTCTCTTCTCTTCTCCCATTGTCCATCCCTCTACAGGACAAATTAGATAATATTTGGGTCTGTTAATTAGAGAGCTATTTCCGAGCCCCAACGAGTTCGTTGCTCCAAAGAGAAGTGCCCTTATTCAGTCACCTCTCTTATCCTCTTGTGACACTTGCAAGTGTGTGTGATCAGGTGTGTTACTATGTTCAGGCATGTATGACTGCAGACACCTTACCCAGCAATTTTAGAAAAGATAATGATCCAAAGTAGTGGTCAGCCAGAGGCACCGGTTGAAACCAGCGGTGCACAAGTCTTACATATTTGTACAACAGGACTCTGTGTTATACTTATTCAGACTTGCACAATTTCTCACACCGTAACAAAGATACAAGAAGGCTTTTACTCATTAACCTTTGCTGACTTTCTCCTCCCCTCAGGTAAACATAGCCGTTTGCATGGGGAAAAAACATTTATAGAGTCCTCAATAAATCTGATGTGAATAAACTAGGATGTCATTAAAACGTTCAGTTATTTTAGTAATTTGGACTATTCAAAGTAAATTAAATCAAGTAAAATGCAGTCCAATAGCCATCCATGTACTACTTATGCTATACAGTGTTGTCCCACTATTTCCAGGAGGCCAACATTTCTGTGTTTAAAAAGACATGATTGTTTAGTTTTATATAACCAGCTACTAGTGAGTATTGTGTTCTAACTTTTTTCTCACAAGTATTTATTATATATATTTACCTCCATAACTTTAATTGGGTTTCCTATTTTTTCAGTGGCTGTAGTCAGCCATTAAATCATAGATGTCATGGTTTGCGCGCGCGCACGGGTGTGTGCGTGTGTGTGTGTGTATGTTGGGTTTTTTTCCCCCTTGTGTTTTGATTCTGCTTCCTCTCTGTCCAGTCTGTGTTTTAGCGCCACCTTCCCTCAGTTCTCTGCTCAGCATATTCCTCAGCTGTTCGCCATCTCCCTGATTATGACTGGTTTCCACACATTTCCTGTGTATTTAATGTCTCTTCTTTTTCTTTTCTGCTGCCCTGCCTGTGTCTACCTGTAAGCTTGGTCTTTAGTAAATCTTTGAAATCACTGTGTTGCTCCTGAGATCTTACTTGCACTTTTTTTCCTCCATGAACACACAATTGTGACAGAAAAGCCGTCAACCACAGCTGTCTGTATAATTAGCTAATTTGCACTTATTTTTTTCCCTTTCAAATCTTCAATCTGTCCCCATCATATTTATGCTCCTTGTCACTTCTTATTCACAGATGGATATATAATTCCACACCTAGTCCACATTCTGTAAATAAGGATCTATAAATATGCTAACGTAACTCATCAGCATATTTGCCTACCAATAGAAGACTGCTGTCCCTCTTTCCCTGCTTTGCTACTTGGTTCTATTGCTGGGTAATTCAGCTGTACATGTCTGAAGTACAACTCTAAATTACAACTGGAAGTGTTGATGTTTGCACTTTTTGTTGCTCTGCACAAAATTAAAAACACAGGATACATTTTGATAACCATTTCAGTCCAGCTAAAACTGGCTTTTGTTTCATTTAATGACTTTAAAAATTCGACACCTGAATCTTGAGACATTATAGAAGACATATACATCACATGCTGATGCAATAAAAATTACCCAAATGACACTTAAATATGGTCAACAATGACCCACTATTCAGACACTGTGCCTGCTCTAATGAAAATGCACTGACCTTTGCATGGTGAATGCATGGAGCAGCTCCAATTGATGGCAGTTCCACTTTATTTCTCATAGACTCATAGAATCGTTATTCACAGCTGGTCAGGTGAACTTTAATTATGTAGCAAAAAATAAATAAACAAATAACTTCAGTCTTTTTAAACGCTGAAATTTCCTTTATCTTGATCTGAATAGCATGCACTATACAAAGCAAAAGCAACACATATTTTGATGCTTCATGATTCCAGGATTAGATGCATATAAAATGATTTTTGATATGCCAAAATAAGAAATAGTGACTTGATGTCCATACCACATGGAAATAAAGTGCACAGCCTCAATTGTGTCTACAGAGCCACATAAAACCTCAAGGCGTGCTGGATTTGGTCCCCGGGCCTTGAGTTTGACACGTGATGTAGCGAAAACAATTGTATAATTTGAGCTTTTTTTCCCTTTTGGACAGACCTCTGACATGAAGGACTCAGCCTCTGGAGTTCGGACAATGTTACATTAGAAAAAGTTTTGCCGTGCACTGTTAATGAATACATTTGATCCAAAATGTGTTACTTACTCATAAATGTTCATTCTGAAAGGTTACAGCTCTGAAAGATGTGAAACGTTAACATGACTGTTAATTGTGATGCACACATACATGCTTGCAATGTTTTCAACAAGTCTTTGTGCTTGGATGCAGACGCCAGAAAGATTTTCCAGAGCTATTGGACTCACAGGGAGAGGAGGCCAGGGAGGAGAAGCTTTATGACAAGATCCACAGCTACCGGTTGGCCCGTGAAAGCATTATGGAGCACTACAGGCAGCACATGATGGAACAATATGAGCAAAAGAAGCGTCACCTCGAGACGTATGAGAAAGTGCTGGTCAGTGAAATGAATACAAGTGTCATCTGTAATTGTTTGAAAAAAAAAACAAAAACAATAATGAGCTAAGTTTACTACATCTCTCACTGGTTTGACATCTTCCAATCATTTGTTTCTCTCTGCTTCCATTTTGTGTGTAGGAGACCAGTGAGAAATTATCTGAAGATTACAAAGAATTTTGCAACCGTCTGCTATCATTGATAAAGGAGCAAGAAGAGAAACCAGCTCAGGAGGAGGCTGAGATGCCACCTCCACCTACTCCTTCATCTTCTAAGAAAGGCAAGAAGAAGAAGTAATCGGTGACTTTGATCTTCCATCTCATTTCAGCTCAATGAGTTTGCTGAAGAATCCTAATTTTATTTGTCTGTTCTTTATAGCACAGTGCCAAACTAGAGGTTTGGTTGCACAATTCAAAGTTGTTTGTCCATTAGACTGTTTTATGACTTTAAACTTTACTTAAACTGCATTCTACAGTTGTTTATGGATGTTTGTTATGGTATCCAGGTGCAGAGATTTGATTATCATTGGAAGGTGAATTTATTTGAATAATTCAACTCAAAAAGTGAAACTTTTATTACACAAAATATTAGAAATTCTGTTAAATCTGGTTATTGTAGCTTGTAGCTAATGAAAACCTCCCAAAATTGTTTATTAGAAAATGTAATTTTATAATTCTTTGATAAAGAAATGTTGGCCTGCTGATTATATGCACTTAATATGTGGATGGATTTAGCTTTTATGAGTGCAGCGTTGTACCCTCAGCATCAAGGTGTTCATCCTGTGCCTTTGCTGAGATATTAAGGAAGTCCAGGAGACTTTAATGGTGACCTTCAAGTCGTCTGTATCGATGGGTCTGTGTCTCTCATTTTCCTTTCTTCCTCCAGACTTCGAGAACTGTAATTTTTCTGATGAATTAGTTTTCAGGTTTTCATTAGCTGTAGGCATTATCCATCCAAATTTACCATCTAAAATTATGCTGCATCTATGAGTTTCACATTTTGAGTGGAGTTACTGAACTAAATTAACTTTTCAAATCTACTTTTATTCATCTAAAAGTTTTTATTATAACAAACATTTACTTTTTTCAGCTTGCATTTAATAACATAGCATGAATAAAGTTTATAATGCATTATTCTAATGTTTTTCTATCCAAATAATCTTCAACTCTTGTTCTGGATTTTGACATGAATGATATTTGGTTTTGGTGTGACTCAGTCTGAAATAACCTACTAAATAACTATCCAAGATTGAGACAGTTTTACCATAAGTAATATGAATTATAATTTTTTTTTTAAATTCTAAAATACAAAATATTTTACATTACCTTGACATATCTGGTGAAGCTTGTTAAACCTCACTTTCATTTACAGACAGGAAAAAAAGCTGTTAGTAGCTTTGATTTCTTCTTTGGATTCACTTGTTTTTCTTTGAGTGTACCAGAATGCCTAGTGTGCCTATCAGATTCGGCTAATCTTTTGTTTGGATGAAGGTCATTGTATTGACTGTCTGACTCGAGTCTTGTCGAATACAGCAGACCTCCTACAAGCTGAGTGCCATTGATTGATTGGTCAGTAGATAAACTGTAGTCTCTCTGAAACCTGCCACAGTCACATTCTGCAAGATAATGTGAGGCTTGAGAAAAATGTAGCAGAGAAAACCTCAGGGTGAATGTGTTGCATTTTCAAAACCTTATAAAAGTATTGACACCCCCAAGACTTTTAAACATTTTGGCAGATTAAAACCGTAAACGTCAAAGTGGTCCATAATTAGAAAGTGGAAGGAACATTGTCCCCAAATGGATCAGTAGTTTGCATGTTCACTTTTAACTGCAAATATAGCTTCAAGAATTTAGGGGTTTGTGTCTGCTGGTTTTAGACATCTAGAGACAGAAATTACATGTCTGTTAAAAGCTATGCAGAACTTAAAAAAAACAAACATGGACTCAATCACGCACAGCTATTAAAGGGTCAAGCAGAGCCTCCGATGACTTCATAACAAATATATTTTTTTCCCTTATTTTTTAAGCGAAGCAAATGTTTTTAGTTTAGTATTTAGAATGCGTGCGGTTTTCTTTTTCAGAGTCGGCTGACAAATGAGAATGAAAATTGGAAATGAAAGGAAGGATGATGCCATCTAGTGGCTACCTTCATTAATAAATTGTCATTAACATGTCTGGTTACTCACTGTTGTCTGAAGGTTATGTTGGGATTATTTGTGTGGCATGTGTGTAATAGAGCAGAGGTATCTTTATTTTCCCACACTTCCACTGGTATTCTCATCCAAAACTTCTGAGTTGTGTGTCTGACAGTGCACAGATTATTCCCAGCAAAAAGTTGAAGCTTTTTAAGGTGGATGACTTCAAGTGCACACAAAAGAGTGTTATAAAGAGTGCATCGTTTCAAATTTTAGAATAGTTTGAATACATTTGTACCCATGCACGAACGTTTGACCACTCTTTATCTGCAGCTACCTGTAGTACAGTGTTGGCATAACAATGTGAGGATTGTTATGAGCTGTGTGTCAGAGCTCACTGAGTCAACCACAGTGTTTTTTACCTGTCTACTGTAACTACACGACAAAACAAATGCTAAAAGTCTTGCTTGGTCCATGTCTGCACCGCTCTCACTTCCCCAGCTCACTGCTCCTGTTGAAAACAATTAGCCAGTCTGTTATGTCTGCCCTGCACCTAAATCATGTTTTCATGAGTGTTTGCATGCTGCAGTATTTTGCCTGCTATGAGAGAGAGACATCTTCTGACTCTCTAAGTGGCAGTGACATGTATGTATTAATAAAGAGGCTGTGTGTTAATTGGCAGCTGTTGGCTTGTGGTTTGATGCAAATGCGTTGTGAGCGTCACAGGAACTCCAGTTTAACCTTGAAAGCAAAAGGACACACAGCAAATCGCTCTGTGTGTGTGTGTGTGTGTGTGTGAGAGAGAGAGTGAGAGAGACTTCCCACAAGTAATGAGAAAATATTTGATTCTTAAATGGACCCACGTAGTAGATGGATGATGAAATTAAGTGAAAGTAGATACACATTCCTGGAGTGCTGGGGAGCCTCTCTCTCCATTGTCTGGGCAATAATTCAAGGATGCTTTAATAAGTTTTCTTTCTGCTGCTTTAGTGAATGATTAAAGAGTATTGGTTCTTATAACATGCTTCTTCTGCAAAATTATAAAAATACTTTATTAAACACAGGGGGAATTTAAATAATCAAATAAATTCAACTTGGAATAGGTTGTACTTGCATTCATTCTTGTATGCTGCTGCACAACTTCATTTCTTACATTTCAGGTGTTTTCTTGAGTTGTTTGATCCTGAATATTCACCAATGTTGGCTAAAACACGAAGATCTTCACAGAATAGTTATTTTCTGAGCAGAATTTTTAAAAAAATATAGAAATATCCTCTTTCATCATCACAATTATTTCATACTTTATAAAATAAATGTTTTTTCTGAGACAAAATAGGAAGTTGAAGAGGGATAAGTACTTTTGCAAGGCAAAAAGAAACCATGCATGCATACCACCGTGTTTTTTGTTTCATCTGATTTAAGCATTTCTGTTTGTTCGTCTTATCTATCCCCACATAGTAATTAATACAACAAAACCATATTAAATTTTATTTGCTGGAGTGTTTGGCAATCAATATGAGATGCATTAGCAGATCGACTCCAGCATTACCACCAATACATACACACACAACAGGAATAAAATATAGCCAAATTTAAATTATTCATCATAACCACTTGGTTATTAGCACTTCCAATCCTTGCATAACTAAACAAAAACTCATCAGTAGACCGGATGTCCTCCTGATGAGTCACTGTGTGTTTAATACATTGTATGATTGTCTTTAGTTGAAAGAAATGAAGTGAAACCGAGTGCACAGCTGTCCTGCTGCGACAGCTAAATCCACCTGTCAGCATCTCAGTCATGGAGATTCACCATTAGAAAATGTACATGTGTCCACTTACTTCTCATTCAGTCTTTCAAACTGTGCAAAGGAGATGCAGTTGTTTGTTCGGCCTCACCTCCTTCCTCCACACACATTTTGCACCTTTTCTCAGCATGTACATAATCACATATAAACGAACCCCAGCACTGTCAGATAGTGAGAGGTGGACAAGGAGTTCTTTTTTTGCATATTGACTCAACATTCTGTAGCATTGTGTTGTTGTCTCTCCCTCTGGAACTGAATGTCTCCCGAGATCTGTCCTCTGAGCTTCCTATGCTGATAAAAGACAAAGCAACACGGCTTAGGGAGTGAGAAGTCTGTGTTGTCACAGCTAAGACTCAACTCAGACGACAACGAAGAAAAGGCCAAGCCTTTGTGTTTTCCGAATGATAAGGCTAAAGTGGTAAAAGGTGAGAGCTCAGAGAGTAATGCCCAAGCTTTGCTGCAGTAATCGATGCTCCCCTGAAACTTCTACCTCACGAGAAATGTGCTTTCATGTCTTCAGAGGACATTACATTGACTTACTATCATTTCTTAGTCTCTTTAACCTTTACTTTTAAGTAGTGTTCAAGTTCAACCAGATCTCAGTTTCTCTGGAAAGTTTTATTTCTAATCCTTTGTGTGAGGAAAAAACGAATGTACATAAGTAGATTTAACAGTTTTATATTTTAAAAAATATATATATTTGACATTTTACAGACTCAACCCACTGGTACAAGTAGCTTGTAAGGTATTCTGCAGTTGCTCTAACCGTCTCAAATATATCTATAATCTTATTCTAATCATAAACCTAAAACCAAATCTTCACTCTCAGAAACCACATGTAAGTAGTGAAGAGCCTGCTGCTGGAAGCAATAAGGAATGATAGTTCACCTTGAAACATGTAGTAAGACAAAGTTAGTTATTTACATCCCATCCCTGGAGGCTGTTTGCCACCTCACTCTTAGACGGAGGCTGCTGCCTTGCTGTATTTCTCACCATTATCTGACTTGTTTTACGACTGCTACTAATGTCTGACTCCATCAAAACTCAGCAAGGGTCATCTACCCTGTCACCTAACAGTCTATTGCTGTAGATAAGCGACAGAAGTGAAAAATCAACAGCCTGTAAAAGAAAGAGCTTAAAAAAATATGAGGTTCTCTTAAACTAAACCAGTTCTGATAATTAAAAGATTAACAGTTGTACCACTTCAACCTTTTCACATTTTTTTCCACAAATTAGATTTAGGTGGACATGGGCAAAAGTTCCACTTATATATTTATGCATATAAGTTTTTTTGTTTTTTTTTAAGGCATCAGAAGTTTGTGAACTATTTTATTTCACTCTGTCACTTAATAATGCCTCCAAGCCACCAGCTCATAGAGGTCCAAAGGAAGAATCTTTCTATTTGCAGGTCAGACCACGTCAATATTTAAGCATGGCTAAGAAAGCACATGTTGAGGCAGATTTATAAACTGTGCCTGAGCCTGTGTATGCACTTCAGGATTCAACACTGGCAGCAGCGCAGAGAGGCAAGTCCCTATTCAGAGCAAAAGCTTAGGTTGACATTTACACCAGAGGGGATCAGAGGATGGTGTGTATGTGTGAGCATGCTGTCATGTGAGGTGTGGCAGTGAAATGATGGCCGCTAATGCTGTAATTCCATTTTAATGAAGAACTTTTTTCCCTCCTTCCCTTCAGTTTACTCTCCCTCTAAGACTGCACATCACTGCACAACACGACAGATGTTTATTATTAAACTGTAATGTCCATGTGAAACATGGTGCTGTAGGCACTGTAGCTCAATTGATATATTTTCATCTATTTCCCATTGTTGGTCTGTCTCCCTTCTGAGAATTATTGTATATGTGACTTCCCTCATGCTGTTTAAATATGGAGATTTTCAATCCCATCCAATGACAGCATTTTTGCCATGTTATTTTAGCAAACGTATCGTTCCAGGGACAGATGGCATAAGAAAAGTTTTCATGCTGTTTCTTTGAATATATCTGCTCAATCCTGTGAAAGCTTTTTCTTTTTAAGTTTCTTCTTCTACATGTGGAAGTGTTCCTTATCTGAATATAAATCAGATGTCTGACGTGGCTGTTCAAGAAAATTCACTTTTAAGAATTGAGTAGATCCTGCATTCCAGCAGCATTATTGACATAACTATCTTGATGCAGGATGATGCACTCTCCAATGAGTTTGGAGGAACTTATTGGAAACCAGGCAGATGTTTCTGCACAGCTCACAGTTTGTTGGGGCAACCTACCCTCAGCAGTCCTATTATCAATTGGCACACCCGACCTTGAGTTTACTAAAGAATCTGATGTGATTTGCATCTTGGACATTTTTTTTCTTCTTGTATCATCTTTCCATTTAACAGACTTTTAAATAGTTGTACAGGATCCTTAGAGTAAAATATAAACTTCATAACCTTTGTGTCTTGTAGTTAAGCATCTGTATTTCTGTAAATAGGCAGGATGTAGACTTTTTCTAATCTACTGAAAGGTTTTTCAGTCCTCAGTCTTGAGGGTCTTCTTCGGAGCGATAGTCTAATTACCAAGCTCAAAGACATATTTGTTCTTTGGTTTGTCCGGAGTTTCTGGAGTTTCATTGGGGCAGTTTTTCCTCCATATGATGAACAACAATAATTACAGAAGCAAGGCTAGTTATTGGTCTTTAAGAACAACTGAAGCAATTAATCACACTTGGATTAAAACACCAGGGAAGTCCATTGTTCCAAATATTATGTCACCCTCACATGACTACGACATTGAAAAGTAAACGAAGGACTGTAACGTACACTTATTAATTGCTGAATGGTTTGAGTCTAGATTTTTAAATGATGAGCAGAGGGGCAGGTCAAAGAAATTTGGGCCTTTGTCCCAAAAAGTGTAAAAACCACTGTATGGTGTAGATGGCTACAAACATCAGCAAAGTCTTCCTGAACAGATTCTTATTTCCTTTTATCTCAAAGATTGATTATTGAGCTGTACAAAGAATAAATAAATAACAAAATGTTTTAGTATATTAATGCTGTATCAATCTATCAGAATAATTTACCAGTGGGCAATAACTTATATTGTGCATCACTAACCCTTCCTGTATCCAGTGAAGTAGTTGGTAGAGTTGGATTGTTTTGCTTAATAAATAAAATCCTCACTTGGAATCTGCATTTTCTGCTCTCTTTGGCTACCTTTGTTTGATATTAAAATAAGCAACGTTCTTTTGAACCACTTCAATCATTTGATGTTCCAGTCTCAATGCTCGGCCTCAACCAGCATGTGGATGAAGCAGGATCTATAGATAGCTGGCTGCAGGGATACACACAATTTCCTCAAATAGCATCACAGTGACAGCTTGAATTGCTGTTTAATTGCCTCATGTTGGAGATGATTGCATTAATTCAGCAGTGCAGACTCAGTTTACACAACAGAGCCTGGAGGTGTTGGGCTGCCAATAAAATAGGAGTCTAAGTTTCAACCCTCTATATTGGATTGTGCAATGGCCTTTGCCAATCACCAGGGATAATTGCTCAGCTTAATTTACCATCAGAGGCCACAGGATGAGAGGAGTCCTCCATACGATTGCTCTATTTATGCTCTGCAAGGCAAAAAAAATAATTAAAATCCCTCAAAATCCTCTTTCAACAGTCCTGAGCTAGATTTCGCAGCAGGCCCGCGTTAGCTTTTGGATTATGTTAACACGTCCTGACAGACCTTCACTTCTAATATGTGGATGAAGGTGGTGCTTCACGTGTCGTCTCACACCAGTCCTGCGGCCCTGGCAAGGTCACTGTGAAATACTGATATGATAAAGTGTGAATTGATTCAAGCTAACACAAACAGCAGGTGACTGCACAGGGGAATCATTGATAACCTGCACAGAGCTCCGTATTGATTATTACTCTCAGACAACAGGAGCCATGTTTCCGCTGTGCACAGAGATACATAATTGTCTGTTCTCTGGTTTGCTTGTATTTAAACTGATAAACACCAAACAGCTGCTTTGGTTTTAGGGAACAAAGAGACATAATTACTAGCAACATTTTTGTGTTTGTTTTGGTGCAAGAAAAATTCTGTATAAAGTTTGTGGTTGTAATATTACAAAATGTGTCAAAGTTTAAGCTGCATAGATACTTTTGCAAGCCACCGCATTTACTTTTAAATGTAGACAACCCAGAAGAGAAACATTAAACTCTCGATAGCCTCTGACTGACTGTATCGGACTCCTGCCTCTGATTCTGCAGAGCACCAACAGCAGTGGCTGTATCAAATCACTGAGTCAGTGAAGCTGATCCGAGGCCAGTGCACTATTCACCTCTCATGCCTCTTCAATCTCAGATGACTGGTTCAAGTCAACTTAATACCGACTGCGGCTTCTTTCTGAATCTGAATCTGTCCATGGAGAGGCTCACCATCACAGCAATGGCGGCACTGGCAATGCCCTTTGGTTTATTAGTGGCATGCATCTGCTCCACTGTGTTTATATGTGTGTCTGTGGGTGTGTATGCAGTTTGATGCCCATCCTATCGGCTTGGCTGATTATTGGAAACCAGCTGTGCTGCCCCGAGTGGCGACAAGCTGACGTGTCATATCTATCCCCCGAGCTGTTTGCACAAACATCCCTGCATGTGCTCACAGGCTCCATCAGTATGAGCCTTTTCTGGCATTTTAAGCACTTATGACCTTTTGACATAGAAAAAAAAAAAAAAAAAAAAAGAATCCAATATAACAGCACATCTTCCCAGGAGATGCACGTTTTCTTATATTCTTGTCAGGTCTCTCTGCTGCCTTTCTAATGAGGAGCTGTGTGAACATGATGAAGGCTTTACCCTGTTTTCAATATCTCCGCCTCCACCGCTTCATCTTTTCCATCAATATTTATAAGCCTCACCATGACCATAACAGTGAGGAGAGTGAGGTGGGGCACTTACAGATGTGCCATTCAGCTGTCTTTCACATGAAGCACATCTACATATGTGTCTGACATTAAAAATACACCGCGCCTAATTCCCTCAAGGGCGATGGCTCGTTAAAAGCTGAGTATGTATAATCTATGTGGCATCCTTTTTTTTTTTTTTTTCCTGCTTTGTACATTTCCTCCTTGGTCTCCGGCTGTTTGTGTGGAACACTCATGTGACAAACAGCTTTTTGCATGAGTGTCTTCTTCACGTTTCTTTTTAATCACCAGCCCCAGGCGCCGAGCAGGTTTTTTGAGCTGATGATGAATGTCCGCACATTTCTTGGACAATCACTTGCAGGAGGGAGCGGCAGCTGGACAACGCAGGGAGGTTCGGGGTCATAAATGTTAAACTCAGGTGGGCTCTGATGTGCGTGATTAACTTCAGCTGCCAGGAAGGGCAGAAGGCCACATCCCTCCAGTCCTTCTGCATGACAGGCACACGCCCGACTCTCTGCAACCTGACATTCTCCCTCCTTACATGTCCCCCTGGGTTTTTCACTTTCTCCAGACAGCACAGGGACTTTGTTGCTGTAGGGGTCAAACAGGGCTTGCTGTGATGCCGAGTGCTGGGACTGGATCAGTCCGAGACGTGTGGGAGTCCGACAAGGTCCATTCCTGTTCGGTCATCTGTGAGATTTTAAGGGGATAAGTTCACTTGAGGGTATTTTGCATACCAAGACACTTACTCTACGTGATTTTATGCAGACAATATACATAAATTACTGTGACAATTCAGACCTGAAAGGGTTTTTTTCTTTCACAATACAGCCACAAATATGAATGTATTTCATTGAGATTAAGTTTTCGTCTTTGTCATTTGTTAGGCTAGTATTCCATGCTAAATGTAAATTGAACAAAGATGTGATAAAATGACAACCTTGTAATTATAATAATTGTAGCTAAAAGTGATTGTAAAACTTGTTGCTTAATGCAAATGCATGCCACACTATTCAAATGTTTCCATTTTTTATTTAAAAAACAGCTGAAAATCAATGTCGTCCTTTCTCTTTATTATTATGTATAACTATGTTGTGTCCGTCAAATTAAAATAAATGCATTGGAGTTTGCATTTTCAATGGGGACATGGATACTTTTGCAAAGAACTGTAAATAGATTGAGGACCCTCTATGTTAGAGATCATCCAGATTTCCAATGTCGGACTTGAAAGACAAGATGGATGTGTGTTTATATAAATATATAGGCTAATGTGATAGAATAATCTTAAACCTTATGCCAGCCACTGCATAATGCATAGAGATGAGCTGATTTTGGTAGGTCTTTTCGTGTCTGACAATACGTCTCGCTATCTGTATTTCCATAAACTCATAAAACCCGAAACAAAATGCAAAACAATTATTTTGGCTCTCCTGCTCTTTATTTTATCTAAATTATGTAAATCTACCTTGACTGTTGGTTTTGCACACATATAAGTCAGTCCACCATTTGAATGCAGAGCCTGCTTGATGCACTCAGAGTTTACTGTAATTGTTTTTGGCTCATCTGTCAGCACCTCCAACCTGCAATTAGCACTAGATTATTTCCACAACCATTCACACCAAAATCCACTTTTTCTGTTTTTCTGGCTTGTTTGCTTGGATCAATATTCAAACACTGCCAAAACTGCAGAGGTGAGGAGTAGCCTGCTGATTGTATTCATCTGCATAAGTGCTGCATACAGTAAGAGAGGATTTTCTGTTTGCACTCTCTTAATGTATTCAAGACAAATTAAGCCACATTTTTTATGCTTAGAAGTTATGAGAGCAATTTAGAATGATAAATATAATCGTCTCTATTGTGAAGTACATATATATATTTGTAATATATCTTCAAGTAGGTTTTAAAAAGTCTACAGATACCGTCATCGCTTGCATTTCAAAGGAGAAGCTAAATTCTTGTCCATTTTCAGACACTTTCTATAGAAAGTTAAGTGAGCAAATTTTTCTAAATATTCCAAATTGTAATCTTTTCATGAAAATAATATTTATGGCAATTATTTGGACATTTGGGTTTTTTTTTTAAGCCAGCTGTCTTGTTTAGACATAACATATTGCATAAATAACCATATCATTGTCATTGTGTATATAGCATGCGCAATAGCAGTTAAGACAACTTATTTCTACTATTGTAGAAATGTCATGGGCAGAATCCATGTGATCTTTGCTGGTCATTAATATTACACACCAAACAGATGAGACTGTTTACCCAACAATCTCATCGGTTATGGCTAAATTCAGTCTCAGAAATGTGATTTCAGTGGTTAAAAACATCTGTGGATGTGATGGAGAAATGCAGAGTGCGGGCAGAGAGTGTGACCTCAATTGTCCTGCAGTAAGCAGTTTGCTGTGTGCAACGTAGATATTCCCATGTATACTTTCATGAAACATAGTTGTATTTTATGAATTCATATAAGTTTTTCAACCAAAACAACTTAATGTTAACTTTCAGTGTTTGATGTTTTAAATTCCAGCTTTATTGCAATATATTCATGTTAATTGCAATATACTCATGTTAATTGCCTTGGAAAGTTTCATGGCAATGAATAAAAGTTGCATATGATTCAAGAAAGTTTCCAACCTTGAATATTCCCTGGAGTTTTGCAAACCCAATCATCACAGCGCATCATGTACTAGTTTCACAAAAACTAGTGGTTTTACTATAGCTTAAAGCCTGAACTTTTATGGTTATGAACACTTCTGGTTGCATTAAAGAATTCACACAGTCAATGAGGAAATAAATCCTGCATTATGAGAGATTTTATTTTCCAAAATAAACTCAGTCTCCTTGTTCTGCTGCTTTTCAGCCATGACTCTGCATGACAAATCAGCAAAACTGCATATTTAAAAACATTGGCAGACCAAAAAAAAAAAAAAAGGAAAGAAACCCCCAACAGCGCAGGCACAGTGCAAAGCCCTTATCAACACGTACAAACACAGCAGTCAGCCAGCAAATCCAACGCACACAAATGCATATGACGCAGCCAGATGAATGGCCTGGCCACGACACAATGGTGCTAAATTAAATCAGCGATGTCGATGTGGCCCAAAGCTCTTCCCCTTGCACAACATGCACTCACACGCAACCGAGGATCGACTAATAAGGCAGCTTTGTCTGCTCGGTGATGCATTTAGGATCAGGTGATATCGGCCGGTGCCTGGAAGATGTGAGTAGTCGATCGCTGCTCATTATGCAAATAAGCATAGCAAGACTTGTTCTCAAGCCCCACCGTTCTGATTCCTGAAATAATGATTTGCTCCCCAGACCTTTTAAAGTCTTTTGCATGCGCTTCTATTTAAAGATCAGCTCACACAGAAAGGGAATTGAACAAGTCAAAATGGACAAGGATTTGTTTTTATTTTTTTTGCTTTTTGCCAGACTAAGCATCAGGTGTTAGGAAGCTGGGGTACAAACACACCAATTACTTCCACTGCTTCACCTCTGTCCCTACAGCCAGCAGGCACCTGTCTAACATGGGCCAGTTCGTAAACAGGTGGGAACATCAATGTCACTCAGGCATGAGCTGCCCCAGTTGAGCTTGTCAAAGCTCATATGTTCATCTGAGACCTTACTAACGTACACAGCTGAAGTGAGGTTATGAGCTCAACCTAGTTTGGAAAACAGGACGATGGCTGAAGTTTTCCAGAAAGTGATTGATTGTTGGCTGACAGAACAAAGGGGATTAATGTCTTATATGTTTAATGGCCTTTGAAGAATCGATTTAGAAAAATAAGTCAAATGACCTTATCTTTGTTTCGCCAAACATTTTTTTTAAACCCAGGAGTCCAATCCAGATTAGTTTGAGCATAAACATTGAAATTAATGCGTCTGCCTTTTTGGCAACTAACCTTTTAGCCACACATGGACATTATTAAACACATACATGTAGATGTTGTTTTATCTTTCTCTTTTAATAAGGATTTACTGGGAAATATTTTTATTTTAATCTTTAATATGCAGAACTTAATTTTTTTTTTTTTTTCCTGTCTGATGACATAATTTGTAAATATTGAATCAGATGATCTGATCAGTTTTTCAGCATTGGAGTAACCTTTTTATTAAATTCTTTCTTGAGTAATTTCTTGGACAGTTCCTTTATACTTTTACTTGTGTTGAAGTAGTGGTACTCTTACTTGAGGACAATTTTGTCAACTCTGTCCACCTCTGATTACAGGTTTTGTAGTTAAATTAATAATCACTTACTAATTTAGAATATGAGAAAGCAAAAATACATTTATATTTTTGTAAAAAAAAAATGTTGATAATGGTAAGTTTTTGAATATTTTTGTGAAGATGATTTGATTAAAATAAGTCTTAGTTTTGCATTATTGTTGGACCAAACAGCCATTACCAGATCAAACAGTTCTTTGCTATTAGGACTAATCCTTATTAAAATACAGTCTTCAGATCATTATTGTTGTTTTCAAAACTTTCCTCACAATCAGTTTTCCTTTGCAGATTCTAAATGAGATAAAAGTCTTGACTCTGACAGAGCCTCTCTCATGATGGCTCTCTATCAACAATTTCCTGACCACAGTGACGCTGTCTTTCTCATAATCGTCTTATTAAAAGCAACTATGCTGCCCAAGGCCTGGATTTCATACAGACAACCGGATGCTTTCCGCCAGAATCCTAATGCACTATTCTGTTTGCTTTAACAAAATTGCCAAGCTCATTGACTGAACATTGCAATTGCGCCCGCATTTAAAACAGCAGCATGAAAACAGGAAACATATTAATTTATATTGAAAAAATAACGGTGGCCTTTGACGAGGCTTTCTGCTCTGGTTGGTATGCCTTTGAGCCCACTCACCAGTGGTGGACACAGGTGATGGTTGAAGCTAGTACCTGAGGTTTGTGATTTACAAAACCCTTTACTGTGGTAGTAAAAGAAAAAAAAAATGCAATTAATGCCAAGGAGACTCATGGTGATGGGTTATGACAGTATTGTTGTTCTTATGTAAGAAAATGTGTGGTTGTACCCTGTTTTTTTTACCTTTCTTTTTCAGTACAAAGTCTCAGTTTGTGTCAGAAGATTGGATTTTGTATTTGACCACCTACTTTGAAAAATGCAGGGTGCCCCTTTTCGTTAATATCTACAGCCTCCTGCTAGCTGAGATTATTACTTATGGTAATAGCTACCATAAGTAAACAGATGATACACAGCTCTAATGCAACACATGACTATAGAGAGCAGATGCTTAAAACAAATCAGTGCATGGATGTGCCATAACTTTCTTCTTAAGCAATTAATTTTGGAACAAAATAGGAAAATCAAGAGTTCAGTATACAGCTTCAGCTATTACAGCTAAAAACTTCTGAACAACCAGAACCAGAATCTTGGTGTAATGATGGACCAGAGACACAAAAAGACAGTTATAAAGTTGGTCTTCTATCACTTGAAGAACATTTCCAGGACTAAAGTATGACAGCGTCTCAGCAAGAGTTTGAGGAACTCGTCCATTCGTTGACCATAGGCAAATAATGAGAAAAACTGATTACTGAAACAGTGTCTTCACAGGTCTCCAAAAAAGTTATACAGCTACAGCTGATCCAGAATGCTGCTGATTGTGTTCTCTCTAAAACTAGGAAACTGAAATTGTGTTCAGGCCAAATTTAAAAGTACAAGTTGTAAAAAATACATGAGCTCAGGTTAGCTTAATTTCTCCTGACAAGTACATCTTAATGAATTAGATTAGTCTCATAAGCCGCATTTCCTTTAGCATTTCAACTTATAGTGTAAAACTATTATGGGGATTAACTGCATAGAGTGACATAATAAATGGTTTCTAATTTTGATTACCAGTGAACGAAAACCCACATATAGTTTCTCAGAAAATAAAACCAGTCAAGAATGATTTTTAACAGAAATTTTATGTTGTTCCCTACACTTTTACTGGTTTTATGTATGTGAATGGAAAGTTTAGAGGAAAACGTGGTAGAAAAATGTGCACAAGCAAAGGAAATGATGGTCTTATTTACTATTCAGATTTTCTTAAAAAATTCTACTTCAAAATGTATCACTTTCTGCATAATCAATCAAATAAAGTAACTTTTCGATAATTATTTTAGTTATTAATATAAACCTCACCTTAACTTTACAAAGTGAGCAGATTGCCATTTAATTCACCTTCACCACTACTTCCTGGTGTTTCAATGGACAGTCTCCCATACAAGCTGACAGGACCTGTGTGCAATGGAAAAGAATGGTGCAGAAGCAGCGTTTTGTTTGCTTGTCTTTCCCCACGCAGGATACTCACAAAGCTGTAGACTCCCCGCATCACCAGGTGCAGCGGAGCAAAACTCCACAACGTGGCCGCGAAAAGGGGGGCAGGGGTGAATGAGGCAGGGAGGGGGCGTTGTCGCTGGAGGCAGATGAAAAAAAATAAAATAAAATGAGAGAGGGAGGGCATGGGCTGGAAAGGTGGCAGGATTTGAGTTGAAACCTCCATTCTGTCAGACATGCGCAAGAGCAGAAGCTTCTCCACCGCTGCGCCGCGTTTCCGCCTTGGCTGAGCGAACGCGGGCGCACACAGTCCGAGAGGGGCGGGGAGCGAAGCCGAGACGACCTACGTGAAGCTGACACCCCATCTACGTCAAAAAATCCAGCAAACAGTCTGATTGGTTAGTGCTACGTTTGTGCAGGTTTGTGCCGTTAAAATTGTCGTTTGTGCAGCTTTGGTTTCCGAGATATTAAAAATTATTTTTTAGGTCATCCAGAGTTCACCATCCCCCATATCGCTCCAAAACAAACCAAAGTGGGCTGGATCGTTAGTGCTCCGTTTGTGCAGGTTTGTGCAGTTGAAATTTTCGTTTGTGCAGCTTTGGTTTTCGAGATATTAAAGTTATATTTTTGGCCGATGACGTCCCATCCCCCCATATCGCTCCAAAACAAACCAAAGTGGGCTACTTTTTTAGTGCTTCGTTTGTGCAGGTTTGTGCCGTTAAAACTGTCGTTTGTGCAGCTTTGGTTTTCGAGATATTAAAAGTTATATTTTTGGCCGATGACGTCACCATCCCCCCATATCGCTCCAAAACAAACCAAAGTGGTCTGGATCGTTAGTGCTCGGTTTGTGCAGGTTTGTGCCGTTAAAACTGTCGTTTGTGCTGTTTTGGTTTCCGAGATATTAAAAATTATTTTTTAGGTCATCAGAGTTCACCATCCCCCCATATCGTTCCAAAACAAACCAAAGTGGTTGGATCGTTAGTGCTAGGTTTGTGCAGGTTTGTGCCGTTGAAATTTTCGTTTGTGCAGCTTTCGTTGTTGAGATATTAAAAGTTTATTTTTGGTGATTACGTCACCCCCCCCATATTGCTCCAAAACAAACCAAAGTGGGCTGGATCGTTAGTGCTAGGTTTGTGCAGGTTTGTGCCGTTGAAATTTTCGTTTGTGCAGCTTTCGTTGTTGAGATATTAAAAGTTATTTTTGGCTGATTACGTCACCATCCCCCCATATTGCTCCAAAACAAACCAAAGTGGGCTGGATCGTTAGTGCTAGGTTTGTGCAGGTTTGTGCCGTTGAAATTTTCGTTTGTGCAGCTTTCGTTGTTGAGATATTAAAAGTTATATTTTGGCCGATGACGTCACCATCCCCCCATATCGCTCCAAAACAAACCAAAGTGGGCTACTTTTTAGTGCTTCGTTTGTGCAGGTTTGTGCGTTAAAACTGTCGTTTGTGCAGCTTTGGTTTTCGAGATATTAAAAGTTATATTTTTGGCCGATGACGTCACCATCCCCCCATATCGCTCCAAAAAAACCAAAGGGGCTACTTTTTTAGTGCTTCGTTTGTGCAGGTTTGTGCCGTTAAAACTGTCGTTTGTGCAGCTTTGGTTTTCGAGATATTAAAAGTTATTTTTTTGGCCGATGACGTCACCATCCCCCCATATCGCTCCAAAACAAACCAAAGTGGGCTACTTTTTTAGTGCTTCGTTTGTGCAGGTTTGTGCCGTTAAAACTGTCGTTTGTGCAGCTTTGGTTTTCGAGATATTAAAAGTTTATTTTTGGCCGATGACGTCACCATCCCCCATATCGCTCCAAAACAAACCAAAGTGGGCTACTTTTTTAGTGCTTCGTTTGTGCAGGTTTGTGCCGTTGAAATTTTCGTTTGTGCAGCTTTCGTTGTTGAGATATTAAAAGTTATCATATTTTCAGATTATGTCATCTCCTCCACCCCCTTTCTTGCTCCAAAACAAACAAAATATTCACCTCCCCGTTGGGGAGGGCTAGGTTTTGCCGCTGTCCCTTATGAGATATTACATAATTTTGTTTCAGATTACAACTCACTACACCTCAATTGTTGACTGTGGCCTGCGCTGGACATAACCACAAAGCAAGCAGTTATAAGTTTATATGTTATTGTGTAAGTTAGTTCTGCAGATTTTCAGCTGTTGTACAATGTTTTCCTTTGTTTTGAACTTCAATAAAGATTTCGAAAAAGAACAAATGACACTCTTTACAGAAGCCTTTGATATCAATGTACTTATTATTGACCGTTGGATAAACTTTTGCTCTTTGGAAAACTAAAGTACATGCGTGTTTAAATTTTTTCCACAACAGATCATTGATGATATGAGTCCAAGTGCCAGGTTTAAAATGGTGTAGTTCTTTTTGCCAGATGATGAAAACTGGTCGTTGTATTCAACAGTTTCAGGTATAAACTTAACCCATTCTTCAAATGGAACTTCAAGCTGAAAATCTGAAAGTTCTCCAGAAGAAGTGGTGCCGGAGTCAAACTCTGTGTCCACAGGGCTTTCAGTATCACTTTCTTGAGCATTTATTTCCAATGTTGCCCAGATGTTGTGTCTGTTCATTTTTGGTGTATAGGGTTTTGCAGAGATTTTATTTTCCAACTGCTGATGAGCTCTGTCCAGACAGCGGCAGCTGGAGTGGCTATATTGCCGTTTTCTAGGATAGCCTCTTTGGACTTGCAGAGAACTGCAAAAAGAGACTCTCTGTCTACGGATGGCTGTCGAGGCATCTAGTTAAAAAATGAAAAGGCTTTGATTAGTATTAGCTCAAAGGATAATTCTGGCCTACATAATTTTAAAAAAGACACAAATCATTGATATTTTAGCATTGTCAATTACAAAACTAACTTAAAAGTTATGTTGGCTTCACCATTTTCATTTCTACTATTTAAGCTAATTTACTATATATGTTATATATGCAAGAATGCATTGTTACTAGTCTGAATTGGCAATTTAATTACGTCTTAATTTCCCTTTGGAATAAATTATTTTTGAATTGAATTCAGAAGATGTGCCCTTTAAGTGGTCATGATTAAATAAAATTTAAAGGCTTATAGACAGTGCCTCACTATCTTTCAATACTTGAAATATAAGTTGTGAATTTAAATAAATTATGAAGCTTTCCATAACTAAATATCTGCTTTTATGGGTGGATTGCACTGAGTGAATATGCTCAAGCAATTAGCATGTTTGCTATGGATTTAAAAAAAATCCTTTTTAAATGCATAATCAGCAGACATCAACAATGTGAATATAATTGTTCAGATCACCTCCGAAACCAAAGCACAGTTGAACAGTCATACAACTTATACACATTACATTATGGTCCTGGCTGCATGTCCTCTATTGACAGGATTTAATTATTGTGGAGAGCTATATTGGTGAAAAAAATTACTATCTAAAAACATTTATTAAAATGAGAATTTTTTTTTTCGAAATTTTATTGAAGTTCAAAACAAAGGAAAGTACATTGTACAACAGCTGAAAATCTGCAGAACTTAACTTACACAATAACATATGAAACTTATAACTGCTTGCTTTGTGGTTATGTCCAGCGCAGGCCACAGTCAACAATTGAGGTGTAGTGAGTTGTAATCTGAAACAAAATTATGTAATATCTCATAAGGGACAGCGGCAAAACCTAGCCCTCCCCAACGGGGAGGTGAATATTTTTGTTTGTTTTGGAGCAAGAAAGGGGGTGGAGGAAATGACATAATCTGAAAATATGATAACTTTTAATATCTCAACAACGAAAGCTGCACAAACGAAAATTTCAACGGCACAAACCTGCACAAACGAAGCACTAAAAAAGTAGCCCACTTTGGTTTGTTTTGGAGCGATATGGGGGGATGGTGACGTCATCGGCCAAAATTATAACTTTTAATATCTCAACAACGAAAGCTGCACAAACGAAAATTTCAACGGCACAAACCTGCACAAACCTAGCACTAACGATCCAGACCACTTTGGTTTGTTTTGGAGCGATATGGGGGGATGGTGAACTCTGATGACCTAAAAATAATTTTTAATATCTCGGAAACCAAAACAGCACAAACGACATTTTAACGGCACAAACTGCACAAACCGAGCACTAACGATCCAGCCCACTTTGGTTTGTTTTGGAGCGATATGGGGGGATGGTGACGTCATCGGCCAAAAATATAACTTTTAATATCTCGAAAACCAAAGCTGCACAAACGACAGTTTTAACGGCACAAACCTGCACAAACGAAGCACTAAAAAAGTAGCCCATTTGGTTTGTTTTGGAGCGATATGGGGGGATGGTGACGTCATCGGCCAAAAATATAACTTTTAATATCTCAACAACGAAAGCTGCACAAACGAAAATTTCAACGGCACAAACCTGCACAAACCTAGCACTAACGATCCAGCCCACTTTGGTTTGTTTTGGAGCAATATGGGGGGATGGTGACGTAATCAGCCAAAAATATAACTTTTAATATCTCAACAACGAAAGCTGCACAAACGAAAATTTCAACGGCACAAACCTGCACAAACCTAGCACTAACGATCCAGCCCACTTTGGTTTGTTTTGGAGCAATATGGGGGGATGGTGACGTAATCAGCCAAAAATATAACTTTTAATATCTCAACAACGAAAGCTGCACAAACGAAAATTTCAACGGCACAAACCTGCACAAACCTAGCACTAACGATCCAGACCACTTTGGTTTGTTTTGGAACGATATGGGGGATGGTGAACTCTGATGACCTAAAAAATAATTTTTAATATCTCGGAAACCAAAACAGCACAAACGACAGTTTTAACGGCACAAACCTGCACAAACCGAGCACTAACGATCCAGACCACTTTGGTTTGTTTTGGAGCGATATGGGGGGATGGTGACGTCATCGGCCAAAAATATAACTTTTAATATCTCGAAAACCAAAGCTGCACAAACGACAGTTTTAACGGCACAAACCTGCACAAACGAAGCACTAAAAAAGTAGCCCACTTTGGTTTGTTTTGGAGCGATATGGGGGGATGGTGACGTCATCGGCCAAAATTATAACTTTTAATATCTCGAAAACCAAAGCTGCACAAACGAAAATTTCAACTGCACAAACCTGCACAAACGGAGCACTAACGAACCAGCCCTCTTTGGTTTGTGTTGGAGCGATATGGGGGGATGGTGAACTCTGGATGACCTAAAAAATAATTTTTAATATCTCGGAAACCAAAGCTGCACAAACGACAATTTTAACGGCACAAACCTGCACAAACGTAGCACTAACCAATCAGACTGTTTGCTGGATTTTTTGACGTAGATGGGGTGTCAGCTTCACGTAGGTGCCGAGACGCAGTGGTGGCAGAGAGGGGAGACGCAGCGAGCACGGATTCGAGCAAATTATACGCCAGCCTCCACGTTTTCCCCCCTTAGAGAGGCGACCTGTGCGGCGCGCGCCGAAGCCTTCCCAGCATGGACACTGCGCTAAAGGAGAGGCACTAAAATGTGACGCTCGCGGGGCAGATCAGGGGAGACAGTGAGCGCGCGTGCGCGTGTCTGTGTGTGCGTGCTCGTGGGGAAGAAAGTGGGCTGCACTCATCTTTCTTTCTTTTTTTTTTTTTCCGTTTGCCGGTGATTTCAAATCTGAACTGCGCGGCGAGAAGATGAAGAAGTTCAACATCAGGAAGGTACTGGACGGCTTGAAAGAGGCGTCCTCCTCCTCCTCTTCCTCCTCCACGCCGTCTGTCCAAGTCGGGCCCCAGGAGAACAACCTGATCCAGGAGACGCTCCAGTCCGAGCATTTTCAGCTCTGCAAGGTGGGGGAGACTTCTGATTCTTATCAGCTCGTTGGGACTCCAGCTAAGCCATCCTGTCTGTGTGCGCCGTTTTATTTTTTTTTTTTGGTTTGGCTTTGCTCTCATCCCATTCCAGGATGCACACGATGCGGGAAAGCTGCAAAGAATTATATAATTATTAGGAGATCCTTTGTTCTTTTCAAATCTTTATCTCAACTATTTCTAGGTGTTTTTTTTAAATATATATATATAGAAGAGACACGGGGAGGATCTACCGTTCACTGATTGCAATTTTAGTTTGTAAATCCATTGAGAGGCAAATCTTACGGTGAAGTGACTGTGCGCTCGAAACAGTTTCAGTTTGGTTGCATTTTTTAACCTTTTCCCAGTCATCTGATCACAGTATGGTAACATGCGTTGGTACACTCTGTGCAAAATATCAGAGTTTGCTGTGTCTGCATGGTCTGAACTGTCATATCAAGGGGCTGGGCACAACTGATCCTTTCTTGCATAATCTGATGGGTTTGGATTAGCGAAACGCTTATCATGTGCATGTGTCTTTCCTTTCACCTCCGCCCCATGCTCACATCTTAACTCCACTCTTCACACATGAAAAACATTACCAGGCTCTCTGTCCTGCAGGGAGTGATGTTGCCTGAAGTGACTCAAAGCCTGTTTGTAGGAAATTATGAAAAAAATAAATAAAATAAAAATAAAATGTCTGCATTTCTCCATCTAGACTGCACAGAGTAACAACAGAGGGGATAATTAAACACTCATGCAATTTTCATGCAGTGCATGCTACATCTCAGCCCACTGCAAAGTTAATTTGGCACTTCCCCAGTTGTGCTTTAATGATGAGGTGTGGAGTTTTAATAAACTACACTTGTGTGCTGTGTATCGATCCCCCACCCCACACTTCTGACCTGCGTGGCTGCTAAAGACTCAATTCCGGATTGCTTTTAAACTTGTGATTTGCCATGACTGTTTTCATGTGTCTCCAATAGACACAGGAAGCTGTGTTAAACACTTGGTCAGAGTTGGGGTGGTGAAGTTTCTACAGAAATCAAGTTTAGACTTTTAAAGACTGCCTGAAATAATAATGCAAACAAGATGCAGAGATCAGACTTTTTGTGGTTCAGACTATCTGTTTTATTTTTTTAAGAGACAATAGAATAAATTAGAGTACAATTTATAGCTAATTATTTTAAATATTTTTTTCAATAAAAAAGAGATTATATTACATTGTAGATTCACAATATTATTTAATCCAGGTGTTAGTTTCTATTCATTTCGATGCTTATGGGTTACAGTTAATAAAAACTTGAAGTTCATTTCCTTAGAAAAAATGAAGATTAGATGAAAAAGACAGTTGGCTTTCCAATTGTCCTGACAACCTACAAGGATGGTGACTCAAAAAAAAGGTCATTGCTATAGAAACTGAGTGTTCATAGATTGCTGCACATAATGTAAAGTTAAGTGGAGGAAACACTGGTGGAAAAAAATCCCACAACCTATAGAAATAACCTCAGCTTTTTGCGAGAACCATGAACCGAAGCTTAGTGGAGGGTTTACATGGCGTGAACTCTGCTGAAGTCACAGCTTCAGAGCCACCAAACTCATGTGACCAGAACCAGGACTCCAACTATTTCATTCCTTTTGCATTTAAGACACTGCCTAGTAAAAATGTGTTTCATCTGTAACTTTTAATCGATGAAAACATTTCAACAATATATTATGGTTTATTGAGTCACTCCTCAATATACACAAGATCAGCTGTGTTGATGTGTTGCTCCTGATAAGCATCAGAATTGGGATGCTGGAGAATCCGAATGTTCCAGGAAGGCACATAAACCCTGTTCACTTTTGTTTTGGGGATTGAATGACTGTCAGTATGATTTTTGCGTTTGTTTCGCAAAAATCAAAAACGCCTTACCTTTAAAGGAAAAAAAAAAGTGTTAGCTTCTAGACTTACGTCAACATACATGAAACACAGGGCAGATCAGGACCTTCTGTAAACACAGCAGTTCAAGAATGTTAAAAAAAATAAAAATATAAACAGCCAGACATCCGATTGAAGCATCTTCAAATGAGACTTCACTCTCCCTCTTGCACCTTCCCTGTCTGCCTAGACCAGAACTGTCTGTAACGTCTCTGCAAGAGAGGCAGGTGTCTCTGCTGCACCGAGTCCTCCTTATGTAACGTGCTTTAGCCGTCTGCCACAAAGCAAACAAATCCAAGGGCCCACTGATGACTGACTGATGCCATAAAACCACGGTCACACATGCACCAACCGAGGAGCATTTTTTTCCCCCGTGTCATACAGGCCTGTAAGGGGACCAGATCATGAGCAACTGCACTTTATTGATGTATTTTATTTCCAGACTTCAGTGTAATCACGACTTTATGTGGGAGGCGGCGAAAGAGGAAGGACAACAACATAAAATAAGAAATGAGGGAGAAGAAATCTGAAAATAGGCCTATGATTAGAAAAGGAGGCCAGAATATCAGCCTTTTGCAGAAGACAAACCAAGACAGAAACATAATTTGTTCCTTTTCCTCATCCTGTTCTCTCTCATCTTTGCAATTTCAAGCTTAATTCTTCAGTTTCATAACAGTCATCCAGATCCATCTGGGCTATTTGTTTACTGAAATCAGGTGTGCGACATCCTCTAACAAAGCAACACCCCTGCTGTGAAATGCAAATTGATATTTTCTGTTATGAAATCTGACTTTTTTTCCCCTTCCATCTCCATCTTCTACCTGCTTGTTGCACCAGACTGTCCGTCATGGCTTCCCCTATCAGCCGTCATCGATGGCTTTCGACCCCGTGCAGAAGATCCTGGCCATCGGTACTCAGAGTGGAGCTCTCAGATTGTATCCTTTCATTTACCTTTTGAACTGTTGCAGAAGTCTGTGCCCTGAGGCGGCAGCAGGTAAGTGAGCGAACATCAGAGCTGCCATAGTCTGAGGGTGATGGACAGTTTTGCGCTAAGGTCTTGAGTAAGCTTTCATTTTTATGTGTTTCGCTTTTAGGAGTGAGACTTTTTGGTAACTTGATCATCAGTTTTTGCAGGCTTTCTATAGGTCTAGTTTCTTTTTTCCTTTCAGTTTGATCTGGTTTTTCTCATTTTTAGCCAAGCCCAGTTGTATTTTAACAGTCTGAACAACACTTTTTTCACAGTGTTTCATGTTGAAACCACCAGCATCAATGTGTTTTATTTGCGCAGCGTGAAGGATTGTAATTGGTGGATCAACACAGGGCAGTTTGTGGCTCAAAAGCTAAAAATTACAGATATAATAGATATAGTTTCAGTTGTTAGATCAGTTCTGGCTAACTTCATTGCCCCCCTTTGAAGAAAAAATATCCTCACAAGCCATCACTATTTTACAGTGGAAATTATGTTTTCAGTATGATGTGTATTGTTACTTTTCTACCAGAAGCTAAATTTTGGTTTCATCTAACCAGAGCATCTTCTTTCACGTGTTTGCCACATCCTAAGAGGGCTTGTGGGAAACCTTAAGTAGAAACTCTTATGGCTTCATTTTAACAGTAGGTTTCTACTTGTTGCTCTTCCATGAAGGTCATATTTGCCGACTGTGTGATTAATAGTTGTCCTGTCGACAGATTCTCCCACCTGAGTGGTGAATCTGTGCGTAGGTATCACAAGTCTCTAGTCTGCTTCTCTGATTGATGCTCTCCTTGGCAGGTCTATCGGTTTAGGGTTTGCTGATGTGTTATATTCTTTTCATTTTCAAATAATAGATTAAGCATCTCCTTGATATAATTTAATAACCTAAGCCTTTCTTTTAAACTTCTGCATGGCCTTTAACTGGCTCTCTTGCTATGTTCTACGTCTCTACGGTGTTTTTCACGAACATTCTCTAACAAAGCGCTGTGCAAATGGATTAGGCATTTTCTGAAAGCAATTGGCTTCTCTGGTTTGCATTTAGGGATAGCAAAGTAAAAGAGGAATATGCTAATGAATAGCACACTTGTTTATTTGTAAGGAGTCTGTACACATTTCTGTTTTTGCATGTGTGTGCAGCACTTCTCAGCTGTGACTGCTCTAAACTACGTTTATAAAAAAGGTTAGTATGGTAAAGACTTTTCAAAACCATACATAATTTCCCCCCCTATTTAAAATGATGCACCATTTTATGTTGTGTAATCGCATAATACCCTGGTTAAGAGCTCTCAGGTTGTGGTTACAACCAAACGGAATGTGAAAAGTTCAGCATAGTAGTGTGTGTGTGTTGCCCCTGTTTTTGATGGTTTTGAATAAACAGCTCTGCAGCGCATTTGCATTTTTCAGTCTGAGTAGTAGAGGAATAAGTCTGCAGACCTCTCATAGCTTTAAGATAATCATGTAATACAGTAATGATGAAATGTGTTAAATTATACCAACTTGGCAGTACTGCTTTATGGGGGCTTTTTTTCCCTACTGACACTGCTGTTAAACCTTTTGTTACATATTTCAAGTGACAGAGTCCTGTCATGTCCTGCGACTCGCCACAAGTGCACCGCTGTCTTGCAAGATGAGGACATTTACGCAAGCAAGAAACAACAGCTTGCCATGAAATGACACCACAGGGAGTCATATAGCTTCAAAGAACGCCTGCGAGTGAGCCTGCGTGAGGCCACCTTTACAGCTCCTCCATGTGTTCCTCTGCCTGTCCAACAACCCTTGCCAGCTCATTACAGTGTGATGAAGAGCTGTCCGCCTTGTTGTCTCTCCTTTTCTACCTGCTGGCAGCCATGCTCATGACTCAGTCCTCACCTGTGCTGCAATCGAGAGAATCAATAGCAAAGATTCTCTCGAACAGTCTCCAGAATCACAGTTTCAGCTACCAAGAAGCGTAACCTAGCTAGAGGAGATTCACACACATTAGTTGACAGGCGATGAAATGTCTGTGCTGGTGCATTTGCAGGAACTGGAGCATATAGACTTAATAGGGCTTATCTCTAACATGCTACTACATTCTTCCCTGGGATAAGCAAAGAAAGGCTGCAACCAAGAAGTCTGGCACCAATCAGCTTGGAGATCAAAATGCATCCTCCCTTCAGATTATCCTCAGCTGGGATCCTGCTGGGGAAAGTGGTCGCTTTGAAATCGAACGGAGGGAGGAATGTCTCATGTTTGACTGATGTGGATCAGATAATTTTATCAGTCAGACGAAAGTGAAATGGGAGGTGTATATCTGCTCCTTGATGCTCGTCCTCCTCCTCTGTTATTCTGATGTTTAGTCAGCCCTGACGCTTTATCTGATGCCACTGTGACATTGAAGAAGGGGTGAAATAGAGGCTTCACGACTCATATGTCTTGCATTGCTGTATGCTTTGTTACTAGATGTTGTAGTTTTGGCTGGTTGCGTCCCCTCCAGGGAATCCCATGCTTTATGTGCATTTCTGTGCCTGGGCTACCTCCTGGACATTTGGTTGCACCACTCTCCCTTTGGAGCATTTACAGGAAGCGCAGATCAGAGGCCTTAGCCTGGCAGTGCAGCAGAGAGTTGAGAATTACAGCAGAAGCCAACGTGTCCCCTCTGAGGAGAGGCCTGATCTGTTCACACCGCAAAGCCAATGGAGGCTTTGTGGCTCTTCCACGAAACGGTCCCACGTTTGATGCTAGCCTCTGCATTTGCTTTGTCCTTCATCAACCGGCTGGAAAAACATCTGGTCAGCAAGAGAACCTGAGTTTGAGCTCAGGCTGAGAGAAGATGGAGAGGAGGGGGGGAAGAGGTCTTGGGGAGGCAGGCTATCCCTTTTTCTAGAGCTAATGGCCAAGAATAGAATCCTTATTGATATGTGTGTGGTAATGCACTGAGTCAGATATGCCCAAGTGCATACACACACTTTTATCACTCTCTCCCTCTTGCTCGCACGCCGAGTCAATTGTTTTCAGCACAATATATCCGCAGTGAAAAGAAGTCATGAGTCTTAGAAAACAGGTTCTGCTGCACAAGCAGTCACCTCATATTAGCTATGCGCTGATTTAACTGTGTAATTGTAAAAAAAGGAAGAAAAAAAAACAAGCAGGACCAATGGTGCTACATAGCAAGACTACGGCATTTCTGTTTAAAGGCAGAATAGCAAAAAAAAATATATAATAATAATGAAAAAACAAAGAGCCCTTTTGTTTATTGGTCCATTATGTTCTAGCCAAAATGGACAGAATCCGTGTTCCTTGCGAGGTTAACCAGATCAGTGAAATTAAGTAAATGTAACTGGCGTACAAGGAACACTGAAGGCCAGCAATCAACATACATTACCTGCTTGATGGAACGTCTGACTTCATTACTTAGAAAGCATCAGCTAATCTACAACGGTGCAAAAAACAAACAAAAAGGCATTGTTAACATTTTGCCTTGTCAAAAAGTCTTTAATAAAAAAGAGATGCAATTAGTTCATGCATTGTTTTTTTCTATAAGTAATTTGTTTTTTTGTTTTTCTTTTTGTTTCCAGGCCAATACCAATCAACAGCCATATAATTTTTTTCTTCTTTTAAAAGATGGCCCGACTAACTAATTCACAATTGCAATTTTCTCTCTAAGCACTTCTTACTATTTTTGTGAAAACTATTGTACTTCAACTATCCAATTTAACCAAAATCCATATACAAGCAGAAGGCGATTAAAGGAATTGCAAGATTATTACCATTGAAGCATCAGAAATAGTTTCTAGCCCTTAATCAGAAGCAGAACAAAGTGCATCAGTAGTAATATGGATGGTAATGTGTTTATAAGCCAAAAAATATGGGATATTTCTTTATTGATGCATTAAATATGCAGTAGAAATACTGTATATTGATTTTTTTTAAGCTTTTGACCTTCTGATCGTTGGTGAGAGCCCGATTAAAGGAAAACTGGTCAATTGATCGGTGCATCGCTGTTTCTAATTCAGCATTTTTATTTGCCGCCCACTTATGGTATACAGACAAAGCCAGATTTTGTGTTTGAATGTAGGGAAATATTCTGACAATGTTTTCTTTGGGTTTTTTCTGTCATTTATAGTTCTGTGAAAAAGTATTTCCCCCTTAGCGGTCTTAGCTTTTTTCAATTTTTTTATTTTGTCAGACACAGTAATCATCATTTGAATGTATTTCTTATTTGCTCAAGCCATCTTTATTTATTTTAAGACTTATTTGAACAGAAACATTTAACTTTGACAAAGTAAAACTGAATATATCTGTGAGAGCAAATATTTTTCCACAGCATTGCATTTAGGAGAATCTTTGAAGTAATTAACTTTTTTTGTCATTGAATGAATATTTCAGATCAGTAGAACTAAATTGTTATTATTTAAAGTAAATCTATACAAGCAACAATTCTACAAGCCTTTAATAAATAAATATTCACCAAGTTTTTTTTTTTTTAATGATAAACTACAATATAATTACCATTGGAATATTAACTGGCCAAGCTCTTTTTCACTTTGCATTTCTGCTTTTAATGAGACATTTTAAAAATATGAGCTAATTTTAAGAGTGACTCAGAATTTATATAAAAAACTGAATATGTAATTCTGAGTTCAAGCTCTTTTTTGCCTTCATTTTTGGGTTCAAACTTAAAATTTTGGCCCTAGGATAATTGAATTAGGAAGTCTAGATAGTGGAGTTGTTGTTCAGACCAGCTCTTCAGATGCACTACTTGTGCTTCTCCTTTTTTAACAGCTGGTGTCACTATTGAGCAGATGTACCCCTTTTAAGTGAGGCCAGAAGAAGAGTTCTGTAACATCACAGTATGAATTTAGCAGTTTATATTTAAAGCCTTAAATGTTTATTTGATATTTGCAAATGGTATGAATAATTTTTTTTAGTTCAGAGACAGGGAGGCATGTGTAAACTAACTAGCTCACTCTTCCTGGATCCCTTTCCTTCAGTGTCAAAGGTCAGTTGTGCCAAAATATACACAGGTAGTAAAGCTTATAGTGTGAGGTCTCTCACTGGCATTTGGGAAGTTGGCATCAGCTTCCAGATTCCCAGTGTTAATCTGTAAGGAGCAGAGCAGCACATGCGGTAATATTCTGCCTTTTGCATATGATACTTTTGATGTAAAAACCATAAAACTGACATTTTTATTCAAAATCATCTTAAACCAGCTTCTGCCTATCCTTGGTTCTGTAATCCTGTTGTTTGCAGATTAAAGCTTCTCACTGAATATTTTTTAAGACCTTTAATAAATTTCATCAGCTTATGAAAAATGGAGAATTATCCGTTTTCTGCAGATGGTGATGGAAAAAAGACTGTGCTTTAGTTTTCTTTTAGAGGAACTGCATAATTTTCAAGGTTTTGGTCAGAGACATTAATGTTTTTAGCATTTTAACATGAATATGTAAGCTTTTTGGGTTTGCAGTGTAATGTACTACAGCTGTGTGTGACAACATTGCTGATTCCCCTCCTTACTGGTAGGTGGTCAGAGGAAATGGCAGCACCATAACTCAGAGTCTCCCAGGCAGTGGGAGAGATGCAAATCAATAGATCAAATTGTCAGTCTGTGCTCTTTCCGATTATCTCATCGACAGACTCAAGACATCATAGCTCTCACACACCCAGCTATGAGGGCAACACGCATTCTTACTCACCCAGATATTATTCCAGAGGTGGTAGACGGAACATCAATTTGTCTTTTGTGGACACATCAGTGGACGAGTTGCACAAATGCTAATGAATTTGCATGCAAATAATGCAGGCTGCACATGCACAGAGATGTTGGCGGAAACATGTTTGCAGACTTATCTCTGGGCACACACAGGCATCAGCAGTAACTGCTGCGTCTGATAGCAGCCCTGTTCAGCTTCTTGCTGCAGCAAGGATTGACTGTGACATATCTTTATCATTAATCTTCCTTCTGATTCACTCAGTATCTGTGCTGCCGTTCAAGCTTTTTTCCCTCTGCAGTTACAAGAAAACCTCACTGAGCTGTGAGCTCCCTGACTGGACTACAGAATAGGAACAATTTCTGGTGTTAAAGCAGGAAATACTCCCGACCACATTGGTCAAAATGCTGTCCCTTTAATATGGATGCATACAAGGTCCCTGTGAACAATATTGTATTTGAATTTGTTACCAAAATCCTAGAAAGTTGGCACCTGCACCTCAGCATTGTCTATTGTGTTTTTTTTTTTCTTTTGAGAAATTTTGTAGGAAAGGTTCAGTTTATTATCAGTGTTATTAAAACCGTGATGATGGGTTTGCAGTGTAATGTACTAGCTTTTTTTTTTTTCTTGCTCACTCTCTTTGTTATAGTTATCACAAATTATTTATTTTAGGATCAAGCATGATATAATACAAAGTTTGTGGAACAGCAGTTTATTGTAAATTAGAAAATGAATAGCTTGAGTTAACCGAACGTCTATCATATTTTAGTAATTAGTGTAGTAAACATTACTATACTGGCAATTGTCTCAATATGCAAGTGTTGATATACTGTAGAAGATATGACTTCCTTTTAAATTGCTTCTGGCACCTTCTAACTCTTCCTGCAACTTATTTTGAAACAATTGCAAAAAGGAAAACAACTAACTTTGAGTTTTTGTTCTAGGCAAACGCTTATCCACACAAAAGAGCGTATTGAATGTGATGTAGTCGATCTTGCGTGGAGTGCCTTTCCCTAATAGAAAAACATTCTTTCTCTTTTACGCTTTCAACCAAAAGGGCGTCAGTGTGAGCCATACAAAAAGAAAACTGTGGGATTCACCAGCCAGTTTCTCATGCCATTTTATTGTTTAGCTTTTTACACTGGATGCTTTTTGCTGAGCCAGTGCATCACAGTTGCATAAAGTGCAGGGGTGCCCTTAAATGAATGCCTCATTAGCAGCACACTGCAGAACTGAATGACTGGCTGATGAGGAATTTCAGCCATTTTGATTCAGGTGTGTTGCATGTAAAATGTTGCAGGATCTGATGGTAGCTCTTGAAGACTAGACTTGATATACAATTCTAAATAAGTGACTAAGAAGTTACTGTTTTACCCAAACTGACCTTAAAGGCAGTGCCATAGTTTATCAATTGGGTGTAAATGCAAAGATTGGCTGGTGAAACTGGGGAGGATGAGGGCATAGGTTTTCAAGTAGAAGAAAAATGCTGTGAAGCCTGTCCTTGGCTTTCATGTCATTTCAGTGCACATCTGCTTTGCACCACTAATGGAACACAGGATGTTTGTCTGAATTGAAGGACTGCAAATCAAAGACCCTTCGCGTACTCTGTTTAATCTTTTATGCCCTCTAAAGGTACTCGGAATCTTCTATTCTATACTTCCTTTTTTTTAGATGTACTGGGGCCACAGCTTTTTTAGTCTGTTCATAAACAGGGAGGGGAGAAGGAAGACATGAACAAATGGTCAAGAGGTCAGGAATCAAACCTTGTACAGCTGCTTCAAGGTCATATAAGCTTTTTACATGGGATGCCTGATCTAATTCTGCATCTGTGCTCTCTTACTATTGTTTCTGTCTTATTCATTTTGCTTTAAAAAAAGCAAAAATGGCAGCAAATGTGACCAAGCTTCAGAAGCTCTGCTGCCATGTTGCTTTGCCTTAATATATTCTTATATTTTATCAGATTTTTTCCCCCTGCTTTTTTCTGCTGATGACTGATTTGCTGAATTGTTTCTTGGTGTTGGATAGGAAATAACCTTGAGGAGTCATATGTTAGACCAGGAACCTACGCAAAGATCGGAGCTGCAAATCCAGCAAAACGATGCCCGTCTTTGTCAGTGAGTCATCATAATTTACAAGGCCATGCAGAGCTTTTGTTCAATAAAGTGAAGGGGGACATCAACGGTTGCTGTTAGTGGAATACTAAGTGCTGCCTGTAAATGATTGCGTTTTGTAAAAACGTAATTTCAAAATTTTTTTGATTCTTGTCGCAACAGAAAAAAACAATTTTTTCAGTTTGCGTCATTCTGGACAGAGAGAAAACAGAAATGAGGCTGTTAGTGGGCATGTGTATTTTGTATATGGAAATTATCAACACATGAGAGGTCACCAATCTGTGCACTAATTGTTCCTGGAGACATGCTTGAGTTCCACAATGAAAAGGCCCAATTTTTATGGCTGCGGCGACCCTTATTCGTTCTCAATGAGGGAAAAGGTATGGTTTTCATATAGTTGAGGATGCAGTATGAGACTTAAGTGTGAACCAAAAGCAAATTGGGAATGCCTTAAAAACATTAGACCCTGTCAGAGATGAACAGTTATAAAGGTATCTTAAAGCATCACAGTTTAACCCTAGTGTTTGTAGGCAACTGTTTTTTATTAGAATCTTATCTTGGTAGAATGTCTTCATGAGATTCTACACAATATATATTTATAATATATATAATTTTTATATTATGAAAATTATATATATATAAACTTGTAGTTTGCAGAATGTAAGATGGGTCTGGACAACTGCAGATTGTCTTTTATGATGAGCATTGAGCAGTGAAGTGAATGTATCCATGCTGCATGCACTGGATATTTGTTTAATTTGCTTTTTCATTTACCGTCCTTACAAACTGTAATTAACTGGCTTAAAAGAAAAAAAAAAAAACTGCAAAAAATGTAATGACATGGTATTCCCAAATTAAACTGCATGACTAGTTATAAAGAATGATATATGTTTATATGTCACTCTAAACACAGGCCGAAGATGGCTTTCCCCCCATTTGCATTAATTTTGTAACAGTTGACTCAGCGTGTTTAAAGGTAACCCGACATCGTGGTGCATGGTGGCTCTGATGTACTGTTGATATGCAGATTTAAAGCTCAAAACAATTGAGGAGGCTGTGCTTCATTTCTTAGCGTGTTGACGGCTGCCATCAACTTCGCTCGTATTTGAAATGTCAAATGTGTTTGATGGCTGATGAGATCATTGTGACATTGACTACATCTGCCTTTATTGTTTTGGAAAGACTGATGTGAGGGAAATGTCCATCTGGTATTTGATGTACAATACTTCATGTCAGTGCTGGTATAAAGCTAATTTATTTGCTTCATTTAAGGAGAAGAATATTTTGTGATCATAACAAACTTTATTGGATTGTGATGTCAACAACCTCCAAAAAGTGGGAGCATGGAATGTTTGGGACTGATGCTTTATGTGGCATTATGTTGTATTTATACTTCAAATATATGAACTCAATTATTGTGTAGGGGTTGTTAAAGATGCACAGTCTTAGTGAGCTTTACCTTTTTTTAAAATTAATTTTTGTTTTCTATTATCTGTGTGATCTTATTCATTTACTGTGTTGCCAGATCCTGGATCATTCTTGATTTCAGACCTGCGCAGTCATTAAGTAACTCTGTATTTCACCAATACCAGTGCATCAGTGTTTTGTGATTCATGATGGAATTGACTTGGCTTCTTTTGCAGCAATGTTTACGCCCTCTGTAAGCATCATGTTCTTTCTTATTGATTTGTGCTCATATTAGTCCAAGTCAATATGTTTCTATTATGTGGAGACGCTCTGTGACCAAAGGGTTTGACCGCTGCTCACTCTCTATCCCACAGAGATCCCCTCGCATCAAAAGTGAAATTTTCAAAGTAAGTACTGTATCCTACACACTATTGGATTTGTTTAAAGCAATCGATTCAGGGCTTCTCATGCAGGACTTTACCCCGTAGTAACACTATGCCTTCTATTGATTTCATTTGTTGGTCTGACGTTCCTATTATGTTGACACTTTGGTAAACTCCCCAAGGATCAAACCATGCTGCTTCAGAAAAAAATCAACACAGCAGTTTCCTGACAATCAAAACAAATATTCTGAATATTCCATAAGAACATGCACTGGTGGACATTTTGAAGCACAGGCTGTCTGAGACATGACCAGAGCAGAGAAGGACATGAACTGATGGCTTGTCCAGTTGTATGAATATGGACTCTGCATACATTCTGTGAATCCATTGTTTCGTATAAACATCACTGTCATTTACCGTTCTGAATGTGACATCGACGGAGACTGACCTGCATGAAATCTACTATGCGTATTTGAGGTTGCATGAGAACGTAACACCTTCAATTACCTTAAGTAAACGCGATGTGTGCGACTGAACTGTGATTGCCTGACATTATCATCGACAGGTCGTGTTGTAGGAATTTTTATGTACTCTGCTGCCTGAGAAAGTTGTTAATATGTGAGCCAAGAGCTTATTTGATCTAATAAGATTTTTGTTTCAAGGTGACCTGACTGAATAAAAAGTATCTAGAAACTCACACAAATGGCCTTTTACGATCTAGAGATCACCCTAAAATAGCATTTTGCTTGGCTGCAACTTCAGTTTTAGTGGTTGAGACTTTGTGGTTTTGCCTGACATTGTTGTTGGGGTGTGGAAGTGTGGTGGGGTTGAGTCAAACTCCTGCTGTCAGGTTGCCACAGTCCCTGTGGTGCTTGTAAAGGGGACTGACTTACAGAATGCTGTGAAGCACAAAGATTTTGTCATCTCGCTTTTCTGCCTGCCTTTCACGTGACCTTCGGGGCTCTGCTTGGCCGGAACATACTGAAATTATTTCAAGCGTTTCTTCTGCTTTTCCTCCTCCGACGTGCTGTTTAGTTTCTTAAAATCTGCTTTCTGCAATTTGCAATCCCATGGATGTAATTATTTTGCTGTTTATGGATGGTAAGATTTCTCTTAACAAGGTTTACAGGCTTGTTTCCTCTCCATGCACTCCCTTGCTTTGCTCCCGACCCCGTGTTTCATTATTTTTGTGTAGCTGCTGTAGATAATCTGCTGCTCTGGATCGGGCTGGGGGGGCAAGTAAGGTGGGAAGTGTGGGGAGAGCCTCTGTTCTCTTCCCATTAATGTTTCATATGTTTTCTTTCGATTTGTCTCCGTAACATTATCCTCTCTCAGCTGCCTCGCCTAGGCATCCAGAGGGTGGCATTTTTAATGTTCTTCTCCGGATCTTTGTTCCTCACCTCAGCGACCTCAATGAAAACAATATAATTAAGGACCAATTCATTGTTTTTAACCCATTATGAAATACATAAGAGGAGTTAATGTGACCTTTTGTTTTGTTACACAAAGCAGTGGAATCTGCCAGTTTGCATAAATAACGTCATATGTAGAAGTTACTGTTGAAAAATGCTCAATGCTTTTATGACACAGAAGCAAATGGATCCTTTAAAACTGAATATACTTTGAAAAGTAGCTCTTCCTATATGTAATCGATAACATCGCATCTAAACAGTTGTAAAAAATGTATATGTTCTTGTATTTGAAAGAGTATGCATGGATTTTCAACTGAAACAGTCACTGAATAAGAGCAGAAAAAGTAAACTGAAAATGTAAATATATTTTTCTTAGCAAAAATTTAAAAAATCTCAATTTGTGAATATTTTAATTTTACATTGACTAATGTAAATTTCATCTTCTTTGCCTTACTACATAACTTTTGTTCAACTTATTGATTATTTAATAGAATCCACAGATAAATACAGACCAGTCAAAACCCCCTATCTTAGATCAGGATCTTCAAACTTCAGCTTGTTTTAATGTCAAAAAGCCTCACGATAGATTTATTTATTTTTTTTATAGAAGTCTGAGACTTCTTTGCCAAACAAAAAGCATTGCAAAACAGCTCTTTAATGTACTTTGAATTGCTGGCCAACTTCAACAATGTTTCATGATTTGAAGAGCTTGAAAGTCAAACCACTGAAACTTAAAGATTTATGCTCAACCATCCCAAAAGGCTAAGAATCTGCTGGAAAACTAAGGGAGGGCACACTTTGAGTCTCCTTCTCTTATGTCATGCAAGAATGACTATGTGGAAAAACATTAAATTAATTAAAATATATATTTAAGTCCCAGAATAAAGGAAATGGCTGGAGACATTTGGGATGCCCTAATCAAGATGTTTGGTCCACTAAATTGATTTCAGTTTTTCTTGACGTTAGTGGGATACATTAATTTTACTTACTACATACCACAAGTACAATAAAGACCAGCAAATGTTTGATCAATGAGAAAACTACCCTGTGTGTCATGAGGCCAAGCAGTGACATTGGGCAAACCTCTGAACTCCTGCCTATCTGGAGTAAAGCAAGTAGTAGTCACATCAGATAACATACCCTGCAGGTGATATTGAACTTTTTTCCCCCAGTTCTGATAGGGATGTGGCAACAGAGTTAGGGGTGATTCTAATCGCACAAAAATGCCATTATGTGGACCTGGAGCCAGTGGTTTGGCTGGAACTGGGACATCCTTAATAGGAGGAGCAATTTTTAGGTCAAGGTGAGGAACAGAAAAGCAAGAAAACTGTGAAAGATGAGCTGCAACTTGACATGCAGGGTGTTACAACCACAAAAGTCCTGCTTTTGTGGCTGTGGCAGAACATCTTTGAAAGAGTTGCCTTGACTAGCTACAACATTCATTTTCCGTACAGTTTTTGGTTTGTATTTTTGCCATTATCTAAAAGACAATTTGACTGCAGTTTGGTAGAAAGGAAGGTGTTGGTGAATGCATTTTCTGCTGACTGGGGATATTAAAGATATCGTGACCTTGAAGGATGGTGACATTTCAGTAAAACTAAAACTGTTTATATCACAGATTTTAAAAGTTCTTCATGTTTTCACTAAACATAAGTTATCAAACAAATAAACGCTGTAAAAACAATTTTTTACTCTATTCAGTCAATGGGGAAGGAAATGAGATGAGTGCTAAACAGAAAATGTCTAAGATGTATAAACAATAAAGTTTGATTAACCCCAGCAAGGTGGTTGTAGCCATAAAAGCATATTTTTTGTTTTCTGTGCTTCTTTTGGAGCTTTGTCTTAACTTTGTCTTTGGTGATGTCAGTATTTTTTTTTCCTAGAAAGCCACAGGGGCAAATTACTTTTTCAAGATATTTAGTCCTGTTTCACCAACAGTTAATGATGGACTTGTGAGGCTGCAGTATTTTTGCCTATTGCCAACAGCAGCACATTAAGCAAATGCTTGAAATTTTGCTTAGCTGAAAAGACGGGCTCTTAATACCATCTCAGTGGCTTAAGCCTTGCTGCTCCAGCCTAAATAGATGGCATTTTCTAATGGACTTATCTGGAGTAAAGCCTGTGTCCGAAACTTCAGTCAGCTGGAGCTGTGATGGCCTGGATTTTGGTGCTTTTGTCTATTAATAAAGGGTATGCAAATGAAAGTGCTTGCAAGAATCAATCCCCCTGTTGCTCCAATTTATATATTATACTATGCCGCCTTGCTGAGCGCCTGCAGAGAAGATGCACACATGTCGCATGGTATGATGACTCAAGCTTTCATGCCCCAATGCCAACCCCGCCCCCCTGCAGCTCTTAGCTTGTTTGCGATATATAAGCCCATATTTGAGTGCATATGAGAGCTAATATTAATCGTCCGTGCCTGCAACAAAGCTGGTTGTGGGGCTGCTTCTTTCACTAGAGGAAGTGCAAAATGGATTGTGCTATCAAAATAACAAAAATAATAGTAGGTTTGATGCAAGAAAGTCAATGCAAATATATTTTATATGAAATAACATCAGTTTCTCTGAGCACTTTTTGAAAGTGTTTCTTTTTCTCCACCGCACTAGAAATTGCCAAAGCGTCAACAGCATTACAAGAGTCTTGAAACACCTGGAAGCTGGATTTGACCTTGGTGTGTCATTCACTGCTACACAAACAGGAGAGTCCCTCTGCAGACAGAAGAGACGAGATGGAAAGACCACATTCAGAGAGGAAGGGAAATTAGACAAAAACTGATCTGTCTGGAGTCCAAAAGAGCTGTCACACTGTTTCTTATTCTTGCATATCTAATATGTATCTAAAGATGAAGAAGGGAACCAGATTTTGTGGAACACCAAGTTTTGGCCCATCTGTGAATTTTTGTCACCTCTGATTTGCCCCTGTTATGTATCATCAATGTATGATTAGGGGTCAGTACAAACTGGGTTCCTTTTACTTTGATATCAGTATCTTGTTTTCTTTATTCCATCCTTAATATCCTGAATATGAAAGTTTATGGCCCTTTATACAAGCTGAGTGTCCCCAAATGATCTAACAGTTAAAAGACCTGCACACAGTTGAAGCAGCTCCAAAGGATCCAGCATTTATTATGTAACCTTACTTTTGAGTCATTTTTGCACATTTCTTTGCACCACTTTCTGAGATGGTACATAACTTTGCACAAATGTAGACACAAACTTTCCCTTTTCCCCGATGACAGCTTACCTGAGGGCTTGGAATCAAAACACCAAGCTGGTGTTTGACATTTGAAACTCCTATAACATGGCAGGTTTGCTCCATTGGATACAAGACAACTAAAACTAGAACAGTTTGGAATAATGAAGAGGCAAAATTACCACAGTAGTTTGTTTTTTTCTAATTAGATAGCAGCTGATGAATTGCCCCCGTCTTATTGGTTTTTCACCAGTAATACCAATACAAATAGAGCCATATTCTGTTTTTTTTTTTTTTGTTTTTTTTTTAAGAAAGCCCTGTGCCTTTAATGAAAAATCCCCATTACTGAGAATAAAATCAAGTACTGAATATTTGTATTTGCATTGGTTTTGGAGTTTTAAATTTTAGTATGATGAAAACCCTAATGTGTATGGGTATTCTGAGTTGTGATACGCATGTGAAGAAAGTTTATTTTTATTTCCAAAACATTAATAGCATCTTGTGTAAGCTGATGTTAAAATTATGTATGTTACAGTGTCAAATGTAAAAGCAAGATGATGCTGGCACATTATGCCGTTGAAGCTGCACTTCCACTGAAACACAGAGCAGTAATGCAACAATGCAATATTCGCATTAGTTATTATTGGTTTGCAGACATTGCTCTTAGTGTCTTGACTCTGAGCTCTGTGGTTAGTCTTTGGCAGAGATTGAAAGGGAAACGACTGGCTTCTGATCTAACTATAATCAGGCACTCTGGCTGATCAAGAGATAGACCCCATAATTTCCAGAAATAATCATCTTTACTCTAAATCAAAACAAGTGCAGTATTTGAGGGAGGGGGCAAACTTGTAGCTTGTGCATCACTGCTTCAATTTCAGAGATGAAGCTGCTAATTTGTTTGATACACCAAAAGCCCCTGCCATCCCCCAAATGCCAGTGGGAGTGAATGATGAGTAGTCAGTGGAGGAAGTCTCAGCCAGCGCTGCCACTAGGCTTCTATTAAGCCTCGATTGGGGTCTATTGGCTGGATTTCTCTTCCTGTCTGGTGCTTGGCAGCACTTTACCCTCACATTAGATGCAGGCAATGAGTGTTGATATCACAATGAGGAAAGATATTGAGAACATTAACTTGTTGAATTCGCTGCTGCTGATTTAACTTCATAAATACATCTAAAGCCATAGTCCATGCCTTATTTATCGAGCTGTAAGATTGTTCGAATTGTCATTGTTTTTACTCCATATGGATCTTCTACTCATTTTAATTTTCAATTTTTAAATTCCTTTCTTTGTTTTGGTGGTTCGCTGCATACCGACCCACAGCTGGCCCTGCTGCTTGTTTTAAAAGCTGTTGCTGCAGTGCCTTACATTTTTAATGTCTTAGGCCATTGTAGCAGTGTGTGTACATTGGTTGTATCTTTGTTCTTTAGGGGAGTTCATGGTAGTGTATTCAGTGCAAATAGGACATTTTAAAACTCTTTGAATAGTAAAAATAAACAAAAGCAAAGGAAATCCAAATTAATTTGGATCTTAAATGTACTTTTCAAGATGTATTCACGTGAGTGACTTTAATGCAGGTAGTTCTATGCTGTCTGATTGTTTTGTAGAAGAGCGTTCCACAGAAATCTCTCCCCCAGGTTCTGAAATTGGTCCTGAATGGCAGACGTGTGAGGCTGGAGTTTTATGACCGGGGGGGGGGGAAATGGTAGTGTAGCACTGAAATTTTGCAAAGTAGAACGGGTCCTGGCCATGGAGGGCTATGAACGTGAGCATAAGATATTCAACTTAAATTTTAACGTATGGAGTTCATCAAGGAGTTTGGAGGGAGAACTATACATTGGACTAATTGAGCGACAAGTGACAAGAAATGAGTAGATGAAGGTTTTAGCAAGAGCACAGAGTGAATAGCAGAGGTAAGCAGTGAAGGAGACAGTTCTGAAGAGGATGATGTGTCTGTATGTAGGAGGGGAAGAGGGAGCTATTATAGAATGGCCCAGAGTAAGACCAAAGGTTAGTAATCAGGTTAGTAAAAGCCTTAGGTCAGGTTATGCTTTTGACAGCATAACTTGCTGTTATGCTGTCAAATTTGTTAATTTGTTGATTGGGTTCAGCTCTGCTTTGGGGAAGTGTATTGCAGGAAAAATGGAGAAATCATGTCTGAATTCTCGGTGAGTGAGGAAAAAGTGTAGCACCCTTCCTTTATCAAACAAATTATCAGTGTGCAGCAAGAGATGGGGAAGGGAGAACAGTGGTGCTCTCACTTTTGGTTAGTCTTTAACTTTATGTGGCATCTCTAAAAAGTCTTTAAGGCACAAGTTTTTAAATCTAGGTATGCCTTGACATCATCAACTGACCCATACCTAATGTAGAACAACTAATCCTTTAGGAGCGTGTATTGGATGAGTTATACATTTTTTCCTTCACTTTATGGAAGCACAGTTGGATAAGTCTATTATAGTTTATGCCTGGAAAGTGGAACAAGAGATGGATAACTGCTCTAAATAAAGCTTGATGCTCACAGAAACCTCATCAAATGCACCTGTTGTTCCAGTTTCAGAGGGTAGGAAAAGTTTGGTGCTAACACACAAATATTATTAGTCATATATACACAAAGCTCTAAATCTTGGTGTAGCATTGCTCTTTGTGTGCGCAGGTGTGTTCTGAATACCAGTATGAGTGTGAGCTGGCTGCACAGCAGGAGTCCTGGAGGAGTGATGGAACAAGAAGGAGGAGGAAGTAGGAAAAAAGACAGAGAGGTGATACAGATAAAAATGACAGTGGTACTAGCGAGAGAAGCGGAAAGACGACAGAGGGGATTAGCAGCAGAGCGAGAAAGATCTGCTTTCTCTTTTTTGTCTCTGAACTCTCCTCTTTCTCCTTTTTCTGACTCCCACATGCTAAGCACACTTTTGCTAAACACACAGTGATGAAACTGACTGTGCCCTGCCCTGTGTGCCCTCCACACCACATGGCATGTCTGCAAATACCCACATTTACAAACACAGACAATCCTCTTGACTTATGTAACGGCCTTTGTGGTAATCTGTACTCCCTTTAAACCCACCCAGAAGCCTATATATGGTGATTATATTCAGGGCTGTCTCTTCTCCATTGTGTTTTCGGTCTTCACCTCTCTGTTTTAATCTCTGTTATTATGGAACAACACAACACATAAGTATTGAGTCCTATGTAGGGACTGTTATTACAAGACAATGGAAGTATTAGAACTGATGTGTAATTGAGTACGTGACATAATTTGTGAATGTACATAACTAATCCTGCCATATGTGCCGAGGCTTTCTTTGTAATCTACTGATTTACTTAATTCACAGAGTAATGTCAGTGCAATTACCAAAGCAGTCCTCACTGTTTTTTGTCTTTGTAAAATTATTATTTTATATTATTTTTATGAATCCTGACACTTATAAGTCCAGATTGTCCTTTGAAAATAATGTGACATCAATATACATTTTATTCAGACTTTTGGAAGATTAAGATAAAGTCGCTTTATTGTTCATCACCTTTTGAGAAATGTCTCTGACATCTGGCAGAAATCAACCATATAACAAAACACAAATAACTAATAAAGATAAAGCAACAACTTCATAAACCTCAGACTAATTAGCATCAAAACCATCATCTCTCTATTAATCCAAGATTGTGTCTTAAAAACAAACATCTTAACATGCCTGTTACCATAACAGGAAGTTAGGAAACTGTAGATGGCAAATGTCTTAAAAGTTCTGAACAAGGACAGTAAAGATCCATATTTTGTTGATTTTGAAACCCTTGTATACGAATACAATGTTACTCTACAATTAGACAGGTTCAACCTAATGTTCAAAGGTTCATTTGATGCACACACCTAAGGACAATTTAGAGTGACCAATGAACGGTGCCATTATGTTTATGGAGATAACCCACACATGCACAGTGAGAACATGTGAACTCCATGCAGAAAGATCCCAAGATCTCTCGTCTCCTAGAGTCAGAGCAAATATTTTCTAACCCATTGCTGTAATTAACAACTCCTGCAACTTAATGTAAGACGCAGGACACAGGCCATAAATAAAAAACTTGAAAGTGATTAATAAAACATGTTTTTATGCTGTTGTAAGACAGATGAGACTCTACTCGTGCTCCATTTCCTTACAATTGGTTAAGAATTAATTACTGTTTTCTACCATATTAATTACCTGGTATTCTTACATTTCATTGTCTCAGGCCTTTTTAGTTTTTCTTGAGTTATCTGCTAGCATCAGGTGATTTTTAGTAATGTAAGTTATATATCTCCTCTTTAACAAATGATATCAAAATGTAATAAATGTTTTTTCTACCCTGCCTGTTTTTGAAGTGAAACCTGTTGAAGCATAAATTACTGCACAGCACCTAACGTCTGTGAGGCAGATGGTCACCAACATGGGAACTTTAAACTTTTGTCCTCCAGTCGAAGGACACTTTCACTGCTCTCTGTGTGTGTGCGTTTCTCAGTGTGTGAGTCTGTGCAAACGCGAATGTGGATACTCACTAATGGTTACCACTTAAGTGCTGGGAATATTTGGCCATTGATTCTTATCAAAGAGCAAAGGACAGAGCTCAGGTTCATATTTTATATGCTGTGCGGGTTTTGGCAAGAAGCCTTTTTCTTCTGGCAGAGGGACAACGCCACAGTGTATGGCTGGTGTCTAATTTGTCCTGAAGCAGACACAACAAAATTCATGCCCACAGGGAGTGATGGATGGAAAATTCAATCTGTCAACATGCATAAATCTATACATTATAATGCTGAAGGTTTAAACTTCCATTTTTGTGATATGAAGAAATTAAAACCATGATAAATGATATTAAATTTTTGCTACCTGTAACACATTTTGTACAATTTAACTGAAAAAAAAAATCTGACATTTTAGGGAGGAAATTATAAATAATGCAAGTAAAAATGTTGCAACATCCTACTTTCACAACTCTACTCAGCCATAAACCATCTGTGGATCCAATTCCAGCACTTGATCTTCTTTTTGGGTCAGAGTATTTGCACCCCACAGCTCGTCTTTATGATATCTGGCGACTCTCATCTCCAAAAATTGTGCAAATATACAAGATTGAATTTTTCTAGTCTACAGACTTCTTCAGATTAGCCTGCATATTTTCAGATTTAGTTTAGTTCCAAAAGTTGTAGAGAAACTGTTATTTGTTTTTCAGGATACGTTCAGAATATATGTGACATTAAAAGTTGAAAAAGTTTTTAAATATATCTCACAGAACTCGTTTTAGCAGAGGGGTGTACACATCTTGTAGGTAAGGATACCGATATCTACAGTTGGAGTCATAATTTGAAGTTTAAAATAGCTAGAACTGTGACAAACACGGCTGGATGAGGACCCATGTTTATTTTGGGATGGGAGGACAGGGTAGGAAAAGAAAAAAACCCTAAAGCTACTTCTTAAACTGCAGCATTTCTAAGATTATGCTGGATGGTTATACTGTAAGGGTTTTATACATCGTTACATGGACTCCCAAGCAGTGAAGGGTACAGAGATTATTGCATGCTACAAAGTCTTCAATTAGTGAGGTCTTGCGTCTGTTGATGATGTTTGCACATGAAAGCGTTTGCTGAAGTGATTCAAGACTTTATTGCTCGTTTACATTCAATTGTGTTTTGACAAAATTTACAGAAAGAATAAAAAAAAATAAACTCCACACCCCTTGCATCTCTGATCACCACAAGGCTGAATGGAGACTGAATAATAAAACACACTGACCGAGGTGTTACTGCATGGTTGGCAATATGCTGATTTTTGCTTTACTGGCAGCTTGCAGGCACCTTGAAAGCAAGGCCTGGCTCTGCATCGGTTGGCACATCGACGCACATTAGAGGCCAGCAGTGGCTGATCTCCCATGGACTTACCTTTGAAAAGATTTGTTTGATATCAATGCCAGAGGGTGAGTATGTGTTTGTGTGAAAGCTTGAGTTCCAGAGAGATGAGAGTGCACGATACAGTGCACTTTGATTGCATTGGGAAAATCTTTTTGGGAAATATCTGCATTTGTTTGCAAAATAAATTTGCCATTGCACGCATTGGAAATAGTTTCCAAGTTTCTTTAGTCACTGCACTGGTTAGTATGATGTGCAAGAAAAGTAGAGTACATCATGGTCTTTTTAGATTGAAGAATTTCATCCTGGCTGGCACACATCTTAAAATAGTCATGATTTTGTAAAATAAATGTGTGCAATGTTAATTTGAGATGAGGTTTCAGTTGCAGAGGTGGAACACATTTCTCTTTCTGCCACTTGAAAAGTGTAACACAAGTAGCTATCTAAATGCATGTGGTTGCTCCCGATTCTCACATTCATTATTCATAGAAAGGAAGAAAACTTGTCAAAGACTTCTTTCTCCCACTTTTCTACTGGTATAAAGCCAAGCCGTGTTTTCCTTAAATTATTCCCCTCATATTCTTTTTAAAGTGTCCACTTGGGTTTTGTCTTTGAAAGTGGTACACCTGTTTTTGTTCCCTTTTCTTCTTCCACTGAGACTTGTGATCGCTTTCGTTTTTTGTAAATGAGAGAGAGATAGATGCTTGGAGACAAGAATGTGGAAATTTGTATAATAAATCCACAGTAAATGATTCCGTTCTCCTGGCTGTGGACTTCAGCTGTCAAAATGAATGACAGAAAAGGGCACATGGATCCACTTTGCTGCCTGCATTACATTTAGGCCAGTATAATGAAAGTCTGGGTCATACAAGAGGCACCTAAAAAATGTTCTTAAACTAAAATCTTTTATATATTTTTAACCTTCTCATAGGTTGGACATTGCTATCATTTCTCGAGCTTTGAAATCTGAAGGGACAATGTTTAATAGGTATAAAGTTACAACTACGGAAGTGAAATGTGTGTCGAGATAATACAATATTCTGAGTTATGAGTGTTTCTGTACTAGCCCCTGGGAGATGTGACGATTGTGCATTGTTTTTTTCCCTACATAATGAGGGATGATTTCTATTACAAATAGAGATTCAGAAAGAGTGAGCATACAACCAATGCCCCCAGAGATTTTTGAAAATACAGGCGGTATTTATGTAAATATTGTTATTTCATAGAATATACATTTGTGAATCTAACCTGGTAACCCATGGTGTTAACAATCCCTGAATATTAACTCCAAGAAATATTTTTTTAGAAACGCATCTCAAGTCTTGAAACTGATTGATACCAAGTGAGAGACCAAAAACGCAAGTAGTTGGTACAAAACAAAATGCTGGTCTGCAAAGCCAAAACTCAGTAGTTGAATATTTGGTTCCAGATGTAAAATATGAAACCAGTAGTTTCTACTCCATGATGGATCAATGTGCCTTGAGTTTTTAGCACAGCACCAGCATGCTGCTCCTATCTCCCCTCTCCTGTTGGAGCATTACTTTAACACACAGCGACATCACACCTGTAAAACTCACTGGGGATTAAAGACGAGATTAATTTTTATGGTAAAATGAAAAATTACCTACGGCAATTTTAGTGCAGATTGCTAACTGAACTGAAAATATCAGCTTTTTCCACATATAGTGAGGCTAGGTAATAATCTCCCTCGTTATACAGTGTGCAGTCTCAATGGGCCGTATTACCCTCTTAGCACATCCATGCATGCCTGCGGGAATAGCTGAATAAGATGGCTAAAACCTGTCGATTTCAGCAGGGTCTTGGTGAACTTGTCGCACTGCTCTTACATTTGCTCTAATTTCTATCTTCACATATTGCTGTCTGTCAGTTACAATACAAAATGAATCTCCTGCTTAGTTTATTTTATGTCACTGTAGAAATGTATTGACGCTATATACATGTGCTGCACTGTATTATACTTTCCATGACAATGAGAAATTCATCCTGTTAAATATGGTCTTGGGACAGTGGACCTCCATCCCTAACATAACATTAACCCTTTTCAGGTTATCCTGTCATTTCATGCTCCTCTACTTGCTCTTGATTATTGATTGCATGAAAACATGATTAACATTCAAATGCAATTCTGAATATTAAGTTGCATGTCTACCAGAAGATCTCTCCAAATTCTATACACTCTCATTTGAAATGTTACTTTTAGCCAGCGTTGGAGGGAAAACAATTGTATTTTTCTTAGATGATATGAGAGTTTTAGAGTTTATCGGGACAGCAGCCAGACAGCAGCTTTGTCCTTGTGCTTGTCCTTGGTCTAGCACTCATGTAGAATACCTAATCATCCTGTACCACACTGATAAGTATCATGTAAAATGTGGGCAACACAAACAAACTATTGTAGATCCACAATAGCTGCACTTTTCTTTTGATTTCTTTCGGGATACTTTCATCTGCATTTTTAATTGAATAAACTATTTAGAAAGGCATCAGACTCTAGTTATCTTTTTTTTAATTACCTTAAAACTTGAAATAATGTGTTGATTCCTTATTTTGAAGTTATGGGGGGTTAAACTTTTGATTAAAAAATGATGGCAACTAGGCTGGATGTTAATCATAGCCCACACCACTTTCTTAAATTATCCTAAACTTTCCTATGCTCATTATTCCTGTCAAACAGTGATATAATAAAGATCGGAGGTTCTGACTCTCACTGATGAAAAACCATACATGCTTTTCATATAGGGGCAACAACTGTCTAACTGACTTCCTTCTCAGAGCAAGACTGACAAAAAAAAATTGCCAGTGGAGACACGGTCTTGGCCCAGAGGCTTAGACATCTTTCTTTCAGGTGCCGTCCCCAGGGCTGACTGCTCTGCCTCAATCTCATTTACTTTCTGCTTGTGAAAAAGTCATTTCCACCTTGAGGCCTGAGCCCTTTTTCCCTGAGTATCAGCCACCCTACCTTAATTTAACTCTAGTCAAGTGAGAATTAAAAGCCTTGAATATCGGTTAATTTGAGTTGGGTCTTTAGTATTTAAATTAGATTTCATAACCAAAGACCCCACAGAAATGTATATTTTTGTGTGCAACTAGTCCTTTAGTTGCCAAGAATCTTCAGCTCTTTTTTTGAAAAGCTGATGCTGTCATCAGCAATCTGGATTTTCCATTCATCCAAAGATTTAAATACCAAAAAGAAACATAAAGCAGAATTTTGTTTGACAGTCAACATTTAGTTGATTGTGAACTATATTTCCTCCTTTATATAAATTTTTTGTTCACGACTTGCTGGACTGTAAATACCATGTTGTTTCTTCTCAGATTTTTTTTTTCATAATTATTACTGTTTGTACTGGAACATGCTGTTTAATCAAAAACATTTTAGACAACTGTAGATGTGATGTAGTTTAATTATCAGGTAGTAATCTCCCACATGTCACGTTGAGCTTTATTCCTTTTTGTAACGTAAAGCATTTAATTAGCTTGGCATTGCTAGAATTACAGACCAACTGATTTCCATTGCATAAAATTTTATGTCTTATATTTGCACAAAGAATAGAAGTTACCTATCTCATGTACAGCTATTGTTAGTTATGTGCGTGTCTCTTTTGCTTTATGTAGCGTCTCCTCATCTTAAAATTCTTTTCACTGCTCATGTCTCTTTCTATTTTCACCTCATGCTGCCTCTTTTCAAAATTTCTTCTACTCTTTCTTATGCTTCGCATGCATTCACTGCAAGGATCGGCCGCAAGCTGTTCAGCTGACTCAACATTTATTTTGCTCAGAGTTTGTACCCCCTCATCCTCTCCAGCTTCTTTTTCCACCTCCCAGCCCCCTGCACTTCATCTCCTCATGCTCTTTCCAGGCTTTAATTTCCATTAAAGGCTCCATTTTCTTTTAGGAATATTTCATCTTCACACTTCATGTACAGAAGCACAGTGCTGAATTACTCTGGTAGAATAAGATGATGTACTGGGTCATCAACACCCTTCTACGAGTAGAACTGGCTTTGCTCCATTAACCAACTATTCATATTATCTCTACAATATTGGGAGGTCCTCTTCTTCTTCTTTTTTTTTTTTTTGTCTGTCTGCACTAGCACTCCTTTGTTTGCTGGCTTACTCTCAAACCTTTTTTTTTTAATTGAGTAAGATCAGGTTTTAAGTGTTGCTTTTCAACATATTAAGCATAGAATTGATTTAGACCTTAAAAGATTGTTGTCTGAAATTCCTCACTTGACTGGTGGGTGGAGCTTGTTTCTTTTAAACTCCTTCCACCCAATCAGCTTCAAGGAGAAAGTACAAGAATTCGTCAGGCGCCCATTCATGAAAGGGGCACAGCAACACATCACATGTACATCAGAAGTTTTACATAATAGGAGTTTGACTCACCATTAATTATTCAGACGAGACAGTAAATTAGGCCCTTTTTTTACCTGTAGTGTTCTGTAGTAGCAGTGGTAATACAATGTGCCTTGAATTAGGAATAAACCCCCCAAATAATTACACATCCTCCCCCATGCTTTACTATAGGAATGAAATATGTCAAAATTATTTACTTAACATTTCTGTATCTCAAAGACAAAATACAAATTTTGGACTCTTTGGGACAAACAGATTTTCTGTGATTGAATGTCCATCCTTTAATACAATTTGGCCATGAAGGCCTGATTCACAGTCTTCTCTGATGTTGAGATGTGAGTTCTCAATTGAGATGCTGTTTATTTGTTGTTTGAGGCGACCAAGTCCGTGCATCAGAGGTAATGCTTGTTTTTTTTTATTTTTTTTTTTATTATTATTATTCTTTATTTTTTGCTGGGTTTAGTCACCATGAGTCAGTTTCATCATTGCACTTGATGGTTTGTGTAATTAAACTTTACAGTACTCTTTAAGGTCCCAAACTTTATTGACATTCATGTCTTAAATTAATGATGAACCATCATTTTGCTTTCTTTAGGTGAGTGACTGGTGCAATATTATGAATTACAACTTTAGTCAAATTTGATTACTTAAAAAGGTATAGACCTTTGAACCTGCCCTACTTGTGCACAACTGACCAACTGATAGTTTCAAACACATTAAGAAGGCAAGACCCTCCAGAAATTACCTCTTGACAAGGTAATTAATGGGTTAATTAAAAATCATCCCAGGGAACTACCTCATGAAGCTGTTTTCAAGGTAGTTGAAGAAAGAGATGGCTACTTTGAAGAATCTTAAATATAAAACATGCAAAAAATTATATGTGTTCTTTCATAGTTGGATGTCTTCTGGGTTAATTTATAGTGTAGAAATGAGAAAAATATATGATCTCTCTGCCAGCTATGAAACCACATCTCTTTTTATCTGAGGATTGCTGCAATGTTGAACTGTGTACCTCAGCAAATGGCTATTGTCAAGAATGTCATGTAGATGAATCTTTGGAGCAGGGACCATAATAGATGTAGGAGTTGCAAATGTGTTCGTGTGTGCACAACAAAGTGCTTTCCGAGGCAAGTGCGAGCAAGCTGAAGCAGTGACCATTTAGAGGCTCCAAAGCAGTTTAATTGTTTGCAGGCATAATAAATCAAACGTGTCGAGGGAGATTATTTATACAAGGGATGTGTTAAACAAATTAATCACCAGTTTTCCCATCTCTGGGTCTTTATCTGTTTGCAATGTAGCCTTTGTGATCAGGCCTAAACATGACATTAGTGTGTTACTTGCATTTTGGTTTGATTGCAGGAGAAGATTTGTGGATGCTTTCTTTTCTTTTTTCTTCTTTTTTTTTGCAGCTTGTGACTATGAAACTCATGAGGGAGCTGGGTTTTCATAGCTTCTCCAGGCTCTTTCTGTCATTGATGTATCATGGGCTGCTTGAATGCTCTGGCAGATGAGTGGAAAGGAAAACAAATTAACACAAATAAGTCATAGGGGGCCCTAAAGTGCTACAATGTGTAAATCTCTTAAGCTCAAGGGGTGAAGATCTATGTGAGCAGAGCTGATTTAACTTGCGGCCTTTGCGGGATGGGAGTCATTGCTACTGTTGCTAAGCGACAATTGAAAACCTCTGTGAAGTATTTTAGATTTTTTGCTTGGGTTATGATCATTTCTAGATTTTTCTGTTGCATCTGAAGTTCAGAATAGGAACTGATGGAATGTCCCTTAAAGGAAAACTTTAAAATCGATCAGTCAACAACAAAAAACATTGCTGCACGAACTTACAGTGACGAAAGTAATAAAACTGGCAAAGGTTTTAATAGTTAATAGTTTTCAAAAAGTTGAAACCAAATCTTCACATTACTGTAAATGTTCAAGCTAAGGTTGTCACAGTAGCACACCAAGCTCTAACAGATTAAAAGACCATTTTCTTCTGTTTAGAAAAATCCTTGCAATGATTTTTCTTCCAAAGAAACCAAATACTGATGGCAGCTTTATTGGTCAATTTCCAAACAGCTTTTACTTAATAAATGGCTGTTATTAAAAATGGTTCACATGTCTTATTTATAAATGTAACATATGCACAAAACACGCCTTGAAACTGCTGTACTTAATTCTCCACGACGAGGTTGTGATCTTTAAAACACCAACTTGACGGGAGAACGTTGAGTTTCTCAGGCAAACACTGACCCTCTGATCCTACTCATACTCATTTTGAAGTCAGGGGAAACTGGCGACGCAGATGGTGAGGTGGGGAATTGAATTAAATTATGCCACAGATCTCTGTTCTCAAGATTAGTTTTTCTTCCTTTGGAATCTTGAATTCATAAACTGCAGTCCACTGAGAATAATCATTTGAAGGTTTATAATGATTTTTTAATAACCTAGGATGCTTGGAATTGTTCTATATAAGGATCTTGCTTACTCCTTAGTCTTTTTTTTATGTGTCTATGGATTCTCTCTATTTATGGAGCTCTGATTACATCAAGTCAGAGCTCTGTCTTCTAATTCAAACAAAGACAATTTTCTATTCTCCCTCTTAATAATTACCTTTCATGTTGACTACTCCTAATTGGCCTATCACAGTTTACCAACAAATGAGAAGTTTAGACATTAAACCCGAAGAGTTAAGATTCATTCCTCACAGTTGATGTGTTAGCATTATGTAAACCTATAAACTCTGTGTACAATTGTACTGCTTACCATAACATAATGCTTTAAATTAACAAACAGAAGGAAGATAGGTGCAACAATCCCACCCTCATCCCACCCAGAGGGCATATGGTGACCATTGCAATGTTAACCTTTTCAAAATAAGAAGACAGTAGCTAAATTTGCACAATTGTTGAAAAGGCTTGGGGAAAATCTTCTACTTGGTTCTCGTAAAGAAACCCAAAGTTCGATTTTTAGGAGTCACTGGCTTAGATCATTACAGGATCAATTGTGTGGAGGAAATCGGCTCTCAGCAACCTCTAAATCAGATCAAGCTGAGAGATGGATGACAAACAATTGTTCAATAGTCTGAGGTCAAGGTAGGTTGCAGCATTATGGAAGATTTGTGCTGTGGGAACAAACAGCTAAGCTTCCGTTTCATAATTTAAATGGGTTGTGAATTTAACTCTGTTTTATGCTGCAAAACCTTGTCCTGCTCTGGTCCTTCTCAGGCTAATTCCCTTTTTTATTTCAGTTTTTTTTTTTTAAATGACTTTATTCTGTTTTCTTCCTCCTAACTTCAGCAGCCTGATTCCTTCCTCTGAGCCCATTGCAGATCAGACTGATCTGGTCCCAACCCCCTCCCTGGCAGAGTGATGTATGAGTGGCTAGCTTTTACGTCACTTCAGGCCCGACGTCATAGCAACTCAATGCTCCCAGGCTTGCTCTATTTGGCGCTTTCTCTCTCTTTCTCTCTCTCGTCCTATTGCTTTTCCTCTTTTTCTTTCTAAATATTCTCGTCATTCATTCTTTTCTGGTGTACATCACTTTGCCATTTTCTGACCGTCCTGTGTTTGAAGAAATTTTGACTATATAGTATTTTAGAAAGGGTGTACATATTTTCTTTTCCTCTTTTGAACCAGGTAGATATTGTATCAAATACCATTAAAAAAACATTGTGGAGAAAAGCTGAAAGCCCTGCCGCTGGTGTCTATCTCATATATTTTCAGCTAACCCTTTAATAATATCCCTCAATATAAAAAAACCCCAAAACTTTTATAATTTTCCAGTGTTCTCCAGCGGTATCACTTGGCCAAATACTCAGGAATTTACCTTTTTTTTATAAGGAAATAGGCCTGCGGCTTGGACAGAAATAGATTCAAGAAGAGCAATATGAAAGTGAATTCAGTCAACTTTCTAGAAAAGCTCCAGAAATATTCATTGGATTTGACGGGACACGAAGCTGACCCACTTTCTGCTTTCACTCTCTGTCTTCCTGTACTCTTGTCTTGTTGCTATCGCTGCCCGCGGCCAGTCTGTCTACTTATAGAGTTGGTGCAGTGTGGGGAGAGGATGTGGACGGGGATTGAGACCTCACTCGGCTTAAAAGGAATGAGGAATGCTCCTGTCAGCAGCATCTCCTGTGAGGCCTGGCCCACGTTGATTGAGAGGGGACACATCAGAGGAACTTTAGGTCATGTTTGTTAAAACAGCGGAAAAATATGGACAGCTGAGATGTCGGTGATCTTTTCTTGGAAAGTGCTGGGTGTTTTTAAATTTCAGTAAGGGACAGAATGTTTTAGGCTCAAATGCATTCGAGTATCACTAATAGACATTAAACACATGCTGCTTATTATTTAAACAGGGCTTCAAGTTGGAGATTTGGGAGACCAGATATGTGAAAAATTATATGTTGGATTCGTGGGGTTAACTGTTTTTATTTCAAAATGAAGATATCTGCTCCTAAAATAGCATTGATTGTTGGTTACTAGAATACGTTGCAGCTTGATTGATTTAGGTGTACACTTGAGCAAAAATATAAACATGTTTATGATTAATAATTTCTTACAAGATAGTTAAAAGATTTTGTTCAATAGTGTAAAAGAATGTTAAATTAAAATAATGTGCAGAACAAAATGTTTCCTCACATCCAGCCTGTCCATGAAAAAATGTAGTAAACCTCTTGCTTGAGGGAAAACATATTTTGTAACACAGCATCTAGAAGCATTTAGAAGAAAGTATATATTTCCTTTTAAAAATAAAGCAAAAATAATTGTTTAATGTTAACTTCATTGAGATTGAGATTCCTATGTTTATATTGATCATTATACTATTCAATGACTTATTATCATTGAATTATCTCCCATTTAAATGCATACAAAATGAATAGATATTGTCAATACATTTCCTAGATGTTTTTAAGTACTCTCTGTGTGTGTGTGTGTGCATGTGTGTGTGTGTGCCATGATAATGGAGTTGTTGGACGGCTGGCTCTCTTCAAATAGAAGGCGAAATGAGCAGTTTAAAAAGCACAACCTTAAATCCTTTCCTCTCTCTTTCTGAGCCCCTGGAAGATTTGGTTGCCAGGCAACATTAGGACAGAGCTTTCAATTAACTCACTCTGAGTTGGCTGGTTTACACTGTTGTTGGGTCCAAAGCATTGTGCCTAACACCTAACTGTGCTGCTGTATTTATGCTCATTAATGTTCTGTGCAGAAATGAAGGATGGGTTCTGAACAGAGGACGGTTTTTGAAAGTTTCCAGATTTACACAGATCTGCAGGGAAACCTGCTTGTTTTTGTTTTTTTTGTCACACAACCTTTTTGACTTTTCCTACTATTATCATTATCGTTGTTATAAAAAAACTAACAGTGCCCAATATCTTGCCAGCACTAGATGTTAATTTGTGTAATTTCAGTTTGTAGAAACAGTTTGAGCCCTGGTCACGACTTCAACATTCCTAAAAGCTCACTATTTCTACAAACTTTTAATAGAAAGTTAAAAGATTTCATCGTGTTCCGCTTCAATTTAAACTGGGCGCTTGTGAAATATAAGCTTAAATGTCTTAAATCTCCCCCTTAAACGTCTCGCAGCTACCCCAATTATTGATTTTGTCACAGTTTCAAAACCTTGGGTATATAACACACTAGTCATGATGATAATATGTGTTATCTTGGTAAAAGTAGAACTAGTATTTTTCTTTTTAAATACAAGCAATGTCATGATTTAAGTCTGTATACATTTTGTATAAACATTTTGTGAAGCTATGATAATTGCACTTAGTTATAATACCATCTAATATATATCTGTTTGATCAAACGCAATCCTTAAATATGGGTTATTCATAATATTCACTCTGCACCAAAAAAATAAGGAATTTATTTTCTCAGACAATCTTTCATGATGCACTTTACCTCATCACTCTCATCTGAATTTTGAAGAAACTTGATTTATATTTTTAATAAAATCTCTTCATACTCCTGAGTATCTCTGCATTCTCTGGGACAGATTTGGCTCTCAGAGGTTCATTAAGGGTTAAACAGGCCAAGTAATTTTCATGCTTTTTAAGCTAAGCTGTCCACTTGACTTGGTGGAAGATTCGATTGTTACTGACTTGGTTGCACCCTCCTGGTCTTGCAGTTCAAGTGTCTTCACTCCCCCTGGAGGCTTATTGGCTTAAATCCAGTAAAGCTGGTGGATAGTTTTTCTAGTCAAGGGATCCTCGGTGCTCAGATTTAATCCTTGGATTGCCTCTTTAAGAGAAAATAACATGGCATAAATCATCTGAAGAGTCTAGAAGCAGATATGAGGAAGGTGAGAAGCTCCTTTCCCTCTAATATCTTGCTGAGACATTTAAGTGGGGAACCTTGCTATATTCTATTTGCTGTATGCTTGTTGATTTAAGAAAGGTGTTCAAATTATGGCTGTTAAATTTCTTCATGTCTACAGGTATATGCAGCTTGGTGGCTTTGCTGACTCCAAATAAAATAACTTCCATCAGTGCATGGACATATTTGATAAACAGTAGTGTTGTTGACTCTAAGATGGTTACACCTCCATGAGCCCTTCATGATAAATTGCCACCCGCAGCTGATGTTCTTGGGGAGAATAAATGGATATAATCAGTAAGGTTACTCATTCATCCTCCTTGAACAGTGAAACCCCTTATTCTCTGTCAGTCTCCTCCTGTTTATCTTTTCTTCTGTTCACTTCTGAAATTCAATTCCTCCCTTTTGCTCTTTCCTTTCTCTGGCGCTGTCATAAGAGTTCTTCCAATTGCATTTGTTCTCTCATTTCAACTTTCTCTCTGGGATCATTTTTCATACTCTCTGCATAATGTCCACCTTTTGTGTCCTGACTCAGTACAGATATATATATATATATATATATATATATATATATATATATATCACAGTCAACTTGTTTTTGTCACAAGAAGATGGTAATCCACAACCGTTTGACCAGGTCACCTTACTGAGCTGTGAATTTATGCCTTCATGCTTAAGCAGCGTCCGCTTCCAGTGCAGCTTAATGCCTTTCTGAATAGTTACGTTTCTGAGTGCAAATTAATTAATTAATTTTTTGGTTACTTGTTTCTTTCAGTTTCTTGAACCAAACTGAAGAACATTTATGTAAATGCCAGATTTTCTTTCCTCAAATCGTATATTAAACCAGATGTAGTGATAAATGTGTCTTCCAAAGAGTTTTGCTTTCGTCTTGACAGTCTGCAAAATATTTTCCCCAAAGTCTTAGGAAACAGTAAGATGTTGGAAAGTTATATAGTCAAAATGGAGCTTCATATGTACAAATGTGCGCATTGCCAATCCTAATTGTACAGTTCAAAGGGGGTGAACCTTTCAGTAAACTATAGTCTTAGATCAGTGTTTTCTTACTTTTTGTTTGACAGTTGTAATAACCAAACTCTATATAAATATGGCTGAGACGGTTCACCAATTTATTCCTGCATGTGAGAGGAGAGACAAATCAGCATTGTAACACCCTAATTTGTGCCTAAATTTTGTGAAGCTACAATCATAAGTAAATAAAAGCGGCATGCGTACTTTAAAGCCTTCCTGTTCAAACTCGCATATCTGCAGAGCCATAGTTCTTGACTGAGATTCTCCAGGTTTGGTCGTCCTGGGGTCGAATGCTACTGTCAGCATGAGAGCGGAGCAGCTGTCATCCAGCTCCAGTTTCTCATCAATGAGGTGAGTTCCATTTAGATTTTTATGCCTCAGATGCCAGATGATTGCAACTTTGCTGTGCCACAGCCTGAAGTGTTCTTTGGTATGAAGTTGAGCTCCACAATACATTGACATTGCTTGTCGATGTATTGTATAGGTGTGGATGGATGAATTTGACTTGTTGTGAACACCTTCTGTGTTTTTGATTAGAAAAGTTTTGAATAAATTCAATCTCAATGTTTTGTGATCAGATTTGTGGTCCATTTTTGAATCTGTTTCTTGTAAGTTCATTATCTGCCGGATTTAGCCAATTCCTGTTTGTCCATTTTGAACAGAACTAAATTCTGTTAAAAATATTTCTTAATGCATTTATTTATGCTAGAGGAGTAATTAAGAAAGGAATGTGTGTGTAATATAATTCAAAACAAAGACAATAGGAATAAGGAAAATACATGTCATGTGTATTTAACATTTTATATTGCTGATTAGCATGGTTACCTTTATTGAATGTAAACATCTAAGGTCGTATTTACTGCTGTTGTCTACTCCCAACATCAGTATCTTAGATGTTATTGTTCTTTCCTTAGTTCAACACCTGAATCAAATGATGATGAGTCACCAGGCCTTATCATATGTTCAAAGCGTTGCTCCACTATTTGATTCAGCCACAAAATATCAAACTCATTTAGGACAAAGGTCCTTGAAGACTGTAGTTGAAGATCCCTCTGTTAGAGAATGTGAAACATTAACCAACATTTACAAAAGGCTAAAAGGAACTTGGCCTTAATACATTCAACGTTGCTGGTGTGGCTCCACATTTGGGTGGAGCCACACCCACAATCATCCAAAAGCACAAAGAAGGCAATTCTTTATTTGTGCCCCAAACCCTCAAAAAAGTCTCTTACAAAATAGTAAAGAAACAAAATAAGCAAAACAACAGCTGCACCCTTCTGTAAAGATGTTTTCAGTTTTTTAGAAATGTTAGCTTCCTTTCATGTACCCCATTTAAACCTGGCTTACCAGATTTAAAATGGATGAATTTGCTTTGTTACGACTTCCATACCAAACAATAGTAAAGCACAGATTTTTGAGTTCCTAGGTTCCTGAAAGGCCAATCACTGGTCCGTTGTAAGATCAGCGAATTCCTGTTGCACTCAGATGTGTTGGAGAATGACTGAGAATTTCAAAAAATGCTTATGAATACCCCTGATTTAAAAAACAAATAAATAAAATAACACTCTCAGATGACATTAAAAACATTAATATTAATACGCTTAAAAATCGCAGCTTTTGAATAGAAGTTATTATTCCTTTTTTACTTTTAACAGCTCAACCAATACCTTGCTTTGCAATGGCTCAAATTAAATTCAAAATTCTATCCATATATTATTATAAACAATAAGACAGACACAAATATCGGCGTGCTCTTAGTAGGAATCAGGAAGTCTTGAACATGCCCGTGGTCTGGATTACCTCCAGGCCGTTCTGAGTCACTTAATAAAACCAACTTGATTATGTTTTGAAACGTATTTGGTGAAAGCAGCATTTCATGCTCAGTCATGTGTGTTTTGTCTGTGTGTGCGCGTGTGATTCCGCGTCTGTGTGATTGTGACTCAGCAGCTCAAACAAATCCTTCGGGGAGATGGAGATGATTTTTAGTTCCTCCTACATGCACACATACACTTTTATACATCTTATGAATCATCATCGTTACCTGGGAGCAAACTGCCTGGTTATGTGATTAATGTTCTTGGGGGAGGGGGGATGCAGTCTGAGGACGTGTTTATGAAAAATTCTGTTTTAACCTCATATATTTCTGAATGTTGGAATTTATTTTTTGAAAAGTTAAAATAAGATTTAAAAAAAACAACTTTATCTCTGATGTAACAGGGAGCGCTGGTGAGTGCTTTGGCCGATGACAGCGTCCACTTGTGGAACCTGAGGCAGAAAAGACCAGCAGTCCTCCATTCCCTCAAGTTCAACAGAGAGAGGTAATCTGTTTGCAAAAAAACTACAGCAGATGACAATCGGGATGTCTGCGTCATTGTTTTTTTTTTTTTTTCTTCTCTCTTCTAAACGAGACCCTCACACTTGGTCTGGTGCGATATGAACTGTGACTTTCCGAGCAGGACATAATCACACTTTGCTGCTTGTGTCAACTGCTAGCTTTTGCACTTGTACAGTACGTAAACAGACAGCATTTCTTTTGGCAGCACTGTTTCAGCGCCTGGAAAACCATTTGCAGGGCAAAGATGCTCCCGGAGTGGCTGCTTCTCAGCTTCTATTGTACTTTCTCTGTTTGTCCCTGCTGATATTTAAACACTTGCTATTTGGGCTGCTTTCTCTGCTTTTTAGGATTTCCCATCACTTTAGCACAGGTATGATCCTTACCCAGCTGCACTGGGTAGGTTTGTACATATGTGCTTCTTCATAGATGCTGTTTTGTTCACTGTTATCAGAGTGTTGATTCTCCATCTGATGTCAGAGTGATTCCATCCAATTGGAAGCTAATTATGTACATCGGGTGACTTTACTAAAACTACAAACATTCCAACTACCAAAGCTAACAGCTATTTTATATTTAGCATCAGGTGAAAAATAGTACATTTTGCTTTTTTTGCACATAGTCTGAAAACTTTCAGAGATGTTAGATAAATACCTCTATAAATATTAAAAAGCTAAAAACAAATTTCTTGATTTCCTCCAAATGTGTCTTAGAAATTTTTTTTCTTTTTTATAAATATTGTTCAAGTTCAAAAAAGCAAGTGGAGAATAACCTCACCTCAAGGAAGTTTTTGTCCACTGTCTCATCCAATCACAAACGTATCCACTATCCATCATAGCCAATCATATCATCTGACAGTGATTTGCCTCGATGAAAAGACGTGAAGGGGTTAAACGTCATAAGCAATAATCCGAGAAAGCGCTGATGTGATGGGCAGGTGGCTAGCAGCAGCTTTTAGGGCGGATTGTGTTCTTGTAGAGGCGCTTGACCGCCTCTGACATTTAGTAAGCATTTTGGACGAAATGACCTCAAGTCACGGCACTGCACAAGAGCAGAGTTTCTGCGTTGCTTAAGAGATGTCAAGATGGGAAAGATGGGCTGCAAAGTCACTTGACACATTTCAAATGTGGGGGAAAAGAAGTTCAACTTCTGTAGCACAAGAAAAACGGCAAGTTCTTTTGAAGATTTATGAGAAATCAAAAGCCAGACAACCGGAATAACAAAAACTGGTATCGAAAGATCAAACGCTTATGGGTTCTGCTTTTTGTATCAGCTTTATGCAGATTAGCTTAACGTTGTTGATTGTGCTTTGATTTTTTTTTTTTCCTAAAGTAAAGTATTGCGTCAAAGGATTAGCCATATTGCAATAATTTGCATCATCTAATGAGTATCAGTTCAGGAATGAAAACATCAGTCACCCAAGTCAAACTGAGTTGCTGGTAGATACATATCAAAGTAAATTAAGAAAAAAGAATAGTTGCCATCTACGTAACAAGGTAAAAGTTTTTGTAGTCTTCATTTTATGGTAATTTGATTGCAATTGCAATATCGACCTGCACAGGGAACAAATTTTATCATTGCAGGTCATGATTTGAGTCAAACTGAGTATTCTGGGCTTGTTGAGCTGTTGGTAGAGGAGCAACACTAGTAGAAGCATTCAAATAATAAACTTGCAGACTACATCAACACTATAACCCATCTGTCATTTCCAAGCTGAAATTACAAATATTAAATAGATAGACACCCAAAAATCACAGTTGGGCACATATGTCTTTTTTTTTTTCATAAAACAACAAAATACATACAAGTATATTTACGTCTTGCCTCTAAAGGCTGCTATCTGTGTGGCAGCAAATGTGTACCTTTGTTGAGTAAATAAATATATATATATATATATATATATATATATATATATATATATATATATAAATATCATTCTGCAACAGAAGACAAGCTATTATACAAGCATTTTATGCTTTTCTGGTCAATTTTGGGTGCATCATTTCTGTGAGTGTGTTCTGAAAAGCATCTTCACAAGAAGCACTAAGACACAGAATGAAAGCGAACAGGTAGAAAGGCAGATGAGCCCACACACAGAAGGGAATGTGGTTGGTCCAATGGTAAACTGCAGCATTTGTAGTTTAAAATGAGCAAATTCCCTTTGATAAATCACATTACTTTTGCAATATGTTTCCACTCAGATGATCTTTGATTATTAAATTAGTTTGAAACTTGTAAGGGGGCAAACTCTTTTCCTCCTCATTGTAAATTGCAAGTGAATAAAAACAGACTGAGTCATTTGAAAACGGATTTTATAATTAATATGAGACAATTTTGTTTTTCTTAGCTTAGTGTTATCTAACCTAAGAATACTGTATAATTCCACTAGCTGACAGCCATACCCTGAATCGCTGCACAGCAATCACCTAGGGGATTTTGCCATATAAAGGTAGGTCTGGACACAATCCCAGTGCCAGACTGCTTTGTTAAATAGTGTCAAAAGGGAGAAGGAACCAGAAGAAGCAGGCTCAGCTGAACAGAATGCTTAATGTAAGTCATACAGGGGGAGGAGTGTTCCAGTACTGCCCCTTTATCTACCGTAACTCATGTCTCTTAAAGGCTCCCTTTATGCCTTTTGAAATGGAGCAGTTTACCATGCTCATTCTTTCAATATGCAGTAATGTTGTTCTGTGGAAGGCTAGAGACAAGTGGAAATGGAGTCCGGTGCCTAAAGCATACCACCATATGAATGAATTTGAAAGCCTACTCTGGTTCACTAGTGTCTGTTGTTAATGTAAATGAGGCACATGTGGCCAAATGACTTGCCATTAACATGTAACATAAATCTTTTCAAATGGTTAAATAAAAAAATTGATGGAAGTATAACTAGAATTAATTGATTATGGATTTACAGGTGAATGGATGGTGCAAGCAGTCAACCATCCATTCACCTGTGACAAGAAAAATGTGTATCATAATGGTCTGTGCTGACTTTGGTTAGCTCTTTGGCATTCTTCCCTTGGTCTTGACCTTGCTTTTTACATTTTAATATAATTCAGTCATACTTAAAAAAAAGCTTATTCTTCAAGGTTCCAGAGTAGACAAAATAAGAGAAAGATTGCTTGTCTTTGAATCCTTAATCACAGAAAAATGACAATCCATATTTAATTTTAAACACCACAGAATACTTTTCTTTAGCCAGTTATCACTTTTTTCCCCCCCTTGAACCATGTTTACTGCTCAAAATATTGCACTTTTTTATTTCCTCCAAATGTCATTTGCAGTTAGGCCTGATTGTTGAAGTGAAGCCTAGCAACAATGTCACCAGATTTTAAGGGTGACATGTAAGATTGAATGAGACAGATCTGTAAAACTAACAAAATACTTGCTCCCTGACACTCTGTCCCATCTTTTTAACTTGACTTATTCTTCTTTCTCCCAAATGTTTAAAATGTGACCAGCCATTGTCAAGTTCTAGATGAGGTGACAATTTGAAACATAATAGTTTTACAGATGTTTACTGTACAACTACATTGTGGCCAGTAGTTCAATCATGATTCATTCTGGGTACAGATAACATAGACTCTCAAACAATTCCTCATTTGTTTATCAGTTGTACTTGTCATTTGCTCAAGAATATTTCCTCTGGGGGGGGGGAAGGGCCCAGTGATTGAACTTGCCCCGCCCATTCACTTCACTTCAAAAACATGTCCTTCGTTATCTCTGCTTAACAATATTGCATTATATAATTGGTAGAATTTTGGTCAACTTCTTATATTTAGCAATGAGACAATTTTATCAAACACGAAGGAATGAGTGAAAACTGTAGTTCTAAATAATAATGTCATTAAGAATGTCATAAAAAATGACATTCATGACATTGCAAACTGTAAAATCTAATGATTTTACAGTTTCCAGATCATTCCCTGTGCACAAAAGAACAGCGAGAGTACACTTAGCATGAAGTGATACCTTTTTTTTGGGTATTATTTACATGTACTATAATGAATATACCAGAACGCTTTAACCTCTTAAAACACTTTAAAAATGTATGTTTCCACCTAGAACAACGGCATAAACCCTACACCAAAAGTCTGGTTTGCAAGATATTAGTGCAGGGGTGTTCAGAAAAGTACTTTTATAATTTTCTTGACCTAGTTGTCTGAAAGTATTTGCAGACATTCAGACTTCCTATAACCGTGAATCTTTTTTCAGTTTTTTCTCATCCAACAGTTTTTTTTAGTCCCTCCCTTCTTTCTCCCTCTGACCAGAATTTGAGCTGATGGTTGAAAGCGTTGCTGCAGAAAGCGTCAGCATCCACTCACATCTGATCACAGGCTCCAGAAGCGAGAAGAGAAGCGATGAAAGGAGGAGGAGTTGAGACAGACTGGGCCTCAGCCAGTGAGCAGTGATTCAGTATGTGGGAAGGAGTGTGGGGATGTAGGGAGTGAAAAAGAAATCCTGCCGAGTCATTCTGGCGTAGGATGCTCTCGTCACCTCTTCGCCTCGTAGGAATACGTTGCAGAAGTGGATGCTTTATTGTCAAAGCAGGGTGATATGATGCAAAGTAATTGTGGAGGAGGAGAATCGCTAACTTACATCATGAGTAAAAATGGATTTTTCCACTTTTGCTTATTTGCTGGAGATATTGGGGAATTTTTATTTCCATTGACAAGAACACTTTTAAGCTCAGTTTACCTTGGAGCACTTGAACAACCTGCAAGCTAATTGAAAAGTGCTTTCAAATAGTTAATGTATAGATAATTGCATGACACTTTTGTGTGTTTTTGCTTTTATTTTGCTTCTTTTTTATGAAATCACTTTCACGAAGGACACATCTATACAACCGCATCTGTATGCCTCTTGCAGTTTCTTGCACAGGCCTTTAGCTGCTACATTGAGTGCACTTCTTGATCGACTCGTACAATCACACTTTCATCTCCTGAAAATGAAAAGCATGTCTTGTTGAATATGGCAACTTATTTATGAGAAACTGTGGCCATGTTGGCATTACAACTTGCAGCAAGGGAGTGCTGTGGTGGCACAACCCACGTATTGAGGCCTTAGTCCTGTTGGCGGTGGTTGCGGGTTCGATTCCCTGCCTGGTGACATTTGCCACATGTCTTCTTCCCCCTCTCTCATTACCCTGTTTCCTTCTAAATTAGAAAAAATGTTAATATAAATGTTAAGACAGACATCAGAATAGGAAAATATGCACACATATTGATATGTTTTAAGCAGTCCCAATAAATGTAGCGTGAGATGGTTGGATTTGTTCAAATAACACTTAACTGCTGAAATATGATTACAAAGTGGGAAACAGCTGCTGGATACAAACTTGACAGGTGTATAACTGCCTCATTCTTGTCTGCTCTGCATTTAGGGTATTAAGATTGTTTTTACAAACCGTGGCTAACAAAATTGACTGCTTTCCCTTTTTTATATTTACAGTTGCAACTCAAACACAAAACACATCAGGAATTCACTATGTTGTTTTTATTAGTGATCATATGAGGTGTTATCAGCTGTAGAGTTTATTCAAATTTCTGAGGATTGCAAATGAGCTTCAGACTCTTGTGAAAGTTCTCCTGTGATTAATCTGTTATGTTGGTGTTGTGGAAAAAATGAGGAAGGTTGTCAAACATCTCCAGGCATAAAGCCTCATTACTCTGGCTTTTCTGCCAAATATATGCAGACCTTGAGGTACTGTAACAGTAGTCAGAGAAACTTGTCAAAAAGTTTTAGTTTGTCTGTTTAATGGACAAACTAATTAAACAGACAAACTAAAACTTTTTGATGTTTGAATACATTTGGTTAAAATGTACTTTACTCAGTAATAGGCATCTTTGGTGGTGGCAGTGGATGTTCATGTTTATTCAGTGAGAACACCAGGTGAGCTTGGCTGCCACTGACATCCTTTGGAGATGATGACCACGAGTGCTGCAACTTTTACATGCCACGTGTACCAACAACAGTGATTAAAACATAACAACGTTTACCCATTGACATGTAAATACTTATTTATGCTACTTTTATGCATATGAATGGGCTCATCTATATCTAACATCATGCATCGATGCTCTCATGTCTTCTGTCAATTTCTTAAGTTGGCTTCGTTACTATGACATCTCACCACCAGAAGCCAGTTCTGAGTTGACTTGAGAATTTAGAGGGCAGTTTCAGGCAATACTATGGTGACCATGGACAACAATCTTGATGATATACATTAAAAAAGACATAAAAGAAAAAGGACCTCAGTAGGTTGAGGGGTGAGGATGATTATTGTGATTAAAAAACTGGCAAAGATCATCTTTGTGGCAAAAAAGTGTCCACACAATGCCATCGCTGACATTTCAACGATGCTAGGCTGTTAATGAATTTCCAAATCTAAATACAGTGGATAGAAAAACATGATCAATTTCAGAGAGATAACTGTGTTAACTAATTAACATTGTGTTTGATTGATTTTTATATTTTGATTAGTTCTATAATTCTCTGCCTGCACCATCCTCTGCTATCATAATCCAGTCCAATATGTTTGAATAAATTATGGATCTGCATTTTTAAAAAGTCCAATTTATAAATTTACTGTTTCACAAAATTAGCAAAGCTTAGTTTAATGAATTAAGGAATTCATATCAATTTTGTGTCTTGAATGTTTCTTATTCACTAGTTATGCCTCTAGACTCGACTGCAGCTCAGTAAAAGTATCTCTGCAATAAAGAAAGCAATGCTAGACACAGGTCTCTTTAAATGGAAGGTTTTTTTTTTGTGAAATGCCAGAACAGCTTCTGTAGTCTAAGAAACAGCCTAATTAGGAACACAGAAAACCATCACAAAGGACAATTTTCTGAATTATCCTGTTTCTTTAATCCATTTGCAGTGAACCATGCTCTCATATGTCTAGCCTACAGTGCAGTGAGTCTCAGAGCTGAGCTGTGTGGCAGGCGTCTGTCATTTCTGAGGCAATGTGTTTGGCCCTGGGCCAGCAAGCTGGCAGCTGCCTTTGTGTGTCGTTACCACTTGAAGCTGGAGATTTTACCAGGAGACGCATGTATGCACAAATAATCGGGTGCATATTTGCACACGTAGACGCACACTGTGAAGTGGACACATGCACGCATGCACACCGACAAATTGCAAGCAAATTTGTATAATTATGCTCCTGACACTGCCTCTCAGTTTGCCCTCTCAAACTGGCTCTCAGAATACTTAATCAGTTAGCTTGCATGCACAAACGTGTGCATGCACAGACACACGGCGAAATTATGCAACGGATATTTTCATGCGGTATGTATGCAGAAAACATGAATGCATATCACCCGCTGGGAAGCATGTTGTACACAAACACAAACAGGCGAGCTTTTATGGGCCAATAAATGAGAAACAAATAGTCACTGAGAGCACACAGATTGCATTTTATAGAATAGTATTTCTGAAAAGCAGAACACACAGAAGTAATTGTGTATAAAACTGCTGCAGCTGTTAAAGGGGCACTCACTTATAGACACAATATTTTACCCACTACATGCAGGGGTGTTACAAACTGACAGCCCATAGGTTCTTAGGTTGAAGTGACTTTTTGCTGGAAATGAGCAGGGCATCGGGCTTGTGCACTGTCTCATATGATACAGATAAAGAAAGAATTCAGTTCCTGGCTGCTACTTCAGTTAACTAAATAGTAAATAACAAATTATGCATTGTTGTAGCAGTTATTGTAGTTTATCATCATCTCTATCTTATGTTTTAATCCCATTTGACTGTTGTCATAAATTCTCCACACACCAACACATTAAGTGTTTACCAGTAATACCTGTTGGTTCATATTTAACTCATACCTAACTGTGTTTCCATCCAACACAGGTTGGATTTAGACACAATTATGCCTAATACACAATATACCTCAATGTATATCTAATGGGTCATATTTAATTTAACAATATGATCTTGATTTAGAATCTGTTTGACTGTAAAAACACAGAGAATTGACTTTTTAAATCAGTTTAGCTGATATAAAAGGAGTAAATCAAAATGGGCAACCTGGCTTTAAGGTGTATTATCATCATGTATGGACTGGATTGCCAAAAAGGATATTTGTAGGCAATCTGGTAAAGTCTCTCATAAACCAGTATTTCTAAGCATTTTATTTGGTTGCCAATTTTTTTTTACTAATTTATTTAGTCATTTTAATTAGGGGACTTTCACTTGGTTTGTGCAAAGCACTAGCTAATGCACATGCATTCTATCAAACATAATTCATAACTGTTGAATATTGTAGAATTATGCAGTATAATTAAGAACTGTAATTGAGGCATAACATTTTATTAATCTTGACCCTGATATTGATCTGATATGGAATTTTCATGTGTTGAATGATTTAATTGCTCTGTAGCAGCTAATTCCGTTATTACAAAGGACATATTTACATGCTTTATTGCAGGATGATGTGATCTGAAAATAAAGAAGCCAGTTTTTTTGTTTTTTTCTCTTGCTAGGTAGATAATATTTATACTCAAGGAGTTCTGTCTTGAGCCTCTGAAGTCGAAAGCTTTGTCTCAAACCACTGTGCAGAATCAGATAGATCACTGGAGGAGCTAACTGACCTTGAAATATTAGCATGCTGGATTACCAAGGTTGCACATTATTATTCCACGGGAGGATGGATGAAAGAACACAATGATGAAAAAGGGATGAGAAGATGAATGGACAGCCACGTTTAAGGAGGGAAGGGTTTATAACCTCTCATTAAATCTAAGTCTGATGGATGGATGAAAGGAGGAGATACCGAGAGATAATGAAAACAGGAGAATTACGCTTGACTCTTGGCCTCGTGTCCTATGGATGTACAGAAAATGGGCTAAATGGCTGAGTAAAGCCCTCTTTAGTGTGTCAGTCTTATCTTGAGGGCACCGATCTGTTGGAGTGGTAAATAATCCCCTCAAAGTTTGACATAATTTTTCACCACTTAAGACACTCAGTGATTTCCAAGAGTTCTCATCGTTATCCAAACATTTTCCCTTAATATCTCTAATGGTTGTTGCTTCTTTTTCCTTCCACAGAATAACTTTCTGCCACCTGCCATTCCAGAGTAAATGGCTGTACATCGGCACAGAACGAGGGAACATCCACATTGTCAACGTGGAGTCCTTCATGCTCTCAGGCTACGTCATCATGTGGAACAAAGCCATTGAACTGTGAGTGGCCTCGAACTCTTTTTTAAAATTTTATTTTATTTTATTTTTTACCCTTTGATGGTTTCTCTCCAACAAAATTTCTCTCAAGTTTCTTTTCTTTCTCCTTATCTTCCAGTTCCCACACACCTGAACACAGGGCTGCACAGGCCTTGTTTTCAAATTTCAGCTTCATCTTTAAAAGCTATCTGAAAATGTAGACGTTCCTGTTACAATACCAGGCTTTTGTGATTGGTAAATAGGATTATTGTAAATAATGTTTCATAATTAATAAAAAATATTTGTTTTACACTTATAATAATACATACAATTTAAGTTAAATAAAAAGTACAAAGAAATAAAAATATTTAAAGAATGTGATATCTTTAAAGCTATTACTGTTTCAGCAATTTTAGCATTCCACATATCAACTTGGCTCTAGTCTGCCTTAATGTCCAAGTCTGATATAGTTTGTCTTCATCCTTCTTCAGGTGACCCCATAAAGTTTAATTTTCACATTTTAGGAGACTTGATTTTGAGTTTTAACTAAGCTTTTCCAAAACATAATTTTTCTTCCAAAGAAGGCATGTTGTTTATATGAACAAAAAACATGCTCATGGGGAAAACTGCAAAATAAAACCTCATCTTCGTATCTTCAGCTTTCTCGAAAACACCTAAAGGTTTTTGGTCTAAACTACCTGATATGTGAGGCTGTTCATAACTTCACCTGAAGAAAATAAACAGTTTGAAAGAAAAGCAGCCCCACAGCATGATGCTGCTGTCTCTCTGTTTCAGTGTGGGTATTGTGTTCTGTAGACGAAACATACTTTTGTTTGTGTGCCAAATTTAAGTTTTATAAATTTTGGTAATTTTCTACCCATCACTTCAATTTTTGGACTAATTTACTTCTGTTTCCTTTTGTTTCTTTGTGGATTACTTGAGTTGTTGGTGTTTTTCACAGTTCACAGTAAGCAGAACAGCTTTCTAAGCTGAGCTATAGTTTTGTAATGACATAAGAAGTTATTCATAAGTGTCATTTCAAAGCACGGTATCAGGTAGTGAGGATGCCATCTCTGCTGTTTGAATGGATCCGTCAGGATGACAGGCTCCATTTTGGCTCCCCGCTGTAGAGACTTAAATTATTCACTGGAGCATTTTGCTTCACACTTTCCCCTCATCCCTCTTCTTGCATGTGAGCCCATATGCATGTTTGTGTGTAGATAGCAGGAAAAGAGGAGGAGGAGGGAGTGGGTGGAACAGGTGTCTGCCGAGATCAGTGTATGGTACACACAGACGTCTCGTCGACAGGGCTGCAGGGAAGAAAAGGCGAGAGTTGAGTGGTGGGAGAGAGAAGGGGAAGCGGGATTATGACAGAGGGGAGAGAAGCTGAATGGATGAGATGGGGCTTTGGCCTGGGGAAAAGGAGGCGCACAGAGGCAGAGTGATGGAGGAGATGTGTGGAGTTGTGATGGAGGGTTAAAAGCAGGTAGCACAGGGCCATGCAGATAAAGGAAGTTGTGCAGATAAGAGATAGCAACCAGGGAAAAGGTTTCCAATTAAAAAAAAAAAAGGGCAGAAGGTATAGAGTGATAATGACGAGATGGAGAGACGATATGAGTGATAGAGCAGCAGATAGCATATGCCCTTCAAATTAAAGGACAAGCCTTAACTTTGACTTTTCTTGACGGAGCTCTCTTCCTCTGTCCCTCACCTTCACAGTTCACACTCTAATTTTGTTTGGAAAGAAAAAATTCAAATAAATTTCAAAAAGTATATCAAAAAACATTTTGTTTCAATTAAAGAAAACATAACATTCTTATTGCAAAACAGTAATCAATTATAATTAAATGTCTTGAAATGCTTGTCTGTATTTATTTGTTTTAAAAAAAATCTGGTTTTACATGACAATATGCACAAATTAACTATTGGCTGCACGTTAATAAATGTCATCCTACACATGATCACTTGGAGTCATTTGACGATTTTAGAGGAAAATCACATCCTTTAAGATGGTAGAGGTGTCGGGACTGATTTCTCTGATATGCTACAGAAGCTCATGGTTTGCATATTTGAATACACGTGTGATTTGCTTTGAAGCAGATCAGAGAGGCGTGAGCTGAACCTCTTGTTCTTTGTCCTTGTATCTCTGTGCCAGCTGTAGAGGTCAGAGGGTCAGTTTCCAGAAAACAAAAGCTTCTTTACCTCTTCTGTTTGCCCACTTGTGTGTTAAAAAGACAAGGAAGGCGATTACAATTGCAACTGGAACAATTATATAGGTAATTTTGATTTTTAACGAGTATTCTTGTTTCCACTTCACTAGTATTAGCTCTTTAGAGATTTGCACGTTTCGCATTTTCCCAGCTGATTGCTTTATCCAAGGCTTTGACCTGCTGATGCTGATTTGGGCCAATTTCTCTTTGACGAGTAACATAATAGAATATTAGAACAACAGCAAAATATTATTTTCAAGTCATTATGTATTTATATTAGGAGCTAAGGCTGTGTCATACCATTAGTGAAAGAGCATTCACTGTTAAAGAGGTTTTTAAAAAAAAAATACTTTTATACAATGACACAATGATCACGGCCTTGACATTTTTCTATCTTTATCATCTTAAATTAGCTGTTAGCACAGTAAGCACTGCTCTTCTTATCAAAACAGAACTCTCCATGCATTCAATTTCATGCCTTGACATTCCAGAAAGCCATTAGCATTTTAAAAATCAAGAATACTCCATAATAGACACAGGTTGAAAGGTCAAAATGATGAAAAAAAGCAATTTCATTTACACTGTTTAGCCTTCCTGTTATCTTCTGAAGAAAATAACAGATAAATTAGGCTCCTTCCCAGCCTAAATGATCACAAAGCATGTCTTAATATACTGCAGAAAATTTCAAAGTGTCTTTTGTCATCTTTTCTCTAACTCAGTTTTAACCATCTCACTGTTTCAGAGCGATGACTCGATGTCATTTTTTTTTTTCAGTAACTTGTTGTCAACGTGACCTGGTAACACTTCGTTATGATGCGTTTGTTGATGGGGGGGAAAGATTGGAATTCAGATTTAGTTTAGAAAACTGAAAGTAGTACCTGTTTTGAATATAATTTGGATTCTGGGAAACCAAATGTTTTGCTTTGTTAAGATAGTCTTGACACAGTTTCTTTTATATTATTCTCAATTCAAAACACACCCCTTGCATTGTTACCATTAGCATGGGCATAGTGTTGCAAGAAGTACTTAAATGTTAAATCCCACACCTGCTCAGTGCACCACTGTTCTCCTGTGACTGCTAATAGGCCACAATGCAGCGGTTTCTGGGGTCATTGTCCCTTGGGACCTTCTATTTGGAGACGAGCAGCACTTGCTGTGCCATTCAGCCCCAGGCCCGACCCGGCCCAACCCAAACCAATGCTATGTGCTCATGACTCACACCTCTGTTCCAAAGCCACTTTGCTGGAAACTGTAATAGAATGTAAAGTAAACACAATGCACTGTTTTGTGCAAATACACAAAATGTCTTAACGTATGTGCCTGGCTGTTTGTGCGTCTGTGAGTGAGTTCAACTTGTTTCAACCACATAGTTACTGGCAGCTAAAGTTCAAGACGTGGTAGAGTAGAGTGATGAATCTTCACAGCTTCCTGTGAGTCTGAGTTTATGAGCATTTTGACTTGCGACATCTCCTGTCCTGCTTCCCTTTTAATTTCACCTGTTCTCTTACTCAGAGGCCAGCAGCTTTTGTAAATGTGTTTTGTCTTTTCATGCTACTATTTCTTTCAAACTGTAGTTTTGTGTATTTGTACAAAGATGTCACCCTATGCGTGAAGAGAGGGGAAAAAATGTCTCTAAGCCGTTCAGTGGTCACTAGTCATGCAGAATCTGGTCTAAGTGACCTGGATTTCTAAGTACAATCATTATTGAAGTGACTACTTAAAGAAAATAATCTTGTTGTCTTGTCTTATTTTTTGTAAATTATACATTTTGGGGAAACGACTAATTCATTTCAAGTAGGCCTCACAATTTTGCCCATTTGTTTTGTCCTAAATAATCTAAATATTAAAACAATGGCTTATTTACCATCATGATACTGATCTTACAGCTACAAATGTATTAAATAATACATTTAATTATAGAAGCCTGAAACAATCTAAAGGAGAACCTAGATTACTAATTAGGCTTGAAAGCAATATTAGCATTAGCTTTGTTGATAACTTACTCCTGGTCAGAGAAACAGTTAAACACAAACACTGGCAAAAGTGTATCTTGCACTGAAATACAAAAACAAGAGACAACAAAGTTGAAGGTAGCAATAGCTACATCTAGAGAAGGGGCACATCTGAACATAAACATTGAGCTAATAACATATACTTTGTCAATGAGAGGGAATACACAATAGTATGACAATAGTAGCCCTATTTACTCAGTACAGAAAAAGAAAAGATTAAACACTGAAACACAGATAATACAGTTTCTTCTATGTAAATAAAAAAGATGGCCCTAAGTAAAATAAAACATGAAGAGCAAATATGATTTAAAATGACTGTAAACACTACTGACTGAGGTGAAATTAGGCCACATATGGCATGGACAGACTGCAAATATGCTGCTTAAGCCACACTGTTTCACTGAAAACTGCAAGCTGCCTCTGAGATCATCACCTGGGATGACACCAGATGTTTGAGTCTTGCTCTCTGTGTGCTTAACTTTGTGTCAGGTTTTATCTGTATGCATAAGTGCTGGTAAAGGATGCATTAGATGTGTTTAAATGCATTAAAAAAGATACAAAATATATAAATCATGTGCTACATTTTTAAATACTGGGAATTTATCAAGCACAAAAAAGAAACTCCTTGCATTTCCCCTGAAGAGATGTTGTTGAGTTTAGTGAGGTGTTTCTTTTTCTGTTGCTTAAATATCCCTGCTGTGCCATCAACACATCCACCAGCAATTCCTTAGCAGTGCTTGTGTGTTTGCTTGCAAAACACACCTAAAGTAATAGTCCATTCTCTCTAAAAGCACTGAAAGCATGGTTGGGCAGTAGTGATACGCAGAAATGGATTTTGGTGTTGCACAGGTGCATAACAGATGAGTGTCTGAACCAAAGCTACCAAGGTTATACTTGCCACTGGGTGTTCAGTTTAACTCAAGCAGTCGCCAGGTTTTGCGAGTGTGTGCTTGTTTCAAATGAAAAACCTTGAACAAGTAGCTGAAAAAACTTGAATGTGATAAATGTGGAAGGTGCTATGAGAATAACGGCATGCAGACAAGCAAGCACACATGCATGTACACGCAGACAGGTGTGTATGTGTGCAGTAAAGCATGTCCTGACAGCTTTTGGTTTGTGTGGGTGTGTCGGTTTGCTCGTGGCAGACTACAGATGGTTTTTGGGAGCCTATGTGCACTCTGCCCATCCTGCCTCTGTTGCCATGGTGATTCCTTTATCTCCAAACCTGAATGTGTATTTGGAGACTTTGCGAAAATGTTCATGTCGGATTTATGTGCTGTAAACAATTTAATCAGAATTTTTGACGATAAATAGCAGAGATAGAATTAAGTCATTGGACAAGTAAGCATAGTTCCCTCTTACAATGGTGGATTTTGACATCTATAAAGAGACTGTTTATGCTATTAGGGATATTGTTTACGAGTGTGAAAGTGTTCAAATATGTCTTGTGCTGATATGTATGTTTCTGACTGTGGATGAGCACACAAGTGTGGATAGCTCTTAGCTCGCATACAGACAGTGAATGGATATTAGACACATCAAGAGATCCTGCTGCAGCAGAGCTTAGGTAATAAGGCTCCAGTACTAACAGGCTAAATATAGAGACAACCGACTGTCTGCCTGCCCACTAACTGTTACTTTCTAATAGACAAACGAGCACATAGACCCATTGTTAAATATGTTTTTCTTCTTTTGATTTTATTTGTAGATTCTGGCAATGCACGTCTGTTTAAAAAAAGACAACTGTTTGTTGCAGTTTTATTTCTATCTACATTTAAAAAAAAAGTTAAGACAGGTAAACTGAAATTAATCGCATGGTGACCAGGAAGAAATGTAATCCGAACCAGTTTACTGAGTCCTGGATCCTCAGAGTTATCGCTAATGTAATTTATTTCATGACATATCCTTCTTTTTTCAAGTTTAAAAGTGAGATTTTAATTTTCCCACCACAGCACCTCAAAGTGTTTTTAGGCAAGACACTGAACTCCAAGTTATAAACTGACTTTTACCTATATGTGCATTTCTGTTTGACCAGAGAGCACTAAACGAATTCAGTTTATTTTCCATTTATCATAAGAACAGATTTATAAAAGATGTACAATGTCAATTTATTACTAGTAAGATTGAGAAAAAGCTATTTTTCTTCTATGCTTTGCTGTAAAATTGGAAAAAAAAAAAAAAAATCTATGTAATATAGTTCACAGAGATAATTCATATTCGACCTAAACTGATACTGGAACCAGAAACTGTAATTGTAACCTTTCATCAGTATAACTCCAGCTTTATTTTAGCATCAGAAATCCTATCTGTCACCTTCAGCTTTTCAGTATCCCAAAAAAATTGTGCACTGTCATAACACGGACCAAAGCAAAGGTGTCCAATTTTCCTCACTTTTGTGTTTCTTTCATTTAGCTTTACCTTGCCATCCTTGTATGGTATCCTTATCCTTCCTCCGGCATATAAGAATTATGCTTTTACAGCAACAACAATCACTGTTTTTCAGCAGTGACCTTCCCATCTCACCTCGTAAAGGAAGAGCAGGCTAGGAAATTTCTGAAACGGGAAATTTGACACAAAGCTGTCTGGAGGGTAAGACACAGACAGGAGGACGAGAGAAGAGGCGTTTTAGGCTTTCTCCACGGACATGCAAATTAACAGACGCATAAACTCATGTACACACAGCCACCAGGGACTGACACAGTCATTTATCACAACCTTTGGTGAATTCATGTCTTTCAGCTGCTCTTTTTCACCATGGGGTAAGCAGCGGTGTTGTCTTCTCTCTTCTCCCTTCAGTCCTTTCGCTGAAGAAAAAAGTACATTATTCAGTTTTATGTTCAGTTTTTCTCAGCTGAATTTATTGAATAATAGTTGTTTACTAGTCAGACATAAATATTGATCTGACATTAACCACTCCAAGCACATTGTCAATTAACACATAATTGTATATACACAATGCTGAATAATACTTCCATTGCTTTTTAAGCTCATATTAACGCACAGTTTTCACACAAATTCAATATAAAAAAATAGATTAAAAAGAAAAATATTTATTTCAATATAAATTCATGAATAGCATCTGTTCTTTTGCCATAATTGGCAACATAATTACCAGTGTAATTGTCAAATGACTGGATTCACCAACATAGAACCTGTTTGACAACTTGAAGTAGGCTAAAAAGTCTCTAAAACAACGCATTATACCACAATATGAATGAATTCAAGAACAAGTGGTTATTGCCAAAAAGACATAAAACCAATTCTAAGGCTTTTGGAGTTTACCTATATGGATTTGGAGAGTTTATTGTTGTTGCTGATTTTTATGTAGCATAATGATTTAAAAAAATAAAAGTAGTTTGCTTTTATTTACTCAGGTTATGAGCAAATAACTTGAGTAAATAAATTGGTTAAACATGGTTTGCTTACCTCAAAGATTTGGATCTGACCAAAACATTGAAATAATCTGTAAGGGGGGGGGGCTCATATTTTTTCCCATGGCACTGTTGCTGTTTTTATTTTGTGTATCATAGATCAAAATGGATAAAATACATTTTCTGCTGTGTCTTTTTGTCTCATAAGTTCCTCCAAGACTCACCCGGGGCCAGTTGTCCACATAAGTGATAACCCTATGGATGAGGGAAAGGTAAAGCACAAAATTTTTGTCTACAGCTATACATTTCTTCATTGTTTAATGCTTTGTCTCACTTATAGTCAGAAGTTTTCATGCATATTACAGGCACCAATGTACTTTTATTAATAAGGGGCTTTGAATCATGTATTTGAACAGAGTTTTCCCTCAGTGGAATAACCATACAACAAACAATGTCAGATAATGAAAACTGAATTTATAGTGGATCTTCTGTATTCAGTAAAATCTTCTTGAAAGTTGTGCATAATGCACATGATTATATATATATATATATATATATATATATATATATATATATATATATATATATATATATTTATATATATATATATATATATATATATTATATATATTTTTTTTTTTTTGCAAATCTAGGCAGAATTTGTAAAGCTCATATAACCTGGCTGGTTTCCTTTATCTGACTTTTAAGCAAAGTCTACTCACATTTTTCAACATAGTTAAGTTCTGAGTCATCCTCAAACTTAATGTTGTTGCAATTTGCTGATCACTGTGTTTCAAAGAAATGAAACGTCATTGTGTCGCAATCCTTTTTCAGTTGCAGGAAACACCTTTGTTACCTGTCGTTTTTCCAACAATACCTTTTATGCTTATGTTGTGACCAAATAAATCATGCTGATCTAATTCATGCTTTGAGCGTTTTTGTGGCATGCTTACTGTCAAACAGATGAACATGTCTTCTCCATGTGTTTGTGATTCATCCATCTGCCTGTTCTAATAAGTCTGTGAGCTCTCTCAGCCATCATTCTGTCAAACAATACAAGACTTGATGCATACATATTTTAATGTTTGCATGAACATGCACATTGATGTTGCAACATATTTCTGCATATAGGCTTCGCCCTAAATAAAGTGTTCACATTATTCACTGTATATAGAGTATCATTCCTCCCTTCACATTTTGTTACATGACAGCTGCAAACTTAAATATCTTTAAATTAGTTTTTAAAAGATTCTAAGAAAATTATTTATCTTCATTTGTAAAAGACTGTAAGAATGCCCCATTACAGTGCTTACATCTCCTTCCCCTGTATTTATGTGCTCCACGTTTTAAGATGAATCTAAAAGTCTCAGCACATGTAAAGCTTTCTGTTTGCTTTACACACACACACATATATATATTTCTTTTTTTAGACAGATGTGAAACAAACTGAAATCTGAATGTACTGAGACTGTGTGGAAGGTGTTGTTTCCTTAAATAGGTTGTCAAAAATCAAAGCAGCCTATTGTTCTTTTTGCAAGCCTTTTTCTTTCTTTCTTTCTTTTTTTTTTGTCTTTTCTGCTGTCAACCAGGAGTAGCAGGTTGCTACTTACACTGACTTTCTATCATACTGTGCTGGAATGTCAAGAGTATTACTTCAGTTTCAGCTCATCAGAGGGTCGACTCTATCCCCCGGTCTCACTGAATGGTTGTTGCTCTTCCTCTGCAGCTGATAATTGGATTTGAGTCTGGGATCGTGGTCCTGTGGGATTTGAAATCAAAGAAAGCAGACTATCGCTACACTTATGATGAGGTAGGTAAATCTCACTGACTTATTTCTTCCCTTTTGAGTATTTTCCTTTCGTTTTCAATCAACTGTAAACTTACCCCATTGTCTCTTTTATAACCTTGAAACTGGATAAAATTTTCATGACCTGCCTGAACTGTGTTTTCTAACAGGTAAAGTGTTTGTTAAAAATGTCTATATAAGATTTAATTTTAAATTTATCAGACCTGGGGCTTGTTTTTTTTTGTGTTTGCTTTTTTTTTACAATACTATTGGAGGGTGGCAGCGGATGCTGTAGAAGCACCTGGGCCCTGTCGTCAATCAAAAAAGTACAGTCAGCAGGATGCCCCGGGTCACTCTGCTGGAGTCCCATGGCTTTATTGACTTCAGTTCCATGTGACATTGATGAAAACTTCGGTGTACATGCTAATTTTTACTGAGTGTGTGCTTTGCTTGGAGCTGTAAGAGGAAGCGCAGACCATCAGTAAGTTTCAAAGCTCACATTTATTGACTAAAATGTCACACTGTGGCAGAAAATTGACAGGATCACCAGTCAGCAGATAGGAGGAAAACAGAGCAATGAATCAATCTTATCAGGCGGTGTCTCTGCAGTGTTATGAAGACACTGTTATCAGTATCTGTGGACCAGTGGGACCTTTAGCATAGTAATACGCCACCTTTCAGCACATCGCTTTCTAATGTCTAGCATAGACAATTTACCTTTTTTCTTCTGTCGTATGGGAATACATGTGATTATGAAAATAGAGAAAATGTAAAATGTGAAAACAATAAATAAATACATATATACATATTAAAACATTTACCTTGTAAATAACACATCTGTTAAATTGGTAAAAAGTAAATGAAAACGTTTAAACAAATCAGAGGCAACTGAGAAGTACAAAAAGTGGACACTACCTGAATAACTTTTAATACCAATTAGAATACAACAAAAAGAAAGGAATTCAGAATCTAAGTTAAAGGTCCATAACCTGTCGATATTGCTGCAGTTATTCATTCCTGCCTTTTGGAGATTCCTGGAAATATTCTCTACAATGAAAAAAGTATATATACATGCTTCAGTGAATATATGTTGGTTACAGGGTTATGGACCTTTAACTTAGATTCTGAATTCCTTTTTGTTGTATTCTAATATATACGTCCTCTGGATAATTTTATTGTTCTTATTTAAGGTTTATAGACTTATAGACATGTTGGACACAAAGAACACCCAAACTTGCATACAGTCTGCTTGTTAATACTTCTACATCTGAAATTTGAATGTTGTATTGCAACGATTAATGTAAAACACATTTGTAGTTTTATTTGCTCCAGAGTATTCTTCATAACTTAAAATGTGTTGTTTTTTTAAAGTGAATGTTTTGCAAAATCACAAAACCTGCAGTTGCTTGAATGGATTTTAGGAGCAGGAGCCAGGAGTGAGTTCCCCGTAGCGCCCATCTCTGCCTCTTCACTTTTCTAATTTGATTGACAGCAAAGTGCTGTTAATACAGTCAAATTGACATCCAATTTTTATTAGCTCTTCAGTAAAGCCCATTGCCCACTTGACACATCTGACAGGGGTTAAATGTGAAATTTAAAGCTTGCATTAGTACTATGTATTAGTACTACGGCCAAGGTTTTTTTTTTTTTTTTTTTTTTTTAGACCTCACAAGGTCATTGATTTATAATCTATTACTATGCCTTTAAATGCCTTGTAAAACTTCAAATCTCAGTGGTAATTTGTTGTTTTTTTATATATACAGAGGCTATAAACATCTGGGCCCATGTTATAAAAAAATTCTAAGATTAAAATTTCTGTAAATATTTTCTGAGAATTTTACCTAAATAAGATAAGTTATTCACAAATAACCTTAGGCTTTAAGAGAGTTCCTAATGTGACAAAATGTCTGGAGTAGAAAGGAGGATTTTTACTGAGCGTAAACGCGTCCTAGGCAAGGAAGACTGGAACCATATAATGGATAGAGCTCTGCCAACAGCAGCCACTTCTCCTGTCCTGTTTGGCTTTCACGTTTTTTACTTCCCCATTTTAAGTTAGTCGTTTCACCAGATCATGCAAGTTTAAACAAACAGGCGATCACAGAAATGTACTGACAGCGTCCACATTGATATCAAATAGATGATATGGGGAAATTACCAGCATGGCAAGAAGTTGAGATAAATCAAAAATGATAATGAGGATGTAGATAGAGTGTGATCAAACATGTTAATGCTGTGTGGCAACTCATTTCATTTTGCATAGTTTCATCATCATAACATACTTTTCTTAATCCAGTCAGTGACTGGTAATTTCTATGCACTGATTAATGGGGTATATTAGTTCTCAGCAGCTGGCTAAATCACTCTTAAGCAGGGATTCCTCTGCAGAATGTTTTAGGGGAAGACAGGAGCGCTTTGAGAATCCTTGGGAATACACGTCCTGTTTTAAGTTTATGTTTAGAAAAAAGTATGCACATTTCAGGTGGCAAATTATCAGAATTTTGCATCTTCATTTAACCCTCTGTAGGTACAATGTATTCACACTGTCTGGGGCACATTATCAACAAATGCCTATTCTTAAATGAATGTAATCTATATGGAGGAATAAAAAAAATGTTGTCAGTACATCCTTAAAGGATATCTGACTTGTAAAACATTTATGTTTTTCTTTAGAGCAAGTTTTACAAATTGACAGTTGGGTTTACAACTGTTAGTGATTTCAGCATTGGTATTAGATTCTCAGAAGTGACTTTAAAGGGAATGAGTGTCCAGCTCTCTGGACTTATAGGAAATAAGCTAAGAAATTAGGCAAATGACTCAGACTGGAAAATTACCTGGAGCTTTTCTGTCAAACCTGCATAGCTGTGTGCTCATAAAGTGGCCCTAGCATGAACTGAAACTTTGAAGAGGATCTTGTGCTTATAAACCTAAATCTTACAAAACTGATGGGCATACACACAGTCAACAGGCACTTGCTTTTACAGTGATCTCTGTGGTACTGTTTTGACCAGCAGTTAGGGATAATCATATCATTTTTCTTTCTTGCCATGGCTCTGAGATACAGAGTCTCACAAACACAAGCAGCACAGAGGATTATGTATTTTCAGTATGTTAGGAGCGCATTCTGTTGCTTTCTGCGTCTGCTGTGCCCATCCCTTAGATAAACTAATGACTTCTCTCTGCTTCTGAGCATTACAATCTCTAGAACTGAATCTTCCCAAAGGGGCTTATCTTCGTACTACCTCTAACGCTCCAGAGACTGCACTTTTGCTTTCATTGGATGGGAACTGGAGGAGTGAAAAGGAAGTGGTCCTCCTTTGCATTTCCTTTCCTTCATGCGCAAGATTTACTTGCGCATGAAGGATGGAAAGATGCCAAAACACTGACCTCTTCTTTTGCTTCTCATTAAAAATGTAGCCATCAGGTTCCAAGTAGGCAAATAAATTCAGTTATTAGAAAACATCTGAAATCTTTGGAGCAACTGGGCCTGGAACCCTCCTCCAGATTGCCCATGTCCCACATCAGTAGGCACATGGGCCTACTAATGTGTGCCCAAGTAGGTATTGTGGCTAAGATTGTGCTGTGACTTCAATGTGACTCCAGTAATACTCTGATGGACACGGCTGGTGCAACAGTTAGTTAAATTGACTTCACAACGAGGACATGGAGTTTAAATCCATTTTTATACAAGATGTTCAGGAAATTGCTAATAAAATTGGAATGCAAGATTTTCTTTAGATACATTTTTTTTTTTTAGCCCAATACTTGAATGAGAGCTTTGTATTTTAGTAAAATACACATGAGAACGGGTTTGCTGTGCTATAAAGGATTTTCTAAGAGTAGAACTTAATAAATATGTGCACAACCAACCATTCAACAATTAGTCTTCCATGAGATCATGACAAAGTGCAAACTCTTTCTCGTGAGGTGAAAAGGAGTGTAGTCATCTATTCATCTATCAAATCCCTTTCCAAACTACATTGTACACTTCCAGCAGTATTCTCTTTTTGTTGTGTTTTCAATCCAACCCCAGTGTTTGCCCAGAAGCTTGCTGCCAAAAATCAAAGTCGTTGACAGAAATGAACATGGAAGTTTCCCGTTTTATTGTTCTCAAAAATAGAGCAAGCCGACATTCGAAGCAGCTCTGGATTTAGAGTTTTGAATAAGCTAATATTGAAGCTTGCTTATCATGGAAATTTTGAGTGAGAGACGGAATGAGTTTCTGGGTTTGAAAAGATGGCTACAAAAAAGTAATGAAGGCTGATAAGTATAACATTCATAACATCTGCACATAGACAGAAGTGAAAGATTTTTTTTGTTGTTGCTGCAGATGCTGTCATATATTTAAGAATTGTCAGCAAAATCTTGGAAGTTAACATGTCTTCTAAATAACCACAACATTTTTGCTGAAGTTTGAACAAAAAGCTGAACTAATAAAACTTTGGTTTTACAAGCTCTTAAAGAGCTGAGAGAGCACATCATCCACTATGTTTCTTTCAGTGATTTGTCTATTATTAGCTGCAGATCAGCACTATGGGTTTCCAGTAAGTGCCAGCCAGAGAGCATCTGCCACGTTGAGCCTTCCTCCCTTGTCCCATCTGACTCAACACCTTTGGACATAGTTTGAAACTAAATAGTCCAAAATTGTAGCCAGATCTTAATTCTCTGCCCCTCTAGCCTCTTTTGTTTGTCTCATGGTTATTGTTAGTCTCTGACAGAATGCAGGATTTTATTTGTGTTTCCTGTCGTGCTCTTAGTAGTCCTATTGTTCGAGCTCTCTCATTTATTCTGCCGTCAGCTCTACAAACAACCTACCATTTGCTGTGCATCTCTGAACTCATTTTCTTTTCTACATTTTGCAGATTACAGTCACTTTCTCAGCGCTCTTATTTATTTTTGCCTCAATAGATATATAGAATTCTAAATATTTTTATATATATTTTAAGCTTTTTTTTTATCTTTTCTTTGCTTCTGGCTTTCAATGTCTTGCTGTTAATGCTAGTAAAGATGAAATTGTGATAGTGTTTCCATTTTGTAGAGTAAATGTAAAAGCCAAGAAGTTTTTCCTTCTTTTTTTTATAGAAGTGCTCAAACTTGTTGGGTAGTAGTTGGCTGGTGTCTGATGTAGATGGGCATCAGCACCAGCTTTGTATCTAATTTGTTGGGTGTCTGTTTGTGGAGGATTGAAAGTTGTGAAAATACATATTATATAAATTATAAACACTAAGGACAATATTGCACTTACAGCTATAAATTATACACTTATTATTATTTTAATTCAATACTGAGGCATAATCTGAGAAAGTTTATCAGTATTCTGGAATATCATTGCCACTGAATTGCAACAGTCCAATATCTCCTGACCCCATGTTAACTTAAAGCGTACCACTTTTTCATTGTGCTGCATTATTAATGTGTGCTTAGATGTACTACTTGGTATCACTGATTTAATTAAAAAATTAACATGCTGCTACCATTGTTAAAATGTTAAATAATGTTAAATAATAAATTAATGCTATAAAATTGATTATTGTTTGTGTAGAAACACATTAAAACAGAGAAAAAGGAGAAGCTTATTTTACACAGACAGACTCAGTCATAATCTCAACAATCAACACAGACATGCAAAAGTACCATAAAGCCAAATTTATTTGGATTTTTAACTAATTATTCAAACCTTCAAGCAGACCTTCTGTTCTGACCCTGAAAAGTCAATGATAGTGAGTTAGTAACTTGTATTATTTGCCTTAGAAAAAAAGTGTGCTAATTTGTGCAGCTGTTTGCAGATGTTGTTTCGATACAGCATCATCTGGAAACTTGCACATACTGTTGATTTTTTTTTTTTTAAATAGTGTGTGCAAACTGGCATGAACCTGCTGTCATACTGTAGCACTGTTGGGTAGTTGTAATTGTTGCCATGTCTGAGGAGCACCGAGTAGCACCACTGTGTTTTCCCCTTCAGTCTTTTTAATCGGACCTCACCTTTTTAGACCATAATACACAGCTGACTGATGACTTCCCTCATAGGACAAAAACTCTCCTACTTTTGAAACCATTTATCCTTTCAAATCTGAAAAGGCTTATTGGTGACCTTGTAAGTAAACTCTGGTTTCATAGTCTTTCTTTTTCTTCTCCAAGATTAGTTATGAAGCCAGACAGATGACCATTCAAACTGTCTAGAACCAAGTGATGTCCATCAGTGTGCTGAATATTTCTGTTTTAAAAAACGCCATGCTTCTACATACAGCTAAGAATAACTTGACAATATCTACTTTTTAAATAAGTGAAAAAAATATGATTTCATGTCGCTGCTCATACAAGTCATTTACTGGGGTAAACCATTTCTCTGTCACTGTAACAACAATATATTGTTAAGGGGTCAGTATTGCTGAGCTTTGTGTAAACTTTTAACCTTTTATCTGAAATCACAGTTGGGATTAAGTTTCTCTCTTGGTACAAATCTAATGATGAATCAGGATACAGCAACCCCAAAATCTAAGATGCATTTGTGTTTTAGGATGAATTTTATCTAAGCCTCTTTCCTCGCTGCAGTCATGAAATGTGATTGTGAATCATCTTTTTATTACAGAGAACATCTTAGAGAGCTCAATGGGGATTGTTTTATTCAGCGCTTACATAACGATAGCAACTCAACAACAGACCCAAAGTGGATTTCTCATTCCAAAGCAAAAATGAATTGCTCAGTGGGAATCAGTGTTGACATTTTGCCCTGAGTGCTTGTTTTTGTAGACTTTCTTGTCATAGATGAATATATGCGTGCACACAATTACCTAAGTATGTCTCGTGGACATAAATCTGTATTCAGTCACATTTTGGGGAGTTGCATAGTTTTTAAGGACAAAGGTCAAAAGTTAAATTATGTAAATATATCTTTTGGCGAGGAAGGTTTATTCAAGCCTAAACTTACGAAATGCAAAAAATCAGGAAGTAACTGAGAAATGAATGTTCCTTGGTACATCTGATGTTTTTTTCTGTTATCTACAGGTGCATCTTATTCAGATTCTTATCAAAAAATGTATTTAAGCAATCCAATTTGAGTTTCATAATCACACAGTGTCATATCTAAAACATATCTCTGTTAAAGTTAACAATTTTTGGTGAAAAGCAAATGAAAAACCAATATTGAGATTAATAAATAAAATATGATTCTGGTCTAGTGGAGCTGCTGTCTAGTTCATGACTTTTGGCTTTACTGCTCATTTAAAATAAATGTGATTAAACAGTAGATGTTAAAACCATGTAAGTGTATGTGACTACAGAAACTTTGAAGTGAGTCGGGTCTGATCCATATGAGCATGGCTGAATTTATTAGTAAAATGTGAATTCTGGCTGAGTTTACAGCAAGAAAAGATGCAACTTTGTTTTAGGACTTTTACTCCAAACCTGATACATGGATGTGTTCAGGTGCTACTCTGTCCTTCAGTCCTCCACTGAATTTATTACTTGGTTGAAGCTCCTTTTGCATCAGTAAGTGCAGCAATGAAGTTTTGCATTGAGGTGATTAGCCTACAACAGGCCAGGTTCCTTTGCCTTCGCCTCTTGTGCTTTATTGCATTTGATGTCTCTTCTCTCCTTCTTGGCGATCCTCCAATCAAACATAGAAATACCAAGGTCATTAAAACGGGTATTAGTGGTTATGTGTAAGCAAATGCCAAGTCCTGTTGGATAATGAAATCAGTCTTTCTATAAAGCTTATTATCTATACATTTCATTGGCACATTTAAAGGTTACCTAAAATTGAGTCAAATTTTAAAGAAAATTTGCAAAATAAAAAGAAAAGAAACACCACTACAGTTACCATAAAACTACTGTGGCAATTAATGATTCCCCTTTCTTGTAAAAAGAGGGAAGTATAAAGTTCTCAAAAATTTCCTCCTAGATAGCTTTCCTGATCTACAGCAGCACATGACATGGTTTTCTGTACCAGGCTCTGAGACTTCATTTACAACAAAATGCAAAAATTACTTTCATCCAAAGGACAGACTTCGGATGGCTGAGGAATAGTATGGTTCTTATTCTTCTTAGCCCAAATAAGATGCTTCTGACATTGTCTCCGGCTCCAGCCATAGTCCTTGCCTTGGGAGACTCCATTCAGTTTCTAAATTGAGCTTTGCTCCACAAACTTCTAAAGGATTTTACTTGTGGAACTTTTTCTACCTGAGTTTTTCCTTTAGCTAAGCTTTCCATTAACATGCCTGCATGCAGCACTCTGTAAAACATCCAGGTTTTGTGGCTTACCTTAACTGGTTATGGTGTCTGTAGATGTATGTATTGAAAATGCACTTTTATTAGTTTTATGTAATGTGCCTTTTTTTTTTGTTCAAAAGCCTGAAATCTTTTGATTCTTTCATTATTGTAGGTCAAAATAAACAAAAAAAAAATCTTGAAATATGTTAAGCTATATATTCAATCCACACAATGTACCTCTTTTTATATTACTAAAGCCACCTTTTTGTTGAGATTCCAATTTGAGTGCTACCAGTATGTGATCATAATTAAAAAAAAAAAAAAAAACATAAAATGGATTCTTCAGAATCTTATCGTTTCTACCTGACTAACCTTTACAGTCTTGTGAGGGATAGAAAAGGTCTTTAAATGTAAAAAAGAATACAAAGTCATTTTCCTTTAAGTGCTTTCTCTTGGTCAGCCTATTGTACTCTGAAGTGATTGAACGAAACGTTTGTGTATGTGGTACTTTAGAGCTATGGGTCTCAGCATGATACAGTACTGCCAAACGATACTCCAGCTAAGGCCGGGATATTGACGTCTGTGCCCTGCATCTGTTTTCTTTTTGGCAATATTAATTTGTGCTTATTAGCCTTGCTGTAAGTGCATGTGTCTGTGAGTGTGTGGTGCTATCCTGTAACTATAATGAGTGTTGACTGTATTCTGTCTTCCCTAAAGACCAATCTGTGGAAACGAGCCTAATGTGATAAATCATGAAATTAGTCTTTTTAATTGGTATTGTTTGATTTGATGAGTACCATGTGTTTTAATTACCCTGCTCATTTTCCCATTACGTGTAGTGGATTGTCGCCTATTGGGACTGTCAAAATGAACAAACTTTTAGAACTCTGAAGGTTTGTTGCTGTCAGGAAACTATTGATGGTGTGAATGAAGGATCTTGGTAATGGAAATATGATTGATTTTTGTTAGGTCTTTGGATCAGTTGTTTTGTTATAGATAGTTTGCAAATTTGAATTTAAAAGAAATTTACAAATAAGGTGAAATGAAATATCTCTAAAGAGTCCACCATTCCCAGTGTCATCATGAAATTTTGATGATAAAATAAATAAAAAGAAACAAAAATCAGCTCAGAATGTTTAAAGAAACAGGCGAATTAGTCATGAATAACTTGGACTATTTCAAGTGTGTGGTCCAGATATATTTTGCAAAATGGGAAATTTCTTCACACTTCATTCGGGACATCTACAGGACTACATCCATGCCATTTGGCGCAGCACTCTAGTGATTCATTTGTGGCGAATTAATGACAAGCCCATCATTCTTCCTTGGCTGCCTCTCACTGAACCCACCACTTCTTACCACGCACAACAAATCTTCATATAAAGGAAACAAGGAAATTCCATAAGCAAATGTCACTAGATATTAGATAACATGTTAAGGAATCATGTTTGAAAATAACTCAATGTGCTGTTTTGGAACAATTAGACTCTTTCCTCGACTTAAAGGATATCCTATTGTGCAAATCTGTGTTTACTCCCTAACAACACTTAGGGCGTAAACACTTAAAAAGAAATACATTTAAAAAGAAGCTTTGGTATTCTGAACTGCAAATCCCTTTTCTGTGTTGAGCTAACACTAATTCATTAAATTTATAAAGAGTGTAGAACTGGAACATTTCTTTAGAAATTTAAACGGGGCTTGCCAAAGCATACCCGTTGGTTGGAACCCAGCATTCTGATGCCAAAAATTAGCATCAATGCTAAAGTAAGCTACGGTGTGCTCAATGGCATGTGGAGAGCCACAAGCATGTTGAGCAACATGGACTTACTCCATTCAGTATGTTAAAATTAGTGTATAAACTAACACACAAGCTCCACCTGTGTGGCCGCTGGATTATTGGCCATGTCTCTGATCAATGCCCTTTTCTCCTCATTACACAGTTTGGGTGGCCATATATGGCAGCATCCTGGTGGTTGCTGCCATGTCCATAAAATTGAGATCACTCAATTTTTGTGGACATTCCTTCTGCCAAAACGTCTTCTTTCTTGCCCAGATCTTTGCCTTGACACCATCCACAGTGGTCAACAGTGAAGTTCCTTTGACTTCATCGCTTGGTTTCTGCCCTCTTATGACCTCAGCTGTGAGACCTCCTGTAGATGAGTGTGTTTAATTCTGAATCATGTTGAGTTAACTGAATTTACTACTGTGAAATTCACTCATGTTAAAGAAAATGTTGCAGAGTTATTTTTTTCTCCTGATAATAGTTGCAAACATTTATGTAGCTGTTTTTAAATGTTTAAATCTGTTACAAACACTAATCACTGGTGTGGTATGAACACAAGCATTTTCCATATCAGTTGTTGTAGTTATTTTCTTAAAATTCAACAAACTACGTAAGCTAGACACAGCATGACAGTTATCATTAATGATATAAGAGGAACTGAATTAAGATTCATTAACATGTAATTTTTTTTAATGTGATAAATAGTTTCAAGTTTTGAGTTAATAAACTTGAAACACAATCAAGATTCAAGTGGTAATCGTTTTACTGTCCCTATAAACCTCTTACATCTAATAGTTCAAATACAAAATCTTGACATGTAAAATATTGTATGTGATGTGCTCTTATTCCGTTACATACAGAAGATCCTTCTGTTACTTCAAGCATGTTTTACATTTATGATGTGAAATCCTTATATTTTAAATTCAAACCTGCTAATAACCCATAAGCATCTCTTGTTTTATCACAATCAAGAAATGGCTCTTAAAATACTCTTCTGACTGTAGCACACTCTAATAACAATTCAGAAGTCAGGGCATTCTTTTTTTCTCACATCTACCATCTGTCCATGAGCGCACAGTCACAGGCTTTTAAACCACTTACTAGTAACGTGTACCGTATGGCTTCAGCACTGCAGCAAACGTGTGGCGTAAGGGACATGGTGGCACATGACGTTTTTATCCTGTTCAACCACTTTCCCCTGACCTCCCCCATTCTCTCCGCCTTTCCCTCTGTAATTTCTTAGGCTATCCACTCAGTTGCCTGGCATCATGAGGGAAAACAGTTCATTTGCAGTCACTCAGATGGAACTCTGACCATATGGAACATCAGAGGCCAAGGAAAACCCATACAGACAATCACACCGCATGGTAAGGGGATGAAGACTCACAAGATGCATCTTCATTCACAACTTCTCCAACCTTTTTAATATTTTGTTACTAACACATGCTCTGTGGCACTCTCCAGAAACCTGGAGTTAACTGGTTTAACAACTTGATGATCCATTCATCATAATGAAATATGTATGTTGGTTTTAGTTTTTAATATTAGATGCAACTAGTGACAAATACCAATTGGTGTTTGTCACTAGTTTCAATAGGAAATGAATGTCTACCAATAATACATACACATACAATATGAGTTTATTGCAGCATGCTTTTCCCAAGATGTAGCCTTCTAAACATTATACAGATGTGCAGCGAAAGTTTAAATATGTGACTCCTTTCAAGACAGACCGTCAGTCTCTCCATCCATCTGTTTTCAAAATATTTGCATTCGGAAGCCTCCATATTTAGAGCTTCCACTGTATTTGTTACTACTCTCTGTCTGTTGCTATTTGTAATATAAGCAGAAATTAAATAATGTCTTGAGCAAAGGGTTATTTGCATTTCAATTCTGTTATAGAATCAACACATCATCCATAAAAGCTGTATTTTTTTTCCCTGGAATTTGACCTATTACATAATGACCTTATTAGGGTCAATATGATAACATGCGCAGGAATTGTTATATATTATCACAGCTGATCACAGACTATTCCATATCCAATTTGTCTTGTTTCTGCTCATTCTTCTATGTTGTGAGCTGCCATGTTTCATTTGTTACAAAACCTTTTGTAAATTATTTCACGTTTTAGCTTAAATTAATTTCTTTGTTTATTTTTAAGCCTGTGACAGCAGGTAACACGTAATTATGTTTTGGTCATGAGAGACACTCTTCTGTCATTTTCATTGGTAATACAATTACCAGGTTAATACTGGGATATTAACCCGGTTACTTCATTACCAGGTCAATATTTGCAATGGAAAGAGAGAGTTGTAACATCATCTTAGTAGATGGACTGCTCATCCATTGTGTGCTGCTCTCACTGCAGGCCCCCTCTTAAACAGTAGATGTCATGTCAGAATAATGCTCCTTCTTCCCAGCAAGAAGGAGAAGGAAAGCAAATGAAAAGAACCACAGGCAGGACATTCTTCATGCACAACCTCACCACAGTTGGAGTGGCCAGCATTTAATTAGGAGCCTAATTTTCTTAAAACAAAGCAGTATGTTCCAATGGGTGAATTCCCTGCTATATGTTACCTGGGGAACGTGAACTGAAATGCCTAGGACATATTTAGCTGGCTCTTTTGTCCTCATCCACACTACCCTATTCCCCTGTAAGGAAATTTTTGCTTTTCCATGCAGCCCTTTTGCTCCACAGATATAGTTCATCAGCAGAATTTCCGAAAGCAAAAAAAAAAAAAAAGCCTTTTGAGCTGTTTTCAGTCTTTCTTGTTGCAAACAACCCAAAAACTAGCAAATTCAGGACTGAAAGAATTGCATTTACGAGGCAACCATCTTTAACAAAGTTTATATTTCTTTAGTTCTGATTGTTGCTGATTATAGTTTTTTACTTAATAATCTGCAACAATGTTGTCTCCCTAAGTGGCATTTTCAGGTCTAAGGTAGCTAGAACACTTTGGATGGATCAAGATAACATTTTCCCAAGTTGGAGAACGTTGTCCAGTTGTTGCAGAAATGATTGCTGATTGGCTCATTTTTACCCTATGAAAAATGACAATATTTATTTTCAAAGGGAAACATTATTTATCTTTTTATCCTAGAGAAGAATATCTCATTACTTTAAAATAATGCCAAATGGTATTGTGATAGAAATTGTATTTTTTTTTTTAAGTTTTGTTTCTACACATCTGAAAACCTTGATGGCCTTGATTACTTGTTTAACTTTGGAAATGATGTGCACAACTTACTCATAAAACTTGCTGCATTAAGATATTTTAACATTTTTACAAAATGGTCTAAATATATCCTATTTTTCAAACATATCTATTTATTTAATCTGTTTTGTCTAAAAATAAAATAATATTCCTTTGGTTAAAAATTGACAGTCAGTGATTTTGTTCTTTTTCTTCCTTTCAAAATCCAAGCTGTCCATTAAACATGCATCATGCATTTTGTTAGATGCGTTCTCACTGAAAGCATTCCTCCACGTATTTGCCTGCTCATGATTCCCTTGCAGTTTCAATTAGAGGTTCTATTGTCAGCTCGGTTATAATCCGCCTCTGTTCGCTGTACCTCGTGCCTTAATACATGCTCTCTATTGCTGCGGCTCTGTTTATGTCGTTCCACTCGTATGAAGATGTTTCACTTCATCCCGCTCTGCCTCCCTGCATCACATATTCACACAGAACACCTTGACAGTTTCTGGACCTCAAAAAAAGAGGCAGATTCTGTGGGAGTGTCAACAAGTCAGAGAGCAAAAGACGAGAACAAAGACAGTAATTAAACCAAAGGGAAAAAGTTAGACTTTCAAGCTGTTTTTGTATGCAAGGAATTGCAGAAAGGATTTCACCACACCAGCTTTTTAATTAGTTGTTTCCCTCACTGCTTCATACGTAATTACTTTGGTATTTAATGGGCAATTATGCAAATTCCTTTGACTGATTTAAGTAAGGCTTTTAAGTCCCTCCTTAATTGTCTTTTTTGATATCCGTTATTAAAAGTGTTCTTTATTTTAAACAGATTTGCTCTCTACACCCTGCAGGGTGTACAGAGCACCTTGAAACATCAGGAGTCTTTATGTCCAATGTCTTATCATTATACAAAAATGTAAATACATTTGAATTTCCTATAGACTTGAAAACCCCAGAGGTTTAAATTGATTGTTTCGGCAGAATCACCAACAAACATCAGACCTCTGCACATATCAGCCGTTGTCTTCCTCTCCTCTGTTGTTGAAGTCTTCTGTTGCTGTTACGACTGTTCAGCCCAGCGTTTTAAGTGTTGCTTCAGGGAGAAATTTAAATGACGAGAAACACGAAGAAAGGAGGAGAGGAGAAAGCAACGAACGGGCAAAGTAAAGTAACTTCTGCTTGTTCTATTTTAGGAAAACAGCCCAAGGATGGAAAGAAGCCAGAGCCGTGTAAACCCATTCTTAAAGTGGAATATAAAACAACGAGAAATGGGTAGGCTCCCTCTTACATAGAAGAATTTTTTTTTTTTTTTCAAAAATAGTGTACACAGTTGACAAATAACACAGCAAGTTCTTTAACATGGGTTAAAAGTTACTAAGCTGAATTTGCCAGCTTAGCAAAGTTTTATAGAATAAAGTTTCTGAAGAAATTATGTTTATCTTTAGCTAAACAAATTATGGTACACCCAGTTTGTTAAATACAGAATGTTTAAAATACTTAAACCTTATCTATGTATTTATATTAGAGATTTTCACTATAACCTGAAGTTTTTTTTAATTATCTAATATTAAAGAGACTAATCTTAATGACAACCTGGCAGAAAACTTCTGGAAAGACATATCATGTATAGTTGGTCAGTTTTAAAAAATGCACTTACCTCAACAAGAGTGACAAGGTTTGCTCAATAGATTTCACAGCATGATTGTGGTTTTCCAAAGGGAAATATTTCCATCCATTGTTATTGCAAACATAGAAAATGTGTAGCAGCTTTCTTTCAACCAGCTGAGCAGCAATGTGCCACAACAGGTGGGGTAAAGGCATAGCGGTTACTCTATGCTTGTTATAGAGTGAGAAACTAGTTGGCTCTGCGCTTAGATTGGGATCTATTAATTTATTAAAAATATTGGTACATCTTGATACCAGTCATCATGGTTAATATATATTCAAAACTGTTGCAATGGTTTGATGAAATATTGTGTTATTATGCTTCTCCTTATATAACCAGGGACCCTTTCATTATATTCTCTGGTGGTCTGTCCTACGACACGGTGGGACGGAGGCCATGTCTGACAGTTATGCATGGAAAGAGTATTGCGGTGCTGGAGATGGATTATCCTATCGTAGACTTTCTCACACTATGTGAGACACCATATCCTAATGGTAAGTGTATGTTTTGGTCAAAATTGGCACACTTTCGGCACATCTGTAAGCAGTATTTTCATGCTCCTTGTGAATTCAAACACACATACACACACGTACTTCTTTTTTTAATTATGTCAGATTGCTTGTAGGGTTGTGTTACTGCTTTTTGCATTAAATTTCCCAACGGAATGGATTCTACCTCTCTTTCATTATCTGAACAACAAAATATTACATTACGTTTTAATTTCATACCTTCGTACATAAAAGGCTTCCATCAGAATTAAATGATCTTCTTTCCAATGCTGGTTCGTCAACGGTTTAAACAAGTCCAGCCTTTGCTGAACGACATGGGGTGCTGAATGTGTGTAATCCTGGGTGTAATCTCTGCTGCTATGTAATGTGCCACATATACAGTTTGAGGAAGGATTAGTAGATTATGTAACAGTTCATTAAAGCACTGGGAACCTGATGGCACCATCCACTGCTTTTTATCTTGTTATGGTCACAACTGGGTTTCTGTTGCTGCACAAGACATGTCTGCTGATAGTGTGTGATTGTGTGCACTTAAATCCTCATTAAATTGCAGCAGCTGTTTATACGGTACAATAATTGGCTTCAGAACATCCAGTATTCCTAAATGTAATAACACTGGATGGTGAAAATTAATGGCTTCCACAGTCCCATGCATCATATTAGTTTATATGCATTCAAAAGACATGTTTCTGCTGGCAAAGCCCAAAAGTCATTAACATAATTTTTTTTGTTGTTGTTGATGATCATGTGAGACTCTGACCCTGTAAATATTCATTAATATTTCCCTGCACAGCCAAACAGGTCAGCCTTAATACATTGCTCTATTAACCAAATTTAATGTGTTCTGATGAGCACTCACCTAAAACATAAAAAAATTGTCATTTATTCCTGAATATATCTGACTCAAACCTGCAGCCGGTCTTTAATCAGTTTAAATTTTTTCTCCTGTTGACATTATTTCTTCATGCAGAGCAATTTGCATAAGCATGTTTCTTTTGTTTTGACTCATCGATCATTTTGTTGGTACCATAACTCATTGCACATCCAAATAAGAATTACAGAAAAAGTTAACTTTTAAATTAAAACACTTACATTGTCAGGGATGGCCTTCTGTTGTCTTCAAACTGATTTGCATAGCCTGTCTAACATTTTTAAAATTATGAAAATGGAAATTTTTATAAACAACCTCACAAGTTTTTGGTAATATTGTGGGTGGAATTTGCATATAATTCCAAATGAAGCATACAAGGAATTCAATAACAAACATTTAAAAATGTTTATTGTTGGACTGCAGCCTTGATCAAGCCACTCAGAACATTCCTATTTTATACTTCATACTTGTCTGATTTACCTTTTTTAATATAACAGGTACAACTTGAATTACTTCCAACATGACAATCATTATCAATATGTTATATTTCAGAAAATATATAAACCTGATATTCACCTCTTTAAGTGGCAGTGTTTGTAAAGTTTCCTCAATTTCAGACATTCCAGTGTAACAAGCAGATGTATCTATGATGAAAATAAACCTACAATGCAATACTACTTAGATTTGTTGGTAACACTTTATTAGAAACTTACCTGCATAAGACTGACATGACACACGCTTAAACGTGACATAACACCTGTCATGGACATGTAGGAGTCTAAATGATTGCTTAAGACTGTTGTCATGAAGTGTCATTCGGTGAATAATGACTTTTTAATGCAAAGTTGACACATTTAATTGACTTTTAATGCAACTTTTAGTGGAACTTTGCATTAAAAGTGACATTATTAACTGATTCATGCAAAATGTACATTTTTAATGAACTTTTAATGCATTAAAAATGACAGGCGTTATGTCGTGTTGATGACAGTTTCATGTCAGTTTTATGGACACCCCTTCAAATAAAGTATTACCAATTTATTATAAGGTGTAGAGAAAGCCTGGTGCCAAAAAGCAATTTAATGCTAAAAAAGACAGTTCTGTGTTTTTATTCCTTTATAAAAAGAAAAGGAAAAAAATAAACTTTTTCAAGGTCCCCTAAAAATAGGCTCATAACTCTAGGCTGGTGTCATTAAGCAGCTGTCAGCACGAAACAGCTTAGTGATCGCTGTTGTCCCTAAAGATTAAATATTTGCATACATTCACTACAAAAACAAGCTTGAATGGGGTGCCGGTATATTAGCTACAATGTTGGGCCTGTGAATTGTTCATAGATTACGTGTTTTCATAAAAATCTATAATCAACATTTCTGAAACTCTTTCCAAGATTGATCCAGTTCAAATTTTCTATGAAACGTTTTTCTTATGTGGTTTGTAGGAATCGGGAGTTCTCCCAAGTGTTTAATAAATGATTCTATCTATTAACTTTTACAGATTTTCAGGAGCCTTATGCTGTGGTGGTCCTGTTAGAAAAAGATTTAGTGGTGATCGACCTTGCACAAAATGGGTAAGTCTTACTTTAACTACATTACTTAAAGCTGCTTTAACCACTAAAGTTGTCCTGTGAGTACCCCTGTTTCCATTTATTGTTCTTTTTTCTTGTCATATTCCAACATGTAATGTACATAAAGCAAGCATTTACCACTTCTGCTAATATGGAAACACTTCATGCATAACCAGATGTGTGATCAGTGTTTGTTCCAACCTTTTAACAGTTACCCCATATTCGAGAACCCATATCCTCTAACGATCCACGAGTCTCCTGTAACCTGCTGTGAGTACTTTGCCGACTGCCCTGTGGACCTGATTCCTGCACTTTACTCTGTTGGTTCGCGGCAAAAGCGACAGGGTTACAGCAAAAAGGTACAGTAAAGAACATCTACCACATCTTATTGATAAAGGCCTCTTTCTTTGTTGAAAATCAAAGAGAAAAAGTACAAAAATAGCTGCAAAAGCCTCCTCAGAAAATGAAAATAAATCACAGAGATCCTGTGAGCAACACATCTGCAGGAAATGCATTTTCATTCTCTGTATGATCAGTATGCTTATATTGTATGAATCACTAAAGCAGCATTTACAGTGATGTTAAAACACTTATCCATTTTATATTTGCTCATACATATACTTTCTTTTTTTTTGTTACACTTTACTGTTTCAGATCAGGAGACATATTTTAACTAAGAGTCAAAGAAAACCTGAGTAAATACGAAAAATGTTTTTAATTAAGGTTTTATATATATAGAGGAACATAATTGAACCAAAATGAACAGAATATTTTGTTTTATCAAGTTCTGCAATTACAATTTTTATACTGTGTTTAGTTATAATCAGCAAGTATTGAAAAAATTTACCTATTTACATCACTCAGTAAATATTTTAGATTCGTAGCAGTCAAGACTTTATTTCAAACCAGGGAGTTATAAAATGTGCTGATTTTAATTTTTACCCTTTTTTTTTTTTACCCTGACTCATAATATGCAAATTATGTATGTAAATTATATTAAAAAAAAAAAAAAAAAACACCCTCTAACCTTTATGCCATACTCCAAAAACAATAAAGTTGTAAGGATAAAGGGCAGTTTTATGTAACTACAAATTAGACTCCAACAAAATCTCAACAATTTAATTATAATTAAAGTAATATTAATGTTGTCACAAAGCAAGATATGCATAAATATACTCCTTCTCAGCAATTCTATTTTTCTTTCTGCACACCTCCAGCCTCCTCTCATTCTCTTCTTCCTTTCTTATATCATACCAGACAGACCCCCCCTCCTGCTCTTTCAGCCATTATGTATGCTTATGTTCTTTTCCTTGTCGCCTTGTTCGGCTTTCTGTTGGAAATGTCAGAATTCACTGACCTGAACTGGCAGCCTAGCCTCTTCTTCATTTTTTTTCTGCTGAAGAAAAGCTCCACTGAGCTGCAGGGGGGCCTTCTCATATGAAGATCACTATGAGTCATACTGGTGACCTTTGTATGTGTTGAAGACTTGAGAGCCTGACCCCCCACTGACACACACACAATCTCTCACAGAGGTGTATAATGTGTTATTGCAAGACACACTGAGAGAGATGCCGAAAGACTCTCTGCGTGTTACCATCTGTAAATTCACACATGGAGACGTTCATCGTGACATCTCTGTGCTGAAGTGGCGTGTACAGCGACAGCTGTTCACGGACATACCTGTTAACTAATGTGTGTGTCCTCTCTTCATGAAGGAGTGGCCTATTAGTGGTGGAAACTGGGGACAGGGCACACAGAGTTACTCCGAGATCATCATCACCGGGTAAGATGAAAAGCACCGTCACTGATGTGATGCTGCAATTATTGTCCACCTTAACTGCACTCTTTAGGTCAACTCAGTAAGAAAAATGCTTACATTTTCCTTCAGAGCAGGCTCCTAATTTAGATTTTTTTTAATGCATTATAAGATTCAGCAGAAGCAGGATTTTCTAACAGCTCAGACACACTGCACACCTCTATGACTGGCTGGATGAATGAATGAAAACCAATTAATCAAATCATAATAATTATATGTAAAATTGAAAGGTTCTGGGTCAGTATAAAGGGATGATAGTATGCAGTGAAAAGAAAATAAATATTAATATGCCATGAACCTTTTTCACTTTTTCAACACATTTAATCTCATTGTATATTTATGTACAGTGACAAACAATAAATTCTTATTTTTATTCTTATTACAACCTTAAATCTCAAACAGGACAGAATTGTGGGGCAGAATGCTTATTTTTTATCACTTTTTTCCTTTCTTTCATTCAAGCATAAAGCTTCTAAAGTGTTGCCTCATATTCACAATGGGATTTTTGGTTGGTCTGGATTTGAACATTCTGACATACAGTGATCTAATCATTCCATTGTTGATCTGGCTAGATGTTTAGTTGTCTTGTGGAAAGATGAGCCTCCCCCCGCTGGCTCTCTTTTGCAGCCTTTTCACTCAGGGACTGCCCTGCATTTAGCTCCAACAGTAAAGTCAACTGCAAAAATCGTCCATTTTCCTGTTTTACAAAAAGCAACCCTCACAACATAAGGCTGCCTATTATGTTTCAAAATAGGAAAAGGAAAATGCTTAGCATGATATGCCACATTATTTTTCCACCACACATGTTATTCTGTATGTAGGCCAAAAGGTTTGGTTTCAGCTTCATCTCACCAGATCACTTTCTTCCAGATTTTGGCTCTGTCTCCTAACAAATTTGTGGCAAACATCTAGCTAGAGCTTTTGTGATTGTCAGTATTGAGTTTCTTTCCGTTAATCTTCCACAAAATATATTTTTGTTTATTTATTTATTTTTATTTTATTCCAGTCATGCTGATGGAACAGTGAAGTTCTGGGATGCCTCTGCAAGTATGTCATTCCCACTGTTAAAATGTGCATCCTGTTTTCTGTTTATTTTTTTAGAAAATCATTTTGTTAAAATAGAACTTTTTCTAAACTTTGAGCCAAAATGTACCAAAATTTTGTTTTGGTACATTAGATGTTGGGAGAACATCTAAAATATTTAATGTTAGATTATTTTTGGTTTGTTCTCATAGTCTTTATCTTTCTGACACTGCAACTTATATGTTCTTTTTCTTGGCTCCTTTTCAGTAATGCTCCAGGTGCTTTATAAGCTAAAAACGGCAAAGGTTTTTGAAAGGAACCGATCCAAGGAAGACAAGGGCAGCACTGAGGTGTCGGACGAAGATCCCTTTGCCATTCAGATTATGGCCTGGTGCCCTGAGAGCAGAATGCTCTGTGTGGCCGGGGTGTCAGCCAATGTTATCATCTACCGCTTCAGCAAGCTTGAAGTAACTACTGAGGTGGTGCAGGTGGGTTCCAGTTGTTGCCTTTACTTTAAATGTTGCTTTCTACTTTTCAAAAAGTTAGTTGCAGCAATGCTAGCACGCAAACACAACAGAGTTTCTACACAGTATGAAAAAGACTGTTCCATTATTTCCATGTCTACTTTCTTTCTTTCCTTCTCCCACTTTCTGTTTTGTCAAGATCAATATTTAAATCATTCTCATCATAGATATATTTGTCACAAATTGATGCAGAACTTGAGTCTTCTATATTTGGAAATGCACATAAATGACAAAAAGGTCTGCAAAGCTGAGGCTTTAAAAAGTTTTTAGAAAAAATTAAAAAATGAAAACCTGTGTTCAGGAAAACAAGGTAATTGAAACAATCTCCATCACCAAACACGACCCTTGTTTTCTTGTGATTTGCTTTCGACACTCAGTTCCTGTCCCGATTTAAGATGCTGAGACATATAAACAATACACACACACACACTCAGAGGCAGTAAGGTTGCCATGCCGACAGACAGCAGTGAAGCAAGCAAAGCTAGACCAACGTTATAATCTTCTTTGATAGCAACCTAAGTGTTAATGGCAGTGCAGTGGGAGTCTGTGTTTAGCTGAATAAAAACAAATGCAGTTAATCTATTCTCTGTGCTGTTGCTGCACCTGGCTCTTTTCAGTCACAGTGTGTGGGCAGTGCTGTGATGTGTCTCACTGATGCCCTCTTTTTTTTAAGTTCAGAATTGTTTGTCATAAATATTTAAAACCCTCAGAAAGCAGTCATGAATTTAAAGAGCCTGATCAAACTTACACACTCTTCCCCCACCTCACAAATGCTGCAGTGTGAAATCAGGGCTAGATATGAGGATATAGCTGGAAAAGTTTTTTTTTTTTTTTTTTTTTTTTTGCATAAGGCCAAACTTCTACACAACCTTGTGGGAGTGAAGAAGAGAGCACAGAGAGGGAGAGAATCTGATGAAGGGCACTGATCACTCTAAACTCCCACATGTCAATGGGGCTAATGAGGCTGACAGAATGCCAAGGAGAAAAGCTTATCAGCATTGTGTTTGAGCTCAGGAGCTGTGTGTATCTTTGCGAAGGCAGAGGTTGCACAGGGGTAGCCTGGAGGGGGATTTAGAAGGAATAAAGTATTTCAGTATTAGAGGACCTCTTTGACTTTCAGTCTGCCCACACACTCAGACCCATCACCGACAAATCCATTTCATCAGAGGCGACTGTCTGAATGCATGCAGATGTCATTCACCGTCACGTTATCCTGTTGTTTGAATAATTGTTGTTGCCATACAAAGCCATGGGTGAATGACTTACACTTTGCTGCTGTTAATTTGAATTTTATATGAAAGTGCAACTCATAGTAGCCCTTAATTTTGCAGTTAAAGGAAAATGGCTGTTTTTAAAAAAAAATAAATTTACAAATGAAATTGATAGTAGAAAAAGTAAAATAATAAAAAAAACTTCTGCTGACAAAAGTAGAAAATTACCTAAAGCTATAAAACCTGTGCAGCATATAAACTGCATTTGCTGTACAATGTATCAATCCCACTAAAATAAAATTCTGTTCCTATTTCTGAAAGCCTGCATTGGTATTCGGCCTTCTGAAGTGATTATGATGTAGAGCCAACTTGAGCTGCAATTTTAGCTCTGGCAGCTTCACAGTCTAAAGACTAAAATTGTTGCCAATTCTTTGTAAAATAGCTCAAGCTCAGTCATTGTGGATGGACAGAACCTGTAAACAACAGTTTTCAAACCTTGTCATAGATTCTCAATTGGATTTACGTCTGAACTTTGACTGGGCCATTCTTACCCATCAATTTTTCACCACACCGAGCTTTGCAGGCGCAGTCATTTATGATGTCATCTGACTAGAGTATTTCCTTTATGTTTGCCTTTTCACACTCTAAGTCCTATTGTTTGTGGCAAGCAATCAGATTTCTTATGGCTTCCTTTCTAGAATGGTTTACCTCATCCAGTCTCACTCATAAGGGTGAGTGAGACCTTTGGAGTGTATGACCAATACATAGTCCCCTAGACCAATAATCTGTCCCCCAAGTCAGCCACCTGAGCTGGGGATCTCTGCAGCTCCTTCAGAGTTATGAAGGGCCTCTTGGCTGTTTCTCTGACTAAAGCTTTCCCTGCCCTGTTATTTTAGACTGGCATTCATGTCTTAGTAGCTTTAAAGATGTGCTTTGACCTGCAAGCCATGTCTATTGATCTAATAAAAACCAATAAACGCACTTGCAGTTAAGTTAGCAATTTTATGAAGTCTTACTTTTATACAGAGATTAAATAGCACATAATTTTGGGGTGATCCAAGTATACCAAGTTTATAATGTGTCAAAGTGAGAAACGGTTGCTGTGTATGTATAATTTTGCAAGACACAGTATAAATGTGGTATCTACAGTACCCGAAAACACTTTATATGTTAATCTGTAAATTTCAAAACCTCCATCATAAAAAAAGAATGAAATTTGACAGAAAATAAAATTGAAAATGCATAGGAACCCTGAGATTTGCGAATATATTCTCATCTCTGCTGTCGTTCTGTGCACATCTGTGTGTGTTTGCAGTTACTAGAGGTGCGAATGCAGTACGAGCTGAACGAAACAGAGTCTCCAGATGGTGGAGGTGGCGAACAAACATCGGCACATCCTACCCCTGGTGCCTCCCCTCAGACAAGCGGCCCACCTTCACACCCTTCTACCAGCAGCAACAACTCTGACGGAGGCAACATACCCTGCCTTAAGTACGAGACAGACGTGCACAGAAAAGGGCTCATATGAAAGAAGTAGGAGCACTTGCATACACACTAACACACACAAGTCTTGCTTTCAGCCTCAAGCACAGCTGCATAAAGCTTTCAGAGGCCTCAAGTGTTCTCAGCCACAAACCCCCATCTCCCCTTCTCACACACAGTTTCATCTGCTACACATATCCAGCTGCACCACTTGTACTTCTCTTCTTTTGCCTTTTTCTCATTCCTTTTACTTTTTTTTTTTTTGGTCTCTTCTACAGAGTGCGAAGTTCTCCTTTGAAGCAGTCTCCAGGCTACCAGGTGGATTTGGTGGTCCAGTCAGTGTGGGTGAGTGGAGAGCCTCCTCAGCAGATCACAAGTCTGGCGATGAATTCCTCCTACGGCCTGTAAGTGGATACACAGAGAGTTTGTAAGAACACTTTCTATGTTATTATATTTCTACTAAAATTAGTAGTAATTTTTTGTCCCTTTAGTCTTATTTTACAGGCATTTCATGTCATTGATCAACATAAAGTTGTGAACAACTGAAATGTATATGGAAAATGGTACATAGTTTCTAGCGATGTTTATGTGTTTTTTCTTCATAGAATCTTAAGTGCACTGTGCATTTTAATCCAGCTATTCTGAGTCGATACTGTTGGATAACTTTGTTTCTAATCTATGCGCTTTTCCCCTTGTTTCTTAAATTTCTTGCCCTTGTGCTTCTTCCACTGCCTCCATCTTTGCTTCAACTGCTCCCTAGATTGGTGTTTGGCAACAGTAATGGCCTGGCAGTAGTGGACTACATCCAGAAAACGGTAGTTCTCAATCTGGGCACGCTGGAGCTTTACGGATCCAATGATCCCTACCAGAGACAGCCCCGGTCGCCAAGAAAAACGCGGCAGCCTTCGGGAGGTAAAGGACTAAGAAGACATGTGAAAGATGAAAAGTTTGTAAAAATTTCTGCAACCAGCCTAAATCAAGATTTTAGTATTTTAAACACAGGTTGCTTTTTTTTTTTCTTCCATGAGATGCTAATTGGCTTGCACCACATGTAGAAATAGAACGTTGCTCAAAAAAATAAAGGGACACATAAATAATACAATCTTTAAGTAAAATCACGCTGTCCAGTTAGAATACAGCACTCGATGTGAAACAAATTCACCTGCTGTTGTGTAACTGGAACAGACAACAGGTGGATGTGAGAGGCAATTGGCAAGACAACACCTATAAAAGGAGTGGTTGTCAGGCTGTCTCATTCTTTCTGGCTGACATCTTGGTCATGGTTGCATGTTAGTGCACCCTTAGTGGTAACATGCAATGAGGTCTACAACCCACAGTCAACAAACCAAAGTGATATGCCATAAAGCTTTGCAGTGTCTGTCACGACATCTGGAGACCGCAGAGGTATGGGGAGACAGGCCAGTGGACCAGGAAAGGGAGCCATAGGAGGGCAACATCCCAGCAGCAGGACAGCTTCCTTTGTGCAACTAGGAACAGGAGGAGCACTGCCAGGGTCCTGCAAAATGGTCTCCAGCAGACCACTTACGTGAATGTTTTGCTTAAACTGTCAGAAATAGACTCCATAAGGGTGGCATGAGAGCCTGACATCCACAACGGGAGTCCTTGATTATAAGCCATAACCGAGCAGAGCGATTGGCATTTGCTAGAGAATACCAAATATTGGCAGATTCACCACTGACACACTGTTTTCATCACGGATGAAAGCAGGTTCACGCTGAGCACGTGACAGACGTGGCAGAGTCTGTCACTCTGTGGAGATGCCGTGGAGAATGTTATTCTGCCTGCAACATCCTCCAGCATGACCAGTTTGGCAGTGGGTCAGTAATGGTGTGGGGAGGCATTTCTTTGGAGGGCTGTACAGTCCTCCATGTGCTAGCCAGACATGCCCGGAGTACCATAAGGTACGGGGAGAAGATTCTTGTATTCATTGTGAGGCCGTAGGCTGATGCCATGGGACTTCAGTTCCTGAAAATGCCAGTCCTCATGTGGCTGACGTTTTCAGGAGTCCCTGTAAGTTGGAGGTATTGATGCTATGGCCTGTACATTACTCAGATCTGAATCAAATGGAGCACATCTTTTTTCATTCCATCCACCAACATCACATTGCTGGATGGACATTGGTCATGTCCTGGACAGACTGTCCAGGACATGACCAATGCTTTCTCCCTGATTCTCCAAGGAACAACTGTCACTTCATCAGGAGCATGATGCCCATGAATTATAGGAAAGTCCTATAAGCACATGAAGATCACACACAGCCCAATTCTGACTTATTTTGAGGAATTTCCACTGAAGTTGGATTGGACTGATCCAACTTCAGGCCGATCCCAGACCACCATGGGCTAATAATTTTATTTCACATTGTTCAGTTTTGTTACTCCAAATGCATGTTCAATGTATAATGTAATATTTTCAATATTCTGTTCATTTGGATATATGATGACATTTTAGTGCCCCCTTTATTTTTTGAGAAGTGTATGAAGGGTGTACCTGAAGCTTAAACAAAATTATGCATAAAGCCATAAGTGAAACCAAAAGCTAAACAAAATATGAGGCACACTAATGGTCTTTTTTACATAAATGTCATGACAAAAATTATAAATCAAGTTAAAACTTATAATGCAATGACAAAATGACTACAAAAGCAAATATTGAACAAACTCATACTGTAATAAAAAATAAATATAAGCATGTAGAAATATTATTCTGTTCTTTTCAGCCTTTCACCAGTGGCTATATTAATACACAAAATCCCAAAGGAAATTATTTCAAATTTGCATTTTTTATTTTTTCTCAGATGACATTGTCATTAAGCAAGATGACTTGTTATTGCTTCGAAAGCTTCACCACTGGTACTTAGTCCCTGATCTAATCTGTAAACTTATCTAAATATGAGACAAACATACACTGCATCCACGGTGGCTTGCTAAAATATTCATCCCCAATAGGTTTTTGCTCATCGTTTCAAGTTATAGCAACAAATTTTATGTAGTAGAGATACTTAGGACTGTGAAGTGGGAAGGTTTGTCATTTGATGTGTACTTATACCAGTTTTGTACATCAAAACTAATATCCATGCCCCTTCCTGGCAGAAATATCCTTTGATCAAACCATTCCATTTTTTGTTTGCATGTTTAGGATTGTTATCCTGCTAAATGTTGACTTTTGGAGCCACAAAGAGGTTTTCATACACTATTGCAGTGTTTTTAGCTGCAATACTCTATCCCATGATGCTGCAAATGCAATGTTTCACATTGTGTATAGTGTGAAGTCCAGAGTTTGGTTTCTTCATACAGCATTTTGGTTATAAGTAAATTAGTTATCAGCAAAACCTTCTTTCACATTTCCCGTTTCCTAGATATCTTGAAATACAAAAGCTTCCCTTTGCTTTCTTTCAACACTTATTTTCTTCTTGCAACTCTTCCATCAAGGTCAGATTTGTTAAGTGCAAGACAAATAATGGTTGTTCTGTCAACAGATTCTTCATGTAAGCTGCGAGTTTCTTCGGCTCCACTAGAGTTACCATGGCCCTCTTGACTGCTTCTCTGATTAATGTTCTCTTTGCCGAACCTGTAGTTATACACAGACAGGCATGTCTTGGTAGAGCTGCCATTCTCTTTCTATTTTCGGCTGATGGATTGAATGGTGCCCAGAGTCCTATACAAAGTTTGAGAAATTGTTTCATTATCTAACCCTGCTTTAAACCGCTCTGCGGCTGAATCCCTCACCTGCCTGCTGTGTCTGCTGGTCCTTGTTATGCTGCTTTTTTTACTAATATTCTCTAACAACCCCCTGAGGTCTTCAGGGAATTGTTGTATTAATATTGACATTAAGTTATAATTAAGAGAACAGTTTTAATTTTTAATTTTTCTTTTTTTTTAATCTTTGAGGCTGCAGTGTATTTTTTAGTTAAAGGTATTAGATTGACAGAGGGTCACTAAATGAATAGCACATCTTTTAGATTTTTATTTGGTAGAAATCAAAACCATTCAATACTTAATTTTCTGGCTATAACATGACAAAACACGAAAAGGGGGAAGTGTTATGAACACTTTTGCAAGGCCAGGTACATTGATGCCATCCAACTCTAGTGTGCTGGGCTTTTACATGACAGAGTATTTTAACACAGTGCTCACAACTCAACCTTTTCCATTTTTGTCTATGGTCTCCACATTTCTGCTTCTGTACATTTTGATTGCATGTTTTTACTCTCCCTCAGCTCCAAACTGGATTCAGTGTCGACACACTGCCATCATGTGCTGAACAACAGCAGTGCAGATACGTTGCCTGCTAGGAACCCAATTCCCATTTGTCTTATTAGCAAGTTTGCAAGGAATGCACACATGCTGACTGATGACCTTATGATAATGATTCATCATCAATTGCTATTGAGAACAATTATCGAAAAATGGAAATATTGAATTTGTTCATCTTCAGCTTCAATGTTGCAAAAATGTGCTGTATAAATACATCTGGTGTCACTATGGGCACCAGGCTGGTTCATGTCGGGGCTTGGCAAGCTTGAGCTGTAATCAGATGTCCAGCTGTGTTCGTGTGCCAAAAGGGAGTGCGGTCTGACTAGCTTTCTGCCTCAAAGGACAATGTCACAGATGCGCATGACTGCACACAGAAACATGTATGTGGCAAAAAGAAAAATAAACATTCAAACTGAATGGAAACAGCTCCATTCTTTTCAAAGCAGAAACTACCCATCTATTTGTATGTTTTGCTTGTTTTTATAGCATTTTTTGAGCTGACATTTATTGTTTACATTTTCAAAATAAAGATTTAATTCATTCAGTTTAATGCCAATTTGTTTTTTTATCTGCTCCGCTGTAGGCTTGTGTGACATTAACGAGTGTTCAGCCACATCAGAGGACCGCTGCAAGTCTCCAACTTCAGGTAACATGTCCTTCAGTGTGTCTGTTGAAACAGGTTTGTCCAAACACTATTAGTCCAAATTATGCATTATAGCTTTTATATGATGTAAACAGAGGCAACAGTTATGAAACGACAGTTATTTTTGCTGTTTTTCCAGAAAATACTATTCTTAATTGTTGCTTGTTAAAGTAGAACTTTATGGTGCACATTTTTGTTAAACCACATCATTGCTTTACTGTCAGTTTCACTCATCCTCAGCACAATATTTTTTAGTCCATACAATATATTCCCATTTCCACACATATTCATAAACCTCTTCTCAGAGTCCAATAGACAAAATTCAAATTTATTTCATTGATCGCCATTTTTTGTGGAAATTTTAAATCTTTGTACCTTAAATGAGCTTAGTGTGACTGTTGATGGTTGCAAAGTGAATGCAGCTTCACATTTAACAATGTGTAAGAGACACCCATTAATTTGCATTATTTGTTTCAGTTAGAGAAATATTATTTTTGCATTTTCAGTATCTGCGTAATTGCATAATTGTGGAAAAAATCAAAAATAAAAGCGCTGTGATGCATTTAATTTGTTTCCAAGAATATCCAAATTAATTCTCAACTTAGATTTAATGTCAGTATCCTTCAGTTTTGTCTGGGTCCACTAAATCTATTCCTCCAAATGCATAAGCAGTTTTTATAAGCGGTAACAAAATACAGATTTCTGGTTTGCAGAGATGCTCCTCTGTTTTCATTCATGTAATCTACATTGCTGGTACCCTTGGAAAACAAAATGGCCCAGTTTCATCTCATTATGAGTAACTTGGCATCTGTGCGATAAAATGATTAAATGTAAAGGTCAGATACAAATCACGTCTCTAAGTCTGCCTGCTGTTTCCAGGTGTGATTGTAGTTCCAACCCCCATGTTGGGTGCCATCAGATCCCACAGTACGATACATCGGTCTGCTATGCATAATTTATGGTGAAGAGAGTTACCCGTTATCCTCTAAATTGTTCAAAAAGAATAAAAAAATTACATAAGCACACAACGTAAAAAAATTAAACATTTATGTATATATTTATTTTTTTTGTTTTTCACACAAATTTTTCACTTTGCACAAGCCCATATAAAAAGCTGAAATTAAAGCTACAGTTAGTAATTTATATTAAAATGATACATATAATTTGTTAACAAATCAATCTTCTCTGACTGTAATACCACAGGGGGGAGGGAGAGGTACTCACTTTTTTTTGTACAGACTATGTTTGTCATATTATACTCTACATAGTGACAGTTTTAACAAATACATAAAAAAACAGATTCTTTGTAAAAGATACTGCAACTTTAAGCTGATATTCTGAAGAACGACTGAGATACTTTGCCCAGTAGAACTAAACTGACTCAAGAAGTTGTTTCTAACTGTACATTTATTGTACTTTACTCCCCCTCCCCTTATCCCAAAAGTGTTGATGTCACACAGCAATCTTCAACAGTTCTACAATGGAGGTGGTAGAGGAGGTAAGACTGGCCCAAAGTTTCCATAAGAGGCTCTGTTGGCAGGACAAATATGGTCCCAATTTGGTACCTCTGTTTTTGTTTTTTGTTTATCTTTGTTGTGAATACACTTCCTCTGTCCTTGCTATCTATAGTCAGCAAATACTACTTGGAATAAATAATTTAAGTGAAGGAAACAAACAAAAAAAGAAATTTCAAGGTTTGTCAAGGTTAGCTTCTGTTCCACTACCTTTTGGTTCTGTATGCATTTCAATAAAAGTGGATGGCTTAATTTGTTTTTATACAACAAATTATTTTTATATATATTTGGTTGCAAAAAATACATAACATTGAGAAAACTGAAAGTTCTTGGAGCAGAGGATGACCTAGAATGACAATGACATTGCAACTGCTTTGAGACAACTTAGTTGTATGATACACATCTTGCATGCTACTTGTATGTAGCACATGTGTCAGACTGTAAGTGTGTTTGCGTTTGCCGTCTGTCCTGATATGATTGTTTATAATATGGTATGAAACCCCAGAGCTCATCATTGTTCCAACTTTGTATTCATTTATCTCCAGTGTTTTGGTAAATGGTAAAAATAAAGTTTGCAAAAGCTGTAGTGTCACATTTGAGATGCCCATACACCTTACTTTGAAGAATAGGCCAATAGATCAATTCATTACCGAACTGTTTACTATCTGCAATATTAACTTTAACAACTGAGTGTTTCAGTCCAAGTTTTCCACGAGTTGCAGTGATGTTTGAATTAAGAGGGACTGCATTGACTGACATACCTCTGTGTCTGTGTTTGTGACGTGACCTGCTCTGCTCTCAGACATTTCCAGAAAACAGTCAGCGTGGGAGGAATATGCCTAGAGCACAATTAATTCAGGACTTTTAACATATTTGACATTTAAGCCAAAGTGCTAAGTTTTTAGGACATAATAAAAACTTTGTAAGTTTTATGTACACTGGATTGACTGGAATTGCGTTAAAATATTTTGCGAGAATAATAATAGACACCTTCTGTCAAAACACAAAGGAAACACTGTAATTTTAGTCCAGCAATTTGCTCCACTGGAAACATTCTCACCAGGAGTTACACATGAGTTTATAGAAGATTGCAGCTTTATCATGTCGGACTATTATATTTTTGTGTTAGTTGAAGCTAAAACTTTAAGAAATTGGCAGAAGACATCAGGATTGAAGCCTGGGGTGTAACCGATTCAACACAGGAAACTTCTTCCTGTGTTAGATTTACAAACTAACAGACTGATAGCTTTTCTGGATTGTGTTGGTGGTGTTGCATGGCCGTTCTTTGTCTTCTGGTTAATCCTGATAAGAAACCAGTCTCTGTCATGCAAACTAGTAATGTGGCTCCATGCAGTTTTCCTTCGAGGGACAAGCGTTGTTCAGCCACACAAGATTGCACAATAACAGGTCTGTACATCGCCTGTTGATACTACAGAGTGGATTGGTAAGTGAGTTACTTGGACAAGCCATGAATGAATCCTGTTATGGGACTGAGAAGACCACTTGACTACCTAAAAGTTAAAGTTATAGGCGAACCCACAGATGGAACACTGATAGGGTAAAACTGGGTTTAAACCATCATGCCCCACTGGTACTGACTTGGGAACTTCAATCAGGAATATGAGGGGTAATGTTGGTTGCCTTCATGATGCGAGACCTCTATTTCCTGTCCCTGTTGTCCGACTCTGTGTTTAATCTAGGCCCTCACCACTGATTAAGCATTCCTCTTGTGTCCTTTATGACTTCCACTCCTAAGTGTACAGTCCCACAAGCTTTCCTGCTCTTGCACTGTTGGTGCACAACCTCCAAGTACTGGTAATTCACAATCCGGCAGCACAACTTAGAACTCCTGCAGTGCTGTGCTTCTGTCGCTGCTCATTTGCTGATCATTACCAAACTCTAAAACTGAATAAGTGTTTGTCTTACTTATATTGACGGTGTTATTAAAACATCATAGATGTCTTGCCATCAGTTTAAGGCTGCAATGTAGAAATTCTGTTCCTGTCAAGAAAAATTTATACTAGAACAATCAAATTTTGTGACTGAGTTGAGAGAAGTACAATCTTGATAATAATTGGACAATATAATGAGGATGAAATTTAGTGAGGTTCTTTTTTTTTTTTTTTTTAGCATATGCACGCAAAACATGTTAATGTTATATGTAGTTCAGATTGTGCAAATATTTATTTACATGCCTCTAAAGTATAACTAGGAAAAAAAATTCCTGGTCACTACATTTCTAGATAAAATGCATACAATATATGTTATTTGCCATTTTTAATTATAGATAAAAAAACATTAAATTTTAATTAACTTTCTATTCTATACAAATAGGCATAAATGAGATGCTGCTTTATGATTCAGCATGGTAGCTCTAAAAGTGAAAAAATTAATTTTGTTTCTTTTATTTATAAAAGATCTTAAAAACACACACAAATGCAACCTCATTTGTTCTTAGGGTAGGGGTGTAGATTTCACTTTTGCTTTTTTGGAATAGAATTTGGTCATTTATTAAAGCACTAATGTTAACTACTGGCACATCTAAGCTTCATAACAATATGTAGAGAATGTTATATCTTAGTGACTGAGTGATAAAACTGTTTTTATACATCTTTTTTCTTCTTTCTACTGCAGAGAGTGAAACAACCTCTAGCCTTTATTTACTGTCATTTGTTTTTCACTTCCACAAAAAGATATGTTAAAAAATATTTAAATAGCTGTAAACCCACTCCAGTCAACTTGAATCACTTTTTTTCCACTGTCACTGTCTTCTTCCATTTCTGATGTTCTTTATTATTACTTCCTGGTTCTTGCTGCATGCTTCTTTGGCATGACAGTCCTGAATGGCCCTTGCAGTTTTGGTCTGTCTCACCAGTCTTCTCTTTAGGTATTTGTACAACTAGCGGTCCCCTGTTTTTGTGTTCTGTCACTGCATGCCTTTGAAATATAGGAGTTGCCTCTATGTTTTTACGAAGAACTTTTGTATGTAAAGCATTTTGGCTCCTCTTGTCAGTAAACCAATTCCCTGGAACATGTCCCAGCTTTTCTTTTTTTCTTTAGGTGTGTCTCAGCATTGTGCACAATTCTTGTCCAGTGCTGGGTACCTGGCTTTGCATGGCACCGTGTCATAGCTTAGATGTGTGTTTGTAAAGAGGGATGTTCTCTTTTTTCCAGCAAAGATGTCACGGAAATTAAGCTTACCTACTGAGCTAAAGCCAGACTTGGGTAAGCCTTGACTTCGTGTCTCCAAACATGATTTTTTAATATGATTTGCAGTTTGATTTTATTGCTCTGACTGGACTCAGCCACATTCCATCAGTCCAGTGGAGTGTATTTCTCTGGTTTTTAGTCTCAAAATTGGCAAGCTGTGCAGATGTTCTCCTGAGTTTGCATGTGACAAAAGTAGCACTGATCTGGCCGTAATTAAAATGCATTGAGCAGAACCAAATTGTTGGATTATTTTTTGTTTTTGTTTTTGTTTTTTCACTATATTGGGGTTTTCATAAAAGGTCAGTGGTGCTAACTGCTCACCCCTTCTCACTGCAGAGCTTTTTGTAACTTTTGCAGCTTTCCTTTTCTTCTGTGTTATTTGTGTATTTTCTTTTCTCTGTGTGATTGTTTCTTTTAACATTAAAATGGTTTTCAGTTGGTAAAATGGAAATGTTTACTTCCAGGGACTTTCAACTGTTAGACTGTCATGTTCAACACATTTTTTAGTTTCAGGTCACTAGTTAACTTAAATAATTAAACTTCTAATTGGATATAAAATATATTTGGTGCCTGATATACAAAAGGAAAGAATACAAGACAGCAAAATGTTTCTGAAAATTTTAAGTAAAAATAATCTTTTCCCGATCTAAAGCGTATGAGAAGCTTTTTTGTTAAGAATTTAAACATCAACATTACCAATAGATATCTGCTTTTTCACTCATATATTATTTTATTGTGTGTATCCTTTGAACTTTGTCCACTATTTGCTCCATTACAAATTCAAATGTATTTTGTTGGGATTCCATGAGATTGACCAAGACAAAGTAGGACATAATTGTAAAGTTGAAGAAAAAACTATTTGAACAAATAGATTTTTTAAATTTATTTACCACTGAATTTTAAAATTGTGGCTCTGCTTCACCTTCATACTTTTGTATAAAAAATTAATGAACATATGGAACACACCAGACAAAGATAAAGCTGAAATGAAGTGTGAATCACGGTTAAACACACAGACAGTGCTCCAGTGGATTAGAAGCATATCCAATTGTTATAATAGCCCTTGCAACACTCAGATAAATTTCCACTACAATTGTAAAAAAAAAAAAAAAAAACATTTTTGAAAACCATATATGATTTCCCTGCACATACAATAATATTCTGTGTCAGTCTGTCACATTAAATCCCTATAAAATAAGTTGAGTTTGGGATTGCGATGTAACAAAATGTGGAAAAGCTTCAAGGAAAATGAATACTTTTGCGAGGCAATGTACAGATCAAGTTGATGTTGCTGCGCTGCAGGTGCTTTACCTCTCTCTGTTTTCTCCGTACTGTCCTCCTGTCCGTGTGCCCACCGCGGGGTGCCAACCCGTTAGACCACCGGGACAACTCTTTCAGCCGTTCCCGCTCCTCCAGCGTCACCAGCATCGACAAGGAAGCCCGAGAGGCCATCAACTCCTTCCACTTCTGTGAGACTTTTGCCCGGAAGGGAGACTGCACTTTGACGCCCTGTTTATATGTCGGCACCTCACTGGGGACTGTACTAGTTCTGGCACTCACTTTGCCACCTGCAGGGGAGCAGCGGCAACTGCAGCCAGTTATCGTTTCACCTACTGGTAAACTTCATATAGTTTCTTCTTGAATTTATTAAATTACACTAGAGTTAAACAGTAAGATAAACAGTACAAAAGACCAGCAGCAGAGACGGCGAGTGTGAAGCTTGAGAGACTTATTTCTTTTCACAGGTATGCTGGTACGGCTCAAGGGAAGCATCATGCGGATAGCTTTTCTGGACTCTGCTGGTTCCCTGCTACCTTCTGCATTTGAAACGTGGTGTGAGCCCAACGTCACAGCTGATGGCGAAGAAAGAGAGAAGATCCGAAAGCGGCGGCCCGTCTCCGTTTCACCTTCCAGCTCACAGGAGCTCAATGAGAGCCAGTTTGCTGTGGTGTGCTCTGAGAAGCAGGCCAAGGTCATTTCACTTCCTTCCCAGACCTGCATCTACAAACACAGTATCACAGAGGCTTCGTTCATCTTACGGGCAGACGTCGTACAGATGAACCAGTCAGTGTGCGTGGCTTGTTTTTGTGCCAATGGCCATATAATGACCCTCAGGTAAGGAGTTCAACCAAGGATTGTTAATCAAACAATTAATTTAAACAATCTGAATGGATTTGACTTTTCTTTTTCAGTAAAAGCGTTTTTATCTTTCTTCAAATTAAACAACCTGTTAAATCCATTTAAATGTCATGCCAATTTTAGCATACTTTAGTGCCAAAATGTAAAAATAGTTGCAACTTGCTTTTCAATTAACTGATTGTATAACAAATTCTTTTCATTAGACACCATTAAACCTTTATCAACATATATCATTTGTAAGTCAATAACTTACAAATGTTATTGACTTACAAATAACATGTGTTATTGTTATTACTTCAGATAAAACTGGTAATTTGGAAAGACCAGACTGCAACTTTGCAGCCATGGAGCCGGAGCTCCGCAGCACTCACAGATTGGACAAGACATATGACCTCAGTTGTTTCCTGCTGTTGAGTCGTTACATCAAGTCCTCAGTTCCACACGTTCCATAAGGCCAGCAGGCTTCTATTATCACAGCAAGGTGCTACTGAGCACCACACTGACCATAAACACTGACCTAAAAGGCAGGACAGACAATAAAATTAGCTGAGGTGACATGAAGCCACCTATTTTATTGGTTTGTTAAAGTCTTACAAGATACACAAATATTTTTTTTTTTTTACTGTCTCAATATGTAACTCACATCAGCTTTCAATAATTTTAATTTTAAAAGTATAATATGTATAACTTTTAATTTATCAGTTTTTGATGGCATGTCTTCACTGTGAATAACAGATGGTACCACATTTTCTCCACTCAATTTTCAAATATCTTTGAATACAACACTTTGTGAATGACCAGATTTATTGGCATGCACATTTGTGACTTTCTTCTCTTATGGAATGTGTCATTGTAAGATCTGTCTGACTTACCACTTTTATCGTGCACATTGTGCAGACAATGCGTACTACGTTCAACGAACCATATCCTAAAGCGTTGTATCCTACGTTGTAGCTAATGAATTTGTCAAGGTTGGAAACTCTCCACTCAGACAGCAGGTGGATTTCTATGCAGCGTGTGACGGGTTGTAATTGAGGAGGGGTGTATCAGTGTGACGGTCATTTTCATCAATCACGGTTTCCTGAAGTGACAGACAGAACAGCCGTCCATATGGGTGTCTGTGTGGACAAAGCGAGGATGTCCAGCTGTTTCTTTGTGTTACTGTGTTTGTGCCATTTTGTGCGCCTCTTCCAAATTGTCAGTGCATAAAAAAATGCTCAGACTTTCAGGGGATTTCTTCAGGCAGTTAAGAGACTCATTTATCATGTTTAAATCATAAAATATGGGCTTTCACTAACAAAACCAAAGGAATGCAGACAACTGTTGCAATTCTGAATGCTGAGGAAGTCCGGATATACTAATAACTAATAATCCATTCATTTCAAATAATTTCTATTGCTTCTGTGCCTCCTTCCTAGTGTGCCGGGACTGAGACCGCTCATGGATGTAAACTACCTACCTTTGACAGACATGCGGATAGCCAGGACGTTCTGCTTCACAAACCTAGGCCAGGCCATGTACCTTTGCTCGCCCACCGAGATTCAGAGGTTAACTTATAGTCAAGACACCTGTGAAAATTTACAGGCAGGTTACTCTGTATTGAAGCAACTCTTATGTTAGTCTTGTCTGCAAACTTTATAAAATGCAAAAAAAGAAAGATATTATATACTTTTTTAAAAAAATAAATCCAACTTACAGGAGCTTTTTATATTTTAGGAGATGCTGGGTGAACTTTTTACCCCAGTAGAGACACCAGAGGCACCAAACAGAGGGTTTTTTAAAGGTCTCTTTGGAGGAGGAGCGCAATCGCTGGACAGAGAAGAACTATGTAAGCCAGAGTCATCATAAATATGTTCTCCTCTTAAATGTGTGCAATCACACTCATCATAATCTTTTTCGTCTTCTTCCCTGTTCCTGCTTCACTAAGTTGGTGAGCTAGCGGCTGGGAAGGCATCTCGAAGTCTGGCCCAACACATCCCCGGCCCAGGTGGCATCGAGGGGATGAAGGGGGCGGCTTCAGGTGTGGTCGGAGATCTGGCACGTGCTCGGATAGCGCTGGACGAAAGAGGCCAAAAACTGGGTGAACTGGAGGAGAGGACAGCTGCCATGATGGCCAGCGCAGATTCTTTTTCCAAACATGCCCATGATGTAAGAAAATGTGTTCAAAAATAATAATAATCAAAAAAAGCATATCTTGTCGAGAAATCTCTCATAAAAACACTTCTTTTTTTTCTTTTAAAGAACTTAGTATGCTTTTTTTTCTTTTAGTGTGGCCAGAAATTGCCGATTTACTGACATAACTTAATAAATAAGAAACCATTTTTTTGTGGCACAGTATGCACAAAAATTGTGAAAACTAAACCAAAAACCAGAGTCCGGTTGCATTTTACATCTCACAACAGCAAACATATGCCTTATTTGAATGTGCAGGACATTTTGTAGGCTTGATGTGATGGATCAGATTTTATTTTTAAAATTCTAAAACATGCTAATGTTTACCATTGAGACGTGTTTTCTTAACCGATGAAACAGTTTGCTCTTTCTTTGTTGCTGCTCGTTTGGGAAAGCTAAATAACTTTAAGCTAAATCTTTAAATTATTTATGCATTGTAGGAATTACTTCTACAATGCATCTTTTGGAAAATGCTAATTTTATTCATTTGCCCACTAGAGGGCAGGAAAGAGCCACGTATCATGACCTACGGATTTGATGTAACTTGTGTACAAAGCATTTTTATTTTCTTTGGAAATTTGCAGCCAACAGTTTATATGTTGTTTTTAATTCACTGTATTTTCTCACTTGGACATTTTTCTCCTCCCTCCAGATGATGCTGAAATGCAAAGACAAAAAATGGTATCAATTCTGACGGGCCACTGGCAAGGAGCAGAGCTCTGTGGTTACAACTGTCTCACTGACCTTCCATCAGCTCATCTGGACTCACACTTGACTCCCCCTGCCATCTGTCCGTCGAGCCGTCCGTCTGAGCCTTCTTCACTGGAAACATTTGGGAGTTTTTTTCCCTAGCACAATGTTGGATACTGTTCTTACCTCAGTGTGAAGGTGGAACTGAGGTAAAGAGGGGGGACCTCAGAGGAAAGTAATACATAAATGGTGACATTTTTTTTTTATTTTGTTTTGCTTTTTTTTCTTTTTGTTCATGTTAAACCTCCCTTCCAAGGCCTCAGATTGGTCCATCCGCCTGAGGAGTCCTCATTCTCATTTTGCCAAAACGTCCTTTTACTGTTGTCTCCTCTGTGTACCTTCTTGGCCAATATTCAGACCAACAGATAATGGCTGAAAGAAGACTTAATATTTAATCAAGTTACAACGAATTCATGTAAGAGAAAAGGAGTCTAAATAAATCGATATATCTATACATAGATCTAATAAATGTGCAATGCTGTATTCACTTGTAGACTTTTGTACTTTAGTGACAATTATGAAAGAATGGGCTTTCTCATCAAGTCGATGGCAGAGAAGCGTGCAGAGTCTGCAACAATGTGGACAGTCGCAAAGATTAAAGCTACTCTCTGATGTATGCTGGGTATTTCCTCATCTTGTTTGATCTCTCCTCTGTATCTTAGACTTTTAAACTGTTACAGAGTGCGTGTGCTTGTGTGTATGAGGGTGTGTGTGTGCGTGCGTGTGTGTGTCATTACTCTGTTTAATATTTCTTGGGGTTTTCTGCTCTGTATTAATCAAAAACTTATTTTTCTAAAGGTGTGAAAATGGTCACAGACACAAAATTACTTTGTTCTTTCGAAAAGGGCTGGAATATACGAGAAGAGCAAGGCTATAATTTCTTTATTTTTTTATATTAAATTGGATCTTAATATTTGACCCACTAGTCATCAGTCCAGAAAAGAAAAACTATAGACTTCTGTCTACCTTTGATGTCACAAGCTTCTCCAATTATATATATAATTGCAATGCTTCTTGGCAGTAAACGTCAGACAGGTAATAGATATTTTAGTTTGTTTTTTTCCCAAAAGGGTGCCACATTTTCTTCAGTAAAAATGCATTTATGGGTTAAGCAGCATAACGGAAGATTTTGGATGCATCCCTGAGAGAAAACCAATTTTTCTCAAAACTTTAAAGAAACGAGACATATTAAGAACTGAAAAATTTCATTCATTTACCAAGCACCGCGGTATTTTACATGCACTCCAGCAGTGCATGGAAGCACAGCAATCACCCACAACAGCGTGGTTGTGCATGCTGGCCACCAGCTCGGTCATATACCTCTGTAGGACGACATTCCATTCTTTAACCAGCATTTCTCTCAGCCAGTTTGGTTGTGTTTAGAGAGGTTCGAGTCAGCAAAAAAATCTAGCCACTCCATCCTCTCATCCATTACCGTATTGCTCCAACAGTATACATAGAATTTCCTGCATATACTTACACTATGACCTTTCTATTCAAATGCTGCAGGAATATTTTGGACCTAGAACTATTACCCACATCAATAGTTCAATAAGGCTTTATTGCACATGTTCTTCATAATGTATTAAGCGTCTTATTGTCAGTACCAAGGGAACCAGATGCTCCCAACAAGAGTCTATATAATCAATTCTGCTGCTCCTCCCACGACTGTATTTCCCTACAAATGTGGCACCATTCAGGAGTAAACTACTGCTCACAGCATAAGCATTATGGCCATAAAGCATTGCTAAAATATGATTATATATATATTTCAATGCTATATTTTAATAGGATAAAATTTGAAATCAAATTCAGATTATTTACATTGCCTTAGTAAGATAACTTTCTATGTTTATTTATTCATGAAGGAGACTTGAGTTCAATGTCGGAAACGATCACCTTGATTATATTTTCTGAGTTCCAGCTTGTTTCTGATGGTGTTTGCAGTAAGGCCCTCCATGTGGTGTATCTCCTGTGTGTCAGGCATCTAACCTTTATTTGTATATAAGTAAATAGTTTGACAATCTTAGACCAACTCGAAAGTAAACATTAAGGTTGCACAAGAAACAAACGAGGAGACAGGCCATATTTTTTCTGACGCCAAAGAGTTTCTTTAGCTTGTCCATTGAGTTATTGTTTGGAACCAGCAGTCACCCAGACAAACATACATATTCACTTTTCAATAACTTAGAATATTATTGAAAAGTTTATTTATTTCAGTAATTTAAGTGAAAGAGAAACTCACATTATTCGGTTCAATATTCAAAGTGATATTTTTTCAAATTGTTTTTTTTCTGTTCATTTTTATCATTACTAAAAGTAACCAAAGTTCAGTTATTCTGTCTAGTCTCCCCAAAACTCTTGAAAAAACTTAGCATAAAAATCCAGTTACCCCTGTTGATTGTACACCTTTTTCAATCACACTTTTTCCTTCTGCCCATTTTACCTTTAACATGGTTAGAGGCAGTCCTTGGTGAAGAGACACTTTTAATAGCAACTACCTTTTCTGGCATTAGCTTCTTTAGCTAAAGCCAGAAAAGGTGGCAAGCATCAGAGACAGTCTCCTGGCTAACTGCCAAGTCAGCAGTCTTCCTTATGATTGTGTAAAACTTAACATAATATGTTCTTTAAAATTGGCATGGGCAGTATTCAATATTTCTGTTAAACATAATTTCGTGCTTTTATTAGTTGTAACCCATAATCACAGAAATGAACAGAAATAAACACTTGAAACACACACTATTTAATATATCAATCTAAAAAAACGAGTTTTGCTTTTTGAATTAAGCTACTAAAATAAATTAACTTCTTATAAAATTCAAAGTGTTGTGATACATTACACGTTCATATATGAAGAGTCGACAAAGACACAGTTCAACTTGGGAGTTCTATCCCCATCGCCATTTGTTGTTACTTGAAATTCCGATAGAATGCCATTTATTCAAAAGTACAAAATGTGATGTTCCATCTAAAGTTAAATGTTTCAGTGGACCAAGCTGTGAGTCAGTGATGCTGTTCCATTCAGTCTAGAACCACAGCTCACTTCATACAATACGTATGGTGTTTATAAATGTGTGAATGCGTGTTTGGATGTCTGTGCCCATCTGAGTGACATATTACTAATATTGTTTTCTGGTAGCTCAAGTCCAAGTCTCTCCTTGTTAAAAAAACGTGAATCTGGGTGAGTGTCAGAATACAGTTAACAGAGCCGCCAACACAGAAAAAATGTGTCAGAGGATCAGCAGATGATGTCAAAATTCTGGTTTATTAAAACACATGTTTAGTCTGTATGCAAATAGCCTTCAATTTTCAGACAAAGCTGTTATGTATTACCAAGTTGTTCCACAGCTATGGTGGATGTCTGGTTCTCTGTGTTCAGTATGGAGTGTGGATGCTAGCAGAAAAAAAAGGAAAAATAGCCTGTCTTTTTTCTTCTATTTGTGTTTGTCTTTTTAATTTTCTTCCTGCAAAATGTCATCCTTTTTTTTATTATTATTGTTTATTATGTTTTCGACCTGCTTCTGTGTGGCTTGTTACAGTCTGCAGTATGCTTACCTGGTACAACCCACACACTCAAACAGTTCGAGGGACTCCTGTGTATTTCCGCACACCGTCTTCTGTCCCGGATTCAAAACTCATCAGTGGGGTGCAGTATTTTTCTCATTGTAGCCAATTTTCTTGTACAGTTTTATGCAAATTTCACATGGATGTTATAACTTTATCTGCTTCCACAAAATTTAGAAATTCTGTAGATAGAGATTACTGTGCAATGGAAAATAAAAAGTGAGAAATGTATTTTCTGTCCTTTATATTTATTTTGTTTGTTTGAGTTTAGCTAGAACGGAGAAATAGGATCTATTTCTGTGCATTGCAAATATTTGCCTTTAATGTGAGGCAATCTTCCATGGAAGGTTTACAGTGTTGCTTTATTACCTACTGTAGCTGCCGGAGCCTGTGGGCTCTGGAAAAATTGTTGTAGTTGTTGCATGATTTGGTTCATAAAAATCAACTGCAGTGTAATGGACTGAACATAAACATTACTTTTAGCTATGCATTTTTGAAATTCTTTTCTCTTTTTTTTTTAGTTAATTTGTTATAAACAAATTAACTAAAAGAGTTACCTTGGGAATCCCAACGGCTACTCTGATTAACTCTCTCAGTTCCTTGCATGGCTGTTTCAGCGTAGTCTTCTTAATTATTTTTTTTTATAATAGATTCAACAGCGTATTATTATACATTTCAAGTTTCAGAGACTTTTTCATAAGCTTTACTCTTCTCCCCAACTTTATATATGATCAATCAGGTGTTTTCCTTGTTTCTCATGATGCTGTTTTTCCACTGATGTTTTGTAACAAACTGCTGTAGCTTTCATACAATAGCTGAATTTATACTGAAGTTGAATTAAGTCTACTATGGCGAATACAAATGCACACGTCACTTCAGATTGTTTATCTTAAAAATCATTTTTTCACTTGATTTAGTTTATTGAGGATTGCAAGGCACTGTAGCTTTCTCTGGTAGTTAGAGGCAATCTTTGTGTGTTCATTAGGAAATTTATGGTCTCACTAATTGCAAAACATACTTCATAATTAAAATTGAGATAGACACAAGAATGAAGTGTGCCCTGCAAAACTAAATTTAATTAAAAATGGAAAAGAAAAAGAAAACCTTAGCTAAAGTTATGTCCAACAAATATAATTATCTTTTACTTGAATCAGTAACAGTCTTAATGTTGTGGCTGAAGTTTCCACATGGAAGTATGCAGTCCAGCAGCAATATTTACATACAGGTAGATGTAAGGAGGTATTTGGATGATTCTCTAGTTTCTGAAATGTTTGAGTCTTTACACTAGAGGGCAGCAAATACACATTGATGCATTCAACGAGTCTGAACAGATTAAACACCTTTATTAACCGAAGATTTATTAGCTATAATTAACTTATATCAAAAATATAAACGTGAATATTTATTCGCATTCCTTCAAAAAGGTATACCTTTACATAGATATATACATTTATAGATTTTTTTTTACAGTTTGTAACATTTTTATGTTTAATGGAAATCTACAGTTTTAGCAGTCATAAAATAACTTTTTTTTTAAATATTGGTTTTATTTCAACCATATTTTCCAAAACACTAAGCATTTTTTATATTGAAAATGATTTTTTTTCACACACCTATTTTATGCAAATACAGGCTTACAATGTACAAAAAGGAAAGGTAAAAGAAAAAAAAAAAACATTCCAAATACAACACTTCTTTTACGTGGAAAATGTAGTCCTTTTTGTTTGATTTTGCCCGGTAAATGAATAGCAGAGAGAGAAAACATACAGTCTTCATCACTCCTAGGGCCGCAGTGTCTCACAGCATTGGAACTGGTGACCTGCAGTCACTGTCATACCCACTCAACATTTCAGATTGTGCCATGTTACAATCGCAAGCACAACAGTGCATTTTATTAAGATTTTATTATGGGATAACACACAGTACCACAAAATTGTCGATTCATATTTTATGAATATATTTTCTGAACATATTTGGATAATTTCTGCTAAATTAAAAATAATTATATTTAAAATGCTGACATAAAAAAGGAATTGCCCAACACTGATCAATGAAATAGCTTTTGAGTCAGTTGTCCATTTTCTTTTGATCCCTTTAATAAAAAGGTAATACATGTTACGGAGCTAAATTTCTTAAATCTTTCATCCAGTTTGAATGCAGATACCCTAGACTACAAACTTAGAGTCAGCATAATATGATATGTTACCTTTAGATAACTGTGAATGGAATAGCTTTCAGAAAACAGTTCGGAAAAAAAAAAAAAAAAACTTGTACTAGTGTCTAACTATGTATGGACGCTTCAGTAGTGTGATCTAGAAATAATAAGCAACACATGAATAAACCAACACAAAACGTTAATTGAAAAAGCAAATACTGATAGCTGGAGGGACAAAACCGACTGTGATTGAATGATGCCTTCACAGTGCTCCACTAATCATCAGTCAGACTAAAAGCAGACACAAAACAGTTGAATTACTGAATTACAATCTTATGAAAAAGGACAAATCTGGAAGTTCTATTAATAAAAGAAATATTTTAAACAGAGCTATGCATCCTAGCCTGTAAGCGGCAAACGCATACTTGAAAGCATGAAAGTAAGTTTGACCACTCCATTTCCTCCTCCACTGGTTGTCATGAGTCAGGATTTTTAATGAGACATGCCTTGCTGCTGAAACGTGCTATACAAATAAAATTTTATTGATTGATTGATTGATTATGTTACTGTTGCGTAGAAGTTAAAATAATCAGATGAAGCAAAGTAATCAGCATAAAGTGCTGGGGTTTTTCTTCTGAGATAAGCTTGTGTGGCTGAAGGAAGTTGAAGGGTAAATTAAGGTGAGAGTGGCATACCGCAGACACAAAGGGAGAAAAATTGGTTCATTGGAGGTAAAAAGCGTGTTGTTTTGTGCAATTTGGCTGAAACCATAAAGAGAAGGTCATTGGGCAGAAGTGTTTGTTGATGCATACTGTTTGAACTACTGACTGACTGAGAAATAAGGTTAGGCAATCCACAGCCTGGCATGGTGCACAGCAAATGACAAGTCGGTGAGCCATTGTTGCCGTGGTGACTGGAAACATGAATGACCTAAGCCATGTTCGCACCACAGGAATCAGTGTGACACCAGAAAGGGATTAAGCTGGTGGCAAGCATGCAGGAAGGCACCTTTTCCGCAGGGGCTGCTGTAAGTGTGTTCTGCTGCTCATTGCAGAATCAGGTGACTGGCAGTGTTGTAGTTAAAACCATTTGTAATAAACCGATGGAGGCAAGGCCGTTGCTGACGCTACAAATCTTGGAAGAAAACTCTTCAGACAGCTCATTTATAAACGTATAACAAAACTACAGACTAGCTAGTTGCACTGATACATGTGTCCTTTCAATTTGGTCCACTGTCAAAACATTTAGTTGATTCCAAACATTTTTTTCTCAACGTGTAAGCAAACTTTCAACTATATGCCACTTATTGAAGACATCGGAGAAGATGGAATTACTTAAACAGAAACTAAATAAAGAAAAAAGAGACAAGATGGAGGTAATAAATGACATCCTCGGCAACATAAAAACTCTGGAATAGACTCTTTCCACATATAAGTACTCCATTGAAGTTGACACCTAACTTGACTAAAGTACTGTTTTCTCAAATTTAACAGCTAATATTCTCACTCCTTGCAGCACCTAGCTGTGGTGCAGTGCTAGTGTCAACAAGTACATAGGAAAACCATAATAAGTAGTGGAGAAATTGGAAAAACAGTTTTTTCTTTCTCTATAATAGTGAAAGATTTGTGCTATAATGTCCTCGCTAATTAGAAATCTAATGCTCTTTGATGATTAATAAATTAATTTATTATCATAATAAGAATAGTATTTAGTACATGATACAGCCATAATAGTCCAGTAAGATCATTTGCGAGATGATGGTTTTCAGGTTTCAGACTGATTTTATAGATAGAGGATCCCAAATTATTCATGAGCCTGACAGATTTGATTTAAATTAATCCTTTAATTTTACCCAAATTTAATTATCTGACTGGAAGTAATATTAATGTACTGGAAATGCCAGACAAAATCCTGTTTTGAAAAGTAAAAGTAATCTGTGGAGGAAGTAACATATTAGCATAATAGCAAGGAGACCATCTAGTCTCAAAGACTTGAAACTCAACACTAAAGACACACAAAAAAAGGCATGTAAAAAACTGGTCAGCATTAGGGAATGAAATTATTTTCCACTGATTTTATAAGATAGTTTTTTTCCCCCCCTTCAAAGCTAATTCTTCCTTTACATTGTTTCATTATCTTTTCAGACATATTATGTGGATCTGACTGTGGCATGCAGGAGATGTCTGAGTTGATGCTTTATTTGAATTGGTGTGCAAGCCACGCCTACTTGTGGCATCGATTACCTCTGCAGGTAACAAAAAGTGAGCAGGCATTCCTTGCAGATCATCATCAGTCATTATCCCTTTCCAGCTGTGGCTGATTATGTCACAACGTGAGAACAGTTAGCTGAAACAATAGACAGCATTCTAAAGGCCTTTCATGAGCTAATTCAAAAACACACACACTTCCTGGTATGAAGGTATTAAACCCTGAAGTAGAACTGGGAGGATTGCATGTGAGAGTTACTTGACTCAGGGGAAAAAAAAAAGCTTTTAAACTGAAATGTGAAAGCAACAAGCCCTTCAATTGGGGGTGAAAATAATAATCAAGCAACATTAAAGAACTAAAGCTCTATTTCTATTGTGTGTCCCATACTTCTGCCAAATATTTGTTGGGTGTTGGCTGTGCGTTTAAACCCATTTACTTTAAATTGTCTGCTGCTACGTGGTAGAAGAATACCCAGGAATTTGTTTATTTAATAACTCCAACTATGCGTTTCTCCAGGAAAATATAAGCACGTGAATCCCCTTTGCCTTGGCGCTTTTAGTGTTTTATTTTCTTGTTTGTTTTTTGTTTTTTCAGTTGTACAGCCACAATGGTGGCCCACACAGCCAGGTGACCTTTTAACATCACAGACATTTAGATGTGAAATTGAACTGTGGTACAAAGTGTATTAACAATAGTTGCTTTACACTTTTGCACCTTTAGGGCATGAAAGAAACCTTCAGCTGGAAGACATAAATATAAAAGTAGGCTACAAACAATTACATTTGGAGGCTACATTTTCAGTAATGCTTTTGCATTAAAGGTCAAGAATTTCTTAAAAATTGCTACTTAGTCATACGTTTTCTAATTTCAGATTCTATTTTACTTCACATGAAAAAAGGTGCACCACACATTAAACTATGCAACTTCTGTGTTTTGCTGGTACATTGAAGAGGGTCTTCTCTTTTTACTTCCATTCTACCTTGCAAAACCATAGACTTCCTATGAAACATTTTTCAATTTGCAAATATTTGCACCAGATCAATTGAGACAAAAGGCAAACTTTCTGGTCTTCATATGCTCTGCATATTGGAAAAACTAACAATGTACATCACCATAAACAAATCATCCCCGGTATGAAACACTTTGGTGGCAGCATCGTGCTGTGAAGATGTGCTTCTTCTTGAAGGATGGTAAGACTTATCAAAGTTTATGGCAAGACAGATGGCGATAAATACAAAGGAATCCTCAAAGAAAGCCTGTGTGAGGCTATAAAACACCTGAAGCCAGGATGGAATGAAAACGTACACTTACATACTTGAGATATTTTATTTTAGATTGTGTCTTCTGCTGTGCAAAATATTGTTTTCAGCTATCACATACAATTCTCATTGTGGTTGTAATGTCACAAAAAAGCATCAAAATGAAAAAATTTTTATATGTATATATACATAAATTTTTTTGGTGACAGAATTGAAAGAGATGTAGAACATAGACATGCTTGTGGCTGAATCTCTGACCTTGTAACTTAAAAGTGACTTTAGGTCAGTGGTTACTTTCCCAGTGAGAAGAACCTTAAGGCGAGGACTCGGTGTTTGAGTTGTGCACACTTTCTCCTTCAATTATAGACGAAAAAACAGGGTGGTTTTCGTTTGTCCACATGGATGCATGAAATAGACGGTGGCATATGGAATGCATACCAAAACGAAACACCCGCCTACATGAGGAGTTTAAAATTGCTGTTTTATTTGGTTCCAAAATACCGCAGCACAAATTGACACAAATTGAGATTGTGTGCATGTGTAATTACAGAAACTTTCAATCTGTCTGGTTCTTTGAGCCGTCGCTGGGGAATTGAGGACTTGCTCCTTGGACAAGGAAATAGAGGTTTCACATCTTATGTAAGCGATTCAGATGCTTTGTTTTCTATAATACTACAATACATACAGATAACGTTCAACTGTTCTGTATTCTGGATCAAAATCTTTGTTTTCCTTTGTGAAACTCCAGTTGTTATTCCAATTAAGAACTATTTGCTGCTATCCTCTGCTGATCCTCTTTCTGTCAAAACAAATTAGGTGTTTTTTTTCGTGGTATGCAAGGAGCGGTTTGGATTCATTTAACCTGCTGAGCTCAAGTGCTTCACTGCATATACTTAGTCTTAAAATGTTTTGTCACTGGGGCCCTGTTATGCAAGGATAAATGTTGTATGTATCTGTGAATTCTTAAATATTTCACTCATCCAAATATTAAACACTGTTTGGGATAGAGTCTCTTTGCTCTTTTTGGAGAGGGACCGTTTGAATATGCAAGGCATGCTGTGCGTCGGCACAAAGGGGATGAATCTTTCATGGCTGGTTTGAAAGCAGCTGAACCGCTGGAAGGGCGACTGGCAGACATTTTCACCAAGTGACACTTATTCCTGCAGCTTAATCGGCCGTTAATCCTCAAATAGATTCAGGAAATGTCGCCCTTTTTCTTTCATGTGCAATCCTATGATCGGAATTTCTTGTGATTACTGTCTTTTAACAGTTATAGTTGGATGCAGTGATATTTTATATGTATATATATATATAAATATATTTAAATGAAGTATATTTTAAATATATTTTAAATTAAGTCATATGGACGAGCTTTGAAATCTTCAACTAGTTTTCTTCGAAACTAATGTACACTGAGCTGAGGCGTGCTCACTGAGCACACCATCTGGCAGACACTTTCATGCAACCTGGTTACCATAACAAATTAATTAAGGATGTTCCCTGTCTGCCACAACGTGTTTGATCATACCAGAAGTTCTAATCTAGAGGTTGCACCACATCAATGATTAACAGGAACATCCAGGTAGCTGTTTAGATGTCTTTTGTGGCAACAAAAACCTGTCTTTATGGATCGTGAAGGTTTTTGTTACGGTACGGTACTGTAATTACAATGTTGGGCTGCAAATTTCTCTAAAGTGTTTCATGTGCAGTGCTTGACTAACCACAATCAAAACATTTACCCAAGTGGATGCAATATTGTGATATTTAAGCCCACCAAAAATGTTCAGAAAGAAAACACCTGTAATCTCAGAGGCTGGGTTTATGTAAGAATTTAACATCTTGCAGCTTTTTAAAGCAAAAGCAAATCATCCTAGGATCTTGGGATCATTTGTCATCCCAAAAAGAGCCAGATTACTGTATTTTATCTATGTTTTAGATATTTTAAAGATCAATAAACCTGCCATGTTTGGGTTCCCTTTCATGAAAAAGTGACAAAGCCTCAAACATGATCAGCTTGGAGCAAACCCATTCATTGTCCTAAACTTTGCAGCTAAGGTTAGGCTGTTCCAAATCGAGACGCTAATGTAGCATTTGAGACTTCCAGTCGTCTTTTTCTCTTTGGAAAATAGCAATTAGAGAAGCCCGAACTTTTCTTTGGTAACACAGCAGAAACCTTCATCTGAACCATGTTTACTGCTTGCTCAGCTGTTGTGATGATGCATGAGTCTCGGAAGTGAATGGTCTTCAGTCAAAGAAGTAGAAAGTCAACTGCAGTCACATTCAATAAATTAGAAATTGTGTTCCGATGACGTTTGTTTATTAGACCTTATTTACCGCATGTATGTACACAATGGCTGGAAAACTTCAGTCTGTGATGTTTCAACAATATTTAACATTAAATATTGTTCACAAACAATATTCATATATTTTGCAGCAATGCCTACAAATTTTAGTACTTTGAAATATGATGTCTATATTTGCAACAAGTAATCTGGACCACTCTTCCATAGCATACTTCTTTGTATGTTGTGGCCTGTTGACTTCTCAAATTGTTTTTTAAAGGGTGAAGTGTCTGCCCTTTGAACAAGATATTTCCAGATACTTTCATAGATTTTCAACAGGATTAAGATCTGTGCTCATAGAGTGTTAAGAATCTTACCAGTTTTTAGACAGTTTTCAGTGATTTTCGCATTATTTTCCTGTTGGATCATCCATAAGGATAAACTTGTTAACACTGGGCCGTGTTTGACACAACCCTTAAATCTTTTCAGGATTTAAGCATCCTGAAAAGATTAAATGTTTTCTATTGGTGTGGTGGTGTTTTCCTTTATAGCTGTGTTGTTCTATGTACAAATAAGGGGCTGATTTAAAAAAAAAAAAAAAACTCAAATCTTTTCAAGTCTTTTCAAGATATCCTTTCAGAAACATTGGGGCTTGTCGACATAAAATTTTGGTGAGTTCCAGTTTTTGTATGTTGCTGTCAATAGTAAATCCCTCCTGGGTTGTTTTCCTCAGCACCTATTATAGTTAAAAATGCAACAGATGTTGTGATTGAATGGGATAAATAAAGTGAAGTAGCAGAAGTGTCGGGGAATAAGTACCGAAAGGTGACGTAGTGCCAATGTCACATAGGAATGCTCAGAAATTTATCTCAGAATATATATGTCTGAACTTGGCATGTCACCTCTACACAAACTGCAGGTGCTCACTTAAGGCTTTGCTCTAACGTTTTACACACACTTTTCCCTGAATAGCTTTAGGTCTAAATAAAACTACAGTTTTTACTATAGATATTGATGGATAACAATCTTTGTCTTTACTCTGTTAAAGGTGTCATATGTGATGTTTATAAAGAAATATGGTTTTTAGATATTTATTAGAACCATGTAGTGACAGTACACTGTGACACAGACAATCTGTGAAAAGATCAATCTCCTCCTCTTCCCTGAGCCTCTTGACTACAAGTGGTTGCTTCTAGATAGAACTGGGAGCACTGGGGGAAGGCAGAGAAGCTATCTTTTTCTCAGATTATCTATCTCATACTGTTACAATAGTATGGTGTGAGATATACATACTGCAGCTTTTAATAGCGGTTGTTTCTGAGTTTTCAACACATGAGTTATTGATATCAGCATCAAAACGTCAGCCTTGGAAAAAGATTACAGGGGTAATGACCATTGATCATCATTGACAGGTCGCACAGTTCTGTCTATCTGTGCGGGTGTCCTTAGTAGAAAGTGTCAATTCTCATTTTTCATATTTTCTAAGCTCCTCACAGCTTTTGCCTCCGTTTTCTTTGCTCCATGTCCAATATGATTCATACAGCAATGCCAAGCTACCCTTGTTCTCTTTAAATAGGCTGGATAGCTGATGAAAAGCTTTGATGGCACCTGTTACAAGGCTGTCAAGGTCCAAGACTTGGTTCTAAACATTACTGTATTACAAGGAGTTTTAGAAACACCAGCAAATCTTCCCATAGTCTTTAGGCATAACAAAAAAAACAAACAAAACACTTTCTTTTCACAAATATATTTCTTTACTATCGCATATAAACAGAACATACAATTGTTTTTAAATGACATGCTTTTCCTGAGAAATCAAACATTTTTTAGTTTTACCCTCAGCAACCACAGTTTTATTTTTCTTTAAATTTTATGTTCCACAAATTAATATGTAAATACTAGTGAAAATATTTGAAACAGTTTCATTATCTATGCGATCTATAAAGTCACCTTCTCTTTTTTGCTTTAAAATACCCACATCGTCTCAATTTATCTCAACTTACTTAATGCCCCATTGCTTTTAGCTGAAGGCCTGCAGCATGTCATGATCATAAAAGTCTAGGTTACTCTGAGATTAAATCATTCGTCTATTTGCCATATGCTGCTCCTCACCAAACAAAAGATTTCATAGGTTTTAAATCAGTCTGTGATGGACTCCTAAAGTGGGCAAATATCTGTTGATGAACCCCACATGATTTAATCAAGATCTCCACGACAGCTGTTAGGGGAAAACTCATGCAAAAAATAGACTTAATAGACCTCCCATTTTTGAATGTGTTTATGAATAGTCTGCCTTTTTACTTTTCCTATCTGCTTGGGTAGCACATCGGGGGTCTAATTAACATGTCTAGCCAGTAAATAGCCCTGTTCCCCCACAACAGCAGTAATAAAATAACTAGAATGAACAAACACAGCTGCTCAGCATATAGCATACGCAAACAGTGATCATGAACACAGCTCGTGAAACAGAAATTGCGAAACACATAGTTTTCACATAAAATGTTTCTGTCATTTTGGTTTATCCAGAATGATTATCATTTTACACAAAAAAGTTATGTAAAAAAACTAAACAGAAAAAAAAAATAAACACAATGACAAAAAATGTTAATCTTCCACGTTTGCCTCATGTGTCTTTGGCAGACAGTATTCCCACTGCAGGAATTTTCAAAGATCCAAATGCTTCATTTTGGAATTTCTAAACGACTGCCTGGCAGCTGCTGGCGTTTCCAAGGCAACGCCTGTGATTGGGAAAAGGGATTTGAATGGCTGCTATCAGAGAGGAAAAATGAGTGCTGCCACAGCGATACATTTTACCCTGTGAGAGTTTGTTAAATGTGGGTCAATCATAAGACTCTATTAAGTCTTCACCCCGGTGTGGCATATTAATTTGCATGTTGCTAGCCTTGCCTGTACTCCATTAAGAGTGGTGTGCTGCCTGCTGCTTTCATGAGCTGCAGTGTTGTGTGATGAATGTGTGGTGGTAAGCGGCAGGAGAGGATAAAAAGAGATCTGCCGGTTGTTGCAGACTAATAGAGGCGGATGTCATCCGGCACTCTCTGTGCCTTTTCATTGTCAAATTTTTATTTTTTTATTTTTTTGATCAGGCAGCTTATACGTTGAACAATTTCATGGGAATTTCTCAGTGGGAAATCTAACAAGACAATTTTCTGGGATTTACCCAAACCTGCTTTATGTCAGAAGATGCACATATATTACTTTCTCAGTGGTCCATTGTGTTTGTCCTTTCTTTACTCTGTTGCAATAAGTTTAATTGTATTAGTATCAGGTTTAGAAACTAAAATAGACCTTCATGTCACCAGAGTTTTTTGAAGTTCATTACTAAAAGTAAGCTAAAGTAAGCCATCACAATCTGGATTACAGTGCTTCACAGAGGTGATATCACTGAAGAAATTATGTTCCTAAATACCAAAGGCACCAGCATTTAACTATTTTTTTGTATGTCTTACTTTTTGTCATGGTTTGCTGAGTTGGAGGGCCCAATTTCATACTGGGAGAAGTTAGAAAAATAAATGTATCAATAGGAAAAAATCCAAATACAACCCCCCCCCAAAAAAAAAAAATTGAGATAATACGGAGAAAGGAACAACTGCCATGGCATAGGAAGTGTATTGGGAGAAAAACAGAAACTATTGAGGAAATATGACAAAGATGACAACTGGTGAGGGAGGTAAATGCTGTATTTGGGGAGTGATAACTGAAGAGAGAACTGGGGAATAATTAACTCAATGATAAGTGGCAATGGTGAAGCACGGGTCTACCGGCAACAATTAAGAATAAGGGAAATGACTAACCACAGTCAAATATTATATTTAAAGCCTTCCAAACTCAGACTTGGGGCTCATTAGCAAAGATAAACTACCAAAATACAAATATAATGGCTGGTCAGATTTTTGAAGGGTTTTCTCTGCTATAAAACCAAAAAGGACTTTTCCATTGATAACTGAGAACAGCATAAATATTTTTTATTATGCTATTTCTTAATAGGATGTAAATTTAGCAGGCAATGCTAGTTCAGGCAGTCAACTGGAGCTGTGCTCCTTCTACTGATGGATTTGGTGGACTGTTTAAACCATAAAACTTACAGCCGCTCTCTGCATTTTATGTGCTGCTCCTGCATGACTGCCTCGCTGCCTGCTGCTGCCAGTTTCTGCTCAGTTCTCTTCAGCCTCTCCACCACCCCATCACCCCAATTGGACTACAAGGTCAGAAACAACATTCTCACCTCCTGAAATTCAGAAAACACGATCAGAGGAAATATATGTGCTCATGTGGCATGACCATAGATGCCAAACTCAAACTTGTACCATATGTGCTACTAAAGATATATTTAATCATTTAAATGTGAGTTTTCTGACTGGAAACGTGCTCTGAACAACATGTACCACCTATCCCTGTTCCAACGTGAAGATTGGAATGCTTAACATGTTTTCTAGGGGACACGTGCCTTTTCAACCAATGACCTGAAAACATTGATCCATATTTATTTGATGTTAGTAATGTCAGTTTAGAAGGAAAGTAATTTAGACTACATTGTTTTAAATTCTGATGTTTAGGTTGCCTAAACGCACAATTAAGCAAAGGTTCTCTGTTGTTGGACATTTTTCATGGGATCTTGTTTCCATAAGCCTTCAAAAATTGAGTTGCATACGAAAAGAAAAAAGATAAAAATAAGATCACAGCCTATTTACTTATAGACACATCCTCCATCAAACTGATCTGTTAAAACACCTCTAAGGACACATTGGAAGTGAGACTCTGGTGATAATATCTTAGTCAGAACAGTTAGGAATGTTTCACCAACACTTATTTTCAAGTTGTTCAAATTTAGTTTGCTTGGATACTTTTCTACCCAAAACCTCCTTCAGTCAGGAGCATTTAGTATCCTTAAGATGGTATTTCAGCATTCAGGTATATCTGTAAGATGGCCTAGGTGAGACATACTCGTGTATACATTAAAAGCTGTAATGAACTCTTAACTATCACACTAATCTTTTTGTATACATTGTGACAAATTTACTTTTGCTGACTGATTATTTTTTTGAAGTGTGTAGGGAGATTATTTGTTCCTTTAAATTTATTTATTAAGAGCATTAAACACACGAGATGTTAATGGACTCACAGCAAGTCCATTACCGGCATAAATATGAAATGTATGTCATTCATCTATCCTGCCTGTGATTCCCCTCTAACTATGGTTTCAATACCAGCCCATATTAAACATATTTTATTTAGTCTGTATCAGGATTGTTCGTTCAGCTGCAGTAAAAGTCAAATCAAAGTGTAAGTTTGGTTGAATTTTTTATGAAGTTTATTGTTTTCTGTGTCCTTACAAACTTTTCCTTTAATCCTACTTGTGATCTTTGTAAATGTACTTTAGCAAAAATAATCCTATTTAATGCACTTTGGGAGTTGTGTCGATTTTCTCTGCAGTATGAGAACAGAAGTATGGGGGGAAAAAATCCCATGTGCCCAGTTTTCGTTTGATCTCCTTTTATGTCTTCTTTTCTGTGGAACAACATTTTCTCTTCTAGAAAACATGAGCCTTGGCATCTCTGAGAGCATTACAGTCATTGTGTGGTTTACAAGCAAAGTAATGACAAGTCTGAGCAGTGTTCTGCTCCAGCACTCATCAAATTAAATCATGCAAATTAGACATCTGAACATTTTGCCTGACAGCTGCATGCAGGTTTATAAGATATGTATGTGTGGAACATTTTATAGATGACTTCTGTTTGGAAATAGGGCAAATTAAAACATAACATTCTGTATTATGATGGATACAGTGCCAGGTTTTAGATATTTGAAACTATGTAACAGGAGGTGATTAATGACACACTTCTTTGCCCCAAAGGAGACTTCATTTGCATCCTCTTGTATTTGGTAACAAAATATCAGTCATAATTTTGAACTCTGCTGTGTCAAGTATTGCTCTCTTCTTTACAGATACTTGACAAAGTTTCTTTCCACATCTCTCTTACCAATTAACAGCAAGCTCATGTCTGTTTCTAATTCAATAATTCCTCATTATATAATTAACAATGTACATAAACATATTTTAAAAATATATGTTCTTCTTATACATTTATATCTAAAATATCTTCAATGAAGATAAAATGAACAAAGTTGAATTCCTTGTTTGTGGACACAAACTTGGTGAATAAAACTTATTCTGATTAAGCTTGACCACTTACAATGTAACACATTTGATTTTTATTTTATATGTACATTTTCACATACTCTGCATAAGCTGTGAAAAAGAAGTGTAGGATGATGGGGCTTTCAATCTTTTATTTAAGAAAATGCACAAAGGTGACTTTGGAATCACTTTGCTCCTTGGATCTACTAAAACAAATATATCTGCCATAAATAAGCACTAACATGCAGAAAAGCACAGTTATTTGGAAGTCATTTGGTAATCAGTAAATGCAACATGAGTAATCCCCCACAAGCTGAAATTTACTGGCTGTTTTCACTAGTTGGTGCTGCATCATCTGTGTGATGCACCATCAGGTCTGACTTAATTTAATCACAAGCATCAGAGAGGCTTCACATATAAATGCAAATTGGTACTACACAAAGATGAGAAGCATTATATCCTTGTTCACTTAATGCTAACATAACGGTTTCTTTGCAGGGAGTGAGACCCAGACATGGTAGATGATGCCTCACTTTTTTGTTTGCAGCTGTGTTCAATTTGGACCTGAAATGGGATTCTGTCTCCCCTACACTTTTCCAATTTCATCCAGAGCACTTCCTAACTCACAGAACGTTGAGAACATCAAGTCACCCTGTATTAAAGAGGAGAGAATTAATAAAACTGTTTCACCTGCATTGTGTTTGAAGTCAGAGGCCAGGCTCCGTAGTTATGTTTGAATAGAGATGCCTTTTGGTATTCTTGAAACCTACGTATACACTTACAAACAGAGTCATTTCAGTTTTTTTGTGTACATAATTTGAATGCAACAATCAGACTCTACTGTGAATAATATGGAGCTCTAAAAGTGAGCTACATACACTGAAGAAGACATGAAATATGTCATATCAAATAAGTCGAGGCAAACGAGAACATGCATGTCAGTGCATTACATGTTTATAACAAACAAAAAAAAGAAATGTGAAATTACTATAAATGTTGTACTTGATGCATTTCCATGTTCAGTAGAGGTTCAGAGAGCAGCATGTATGGCCAATCACTTTTCAAGACAAAAATAAATCATAAAACTGGAATGTGGCTGATATGCAAAAACAAGTAAATAAACCCAAGAGAATGCTTCAAAGGTTAGTGATTTCAGGGAGCTCTTTTGATTGCATTTAAAGCTGAAAGACTGTGCCGAGGCTTTTGGAGTTCTGACACAACAAATATTTTCTTGAATCTGGAGTTTAAACAAAGCCACACATTTTCAACGTGCAAGACCTTTAATAAATATCCTATGATTAATTTGAAGCTAAATATTAATGGATAGAAATTTGGCTGCCTGACTACATTTGGAATAAATTAAAAGGCTAACATGATCAAAAGAGATCCAACCAGAAAGCATGAAAGGCATCAACATGACAGCTTAGTCATAAACTGAAGGTTAGCTGTAGGTGGCCACGCTAAATCAATCCAACATCCATTAGAACTTTACAATTTAAGAGTTCAGGGGCAACTAAACATTTCTTGTAAAAAAAAAACAAAAAAAAACTTGCTGACAAGGTTTTAAAAATGATGAGAGCCAGATGATCAGGTCTTCACTTTTAGTAGCTTCATACTTTACAGAAATTCAAGCTGGAATGTAAATCAGCTGTCTGAGGACTCAGCAGTAAAACCCTCTCTGGCTCTCATTCTATTTTCAGAACAAGTAACAAAACAGACAAAATGTTGTTTGGCAAACTGGTGAATCTGTAATTCAGGTTAGCTATCAATACTACATCACTAACAGTCCATTTTTGGTAAAGTTACAGTATATCTCAGAATTGAAAACAAGCAGTAGATCTACAGGCATCTTCTCTGGTTATTGTTTGGCTTCCGCCCAGACTGCAATCACACACTTCTGTTCTGTTGTAGCTCCTTTACATGGTAACATTGGGTGACAGATGTGTCCCAAACTTAATCTAAACTAAACTTTTCAACCTGCACATACACATGCTCCACCAATATTTGATTTAGGTACTTTTTGTAGTCAAAGGCTTGCAAGAAAGCAACACTAAAAGCGTTGCAGGAGCAGAGGTCATGGGAGGCTAGTGGAAGAGAGGTGGATGGGCGGGGTATTAGCTGAGTAATGCTTTAAGGATGTAAGTTCAAGTTCTGGCCCACAGTCATGACCTCAAACATTTCCAGGGCTGTCAAAACAAGCAAACGACGTCAAACTTGTTGCTTGGAGTCTGTGCAGAGTTGAGTCACTACACTTTTGTGGGGCACAATGTGTTGCTGAGCCTTTTGGTTCCTGGGAACAGCAAGACATAATTTTGTACTGCTTTTCATTGCTTCAGCTTTCATGCTTTTTATCTTGCGTTTAATTTATTTTAACTTTGCTTCATAGAAGCCAAACAAATATTTATATGGATAAAATCCAAAGAAGTCCCCACTTTATAACATTGTGCATTTGTATTTGTTATGAAGTAAAGCACTTTGAAATGCCTTGCTGCTGAAATGTGCTGTACAGATAAAATTTGATTGATTGATTGATTGATTGATTGAGAAATATGAATAAAATTTATTCTTATAAATTTTATATGAATATATGTATTCATATAAATACAATTGACCAATTCTAGAAACCAAGTTGCTGGTATTTTACCTTTTTTTCTGGTTTATTTATTTATTTTTTTACACCATGTGTGGGTGCCATGTACCATGATACTTCAGCTGCCTTGTCATTTATAGCACTGCAAATATGAACCACTTTCTGCTATGACCATATTTCCTTTAGTTTCTTGACAAAAAAAAAAACTCCTGGACTTACTCATCAAACTCACTATGACAAATGAGTCGACCTGGTCTCAGCGTTGTTAGCTAGCACCTCCTGGCAAACAAAACTGAGGCAGTAGAGCGTCTTCAGATCGAACCATGAAAATTCAGGCTTTACATAATAATGTTTATATTTCCTTCTTGTTTTTTTTCATTATTATTTTGTTTGGCCCAGAGACTGTCTTTTCATTTTAATTACAAATAAAACTATTTTTTAAGTTACTTTTTTTCTCACGTCGCCCTTGCCCGAAAAACTCTGATCTAAACCAATCTATCATATATGTGGATGTATGCTAGATGTATGTGCAAAACAAGAGTTTAATCTTCCTCCAGATGGTTGCTGTGATGCTAAGAAGACTGTGGCATACTGCTGCTGGGGCTTTCTTCTTGTAACTGCTATGAACTCCAGATCTGTGGAACTACTGGAAGCTAGCATGAGAACAGGTTCTACAACATTAATTGTGGATCTCTGTAGCTTATTTTCTTTGTGACAAAATTAATAATAGTATGATAATTATTATAATAATAATTAATAATAATTGCTGTAATAGCTCAAGCGCTTCAAAGGTTTTTGCAAGGCAACGGAAAAAGAGTTTGTTCTTGAGGCGGATTAAATTATTTATATTGGGGAGCAAAATATGTGCATCCGATCTGTAGTTTCTTTTGTTTCAAAATCTGAACAACAAAACGCAGGTAAAACAAAATGAGCTTAATGTTTCCTGTTTTCCTGTATCATTCTGCTCCTTTGTTAGCACCAGGAAACAATACGGGAGGGGAGCAAACTAGTGGTGACCCAATCAAAGGTCTCCACTCTTCTAATTAAAACGTCCAATCCATTCATCAGCTTCCACCAGGGCTCCACAGAAAGTACCAGACGAAGGCCTGATTTGAATGAATGGAGGAATTAGACACATAAACAAAAGGGCACAGCCGTAGATAATTGCAGAGGAAAAGAAGCTTCAATCGAAAGTGACATCACCAACATAAACAGCCTTCTCAGATGAAAGCACATCCTGAATCAGGCGCCTTATATTCAGAACCAAAGAAAGTCAATACATTACAGTACAGTGCGTCAATACAATGGTAGCACGGCTTGTTAGTAATTGTCTGAGTAAAACTGGAGTCATAGTGGCGATTGTTCACAATGGCTTGTGCCGTGTTCCCAGATGAGATCAACTGAAGCAGGCAACGGTATTGTCCTCAGAATACAATTAATGCTGCTGTGCTTAATGGTTTCTCTGACAAGTGGAGAAGTCTACAGAACATTGAAGACATTACTAAATATGTTAGATTCAATTGCTAGTGAACTAAGCTAAAAGGTTAGTTGGCATATGTTTTAAATAACACCACTGAGACAAAATTGCTCCTTTGACATTTTTTAATTAATTCAACCCGTCTGTGCCCTCTACAGATCCCATCATATCCACCATGTTTTATTGTGTTCCAAGCACAATAAAACATGTGCTTGTCTATATGTCTATATAGTCAGAATCTGTATGATTCTGACTATATAGGCATTGATAAAATAAAATTCCTGTCTTAAAAATATACAACTTGTAGAGTAGAACTTGAAACGGGCTATTTGTGCACAGAATTACAAGATGAATTTTGGAAATTTTTACTATATAAATCATGTTTGTTTTCATAGGAGTAGTTTTACTGAACTGTGAAAAGTGGTGTAAGATCTTCTTTTGCATCATTTTAGAGTTTTTAAATGCTATATGACTGAATGATAAAGGATGTGGGAAATTACAGACTTCAGAAGTTCACATATCCAGGTATTTCCCAAAGGGGCTATTTAAAGATTGTAAATAGTTACTTTGAAAAATGCTTGAACATACCTGCTGAAAACCTCTTCACAAGTTATTTCTTATATTATAAAATTTTAACTCGTAGTTAAAATTTTAACTTATAGTTCACAAGTCTTGTATCTACATACTCCTTTTATTTCTGATCCCATATCTCTAGCCCTCCATAAAACAAGCACAAACAAATCCAGATGAGGGACAATGTAACATTATTTCAACTTCATTAACTACAGTAACAATGCAGTTATTATTGTCCAGTCACAAAAAGAGCAATCTATATATGCTCTTAAATTTCATTATTTTTCTAAATTAGAATCCTTGCAAGCAATGGTTTTCACTGGATAATGATGTATTTTATAAAAATAATAAAAACACTGCAATCAACTATGGAAAAAAGGCATCACTGCCAATCATTATTGTTTTCAGATATCTGCCAGCTATATGCAGGAATCCCAGAAATATAGACCATTGCCTGCAGAAGTATATTCATTAGACTACAGCAGATGGGTTACCAGATTGTGCTAGAAGTATTTATAGTGTTGACCAATTGGATTTTGCAAGCATATTTGTTATGTATACATAAAACCGAAAAGTTGACTTTGAATAATAGATAACGCAGGACAGATGGGAACAAAGACACTATGCCTTTTAAATGTATAGCTTCTCCAACCCCCCGTCTTAATCAATGAATAGCTGAAGCAGCCTGGAAGGTGTGAGGCACTGCTATCTGACATTCTGAGACTAGAAACAGAGACTATATTAAAGGTCAGGTGTGGTCAGCTGTCCTTCTGTCTCAGTTGGGCTATATGGACAACTGAGCAACTGCAACAACCGATACTCCACTTCAAATGAATGGGAATGCAAACTTATGGGAGAAATTGTGTATTTATATCAATCAGTGAACATATATGTGGTATATGATACTTACACAAATTTGCATTTCTGTGTGGAGTCCATTTAATGCAGTTAAAGAATTAATATGTAGGAGAGGCTGTTCACTGAGGCTCTCCCGAGATATTTCTGTTGAGATTTATGAGCAAGATTTGGTCCATTATTAGCAAGTTTATTTCTGATGCAGCTATGTGCATACCAATCATTCACACGCTGCATAACACATTCTCTCTCTGCTCAAAGTGTGGAATAAAATCCAATTTAGGCATGGGAAGTACCAATGGGATGAAGAAAATGATGACTCAACTACATCAGATATATAATTTTGTGTAAATTATATTGCAAAAACTGAGAAAAGAATTGACAAAAAACATTTAGAGTAATTAATAATGATGACACCAGGCTGTGAAAATCACCTAAACGTTCATCCTGCCTTCCTCTGGCTTGACTATTCACCTATCAGAACAGCTTTTCTTCATGACCCTTCAATCGAAAGTGACAGCCTTCTCAGATGAAATCATCCCTGGATTTTCAAAATATTAACAGTTTTTTTGCATTGGGTAGGTTGTTATGACCATGTTAGGGTCATAACAACCCTAACAATCATAACAGTCATAACAACCCTAACAACAGGCAAAACAACTTTATCTTATTTGGTCATTTCGAAAGTGAGCCACACCAGCTGAAAATGGAACAAATGTTGCAATTTTTGTCCCAAATCAAACCAAGTTTACTGGACTATCAGGTGGGAAAGCACCCGTGGAGTTTGGAGAATATGTTCATTTTCTGTGTTCATGCGAGTTGTGGCTGTCCCGTTTGCTAGCAAGAGCAACTTGGATACCTTGCAAAAGTTATGGCTTGTAAGAATCATTTTACACCACAAAACCTTAAAGCTATTCTAAAGGTTTGACATGTGCAATACATTTAAGTTTTGCAGGGCAAATGAAATGTATTGTTTTATTTTTGCAAATATATGCAACTGTTGCAGGAGATGGAGGGAAATTATTTTCTTCTCACTTTTTAAAGTACAAGATTTGGGCAACAATTAACTTTTTGGGATGGCACAACTGTTATAGACGTTATCAGACAAAGTTAAACTGTTTGACATCACAGCGTCTGGCGTTGATAAGCTATGTTAAACTGAATTGATGCACAATGTCTTGGAGATCATCAAGATGTTCTTTGTAAAATGTAAGTTGGGCCATTGTGTTCTTTTTTGTCAGCAGAAGTTTTGCCTCAATGCCTCAGGTTAGGGGAGACTGTTGACTTTCATTTTCTGATGTGGGGTTCCCTCACCTTTGTCCATCTATTTGTTGGCTGCAATGAACTAGTGTTCGGCTTGTGCAAAAGTTATTCAGAGACTGAAATGTGACAGTTCTGGCCCACGTTGTTGGAAATTGTTGTTGTTTTTCACTTTAAATTCAAAGCCAGGTTGGACAAAATGAAGAAAAATATGTCAAACCCCTTCAAGAAAGATAATAAAGTGACAATGAGCACATGTCTAAGGCATGCTAGAAAAATGTTCTTGAGGAAACTTCACCAGAAAATATGAGAAACCTAGCAAAGTAAACAATGTAAACAAAAATATGTACCGCACCTGAGTCATACTGATCAGGCTTGGATTTGACTTCACTGGGTTCTCTGGTTCTGTTTTTCAGAATCTCACGGTATTCTCTCTGCAGTACATGAGGAGATGTCACGAGAGACCAATCAGTCCAATCAAAGGCAGATTTTGGAAAACATGAGGACTATTTCATGTTGCAAATTCTGGGAGAAATGAATTGTATTGTTTTCTTTTTCTAAGCTAGACTAGAGAGAGGCCAAAAATTTTACCAAGCTATTGTTGAACTGGAGTCATTTTCTCATACAAAGTTTCCAACATCTAGCCTTGAATAAAAAAATAAAAAAGTTAGAAAAAAATCAAAATAGTCAGTATTTAGAGTTACTCTATCACAGTCTTATTGAAAGATTTATGAACTTCAATAAGTTCAAAGATATGCTGAATGCTAAATACAGCATATTGACCAGCAAAAGATTGCCAAGCCTAAGGAAACAGAACCCATCTGTGAATATTTTGATCTTTGAGTATGTACAGTTATTCAGTAAGCATCTCAAGGTTTGGTGGAAGAATGTGAACAAAAGTAGCTTTTGCACCATTTTTAAGTCAGAAATAATGCACTTTCTGGACCATTTCACAGCAACATTAGCAAAGTATTGCTATTTTTTTCTAACATCATCTGTCCTCAGAAGGTGACACGTGACAGTTGTCACATTATGTCTCATGTCACCTCGCTCTCTAACAGCTTTCTGGGTTTCCTTTCCCTGGACACCTTCAGAGCTTGCAAAAAGCGTTATATGCACTTTGATTCACACCTACACAATGCTCCAATTTTGCACAGTGCTGTTCTACCAAAAATGGCCTTTCTCTTGCCAACCTTTTGTTTTTCCTACGTGTGTTCAACCTCTTCACATCTGCTGCTTCTGCTGTCAAGTCTGAGGCCTTATTTAATCTCTTCCTACATACATACACACATATATATATATATATATATATATATATATATATATATATATATATATATATATATATATATATATATATATATATATATATAATATAAATATACCAGAGCACCTTGACGATAAATGGGCTACTGGAACAAGACGGAAATGGGCGAGAGGTGAAAACTTGGATCTGTTGGAATGCTACTACTCAAGTAGCCCTAATCGGAGAGGCTATATGCAAAGACTGAGGGAGGAATGGTTACTTCGACATCCCCAGTCTACACTAAGTGCTAAACAACTAGTAGCTCAGTGTTCCAACATCCGCAAACGGCAATTGCTGTCACAACTTGAGATTGACGAGGTACAACACAAATGCTACGGCAAAGAGGAGGAACTTGGATGTCGGGATGGGCGGAGCTTAACTACGAGCCCCCGCCCAGAGAGGGAGTATGCAGCCACAATGAAGGAATCGGAGCTGAATAAGGCTGCAGCTGACCTGAGAGATAGGATCATGGCACGAATGACAACCAGACCTCCTCGGCGCCAATTACAACGGCTGAGTGAAGTACCATCAGAAAGCCTCATTGAAGATTTGAATGCAGCATTGAGAACGATCCCTAGCAACACCATAACGGAAACCAATGAGCTGATTTACAACTCAGCATCAGTGATCCTTGAGCTGCTTGGCTATAAGAGCAACCACGAGAGACAGTACCCACCATGGAAAAGACGGCTAGAGACTAAAATCAAGGTGACAAGGAGGGAAGTGAGCCAACTATCAGAGCTCCATAGGGGTGCAATGAAAGGACCAGTACCCAGGAAGTACAGCCAGATGCCCATACCTGAAGCACTCGAAACTGCCAAACAGAGGATCCAAGCCTTGGCCAGTCACCTAAAGAGATACACAAGGGAGAATGAAGCCAGAAGGATAAACCGGCTCTTCTCCACCCAACCAGCTAAAGTGTACTCTCAATGGCAGGGTAATAACAACAGAGTAGACCCACCAAGGCTGGATACTGAACAATACTGGAAAGGCATATGGGAAGGGAGGCGTCCCACAACAGCAATGCACAGTGGCTGATCTCTCTACGAGACGACCATAGCAACCTCCCTGAGCAAGCCCGGTAACCATCACTGTGGCAGATGTCCAAGAAAGAGTCTCAGGTATGAAAAACTGGACAGCACCAGGGCCTTACATGATCCATTGCTACTGGCTAAAGAAGCTCACTGCCCTCCATGAGCGACTGGCAGCCCAAATGAACCAGCTGCTACAAAATGGGACTCACCCTGAATGGTTAACTGAAGGGCGCACAATCCTGATCCAGAAGGACCCATCAAAGGACTCAGTCCCACCCAACTACCGACCAATAACTTGTCTCTCCACAACCTGGAAGCTCTTGTCAGGCATCATAGCGGCTAAGATAAGCAAACACATGGATAAATACATGAGCACGGCACAGAAGGGCATTGGCGTAAATAGCAGAGGAGCCAAACACCAACTCCTTGTAGACCACACAGTTGCCCGAGACTGCAAAACCCGACACACCAACCGGTGCACGGCTTGGATAGATTACAAGAAAGCCTATGACTCAATGCCACACACTTGGATCATTGAATGCTTAGAGATGTACAACATCAACAGGACCCTGAGAGCCTTCATTGCAAACTCGATGGGGCTGTGGAAAACCACCCTTAAAGCCAACTGCAAACCACTTGCACAAGTGTCCATCAAATGTGGCATATACCAAGGAGATGCTCTGTCCCCGCTGCTGTCCTGCATAGGTCTGAACCCCCTCAGCCAAATCATCAACAAGACTGGCTACGGATACCGACTAAAGAATGGAGCCAACATCAGTCACCTCCTCTACATGGATGACATCAAGCTGTACGCCAAGAATGAGTGAGACATCGATTCACTGATCCACACCACCAGGATCTACAGCACAGACATTGGGATGTCATTCGGACTAGAGAAGTGTGGTCGGATGGTCACAAAGAGAGGGAAGGTCATTCGCACGGAAGGGGTCTCACTCCCAGAAGGAACAATAGCAGACATAGAGGACAGTTACAAGTCCTCTATGTACCTGGGAATACCACAAGCAAATGGCAACCTCGATGAGGTCACAAGGAAAACAGCCACAGCCAAATACCCCCAATGAATAAGGCAAGTCCTGAGAAGCCAGCTCAATGGCAAGAACAAGATCCAGGCAATAAACAGCTATGCCTTGCCAGTAATCAGATACCCTGGAGGAATAATTAGCTGGCCAAAGGAGGAGATACAGGCCAAAGATGTTAAGACACGAAAATTACTAACAATGCATGGAGGGTTCCACCCCAAATCCAGCACCCTGAGACTGTACACGAGCCGCAAGGAAGGAGGCAGAGGACTAGTGAGTGTGAGAACCACTGTCCAGGACGAAACATCCAAGATCCATAGATACATCAGGGACAAAGCCTCAACAGACAATCTGCTCACTGAATGTCTCAGACAATGGGGAACAGAAGTTGAGGTGCTGGAGGTACCATCACGGGAGGAAAAACCCCTACATGGGATGTACCACTGGCAAATAACTGAAGTGGCTGATATCAGAAAGTCCTACCAATGGCTGGAAAAAGCTGAACTCAAGGACAGCACAGAGGCCCTCATCCTGGCCGCCCAGGAACAGGCCATAAACACCAGAGCAATAGAGGCCCAGATCTACCACACCAAACAAGACCCAAGGTGTAGGTTGTGCAAGGAGGCCGCTGAGACAGTCCAGCACATAACAACAGGGTGCAAGATACTGGCAGGGAAAGAGTACATGGAACAACATAACCAAGTGGCCGGCATAGTGTACAGAAACATCTGTGCAGAATATAGACTGGAAGCCCCGAGATCAAAGTGGGAAACACCCCCAAAGGTGGTGGAGAATGGCCGAGCTAAGATCCTGTGGGACTTCCAGATCCACACAGACAAAATGGTAAGGTCGAACCAACCGGACATTGCCGTAGTGGATAAACAACAGAGGAAAGCCGTTGTGGTGGATGTAGCAATACAGAGTGACTGCAACGTCAGGAAAAAGGAGCACGAGAAACTGGAGAAATACCAGGGCCTCAGGGAGGAACTGGAGAGGGCCTGGAAGGTGAAGACCACAGTGGTGGCTGTGGTCATCAGGGCCCTCGGGGCAGTCACCCCCAAACTGGAGCAGTGGCTACAACAGATCCCAGGAACAACATCAGACATCTCAGTCCAGAAATGTGCAGTTCTAGGCACAGCAAAGATACTGCGCAGAACCCTCAAGCTCCCAGGCCTATGGTAGAGGACCCGAGCTCAGAGGATAAGAACCACCCACGGTGGGTGAGAAGGAAATTTTTATATATATATATACACTGCTCAAAAAAATAAAGGGAACACTCAAATAACACATCCTAGATGGACAGTTTGATTTCACAGAAGTTTGATTTACTTGGAGTTATATTGTGTTGTTTAAGTGTTCCCTTTATTTTTTTGAGCAGTATATATATATATATATATATAATGTTATTTTGAAAGTAGCATTTTATCTGTTGACTTTCATTTATTTCTATTTTATGCATTGCACCATGGAATAATTGCACCCACAGACAAAGAAGATAGGAACAACACTGGCTATGTAACAGAAGTGAATGTGCTATTACATCCCTTTTGTAGCATCAGATGTGCAAAAAATAGGACATTACAAGGTGTTCCTCTTTAGACAGCATCTTTGATGTAACTAAATCTAGCTATGCTCATGTCTGCATTTTGGTCAGAAAACAAAACTTTTCCGCTATATTTAAACAGAGAGTCTATTGGAAGCAGTTTGTTTTATGCAGAGACAAACTAAAAAGTAAAGTAAGAGTGTGAAAGTTTTAAATAGAGAAAAGTAATTAGTAGGGAAAGTAAGTATTTTGCTACTTTGATGGGAAAAAACAGCTCAGGTATGTATGAAAGACCATTTTGGATTGCCTCTTACTATAACTTTCAAATATATGTTCAGGTGTTTTTGATTATGGAAATGTTAAAATCTCTACGAAAGGAAATGCTTCCACTGGTTGAGGTCCTGGTTTTTAGGAAGCTTCTGACCCACATGCAAGACACTTTTGAGACTCAGATACTAACAGACAGATTAAGTTTATTACTTGAAGACAAAGAATAATGAATGCACAGTTGTCTCTAACCAAGGAATGAAGTTCTTGAACAGAAAAAAGAAAACATGTGGAAACGAACAATTGCTATAATTAAACGAGGAATGAACAGCTTATGATAGATTGAAGAGAAGAACACCAGGGAGGAATGAGCAGAGTCTGGAGTGTTGGTATGTGGTGGCAGGCGGAGATGAATTTGGAGTTGGTGATTGGAACAGATGTAACATGGAGAGCACAGAAAGCATTGGAGTCTGTACAAGTTTTGTTGAGGAGGATGCTAAAGGTTAAGCAGGTGCAGGAAGAGGAGCCTTACAGTAGACGGTCATGGTAGATGAATCAAGTTTGTTACTGAGCAGTTTATATAAGTGCGGAATCTAGTAGGGAACTCTGAGGAGAATTTCCAGGAGTTGACAAAGGTGTAACTTTTAGAACAGAGCACTAGCTAGATATTAATAAAAAGACTAATACAAAATTGGAAGATGAAAAGAGGGCTAGAGGTACCGCTAGGCATCAAATGACTAGCAGTCTGTTCCTCTTACTCAGCAGCTAATGAGTTTAACGAATTGCAGATATGTGGGAGCACCCTGCTCAGCCCACCCTTCAGGGAAAACCTGCATTTCCAATACAGAGGAAAATACACACAAACACAACAACCCCAAACTCTTGACAGTTGAATCCACACCTGTAACATTTTTTGCATAGACTCATAGTCTACATCTCTACTGTTGTTACCACATGGAGCCCTGAAAATAATCTGAGGATACATTAAAATGACTCAACTCCAGCCAAGTTCAACTATTATTGGATTGGAATGCAGCGACAAAGAAGAGGAGACTGATAACATAATGGCTCACTCAATGCTAGTCATGGTGTAGGAATAAAATAGTTGAGTGATTATGAAACCAAATAAAAATGAATAAAGTAGTTTGGGAACAAATGATACACATGGATGAGCATTAGAGAAGATCTATTAGTCTTTCCTGCTTTATAACCAAGCAATAATTTTTCTTTGGCAGAAATTAATCCACTTTAATAAAGCAAGTCAAGTTTATGCTTTAAATTAGGTGGAGGATATCAGGTCAAATTCCCAATATATTCCCACTATACCAGCAGAAACACCACTGCCCTCCAGCTAACTTACAGCGGTCCACATTAGACACATGAGGCAGAAACATTTGCACAGAAACTGTTAATGTTGCACAATAACTTTAACATTTATGATGTTTTTCTTTTTTATAAACCCTTATCGACAGTTATATTCAAGCACAACTAAAACTTATACATATATTGATGCAAACACATAATTCAGGGCATCTTGGCCTTATGTATCCTCAGTATACATTAATTCTGCTGAACTTTGTATGACCTGATAATAGCTTACAGCAATGGTGGTTTTAAAGTAAAATTGCCCAGGTTGCCCTACATTCTGGTGATTATTACATAGCTCCTCATTTGTCAAAACTGCTGACTGCTTAATTAGAAACCCTAATTAGCTGTTATTGTCAGCCTCGAATCAGTATGGCACTCAAGAACCACACTCTCACCATTACAAAAACAGTATAATTTCTATTCATTTTTACTTGTTTTGCTTTATTATTTAAATAATTAGTGATTCACATAGTGAATCTATTTGCACAAATTACTGCAGGTATAAACAAGTCACAAAAAATAAGTACATTCACCTCTGACAATCAGTTCAACCAGCTTCATCAGTGGCGACAGCCATTTTCCATTCTCATAAATACTTTCTAAATGGATCATGCAAATCAGGCTTAGAATTAGCAGGACGGATGGTGATGATTTTGTCTCCATCTGTGGCATCGAATGTGGCATCAAATGTCCCCGTTATTACGTAGCTAATTGACAATCGCTGTCATTCTACTGCATTTAGAAATGGGAGCTGGTCCCAGCTGCATAAATTAAGACCTGTGCTGTTACCTAATTGCGCCGATTAGCATGAGCTCTGTGTCAGAACGGTGGTGCTAATCATAGTACAGGTTCTGCAAGCTTCTTCGGCAGACATGGAATTTATTATGTTATTCTAATAGCGCCTAAATATGTCCCCTTCTTGCCAAAATGAAACTCCATGGTTAATTTTTCTGAAATATGTGATTTTGATTGCTAATTTTTTTCCGTTGTCTAGCATAATTTGCGGCTATGCTAATGTACAAGCACACACATTATGTAAAACTTACTTTGCAAACCATAAGAAGATTTTACAATTTTCTTGAAAACGAAGCATTTCTAATTGCCCAGTTAATGTCCATCGAAGGTGTCGTAGCATGTAAGATGTCATGACATGAGGCATTATTATGTAAAATAAACTTGTTCAAAAATTAAAATAAAATTTAAAATTAATAAATCATGTTCCTTCTTCAAAAACATATCTCTGGAGCGTTGATTTGATTCTTCCATGTGTAGAGGGGTCAAAAGTTGTAAGTAAATCAAAGTACCAAGTATAAAAATAGGAACCCCAACCTTATCCTTCATTTTATTCTTAAGTTCTCATTCTAATATTTATGTTATAGCGTTATTTCAGTTAGTCAGTGCGATTCCACATACAACCACCAGGGGCGCCCCTCGCATAGGTAGAAAAGAGAAGGTTGAGCACACAGAAGAAGTCCATATGTGTCTCATCTTTTCTACATCACAGGTCAGTAAAATTGTATTTTAATGCATATCATCAAAATATATTCACTTTAAAAGTTGAATATTCAACATATTCAACTTTTGAATATGTTGAATAACATATTCAACATATTCTTAGTTTAACATAGTTCCGTTAAACTAGGAATAGTTTAACGGAATATTATTATTCCGTTAAACTAGTCAACTAGTCAGTCACGTTATGCAGTTTCTTATGAGTATTGTGTAGAAAATGGGACATATTTCTGGAGGCTAATAAACCCTAATGCTAGCAGACTTTGTAGATATGTGTTGAGCTAGCTGAGAAACTAGCTGAAGGATTACTAAATTTACTTTGAACTATTGCACTTTTTGGAAGGGTTCTTACACAAGATATTGTTTTGGGGTCTTTATTTTTAAACTGACATTTTTATGGGTTATTGTAAAAGCCAGAGAAACCACATTGCTATAACATTTGGTGAGTATATAATGACTGCCTATGTGTGAAGCTTGGTAAAGAGAGCCAGCATTAAAGGAGCATTACACCTTTTTCAGTTTTGTTGTTAGTTTTTTGTGTAAGAGATAAAATATTATTATTCCGTTAAAACGATAAGTTGAAAGCAAAAATGCAGAGATCCTCAAGTCTACAAGAAAGCTTGACCTGGTGGTGAAAAAATAGAATGTTTCTAAAAGAAAAAAAAAGTAAAAATACAATTCTTTGAAGTAAAAGTCGGTGAAGTGCTACATGAAATCTGTAGAGAACATCCTCGGGATGAAAATAATTTACTGCATGCACAGCAATAAATTAGTGGCCTATATCTCTTTCTTCTCCATGAGCCCATGTTATCCTTACTCTCTTATAGATTGCTTCAGTTCATGCATGACTTAATGGATTCTCTGTCTCCTCTTTTGTGCAGAATATAGACATCAAGGAGTGCTGATAAGACACTAAAACAGGCAGTCATGTGAATCCAGGTGTGTATGACAAAAGGAAAGGGAAGGAGTAGTTTTCTTTTAAAGCCTCAGTTTGACAGATTGCCAGTTTAACCACTTCAAACCGGTGGCTGTTGTTGCCGTCCACCTAGGATATCAGGCTAATGAAGAGCACGAAGAAGACTAGATGACAGGGGATTGGGAAAGGCATAAAGGGATGAAAATCTCCACATGGGGTCATGCATTAAGCTGATCAGTTGGGTGTGAACCCAGTTTAGCCGACTTAAATGAAATCAAAGTGCATTATGCGAAATTGAGCAAATAGAGGTCTGGGCAGTTGTTAGCCTGTAGTGCACCAATGCGATGCAGTACAACATCCTCAGAGGTTAATGCACACTAATCCTGAGGTTTATCACATGGGTTGGTTTTAAGAGATTTTCTAGCAAGCTGTAAAAATGTGTTAATATGTTTGAGTAAAGGATTGATGCAGTGAGACATTATCTATAATTTGACTTAAATTTTGCTTAAATGATTAGTGTACTCATTTAATATAAAAAAGTAGCACCCATCAAATGCATGTAATTCTGGTTAAAACCTGTCTAAATAGAGAGGGAAATTTTTTTGACATGCACAGTATCAAACAATTTGACTACATTAAATTATGTATAATGTATTATTTAATATTCCAGACACATAGTTACATTTTATAGTACAATCAAGTATGTTACCTTCAGCTGTTATTAAAATGCTGCATATGTCAAACATAACCCAAAAGAAAAGTGACTTTGGAATTACTCATTTTTAAGTGAAGTCCTCCATGAACAGGATGACACAGACAAAGCAGCTGCAGACATAAGCAATAGGGCCAAGCAGAGAAATTTGCTGACAGCATGAAAGAACCAACAAAGGGCATTGTTTCAGTTTCTATGTACTTACAAGGACTCACCATGATAAGACAACTAAAAGGTAATGGGGACAGTATGTGGAGGTTTTGTATCCTAATATTATTTTAGAATAAAGCAGAATTATTAAAAGTACACATCCCACATTTCGTAATGTTCTACTTTCGGTTACATATGAATCCATAAATATGAAAAGTGCTTGAGTCTTCAATTCAGACACAACAAAATATATCAATATTTCAATGAAAAATTGATTCTCTTTTAAGGATTTTTTGTCACTGCCTGATCCACAACTGTGTTGATCCCTAGAGAGACATCCGACATGCAAGCCATCACATTCAATGATACAAAACGGACAAACCAATCTTTATCTCACAAGGTGTGTGTTGGTTCTTTTGATGTCTAAAATTTTTTCAAAGGTTTAAATTTTTTCTCTTGTTTTGCCTGTCAGTAATAACAAATATGTTTTGTGATTTCATAACAGCTGTCATCTGAAAAAAGTTATTTTGCTTTATTTTTGTGTTAATTGTGTGAAAATAAGCATATTGTAGTTTGTTTAATTAATAATGTCCTTTCATTTGGGTTGGTGATCAGACAGAAGATAATTAAGAATGGAAAAAATGAATTGTGAAGCCAAATTACATTCTTTCGGAAATGGGCTCAGGAAAGAATGTCTCACTGTATTGATAATGTTATCAGTTATAAATTCAGATCTTGTGTCTAATTCAATAGACTGTGGCTTACTCAGGGACATTAGGAAATGTGAGGTGAATTTTAAACATTTGTTTGAAAGAGGGGAAATTGATATATCAGTAAAATGTATAAATATCTCATGTTTTGTCTCTAATTTCTTTTTGAACTGCTTTTAAAGTTCAAAGCATTAAAAAAAAACTTGAATAGAGACACCATCCATCATATTTTGGAGTTAAAAAATTGCATTGTCAAAAAATTGTTGACAAATTGGAAGAATTTTGCAAAACAAAAAAGGTGAGATGTCAGTCAAAACTGTAGGTATCGAAGTGCACATTCAAAGACAGTTGTTTGGCCAGAGAAATGTAATATGTAATTAATGAACCTTATTTGTACAGTAACTGACATCTAAAACTGTTTTTTTAATGTTTTTTCCCCACACTATCACTCCCTTTGCTCACCCACCTCTTTTCAGTCTCACCTCATCTCCCCCATGAACCCTATCTTTTTAAGTGAAACATTTCCATGCACATTCTGTGAGAGGAAGGCAGCTGAGCCTCTTTGAGCACCAACAGCTGCAATGGTGTGATAAGGTAGCAAAAACCCATGCCCAGGGTTTAATTTTTAGCCACGGTCAGAATCCTGGTGTTGTAGAGGTTTTGAGCACAACAGTGATGCATCACCACTAAGACCATTTTCATCATTCCTCATACAATTGTATGGCCCTAAGTGAAGACCTGCAGCCCATGTTGAAGTTTTTACCTCAACTGCTTTGTCAAAGGAAGAGAAAAGAGGATAGAGCAAGAATGGATAATATGAAGGGAGGAAAAAAAACTGAAATGACAAAATTCCTCACATGGCTATTTTCCATTTCCACCAAGGTGTCAGTGATCTATGTCTCCTGTTGAGCAATATACTTTGTTTTCTCCTTCTGTCTTTTAATCTCAGATAGACAATATAGATAGAGAGTACATCAGTTCAAGGAAGGATAAGGCTCACCCTGTGGTGTTTTATCAATGACATTCTGCTGGAAATTCACTGTGTACAGATTACATGTAAAGCATGCCCCTTCCATCGATTCCAAGTTTAAAATGTATTACTGGAACTGCGTCTATTGTTGTAACTGACCAGTTCAGTCTTAAGACTGTGGAGGTGACAGTGAATTGTGTATCAATGTGTGGTTTGGTTCATGCACAAAGCAGGACATGTTTAGGATGCAATGAACATTTTGTGGTTAAGGTCATTGGGGCTGACCTTCCCTCAAACTTGTACAGCTCGAGAGTCAGGAAAAGGGCATGTAACATCTCTGCAGACCCCACCGTTTAGACTTTAACCTATGGTCGATGCCGTAGAGCGCTATTTTGAAAAACCATCCCCACATAGGCAGTCTCTTTGAATAATTTCAATATTTTTTCAATGTTCTTTCCTACTGAAAGACCAACTGCTGGCATGTTTATGTTTGTAGAGTCAAACAGATTTTTATTTTTAAATTCCAGTGTATTACAGATATAATACTTGTTAGATATCAAGCTTCCTATAGCTTTTTAAGAATTAACAAAAAGCTATGTTTATTCTCAACTTGTAGAGGATCATGGATCCTCTACCATCTTTAACAGGGAGTTTGAGAAGTTGTTCCTCAGATTGTTTCTTGGCTTTCCTGCAAACCTAAATCAACTGTTTGGTGCCAAAAACCTTCTTTGTTCAACATGCATTGTTCCAGTATAAGCCACGGTAACTTTTAACATGCTTTACATGTTTAAGGTTGCCACAATAAAGGACAGAAAGTGGCTTTTTCTGAAATGTTTCCCAAAAAAGCTTGGCATGTAGATCGTAGCACAAAAATCTAATTTTTCACTGCAGTTGTTTCACAAGGAGCGTTAGAAATTGTTTTTCTCTATCTCTGTAAGTATCCTACTCATTATGTATAATTGCAAGATAAATGTGGGGCCATCACCCAGCCGAGTGTTAGAAAGAAATAGAAATAGTTCTGTGTGATGTCATAGTTATGACACAAAAAGACAAAAAAATTACAATTTGGTGAATTTAAAAAAAGTCAAATCTAAACATAAAAATAATTCACTGACATTAAATTTAACAGAACTGTAAAGATATACAGAAAAAAACAACTTTTTACGCATTTTACCAGAGGTTCCAACAAATAAGGCAGACAGTGTGTAATGTGCGACTCTAATTCCCAGTTCTGAACATGTGACACTCACCTTGGTAAATTAAGCCATACGTTAATGATTAGGCATCAAGGCCCACAGTTTTAACCTCCTACCCTTTTATTTTACATATTTTACATATTTTAAATGTCAAGATTTGTCATAGTTACAAGGATGTTAACCTACCCACCAGCCCTCACATTCTCACACTCGCTGCACCAAATCTGATGCTTCCTGACATATTTTACCACTTTCTATTTCCTATGCCTTTTCAATTATGGCTAATTGCCTCTCTAAACACGGGCGGATAGTGAAAAGATGACGCCTGAAATGCCAAAGTCATTGGGTTGCTTATTGAAAGCAGCGTTCCTCTGTCCCAGCATGCAATTCCTGCATTGATTTTCAGAAGGCGACGCTGTTGATCCATGAAGGCAACATGGTGGCATATATTAGAGTCATTTGAGCCAATTAGAGTGATGTATGTCTCGGCAGCCGGTGCTGCCACAGTGTGCGACACACTCGAATAGAGACACCCTCCATCATATTTCAGAGTAATTAGAAAAACATCACGGGCCACAAGAGGCGGGTTGGGCTGAGCGTGCGACTCCTGGCACACTGTGACACTGCCATGGACAAATAGCAAACACTATTTAACATTGATTTATGATGCAGATTTTTCCTCCATCTATCACTTCATTTGTCTTAATTTTAGGGGGGGAAATATCTTCTTCACAAGTCAAATCACAGATGATTTACCTGACAATATTAGGAAGCGAACACCTCTACTGCCTGCTGAATTAAAGCTTTACTTCAGAGCTGCAGGGAGTGCTCTGGGTTCCTCACAGGTCCCTCAGAGTCATAGCAAAGACTAAAAGGAGCTTAACTCAAGCAGCCAACCTTAGGAGGCCTATTTCTGAAAGAATTGGGATGGTAGAGTTGTGTGAAAAATATAAACTGTGTTGTGTGTGTGGGATACAAACCCTATTTTTCTCTTCACTGCTCCCATGGACAGCCACCTAAATCCTCCCCTATAGACCCATACATATATACACAGCAAACAGTTGCTACGGCTGTTTGTGTATGTGTGTGTAAAGCTTTATTTTTACACTTGTGAGTAATAAATAAAACTGACAATTGCATGTGTCACATATAAAGTTGAAACAAAATATTTACACTCACCAAATAAAGATATACACATTTTTCTTAACACTGAAGTAAGATCAAACAAAATGTATCTGTCAGTCAGATACTGTAAAGCCAATAAGCTTGTTTCCTTGTGTTCCCCGTGTGTTGTAATATTACAGATTCAAATATTATCAGGAAAAGGTGTTACATTATCTTGTTGCATACACTGTAAACCTTTACTTAACTGGGACCGATGTTGGGTGAAATGGAAACAGACTGAAATGATAACAAGCTCCAGTGCAGAAAAGTAGCTCTAGTTTTTCTCTGTATGACAAATTGAATCGAAACGATGTCCCATACTTTGACAGAGTGACTTTGTCCTGTTTTACCTTTTACTCTACCTGCATTTGTTTGTTTGTTCTTATCAGGTTCAGATTAGATTATGCAGATATAAAGTGTTACATGTGGTACAGGTCCTACTTGAAAATGTGCAAAACTGTCACTGAATTCCCTGACAGTTGTCCTTGCAAAAGCAACTATACTCCTTGATTATTTTTATTTTTGGAAACTGATAAATGGTTTTCAGCATGTTTTAAATGTAAAATACAAAAAGTGTGTAAAGTATTTCTATTAAAGCCATGTTCCGATACACCCCTCTGGATGTTCTAAGCAAACACCTAGAGATACAATGGGTTGGAATAGACAAAACTGTACTGATTTGTTAAAACCCAAAGCAGACTTTTTGGCAAAATTTTGAAAATAAATGTATTGAGGCTCTTCATCCAACCTCTTCATCCAACCTGACTAAGCTTCAGCTATTTTGCAAACAGAAATTGGAAAAGAATTTAGATGGACAGATGGATAGGTCTGTAATCTTCCAATATTCATAAATATAAATATCTATTATCCAGATTTGAATTAAAAAATTATCCTTTCATACCTTTATTTTACAAAGTCAATATAGGTCACGTTGAAAATTAAAGAAAACACCAGAATTGAACTGTGTTTGTGAAGTTGGTTGTATAAAATGGTCATTAAGTTATGTTGTTACCTGTCCTGCTCCTTCCAAATTTCTTTTCATCTTTCCCGAGTCTCTTCCTAATCCAGACAGATCGAGCCAGACAGTTTTTCCTTGAACGGAACACCAAAGGGGTTTTAATCATTGGTAATTGAAGACCCTGCTGCGAGTAAATGAGCTTTAATCTGACAGACGGAGTGTGAACCATTAGCACCGTGGGTTTAAGCATTTGCATGGCACTTTTAGTGCAGATTGAGGGAGGATTTATCGACGTGTCAGTAGCTTTACAGTTGTGCTGAAAAGCCATTTCTGATTTCAGCTGGTTGTGTATTTTTAGCTCATGGAAAGCATCTTAGATAAGCACTCCTTTAACGCACTAGAGACAGCTCAGACATTAAACACACAACTAAAAATAAATTGTCTGTAACTCTCAGATTTCAAAAAGATGTAAAAGAAAATTCCTTTACTCATTACTCTGGCATTTTACAAGTAGAAATAATGCTGTTAATCCTGAATGAAAACAAGAGATGCTTGTGTTTATGCACATAGTAAAATATCTAGGTTCTATTGTGTGTTTACATTTTCCTACTTTTCTTGACAGTTAATTTTTCATTGTTCTCAATTGAAGTAAGGCATGAACTTTCTAGCCCATTTTTATCAAACAGAATTTTAAATATTTTAGAAGTTTCAACTGAAATGTCCTTATTCACGCCTTTGTGCTTCTCTATGACCTTATCAGCGCCTCAAGTGTTAGAAGTTGTGATCCACAGGTTTCTGTTGATTAGTGGCTTCTGAGCTGGCTCATCTCCAGATTAAAATCCATCTTTGTTTGCTGCCCTCTTCTTTACTTGTAATTAGATAATCCTCTAATCCAGCTCCTGGTCAGCAGGAAAACTCTCCAAAGACAGCTTGCTTGCTTGGCCAAAGATTAAGCTGCTATGACGAAAAGCTGTTGCTAGACTCTGAATCAGTTTTATAACAAGTGGTGAGAACACACAATTTCTTGTTGTCGGATTTGTGTGAAATGGATCTGGCGAACTGTAAATTTGTAGACTTTGTCAGACTGTGTAAAAGATGGAACTGTGGATGATTTGTAACAACTGTGAGCATTTGCTGTTCCACTTTCTTGGTCCAGTCAGATATGCATCGAAGTTCCTTTAGTTGTTCATTTTATCAAATACATTAAGTAAGTTACAAATTGAGCTTCTGCTTTGTTGTCAGGTGTAGAGTTTTTTATTCGTATTCACTACGATGATCATGATCAGTTGATGATCATGATCATCAACTGATCATGATGAGTTGTAGTCAACAGACTTAAATCACACTTAAGTCTCAAAAACAAATAGTCATGACTTACCTCAAAGTTTGGGGCCAAATCAAGTAATCACAGTCCAGTAAATTTGATATTTATTAGCCAGGGAATATTGGGGCATAATTGGTTAGTAACAATATATTCATGTTAGTTATAGTTTGACCACACTGACATCGCTCAAGTAAAATTATATACGAGCTGTGTATTACTTTTTACTTCAGAACAAAATGAAGTTAAGTTTTCTCTTAACATCTTGATGACTTGCTGAACCATTTCAAAGTATTTCCTCTTCCAATTTAAAAAGCCTCCAGTTGAAAACGGTCACCGCACTTCAATCAATACCGCTTAATTCCAAACTTTTATATATCAATAACTGTTAAATTACAGCTGAAGTAGAAGTAGTCTGAATTGGTGTACAAAGAGCAATACTTCACTGATGCAGAATTGATTAGCCTGATGAGATAAGAGAGGTGAAACTGCGGCCAAACTCCAGCCATACCTCTCCTAGTGAGAAATCGCACTGGACAGGTAATCGGAATGAAGA